>VDFB02271358.1:911408955-911502955 GCA_007258455.2 Sequoia sempervirens
TTAATAGCCATTGCCTTAATATGAACGGGTTTTCATTGCAATAGGAATCTTGTGGTGATGCAACTTGAAACTGGTAGAACTAATTGGTTGAAGGTTCGACCCTTCTTGGTTAGAAGAAATAACCGAATGCCACTGGTGAAAGCAATAAAGGGTTAGCAACCATTGAATAATAATGATAGGGTTTAAATTAAAATAGCACATGAAGCATAAAAATAGAAATTACCTTCACCCTTTTGGTGTTTCCTTACTCTCCTACTGTTGTAACCAACCATTGCCATTTCATTCTCAAGAAGGCCATTTGAAAAAGCAATGGAAATAGGAAAATAGGGAATACACACAGACACAAGCTACTTTAACTTGCTTGTGGCTGATTGTCTTGAGGAGTTTGACATACGAGAGGGAGGAGAGATTGAGGTCTTTGGCCATGAGCAGGTTCGCCAACACCCTGTTCAACCGTATCTCCTTGTGTTGCTCCTCTTGTTTTGTTTTCTTGAGGGAGGGAAAAAGGAAAATGCATCTCAATTGAGGGAGGAAAAATGAATAAGGAGAGGGAAATAAAAAAATTATTTTAGAAAAAGTAATTTTTTATTGTCTTAATTTAGGATAATTAAAAAATTAGAAATATAATGTAAACATAAACTAGCAATTGCACCTTAGTGTGCAATGGGTAGGCCAAAGAAGTGTGGAAGTCAATTAAGATAAATGTTGATCTATTTCTATACTATATAAAATTATAATAATTATTAATTATAAATTTTAATCATTTTATGTAATTAATAGTTTTATTTAAAATATAATATATAATATTAAGTATAATTAATATATTTAACTTATATCTAATATATTTAAAATAGCATAAATAAAAAATTTCTTTAGTTAAAAAATTTGATTATATATTAAATATAAGTTAAATTCTTAAAAAATAATTATTTTTATTTTGCAAAAGTCAAAATATTAAAAGATATTTATTTTGAAAAAATCGTTATCTAAAAAATGAACCAAACCTTACCACTTGTTCATTATAGCCATGGAAAATTTATAACTCAATAAATAGTATAATCAAATAATATAACTCACTTATACCAATTAAAATCTAATCCATATATATGTTGGCAAAACAAGGACAGACAACTGAGAGGGGGGGGGGTGAATCAATTGTCACAGAAATTAAAACTTTTCTTACTTATCTTAACTTTAATCTCAGATCTGATGAATAAGCATTAAACCACAAGCAATTAACACATCAGAGAGACAAAGAACACCAAGATTTTTTTATGTGAAAACCTTGTTAGGGGAAAAACCATGATGGATGTTAGTCCACAAGATTATACTCCGCTAAAAGTATAATGAAAAATAATAAGGGGAATGCACATGCATTTAGGCACACTGTCTAGAGCTCATTGCTCAAATACAAAAGGGGCTCACTTCCCAACAGAATAGGATTAAAAATCCAAAGGGTATGAACTAAGAAAATAGCTTCTACACAAGCCTGATTATAGTTCCAATTAAGCTCAACACTTCTTCACAATTTGCTCAATTTCCTTCACACTTTGCTTTGCAACCGAAAGATATTCGCACATACACACAGGAGCACCTTCTCTTCTACCCTACACCAATGAAACAATCACTCTTATATATCCGCCACATGAGATTTCATCGCATCTTAGTCGACCAAGAAAAATAAAATATATTTGCAATGTCGGCCTAAATTTTCAATTAAATTTTAATGCATATCCATCAAGGTTGGCCACAATGTAGTGGAGGCCCAAATTGATATCTCCAACACAAAAATACTTCAATTAATTCCTCCTCAAATATCCACAACATGCTACCACCATCATTTTGGCCAAGAACATGAAAAACCAAACATACGGAGAAAAATATTCGACAACTAGTACATTGGTCAATGTGGACATACCACAGAGATAGAGCATGATTTAGAAGCATCCAAGAACACCAAGAAACAATAGAGAAGCATCCACAACAATTGAAATCAATAGAATCACACAATCTTCGATCAAGAACACTAACAAAGACCACAAAAACACTGTCAGACCACAACATACTTAAAACTTCACGCGAACCTTTGAAACTTCCAATAGATGATCTAGATATACTCAACAACAAGCCCTTTGATCCACACTAATTGATCTTCAATGTAGAGAACAAAAAACCTTCATGGTTTGCATAGTTCCAGTAGGAACCTAGAACAATTTCTTTTACAATTTTCTCAATATCCTCAACATATACAACCTCTTATACACCAAATTCTAATAGTGTTGAAATCAATGAAAACCACATATCAACAACACATACACAACATCCAACAATCTCCCCCTTTGGCATTGATGGAAACACATGTTGTGAAAGATACCATCAACTTAATACACTGACTTCTATTGCACTTCTCTTCTTGAAAGGATTTTCACATTACACTTCTCCCCCTTTGACATCAATGGAAAAAGGTAACAGTGACCTTTCCATATGCATGCTTTGAACCACATATCTGCACATCTGACTACTCCCCCTGAGTAGCAGCCACAAAAACATCAATCTGGATCAGAATATAGTAATGAAGTGCATGGATTAATGCAAGAAAATGCATCTTTTAGTTTTTATCAGGAGGGGTGATTACCCCTAGCATACTTTTGAGATACTCAAAAGTATCCTTCGGTAATGGCTTAGTAAATATATCTGCAATATGTTCTTTGGTAGGCACATACTCTAGTTTGACTTCTTTCTCATTCACTTTTTCCCTCAAGAAATGAAACTTAATTGATATATGTTTAGTCTTAGAGTGTAGCACTAGATTCCTTGAGATATTTATTGCACTTGAGTTGTCACAGTATCTAACAATAGGCTCTTCATATGTCACCTTGATATCTCTTAGCATCTATTTCATCCACATCACTTGAGTACAATTATTGGCAGCAACAATGCATTTTGCTTCAGTAGTAGATAGAGAAATTGAGTTTTGATTTTTACTTAACCAGGATACCAGCTTCTTCCCTAGGAAGAAAGCACCACCACTAGTACTTTTCCTATCATCTACATCACCAGCTCAATCTGCATCAGTATATGCACATAAAGTGAGATCATCATCCTTTAGATACCGTAGTCCAAAGTCAATTGTTCCTTTTAGATATATGAAAATTCTCTTGACAACTACATGTGATTCTTTTGGACCAGCTTGAAATCTTGCAACCATACACACAACATTCATAATGTCTTGTCTAGTTTGAGTCAAGTAGAGCAATCCACTGATCATTGACCTATATCTGGTATGATTTACCTTAGGAGAGTCATCATTTTCTGTCAACTTACATCCGGTTACCATGGGGGTACCAACAAGTTTGGAGTCATCCATCCCAAATTTCTTCAGTAGTTCTTTCACATATTTGGACTGAGATAAGATCCCTTTGTCCAACTGTGTAACTTGTAATCCCAGAAAGAACTTCATTTCTCCAATCATACTCATCTCAAATTCACTCTTCATTCATCAGCAAACTTCATACATAGACTATCATCTCCTCCAAAAATGATGTCATCAACAAAAAATTCTATAATTAACTCTTTATCATTATCTAATTTGAAGTATAAGTTTCTATTAGCAGTACCTTTAGTGAATCCAAGTTTTAGCAGATATTTGTCCAATCTAGCATACCAGGCTCTGGGGGCTGGCTTAAGTCCATACAGATCTTTCTTCAACCTACAAACCATATATCCCTTATCTATTAGCTAAAATCCATCTAGTTGTTCAATGTACACTTCTTCTAGTTCTCCATTTAGAAATGCAGACTTTACATCCATTTGATAGACTTTATAGTCCTTGTGTGCAACATAAGCAAGAAATAGTCTAACAGCTTCAATCCTAGCAACAGGGGCAAAGGTTTCTTCAAAATCAACACCTTCCATTTGAGAATACCCTTTACATACCAATATTGCTTTATTCTAGACCACTTCACCTTCTTCATTTAGCTTGTTTGTAAATACCCATTTTGTACCAATCACATTTTTGTCTTTAGGTCTTGGAACTAGTAGCCATGTGTCATTCTTTTCAATCTGTGTCAGTTCTTCCTTCATAGCTTTCAACCAGTGTTCACCTTTGCAGGATTTAGAGACATTTTTAGGTTCAATCTTGGAGATCAAACAATATTCTTTTGCAATTTTTCTTCTAGTTTTCACTCCTTTATTCTTATCTCCTATGATTTTATTTTCAGAATGTTTTAGTTTTACATACCTTGGAGTTTTGGAACACTCTTGAGCTTCAAATTCCTCTGATCTTTCTTCTATACTTGCACTCATCTAAGCCTCTTGGATGACTTGATTTACTAGAAAAAATTGAGGTTGGTTCATCGGAACAACTGGAACATATGGCACAATTTGAAGTCGATTTTGTGTCTGAAAATTCTTCCATTGGCTTGTAATGTCTTCATCTGAATCATAACTACAATGTCTAGATGATTTAATAGAGTCCTCATCAACTCCGACATTTGCACTTTCAACCATATTTCTCAGTATTTTGTTGTAGCACCGATAGCCCTTGCTTTTAGTGGAGTAACCTAGGAAGATTCCTTCATCACTTCTTGCATCAAATTTTCCTATATCATTATCTCTCCTGATATAACACTTGCTTCCAAAGATCTTAAAATACTTAATAGTAGGTTTGTGACCAAATCATAGCTCATAAGGAGTTTTACTAGAATTACCATTAACATTTACCCTGTTCAAGGTATACACAACAATGCTTACCACTTCACTCCAGTACATCTGAGATACATTTCCTTCCATCATCATTCTAGCAACATCCAGAATTGTTCTATTCTTTCTTTCTGCAACTCCTTTTTGTTGAGGGGTTCAAGGAGCAGATAACTATCTTTCAATTCCATGCTCTTCACAATAAGAGTTGAATTCCTTGGAAATGAACTCACCACCTCTGTGAGATCTTAGGCACTTAATTTTTAGACCTTTCTCATTTTTTTCCATAGCCTTGAAACTTTTGAACTCCTCCAATGCTTCAAACTTTTCTCTTAAAAAGGAAACCCAAATCATTCTAGAGTAGTCATCAATAACTAGCATGAAATACCTTTCTCCATGAATACTTCTGACTCTGGAGGGACCACAAAGGTCAGTATGTAGCAACTCAACAAATTATTTGAATGAAACTATTTTCTCTGGAAAGAGACTCTATTTTGTTTACCCATCTGACATTCCTTGCAGATTATATTAGCAGGCTTTAATAACCTAGGCAGATCTCTTACTGCTTGAGTAGAAATTATCTTGATAATGTTATCAAAGTTTACATGAAACAATCTCCTATGCCACAACCAGCTTTCATTTAATTGAGAAATTAAACAACTTCCACTAGCAGTATTCAAATGAAAAATGTTACCTTTTGTTTGTTTTTCCTATTGCAATCATATTCCCGGAACTCCCACCTATCTTGCATCTTCCATCTTTGAACTAAAGATCATATCCCCTATGAACCATCCGTCCAATACTCAACAAGTTGTGCTTCAAGCCTTCAACATCATAGAGGACATCATCAGTGTTGTCCTTACCACCAATACAAATAGATCCTCTGCCATGAATTGTACCAACATTGTTATCTCCAAATCTTACAACCCCATCGTCATACTTCTCTAGACTCACAAATTTTCTTTTATCACTAGTCATATGATGTGAGCATCCACTATCAATGACCCACTCATCTTTTTCTTCAACTTGAGCTGCAAGAGCTTTTTCATCTTTAGTAGATTTAGTAGCCACAGGATTATCTTCAATGGTAGCAATGAAAGCCCATTCATCTTCTTTTCCATTATCTTTATCAAACTCATCATCAGCCATTGCTTCTTCAACAAAGTAGCATCTTTTTTGGAATCTAGACCTTTTAGGCATACATCTAGGAACTCTTTCAGGACATCTTGACGCAAAATGACCTATTTTACTATATGAAAAACATTTAATATGAAATACATCTTCACACTTACCTTTTCCTCTCCCTTCTTTCTTTGCAATCAGTGCTTCCAATTCATCTACCTCTCTTTCTTTATCTTCAAGCTGTTTCAGTTCTTCATCATACTTGGATATCTTTTTGGAACTCTCTCCCAGACTATATCTTTGTTTGCTACTTCTGGATACAATAGCCTTGAATGCAGATTCAGTCTTCGGTGTAGATTCACCAAATTCACTTATTTCAAAAGCAACAAGCTTCCCAATCAATGTGTCTCTAGTAATCTTGTTTACTGATCTGAACTCTTCAATAGCATGAACCTTCATTTTGTAAGAGGGAGGCAAGGATATGAGTACTTTAGCCACAATTTCATCCTCATCCATAGAACCACCAACACATTTAATACCCATCACTATTTCATTTAATCTCTGCATAAAAGAGGTGATATTTTCATCTTCACCCATCTCCAAATTCTCATACTTTCCTTTCAAGCTCTGTAGCTTAGCCATCTTCACCTGTGCATCTCCTTTATACAAAGTTTCCAATTTTTTCCAAATCTCATGAGTTGTCTGTAGACCCATCACATTAGCCATCTCTGAATCTGTAAGAGCACTCACCAAAGCTTCAACAACCCTAGTATTACTTTCAACATCTTTGATCTCATCAGTAGAAGAGGGACCATTCTTAGGAATAGTGTATGGATCTTTTGTAATCTTCTAGTAAGCATCACCAATGCACTTTAGATGACATTGCATCCGAGCTTTCCACATTGACTAGTTAGTGCCATAAAATCTAGGACTGTCCTTCTGGAATGTTGCCATCCCAGATCACCTCAAGCTTTTAGACTTCTTCAAAGGAACCTGCTCTAATACCAATTGTTGGAAAAACAAGGACAGACAACTGAGAGGGGGGGGTGAATGAGTTGTCACATAAATTAAAACTTTTCTTACTTATCTTAACTTTAATCTCAGATCTGATGAATAAGCAATAAACCACAAGCAATTAACACATCAGAGAGACAAAGAACACCAAGATTTTTATACGTGGAAACCCCGTTAGGAGAAAAACCACGGTGGATGTTAGTCCACAATATTATACTCTGCTAAAAGTATAATAAAAAATAATAAGGGGAATGCACATGCATTCAGGCACACTGCCTAGAGCTCACTGCTCAAATACAAAAGAGGCTCACTGCCCAAAAAAATAGGATTAAAAATCCAAAGGGTATGAACTAAGAAAATAGCTTCTACACAAGCCTGATTATAGTTCCAATTAAGCTCAACACTTCTTCACACTTTGCACAATTTCCTTTACACTTTTCTCTACAATCGAAAGATATTCACACGTACACACAGGAACACCTTCTCTTCTACCCTACACCAATGAAACAATCACTCTTATATATCCGCTACATGAGATTTCATTGCATCTTAGTCGACCAAGAAAAATAAAATATATTTAAAATGTCGGCCTAAATTTTCAATTAAATTTTTAATGCATATCCATCAAGGTTAGCCACAACATAGTGGAGATCCAAATTGATATCTCCAATAAAAAATACTTCAATTAATTCCTCCTTGAAGATCCACAACACGCTACCACCATCATGTCGGCCAAGAACATGAAAAACCAAGCATTTGGAGAAAAATCTTTGACAACCAGTACACTGATCAATGTGGACATACCATGGAGATAGAGCATGATCTAGAAGCATCCAAGAACACCAAGAAACAATAGAGAATCATCCACAACAACTGAAATCAACAGAATCACACAATGTTCGATCAGGAACACTGACAGAGACCACAAAAACACTGTCAGACTACAACATACTCAAAACTTCACGCGGACCTCTGGAACTTCCGATAGATGATCTAGATATACTCAACAATAAGCCCTTTGATCCACACCAACTGATCTTCAATGTAGAGAATAAAACACCTTCATGATCTGCACAGTTCCTCTAGGAACCTATAACACTATCTTTTACAATTTTCTCAATATCCTCGACATATACAACCTCTGATACACCAAAAGCTAGTAGTGTTGACATCAATGACAACCACATATCAGCAACACATCCACACCATCCAACAATATATGAAAAAATTCTTGTTTTCATTCACAGAGTTAGGCCAGGCTTAAATGAGATAAATATTAATAATGACAACTCATTTCAGTCTCTTTCCATTTAAGAGGAATCAATCTAAAAGGACCATACCTATAATATTCCCTTCAAATTATGGTGGAGAGATTATTCATGGTGATGGATAGGAATCAATAAATTAAAAAAAACAAAAGTGAACCCTAATCGTTATGAAGTGGAGGCATTTACTGAGGCGAAAACATAAAGTTATATTTTGATAAATATACTCGAAAACCCTCATTGAAACCTTATTTTTAGGCCATCGCTCACCAAATTGGAGAAGTGAATGGTCAATACCGGCGAGGAAGATTTTGGAGGTGCGACGGGGAAAGAAATGAAAAAATGGCAGAAAACAGCTAAAAAAAATCATGAAAAATGATGAACAGTCGAGATTCGTTTAATGGCCAGCAGATTGATTCCAACCATTGATCGACAAAATTAGCTTTGTCTTCTTCAAATAGGATACGCCTTTGGCATAAATATATTTAAGATAAAATTAATATTTTTCTTAAATTAATGTTTTAAATCCTCCCTTTATATAGTAGTGACACATGGATGTAGGAATGATTACAATTTAGTAGTGAAATGTTAATTTTTTTTATAAAATATGTGAAGGACTTAAGACTGCATCGAGAGGCAATGCCTTCCATGCAATAGGTATTTTTGGTGCAACAAGTAATCTAGGTGGCCAAATGGCCCACTTAGGTAGGGGTCCCACGAGGGGGGGCTTAAGCTCTATGGATTATGATCAAATTCGAAAGAAAAATGAATAGAGGAGTAATAGTCATTTATTTAGTCATTTTTATTTGTTTGATATTAGTCATTTAGTTGTGATTTTACCCGATGACCAAATTAGTCACTTATAAATGACCAAATTAGTCATTTATTTTCCAAATACTACTAGTGTTAGTCATGTGACTAAAATTTTTAGTCACGTAGTCATTTATTTGCAAAATTCTACTAGTGTCACAAAATGGACATTGTGAAATTTATGACATTTTTGACATAGAAATTTAGTTTTAAAACTTAATCAAGACAAGTGTTTGTGGTAAGAGAAACTCATTAAGCAAGATAAATTAAAAAATTGAACCCCACATGACCATTTGGCGACCGATTGCACCAGTTGAACAACCCAACCTTACACCTACTATCATACAAGGAAAAAATTGTAAACATTGAGTTCTATTGTCAAAATCATTGAGTTCCATTATCCAAAGTCATTGAATTCTATTGTCAAAATCATTTGAGTCCTATTTTACCAGAATCATTGAGTCCTTAGGGTTTGATCACTTTAGAGGTATAACATGTTTCTCACTACCTTGGTCTTGGAAAATAAAGGTTCACTCTAGGTCAACATTGGGTAAAGCATTTCCCTCACCCCTTCATCAAAATTCAGCCTTCATCTCACCAAACTTTACAACAAATTTTGAATACACCAACACTTTGTGACTTAAACATCAATCACCCAAACCATAACTTAGCTA
Organism: Sequoia sempervirens; assembly: GCA_007258455.2. Lineage (NCBI taxonomy): Eukaryota > Viridiplantae > Streptophyta > Pinopsida > Cupressales > Cupressaceae > Sequoia > Sequoia sempervirens. The sequence goes on from VDFB02271358.1 coordinate 911,418,539, forward strand.
CTTTGTATGTGAAATGAATCCTTTTCCATGCATTTGGTTAAGTTAGTTATCATCTTTGAACTAGTTTATCTTGATGGTCACAAGTCTACCCTAAAGATTCACAAGTTCATAAACATCCTTTATCCAAACATCAAAACATCAAACTTAAGTCAAAAGTGTTGTCCCAAAATGTTAGCAAAAGATTACTTCCCATATCATTGACCTTTTCATCTCCCATTATCACCATTTCTCCAAAAATACTTAGAGCATTGATTTTACCTAAATTTGAGTCAACTAGAGATTTCAAACATTACAAATCTCAACACAACTCTCCCATTGGTGACCCAAAATTTATGGTAGAGACAAGATCACAACACAAGAGAATCATGGAGAAAACCAGAGTCACATTTACCTCAAGTGATCCAAATCCTTAGGAATTTGATCCAAGAAGTCAAGTTACCCCATCACAACAACCCTCATCTCTATCAGGACAATATGGGATAGAAGACATCATGAACAACCCATTTGGACTTACTAAGGAAGAAATCATGGAGTACAAACAAGAACATCAAGCCTTAGAAAACGTAGCTCCAATTTCCCCATATTTTGTTGCACAATCATTGACACAAGGATCGACTTCATCTATGATTCCACCAACTCCTTCCCTTGTGCCAAGTCAGCCTTGAACATCTAGTCTTGCAACTAGGCTAGTAGCCAACCTTGGTTTCACTTCATGTCTAGGAACAAACACAACCATTCCATTAACCACCAACCTTCCCCAAAACACAAGTTGGACACCAAAATTTAGAAAACCACTTACATTCCATGACGCCACAATAACCTCAACATTTTTAGTGCAACCATCTTCATCCACCACCAAATATACCCCAAGTATGCCTAATGTTACACAAGGTAATGTCGACCAAGTGCCTCAAGTAGGAAAACAAGGGAAAGTTAACACTCTCACACAAAGTCAACCCTTGAAAAGTAGTTCCAACAACCTCATTGACACGTTGAAAGAAGTGGTTACCCAAGCTACCCAAATTAATCCACCATCCACATCAAACCCATCTATCATTGACCCAAATAAAAAAAAAACCTTGGTTAGAATCTCATCAACCAAGGTAATACCTTGATCCCAACTCAAATACAACAAAGGAACCCCCTACCCTTCAGTCAAGGGAACCCTTTCAATTATTTACAAGGTCTTAATGTGTCATTACCATCACAATACCAAATGACAACAACATCATCTTTTCCCTTGGTCCCCCACATCATGCAAAATCAAATGGAACCTCAATATTACATTTCTCCATCTCAATCCACTATCTTGTAAGGGATGTTAAACCAAGCGAACCCCCAACCTCTCATCAACAATTCAAAACCTGTAGAAAACATCAACACCCAAAACCACTCACAGATGTCCCAACCACTGATTGATCCTACATTGCAATTACATGCCTTAGCTTTACAACAAGCACAACAGACTTACTATCAATCCATCCAACAATAGCAACAACAACAAGCAGCATTAGTAGCAAAACAACAACAACAAGCAACCTTAGTAGCACAACAACATCAAGCAACCTTAGTAGAAAAAAACAAAATCAAGCATCCTTAGTAGCACAAAAACAACAACAAAAGCAAGTAGTCTTAGCAACACAACAAAAACATCAAGTCCAACAAGTCACCTTAGTAGTGCAACAACAACAATCCCAACAAGCTGCCTTAGTAGCACAACAAAAACAACAAGCTCAAAAAGCCACTTTAGCCTCAACACCAAGCCCAACAACAACAAGCCCAACAACAAGCATTGCTTGCTCAACAATATGCCCAACAACAAAAATTGCTCACACAACAACAACAACAATAGGGTCTATACTATAACCCTCAACAAAACATTGTCAACCCGAACACGTTAGGAGCATATATGCCTACACCATCATCATCTTAACCCACACTGCCATACACACCATACAACACCTCATCATATTAGAATCCCACATACACTTCATCCACCATCCTTTAATATTCAACATATGTTCCTCCAGCAAACCTACAAGATGATGTAGCATCGTAACTTAAGGCGTTATCACAAGAAATGTAGGATTTTCGAATGGGAAAGATGAAGAAGCCCCATACACAACAAAACCTATGTCCTTATCCATTTGATCGAAACATCACAAAGGTACTTTTTCCTCCCAGATTTGAGGTCCCAAAATTTGATAAATACAAAGGGAGAGGAAATATTTTGGACCATGTCAAGGAGTTCAACGTCATGTGTATGGAGGTTGCCTACAACAATTGTTATTTAATGCGCCTCTTCCCTCAATGTTTAATAGGTCCTGGCATGGATTGGTTTTCACTGTTACCTTCGGGCATCAAAACCTTCCAAGAAATCATTGATAGATTCATAGATCACTTCTCCTTCAATATTGACATGGATGTGAGCTTAGAATAGTTATACACACTCAAGCAAAATATAGGAGAGGCTTTTTTCAATTTCTTACAACGGTGGAGGAAAAGAGCTAGTAAAAGCAAGTGGTTTGTTCCCAATGAACAAGAAGTGGGGATTATCATAGAAAATATTGATCCTAATTTATCCTTCCACTTGAAGGTACAATGCATTACCTCTTATGATGAGCTTGTCCCTCGAGCCCTTAACATCGAGAGAGCTCTAATCTCATAGGGAAACACACAAGTGTATAAAGACAATCACCCATCCACTAGTTTTACGACAAGCCCTGCTATTGGGCCAAGAAAAAAAATGTTACTAGTGATGGTGTTGTTGATGCAAAAGTGGTCTTAACTGCTACTAGACAAGAAAACACCCAACCCATGAACACATGGAAACTATACACGCAACCACCAAACAATCAACCAATGATCAATACTACAAACACTCAACATGGAAAACAAAGAACAAATAGTGCTCCTAAGCGATAATTGACTGCCTTAGGGGAACCTATGGAGGTTGTACTGAAGCAGTTGATACAGTCTAATCTTATCACACTCCCAGGTTTTTCAAACTATCAATAGACACAAGTCAAACCTTGTAGCTATAAAGATTATAATTTTTGTGAATTTCACCAATACAAAGGTCATAACACACAAAATTGTTTTAGAATGAAACATGTAATATAATATCTTATTGAATAAGGATATATTCATGTCAATAAAAAATAAGGGAATGAAATTATGAAAATTTACACAAACCCTATGCCTGACCATACAAAAGCAAAAGATTTAGGAACATCATCAAACTCAAAAAATGTAAACAATACTTGTGATACCATAGTGGGACATATTTATTTATCACAACATAAAGAATCAACACGTATTGAGATACTATTTTAAAACAAATTCAAAACCAATCAACAATGTTTAACACTATTTTTTATTGTAATTACATCAAGTGGATATCAGATTGTGATATCTCTCCCACATATGACTCAATAATTTTGCATGTTAAAGAAGTTCCCAATGAGCCAGAAATATCGCTTATTGCACCCATACCCACAAAATGTTGTGAAGAATCTTTTACATATGATAGATCATCTATCCAAGGATCATGCCAAGAAGAGGATCTTTAGCACAACAAAAGTTACTCTAAATCAATTCTAGAACCCCTATCCCTAGAGTTCCAGCAAGAGCTAAGTGACATCTTCCAAACAATTTTAAACTCTAAAGATGTCCTTGATATCACTCCTGAGATGTTTCTTTCTGATAGACATATAGACATTCTTGATCCAAAACAAGAGTATCCCACTCTTGGTATCCCTACACAAGAGCAAGCAATGATCAAGATTCTTGATTCTTATAGTGATGGTGCATCATCAAAATATTTTGAGCCAGGATCAACATCTTTTGAAGTAGTATCAATAGAGAAAAATATAATAGAACCAAAGCAAATAGTTTAAATTCCTGAACAACAGGAACCATAGCAATATCATGTGTTCATGACAAGTCATATTCAATAGCTATGGTTCAGAGGATACATTATCAGGGCAAAGGATTAGGTTTTGATAATACCTACACAAAGTCAGGGGAAATCTTGTCTACAAAAAAATCAACATATGGCTCACGAAGGATCCTTATGATGAAAATGCAGTCAATGCTACAACTAGTCGTATCATGAATATTCATCCACACATCAAACCATACACAAATTGGGACCAATGTGAAAAGAAGAAATCCTATCTAAGAAAGGCAAAGATCATCAAATAAAATGAAGCCGTAAAGAAAAAAGGACACTTCAAGTACAAATGGATATTGAAGCAAAATAAAGAAAATCATCCCTCCAAAACTCCATTAGTCAAAGAAACTATGGGGAAAAACTGAAAAGGGAAGTTTTTCCATCAAAAGAGTCCTCAAATACAAAAGCAAGCTTCTCAAGCAAGGAATAAAGTATATCCAATGGTTGGTCCTAATTCCATGAAAACCTCCATCCCCATCCATTATCGCTCATCTTCTTATGTTTGGAGAGTCAAAGGTTCAAAACTATCGACCAATCCACCTCATATTCCTTCATGCATGGCACCTTACACTCCATTCACAATATCCAATTCTTGCATTGACTGTGTGTTGGCATCTACCCTTCATCGTAAGGATTCTGAAGGCACTTTATTGCAATGTGCACACATAGACAAGGTTCATTCTGGTATCCACAAGGCATATCAAAGTTCAAGGTTACATTCAAGTGCTTGTATCTTAGCAAAGAAAATTCTTCAAGTAAGATATCACTACCACGTTATGACAGTGGCCTCTACATCAATACCACTAGGTGGTTCAACATGAGGGTAAAATCTTCAAAAAATCAAAAAAATGAAAAAATCAAGAAAATAGTAAAAATAAAAGTTGTCCTCTAGTGAAAGCCACTATAACAACACTTTGAGCAAGTACTATGATGAAAACCTGGAAAACAGGCATTATGAGTAGAATTGAGTGTCTATATGATCCTTCTCAAATAAAAGCATCTCATCCTTGTCATGATAAATCCAATGTTCCCTCCATCCATCCAATCTAGATTTATCTATATATTCCACTTTATCTTGATCTTGACAATGATTCGATGTATACTTCAACACTGCTCAAGGAAATTTTTTGACATGTTCTTTACCATTTTTATCTCCTAAAGTCCCATAGCCTATATCTAGCATGCTAAAACTCTGTCAAACTCCTTACATATACATTACCTATCTTGGTTATCCATTGTATTATGAAACATTGCTAGACACTAGGGGAAGGTTATTGCACTCTTGTTTTCAAATAACTCTTGATCCATGTCTTATATCTCACAACATGACATTGACATCATGATCTAGGTATTGTTTGCCTCAAAATATCATCAAAAATCCCAAAAATATTCATAAAACATTCATCAGAAAATCCCAAAACATTTGCAAAATCATGTACAACTAAAATCCAAAACATTCAAAAATTGTAAATTCAAAAACCAAAATATCTGAAACACATCAAAAATCCAAAAATAATAATTTGTCGAACTACGGGTCTTTGAGCTTGAACATAGGTAAGACCATCATTGATGTGCCCCTGAGACACCCTAGGTTAGTCCTTTAAGATTCCATCATAATAAATTGACACTCCTTTAAATTGTTAATATCTCATCATCAATAAGTCATGTCAGTCGAACTACGTGGTCTTTGCATGTATAACATAGGAAAAGCTTATCTTTGATCAACCCCCGAGGCCCCTAGGATACGTCTTTTAGGTTATGTTATTGGTTGAAAATCGAAAAAATCAAAAAACATTCAAAAAATAAAAAAACCTTAAACATTCAAATATCAAAAAACCCCTAAATATTCAGATAACAGAAAATCCTAAAAATATTTGAAAACTCATAAAATACAAAAACACTCAGAAAACATTCAAAATACCTAAACAACATCAAATATCCTTGAAAAACCCTAAACAACCTCAAATAATAGAAAACCATAAGCATTCACATAAACTTTCAAAAATACCAAAATAGTGAAATATTCCAAAAACCATCCATCCCATTTCGCTTTCACCAGAAATAAACCTCCATCCATAATAAATCAATCCTCATCTTCAATATTTGGAAAAACAAATAGAAATCAAGTGTAACAAGTCATAAAGTGAGAACCTAAGTGTCAAAATCTAAAGTCTAAATCATAGGTAAATGTGTTAGTGAAGTTTATATCAACGTCTTATCATAAAGCTTATCATCATCCTGCGTCAAAAAACCCTTGATCAACATGTCCTAGGATGTATCCTTCCTACGATGGGCATCAATATTAGGTATCACCTTATCTAAAATAAACTAGCAAGAGACATTTAAATAACACTAATTGTTTGTCTTTGATCTTTTCTTATGATTTATCTTAATGACCCATTCTGAGGACCTCTCGATGATGTCTATCAAAATGATTTAGAGAGAAAGGAATGGGGCATCGATCATTATCTTTCATCTGCTATGCTTGTGGTTATTATTGTAAAATAATCTTGGCACATACTTCCTTAGTTGTATAGGAAAGTTGTTTGGAGTACATTGTTGACTATTGTGTATGCTTTGTTTCAATATATTCTAGACTACTAACCTACATTCCGACGAGGTTTCCATATGTCAAGGTGTGAACAAGAACTATCCTATCTATTTGTAGAGTCAAAGTCCATTACACTAGATACAATGTCATCCTGGTTATCAATACCTTGATCCATTGTGTCTATGTGTTATATCAAATAATAAGGAATGAAAAAAAATCCCAATACTAAGATCTGAGTGTTGAGGGTCAAAACAACACAACAACATTAAACATAATATCACTATTCTTTTTCTCGTGAAAGAGAAAGACAACACATGGTGATCTAACTCCCAAGGTCCTGGTAATTGGTTCTCAATTATGCTGATATCACTCAGTGGTTGATATAACTATAATGTTCAAGAGGCCTTTACTGGTAACAAGGAACAAGACTACATAGCATCAATTATTCTACGTTTGGGGGGGGTTTAAATAAAATAAAAAAGATGAATCAAAGATTCAAATCAAAGAAACGTGAGTAAAATTCTTACATATCTAGACATGCATATCAGTAATGAGTGTTTATTCCACCTAACCATAACTATAGCAAGATGCAATCCATAGAATAAACTAGGCTACTTCATACATCCATAATGCTAATTCAAATACCATCAAAATTCACTAAACTTATTTCAAACAAATCACTCACTCATCATCTAAAACACAGATCAAATGAATACGATAACAACTTCATCCACATATAATCCAATGATATAATCTTGAATCCAGTTTCTTCTATTGACTTTCATCAAATAAGAAACAATTAAGCACAACAAAAATCACTGGCGTATGGATTGATCATGTACCATTAACCTTATCAAGATAGATCCAAACTTTAAAACCATAACATAAAGATGTATAAAAAACTATAAAATAACCAAGTTTTTACTAAACTTTTAGAGTATCTCTCCTAAGAACCTAGAAATCCTAGATCTAATCTCTATTTTCTAAAATCAAGTGGCTGATCTTTCTCCAAATTAGCCGACCTTTACAAAGTAGAGCCTAATAATACATATAGGGTGCCACATGCACAAGTTTCTCAATTATCAATCAAGATCCACAATTAAATGAGCCAAAACTGAACACAAAAGTGGACTAATGAACCCTCGTTCCAAGGATGATTATTCTGTGGTGCCAAAAAGAAATCTGATGCTCCAAGAAGAAAGTGAAACCCACGGATCAAACTTAGAGTTGAGCTTATATCAAAACCCACAAAAAGAGGAGAAAAGAAGATATTGAGTATGGTGAAAAGAGTCAGTCACTTTTGCACTGAATACTTAAGGATGTACTCATCATAACTAGAGAACACTTGTTGAAGAGTACCTGAATTAGGTCCATCCAACTAACCATTTTCAAATCTAATCCTTTCAAATTATGCAGAAACCAACCTCAAAACACTCCTAAGGACTAACTAGAATCTATCCAAGATTCGCTCCACAATTCTTCACAGTTAAAAGGGCCCAAATTGGTGTCAGTAATATCAGCCCAGTTGGAATCAATTTTGCTAGTTGTGAGGAAAAAATCCCTATGCTTACATCTCAAGTTATATGGAAGTTGTTCCACCTTGATCTTCTTCGGTCTAACTCCTTGCCATGAAGTTTCACCCGGTTGGCTTCTCTGAGAGGCCTCATCTGATGCCCTCGACATTTCTTGATTCCTGCAACAACTTCTTGTATTAGATGAACAAAAAATCTAGATTAGTCAATCATATAATCGCTTCTCCATCCTCCTTAGATAATATTTACTTGGTCAAACTATGCCTTTATCGGAAGCGGAACTAGGATCAAAACTATTAGGCATAAACAATATTTCTTATCATGCGGCAAAACCAGGATCGAAATTGGATAAGGAGCAAAATAGGGTCGAAAGCAGGATTGGAACGGGAACCAGACCATAACCAATTGTTAGTTACCAAGCTCAACTTCCACTCTGGATCCAATTCCAACCAAGGGTAAAGATATAGAAACATCATAATAATGAATGGGAGTGGAAAAGAAAGGACCAAACAAACAAAACAAGAAAAGAAAAAACCAAACACAAACAAGTGAACAAGTTCACAGAACAAAACCCTCCTGCGAATACGCTAAAAAAAAACACACCCGAAAGAACAAATAGGAGAAGGAAAAGCAAAGGAATCTACCTCAAAACGCTCCTCAGGACTGACCAAAATTTAGCCAAGATTCGCTCCGCAATTTGCCTCCGTGATCAAATCAATTCTTTCGAGACGTCCTTGGCCGTGGTTTGCTTAAACAATTTGAATAATAATGATAATGAGCCAGTTTAAACATGATTAAACCTTTAAAAATTAATCCGTGCATGCAAACAGGCTGCATTTAATGCCATAAATGCAGTCTTTCGGGGACGAAGCCAATGACATGAACATACAGTTAAGTCAAGTCCACAGAACATCAAAAGGTAAGGTGGATGTGGATCCAGGTTGGAGACAAGATAAAGAAACCCGTCCAAATCTCCTTACTCAATTTCTAACCTCGGATCCGGTCCTGATAAAAAGACTGACCGAAACACAACAACAGAGACGGGGGCAGAGACAAAACTAAAATGGAACTTCACAAATTTTGAAGTTCGATTCTGGGTCTGGATCCGGTCCCGGCCAAAGGAAAAGAACAAAATAGAAGCATAAGGGAAGCAGGATCGGAACCAACACCGGACCTGGCCCAAACAACAAAGAAAAGCGAGGAGAAACGAAACGAACGAAGACGAAGTCAGAACGGGAACACAATATGGAAATTTGAAATTTCATACTTTCATTCCAATCCCGATTCTGCTTCCGCACAAGCAAACAAAGAAAACACAAGAAAACAACCAACAAGCAAGAGGATGGACGAACCCAAGTGTTTTTTGAAAACAACCAACAAAACAAAGGAGAAACAAAAGAGAAGACGAAGTCGGAGTCCTAACGGTATCCAAACTAGAAACATTGACATAGTTCCATGTTTAGATTTGGTTCTGGACCCGCCTCCGACAGAATAAAAGACAGACTTAGGAGCAAAACAAACAACTCCTAAGACCCAACCAAACAACCAAAGGTGAACAAAAGAAAAGAAAAGGGGGACCTATTTTGTTCCAAAATAAAATAAAATGGGGTGGTTATGCAAGGCATAACAAATGGTGACTCGGCTAGGAAAAGTGGTTTACCCATTTTTAAGATATTGAAGAATTCAGTCACCCCAAAACTTATAATTTATGAGACATGTTAACTTAAGTTTGGTCAGAATATTTAAGTAAAGTTGAGCTGGAATCTTAAATGTAGAACCAACATAAAATATTGCTTGAATTTGAGTGTGTGCATGCTTATGGTGCATCCTTCTTTATTTGAGATTTCTCCACACCTAAACAACTATATCTACGATCCAAGTTACATGGGTTGAGTCCTTTGACTTTCATGCAATAGAATCCTGGGTATTGCTCCACTGCCAGTCAAGCGTCCATAGCCCCGACGGAGATACCTCTAGTTCTCTCAAAGCATTGCTCTACTGCCAGCCAGACATTCATAGCCCCTATAGAGATACCTGAATTACCCATTTAGTATTGAGTTTGCCTTTATTTTAGTGATTCTCTTTTCTTATTTCTTTTACAGGCCTTACTTGTGAAAATTCTTTTCAAAAACCTTCTCAATACAAAGACATTAATAGTTTGAGATGTGGGTTGAGAACTACAGTGGATCCTATGATAGTTTTGGGGAAATGGATTTTTCACTTGAATCGAAGATATAATCACTCTGAGATGAATATGCACTTTATAGTCGGATGTTTTATCTATTTTGTGATAGATTTCAATGATAGTTCAAGAGGTTATCTATAATATACCTTACTCCTAATAGCCTTCAAACTCATGCTAAAATGACCATAAGGCATGAGCTTTAGAACAAAATCTTTTGACATATATGCCCAAAAATGCCTAAACCAATTTCTCTCCTAGTGCCCACAACATCCTTTGAATAACAACCCCAATATTTTAAGATGGAAAGAAAAGAGAATCCCCAAAGAAGAAAACAAAACAGACAAAAAACAACAAAGGAAACAAAGAGAAAGAAAGAAACAACAAACAAACAACCAACAGAAGCAAAGCACCAGTAATTACACAAAATACATATATACAATTAATTCAGAAACTCAAACCTTTACTATCCAAAGTAATGCTTGAGAAACTGCCCATTGACTAGCAATAGAACAAGTTCTCCCATCAAGGTGGTCAAATGAAAAGTGTTCTCACCCAAGATCTTGACTACTTGATATGGACCTAGCCAGAGTCTATCAAATTGTTGGTGATCACCCTTTTTCTCCTTAGCCTTATCCCATAGCAAGACCAGATTTGAGATTATGAATGCCTTAATCTCTTGAAGAACTGTTGTAGAGCAGCGTCTCTCTGTTCTTCCATGTTTAAAAGGTTATTTAATCTTACCTCAATCCGGTCATCTTTTGTATAAAACTCCTGCATAAAATTGAGAACAGGTATCTGTAAATGTATGGGGAAAACCGGATCTTGGCCATAGACTAATTTGAAAGGGGAATTTCCTAGAGCAACCTTAATACGGGTTTGATCTACCCATAAGGAAAATCTCAATTGGGTATGCCAATCCCTAGGATTACTTTCAAGTAATTTCTTTATCACTTCTAACAGATTCTTATTAGTAGATTCTGCTACACCATTTCCTTGAGGATAATAGTTAGAGGAATATTTCAAAATGATTTTATATTCATAAGCCCATTGTATGAATTCAATAGATGAAAAGGTAGGGCCATTGTCACATACTAGAGCGAACGGTACTCCAAACCTGGTAACAATGTTTTCAGTAATAAATTTGATAACCACCTCAGTGGTGTTGTTCTTGCATGGTTGAGCCTCAGTCCAATGGGTGCAATAGTCTGTAGCAGTTAGAATGAATTTGTGTCCTGTAGAAGAATTAGGATTAATTACCCCAACAAAATCCAGTGCCCATTGGGCAAATGGTCTTACCTCATATATTGGTTTTAAAGGCATTGTTGGATTATGCTCCTTTGATACAAAATTCTGACATGTATGACATGTCCTAATGTGTTGATGTGCATCCCTGAACACATGGGGCCAATAATATCCTGACCTGAGGATTTGATGGGCCAAAGAATCTGCAAATCTATGTCTTGTGCCATTCCTACCCTGGAATTCAGCGATGGCATGCTTGGCTTCTTGCTGATCCAGATATCGTAGGTAAACCCCCTCATAATTTCTCTTGTATAGAGCCCCTCCTTTGAGCATGTAATGAGCACTCTTCATCCTCAGTGCCCTCCTCTAGGTAGAATTCATTCCTTCTGGGCATCTGTTATTGAGAAGGAGGAAAATCAAGTCAGTATACCATGGGTCTTTGGTGAATGAGTGTAGAGTATATTGTTAACAGGTAGTATTCTTGTCAACATCTGCCATGGCCTTTGATAAACCTTGTCCTTAGACAAGTTTCATTGGATGGATCTCTAAATCATACTCTTGCAGGATAGCCATCCATTTTCCTCTTCTTTCCCCTAATTTTCTTTGCATAAGGAGGGACTCAGTCGCTAGATCAGGCACTATAGCAATAACTTGGCTTCTCAGAATGTAATGCCTGAATTTTTTTACCGCTCGTACCAACGCAAAAGCCTATTTTTCCAAGGGTGGGTACCTGACTTCTACATTCTTGAGTGGCGAGCTCATGAAGGCAATTGGCCTTTCATCTCCTTCACCTCTGCATTGTGTTAGGACTGCTACACATGAATGGTCAGATGTAAATGAATAAATATAAAAGGGCTTTAGGTAATCTGGGCTGGTCAAGACCGGTGCCTCAGATATTAATTGTTTAATCTGCGAAAATGCAGATTTAGCCTCATTGCTCCATTCAATTTTAGCATCTTTCTTCATCATCTCATTGAGGGGTTTGGTGATTTCTGCAAACCTTGTTATGAATTTCCTTACAAAATTAATCCTCCCAAAGAAGGACCTCATCTCCTTTTTACTTCCTAGCATCGTCAATTTCAAAATGGCCTCGACTCTGTCGGGATCTATGGATATCCCTCTTTCTGATATCACATGCCCTAGAAGTTTCCCTTCAGAAACTCGAAAGACACACTTCTTGGGATTTAGAGATACTCCATAGCTGATACATCTCTTAAGGAACTTTGCTAAATCAGCAGCATGATCCTTTCTCTTCTTGGAAAATATTGTCAAGTCATCCACATATATAATAATAAACTTACCTATCAAATCTTTAAAAGCCACATCCATTGCACGTTGAAAGGTAGCTCCAGCGTTAATGAGGCCAAACGACATGCGTCGATAGGCTAATGTTCCCCATTTTTTAGTAAAGGTAGTCTTCATCCTGTCCTCATGACTGACAAGTACTTGGTTATACCTAGAATAGCCATCTAAGAATGACATCATCTGAGATCCATTGACAGTTTGTAATACCTCATCAAGAGAAGGAAGTGGATAGTTATCCTTCTCTGAGGATTTGTTCAGGTTCCTGAAGTCAACACACAGCCTGATCTCCCCACTTTTCTTATGTACTGAAACTAGATTGGCAACCCACGTGGAGTGCCTTACTGGGAAGATGATTCTTGTTGATAATTTTTTTTGCACTTCCTTTTGTATTAATGGTTCAATCAAAGCGTTGACCGGGCGCAGTTTTTGACTAAAGGGCTTGGCTTCAACAGTATTGTGTGCGTGATCACAAAGGTGTCAAAAGTCTTCAAATCTTCATAACTCCAAGCAATTGCCGCAATATCTTCTTTTAACACCTTAATTATTTCATTTTTGATCTCCTCAGGGAAGATATTGCCTATAAGGGCATTTCTTTTGGGACCTGAATTAGCCAAATTAATAGATTCATACTTCCCTCCTTCACTTTGCGTTGGCACTCTCTCCCAAGCCCGAGGATCAAAATCAAATATTCTTTCTAAGGCTACCATCCCCTTGGGGATGCTGTTACTCTTTAAGTTCATTACTCCTTCTGTATCACAACCTTCAGGGTCCCATTCTCCCTGATCTCTATCTGATTCATCTATGATCTACCCTTCAAAGACATCTGAACTTTCCAAGAAGGCGAGTATGTGTTGGTCGTCATCGAAGACCTAAAAATTCTGAACATTATCAGGGACTGTTGGGATTAAAACTAATTCAACTGAAAATATTTTCAATTTGGAGTCCTGCATAGGCTCCAAAGTACTAGCAGTAACTACCAAAGCATCTGCAATCTGATTTTGTTCCCTTGGAATCAAAGTAATTCCGAAAGCATCAAAGTCCTCAATCAGATTCCAAAATCTATTTCTGCAAGCAACCAATCTTTTATTATGGCAAGTATATTGGCTGTGAACCTATTTGATAATGACTTCATAGTCCGCCATCACCATAAGAGATGTGACCTTCTTCTAGTGGGAAAACATTAAGCCCCTAGCAAGTGCTTCATACTCTGCCACGTTGTTCGTGCAACCAAACTGTAGCCTATAGGAAGCAAAGCAAGTCTTCCCCTTTGGATTGGTTAATTCCACCCTTGCTCCACTTCTTGATTTGGACTTAGAGCCATCAAATTTTAGACTCCATAATTGATTTGGGGCTGGGATCTCTTTCTTTTTCCGCCCTACAGTTTTTTTCTTGGCAGAAGTATATGGCAGCTCAGACTGGTGTTGATCATCAATATTTGAAAGTAACTGGGGGAAAGATTCACTAGAAGATTCTCCTGAATGCAAAATTTATTCTGGAAGTGATTCCTGAACCTCCTCTTAAGTCAGGTCATGATTTAGTACCTTTGTCACCAATGCCCTGGGAATTGGAAGTGTTTTCGGGGTAAGTTTAATTGGCAAAGACTGAGATTCCTCAATCTCTAGTTGTAATTCAGAACACAGAACTTGAGGCCACTCAAGTTGAGAAGATGATTCCCTTTGAGAAAGGCTGGCTCTTGCAAGGATGATTGCATACTTTTTCTTGAAATGGAAATTCATTAGCAGAGGCTTGAGGTTGACATTCACAAGTTTCTTCTACCCGGGAGACATGTTTTAAAATATCTACACAGGGTTGGCAAGTAACTCAGAATGATTCTAATAATGAACCCTACACCAGTTAGGAAGTAGGAGACTCCACATATCAACCTCCTCTCCCAGTACCAGTCTATCCTGTTGTAATTTCATTATTAAGACTTGTTGATTAATAATAATCATTGGGTCATTTTGCACTGAAAAGGTCATGATTTCCTCTTGCTTGTAAACTCCTATCTCGGTTTCGAAATAGGCTACCTCATTAGGGGAATCATACTCAGCGATCATGTGTTTGAGCCTAGGCCCACTTTCAATTCTGATCTGGGTTGCTATCCCTTTCCAGGGTAGCCACATGTGTGAGAAATGCAAAGACAAATATCCACCAATTCTTTTCATCAGGTCTCTGCTCAAGAGAATACCATAGGTTTTTGGGATATCTGCGACTTGGATATCCACATAAGTTTGGATCCTTGGATCAAATCCAATCTGTACATGGATATTTTTTAGCTCTCCTACCACATTAACTTCTGTTTTGTCTAACTGGATAACCTTTTTATTTGTTTGGAGTGGACTCAGACCTAACTTCCTACAAATTGAAAATGGCATGACGTTTCGTGTGCCCCAGAATCCAGCAGACAGTTGTGTAAATTCTTTCCAAAAATTCTTAAACTTAGCAAGAAAGGTGGAGTACCAGTCTTACCTTTATAGAGCGTTGCATTCATCTCATTAGTAAGAGTCGCCTTTTCTCTTCCTTTTGACCTGTCTAGTTCCCCCAAGGCTTTCAACAAAATTTCTTTTTGAGCAGGGCACCATTTCAAAATATCAAAGAAAGACATTGAAGTCTTCTGCCTCTACATCTCTGTAATGAAATAAAATTATGAATCATTCCTAACTTGATATTTAGGAATTGAAGATGAATTACCTTTTTTATGAGAATCTGATGGCCCCTTCGGTGGTGGTGGATTATTATCTGCATTCTGATTTGGCAAGACCATATTATTAGGAGGGGCAGAGGTCGTGAATGGCCCTCTGTTCTGATTTCTAAGGAAATGAACTCCCTTGGTTTGGAAGGCTTGGGAATCATACACATCTTCTACTACTTCATTTTCTTCCTGGTTGGGAAATGGAAGTTCTTCCTCATAGATATCATATGCCATGGCAGTATCCGTTGATCCACCAGATTTTTTGGATGCACCTTGGAATGGAGCATCAACTTGGGATATCTTAACCATTTTTTCCATTACTGGGCAATTTACCTTAGAATGGACCATAGTATCATGTAGTCTACACCAATTGGTCATAAGGTGGAGGTCTACCATGTTGGCAATGTGCGGCTTTTCGTCTCCTGCTTGATAATTGTGGGAAACTCCTCCGTTATTGGGTCTAGTATTCCATGGCCTATTGTTGTTAGACCTTTGATTGTATCCTCTATTCTAATTTTGATAGTTTTGATTAGAGGAGTTTTGGTTCTGGAAATTCCTATTGGCGTTCTAGTTGGTATTATAATTTTGATTAGGATTTTGGTTAGGATAAGCACCCTGATTAGAATATCCTTCTTGATTCTGAAAACCTTGGTTCTGGTTCTGAGGGGGATTCTGTCTAAGTTGAGCCACATCATTAGACATCTAAGACAGTGTCTTTTTGAGAGTCTCCATCTCATTGGTTAGTTGGAGAGTCTTTTCACTTTCTACAGTCTTCACAGCAAAGGATTGATTAACTGAATTTGATCCTCCAGCTTGATTTTGGTAATTTTGATTTTGCTGTGAGGAGTCTTGGGGACCATTGTTAAGAAATGGCAAAGGAGGTGAAGCGTGGAACTCAAACATGGGTCCGTATTGGGAACAAGACATCCCTGGGACCGTATTGAATAAAGGGGGTGGATTATAAATTTGGTATCCTATAGGAGGGAGAACTCCTAGACTCCCGGATTGTAGACTTATCTATTGTTGCAACTGGATAGCGAGATGATACACCTTAGCCAAAGAATCAATTTCGTTAGCATTATATGTCCTTTTCAAGAATAAGCCAATCAAAGGGTCCAAAAACCTTAAGTATGCCAAAATGGCAATGTTCTCAGCCACCAGGTAAGGATCCTGCAACCTTCGGTACATTCTTTGGAACCTGGTGTTGAATAGAGGCAACGGTTCATGGTGTTCTTTTCTTATTGTGGAAAACTGGTGGTAAACGATAGCAGGGTCTACATAAACGTTGAAATGATTAATAAAGGCATTCTCCAAAGATGTCCAACTTAGAACCGACCCTTTGGGTAAGTTTAAGTGCCAATTGTACGCCATGTCTCCCAATGAATAGGGGAACAATTTTCACACAACGTCATGATGAGCCACCTGAGCATGGGTACAAGCATCTTTAAATGCCTGTATGTGATCCTCGACACTTCTTGATTCTCCATGCATGTACTTAGGATAAAACCTCTCTGGGTTCTTAGGGAGATCGTGTACACCTCCAGGGATAGTCCCTAATGGTGAAGGGTTATTGACAAAGTAAGCCATAGGTCTTGGTGGTGATACAGGTTGAGTAGGTTGTGGAATGGGTGAAAATGGCCGGTGAGGTGGTGTAGGTGGGTTTGGTAGAAACCCAGGTGGGGTGAGTGGTGGTGATAAAGGTTGGATCAAGACTCTACGAGCTCGAGGCCTATACCTAACAAGGGTTTGGAGTTCAACAAGTGGTCCAGGGTTCTAATAAGATCTAAGAACTCCCTCGTACCTATATGGTGAAAATGATCCAATGCAAGCCAACTTGTTCTTCAGGCCCTCCTTCTAGCGCCAGATCTATTGAGGGTCAAAACAACACAACATTAAAAAAAATATCACTATTCTATTTCTCCTGAAAGAGAAAGACAACACATGGTGATCTAACTCCCAAGGTCCTGGTAATTGGTTCTCAATTATGCTGATATCACTCGGTGGTTGATATAACTGTAATATTCAAGGGGCCTTTGCTAGTAACAAGGAACAAGACTGCATAGCATCAATTATTCTACATTTGGGTGGGGGTTTAAATAAAAGAAAAAAGATGAATCAGAGCTTCAAATCAAAGAAACGTGAGTAAAATTATTACATATCCAGACATGCATATCTGTAATGAGTGTTTATTCTGCCTAACCATAATTATAGCAAGATGCAATCCATAGAATGAACTATGCTACTGCATACATCCATAATGCTAATTCAAATACCATCAACATTCCTTAAACTTACTTCAAACAAATCACTCACTCATCATCTAAAACACAAATCAAATGAATACAATAACAACTTCATCCACAGATAATCCAATGATATAATCTTGAATCCAGTTTCTTCTATTGACTTTCATCAAATAAGAAACAATTAAGCACAACAAAAATCACTGTCGTATGGATTGATCATGTACCATTAACCTTATCAAGATAGATCCAAACTTTAAAACCATAACATAAAGATGTATAAAAAACTGTAAAATAACCAAGTTTTTACTAAACTTTTAGAGTATCTCTCCTAAAAACCTAGAAATCCTAGATCTAATCTCTATTTTCTATCATCAGGTGGCTGATCTTTCTCCAAATTCGCCAACCTTTACAAAGTAGAACCTAATAATACATATAGGGTGCCACATGCACAAGTTTCTCAATTATCAATCAAAATCCACAATTAAATGAGCCAAAACTGAACACAGAAGTGGACTAATGAACCCTTGTTCCAAGGCTGATTATTCTATGGTACAAAAAAGAAATCCGATGCACCAAGAAGAAAGTGAAACCCACGGATCAAACTCAGAGTTGAGCTTATGTCAAAAACCACAAAAAGAGGAGAAAAGAAGATATTGAGTATGGTGAAAAGAGTCAGTCACTTTTGCACTGAATGCTCAAGGATGTACTCATCATAACTGGAGAAAAATTGTTGAAGAGTACCCGAATTAGGTCCATCCAACCAATCATTTTCAAATCTAATCCTTTCAAATTCTACAGAAACCAACCTCAAAACGCTCCTTAGGACTAACCAAAATCTAGCCAAGATTCACTCCCCAATTCTTCATAGTTAAAAGGGCCCAAATTGGTGTCAGTAATATCAGCTCAGTCGGAATCAATTTTGCTAGCTATGAGGAAAAATTCCCTATGCTTACATCTCAAGGTATATGGAAGTTGTTCCACCTTGATCTTCTTCGGTCTAACTCCTTGCCATGAAGTTTCACCCGGTTGGCTTCTCTGAGAGGCCTCATCTGATGGCCCTGACATTTCTTGATTCCTACAACTTCCTGTATTAGATGAACAAAACATCTAGATTAGTTAATCGTATAATCCCTTCTCCATCCTCCTTAGATAGTATTTACTTGGTCAAACTATGCCTTTATCAGAAGTAGAACTGGGATCAGAACTATTAGGCATAAACAATATTTCTTATCATGCAGTGGAACCGGGATTAGAACTGGATAAGGAGCAAAACAGGGTCGAAAGTGGGATCAGAATGGGAACTGGACCAGAACCAATTGTTAGTTACCAAGCTCAACTTCCACTCGGGATCCAGTTCCGACCAAGAGTAAAGATATAGAAGCATCATAATAATGAACAAGAGTGGAAAAGAAAGGACCAAACAAACAGAACAAGAAAAGAAAAAACCAAACACAAACAAGCGAACAAATTCACAGAACAAAACCCTCCTACGAATACACTAAATAAAAACAACACAACCGAAAGAACAAATAGGAGAAGGAAAAGCAAAGGAACCTACCTCAAAACGCTCCTCAGGACTGACCAAAATTTAGCCAAGATTTGCTCCACAATTCGCCTCCGCGATCAAATCAATTCTTTCGAGACTTCCCTGGCCATGGTTTGCTTAAACAATTAAAATAATAATGATAATGAGATAGTTTAAACATGATTAATCCTTTAAAAATTAATTTACGCATGCAAATAGGTTGCATTTAATGCCATAAATGTGGTCGTTCGGGGACAAAGCCAACGACATGAACAGATAGTTAAGTCAAGTCCACAGAACATCAAAAGGTAAGGTAGACGCGGATCCGGGTCGGAGACAAGATAAAGAAACCCATCCAAAGCTCCTTAGTCAATTTCCAACCCCGGATCCAGGTCAGAGACATGATAAAGAAACCCATCCAAAGCTCCTTACTCAACTTCCAACCCTGGATCCGGTCCCGACAAAAAGACCGATCGAAACATGACACCAAAGACGAGGGCAGAGACAAAACCAAAATGGAACTTCACAAAGTTTAAAGTTTGATTCCGGGTCCGGATCCGGTCCCGGCCAAAGGAAAAGAACAAAACAGAAGCACAAGTGAAGCAGGACCAGAACCAACACCGGACCCGACCCAAACAACAAAGAAAAGCGAGGAGAAACGAAACAAGCGAAGACGAAGTCAAAATGGGAACACAATATGGAAACTTGAAATTTCATACTTTTGTTGCAATCCCAGTTCCGCTTCTGTGCGAGCAAACAAACAAAACAGAAGGAAACAACCAAAAAACAAGAGGACGGACCAACCCAAGTGTTTGTTGAAAACAACCAACATAACAAAGGAGAAATAGAAGAGAAGACGGAGTCAAAGTCGGAACGGTATCCAAACTAGAAACATATACATAGTTCCATGTTTAGATTTGGTTCCGGACCCGCCTCCAACAGAACAAAAGATAGACTTTGGAGCAAAACAATCAACTCCTATGATTCAACCAAACAACCAAAGGCGAACAAAAGAAAAGAAAAGGAGGACCCATTTTGTTCCAAAATAAAATAAAATGGGGTGGTTATGCAAGGCATAACATTGAGCAAATCATCATCTTCGTCATCATCCATTCATCATCGCTATGCATTTCTCATCACCATCTGTAATAATATCTCAGTGGATCATAGACTTGTTGGATCTTGGAAGCAATCATTGAAATCAATGGTCAAATCATCTTGTTTCTTCTCTCTTCTTTCCATGCTAACTTGGTATTATGACAGTCAACAAAAAAATAATTAATGCATCCATCCTACATCCATAAATCACCAACATGCACACATCACAACATAATCATAGAATATCATAATGCATACATCCTGCATCATCATTATCATTTAAGTTGTGACAAATAATATAGATTTGTTATTCTAAGCATCTTAAATCGTTGCATACATATCATTAACATATATTGCATTATCATCTCATGAGTATGAACACCTGCATTATCCATCCATACATCCACTTGCATACATCATCACATCATAAAATTGCATGGAAAATACACAAAAAGAAATGTATCCATAAACATTTGCATACATAATCATAGCATTACATCTGCATCTCATATCATCTTTGTCCCATAAAATGTCATGAAAAGATACTGAAAAAGAAGTACATCCATCTATTGCATTGCATTCCATCACATATCATATACAATTACATATCGCATAAGCATAAATAAAAATTGCATCCATACATTATACAACATAAGCATGTCACATCATCATATCAAATGCATCCATCCATTCATAAGCATGAAATAAAGTGAAGACATTGCATAACATCGAATCCGTATCCATAACATAGATATCAAAAAATAACTATCATGGTACAATATCTAAATCAATATATGTATATCGATCATAAATACAATATCCAGAGGCTATAAAAAATGAGCCCATGAATGTATATCTGTATAAAATAATCGGGAAACAATCAAAAAGTGTCTATACATGCGAGCTAGCCTTGATGGCTTTTCCCCTCACCAAGTTGCCTCTCTAGCTGATCCTTTGCTCTAGGGTGCACCCCACTCCTCTAGGAATAATCCGGCTGTCTGAGCGCCTATGGGACATCCTTGTGATAACACATCCTATAGTAGGCTACCTCAGGAACAACCTCTCTGTATAACCTGGAAGACACTGTTCACCCCTAAGCCACAACTATCATCATCTCAAGCTGTTGATGTCATCTAACCTCTTGAGCTAGCTACATCTCTATAGTCTATCTAAGCTATCACTTCTGGTATCTCTTGGCTGTCAAGGCCACTATCTACTACTTGTCTTGGTCTCTCTCAATAGTGATCATCAAAACCTATTGGCGGGCCTGATCTGTCTCACCCGTAATGGTTTGAACCTGTTGTTGCAACTACTAAATCTATAAATCTTAGGGATCTAGCCCTAGCAGTGGTGGCTGCACTAGCTGCTACTTCCCTGACTATTGTTGAATGGGAGGTTGCTGAGGAGGTTGCTAATCCACCGTTGGTGCCCTTGGGATCTTCCCATCTTGCTTATCATGGCCATCCTAGCCATCCTATCCCCTACCTCTACCTCTGCCTCTACCAACATCCCTCCCTCATGTCTCTCTCGTGGAGGAGCACCCATTGGATCTATCAATCGGCAAGGGGGTGTGAACCATGCATCATATGCAGGCATCGTCTGTGCATCTACCTATCCCTGATTGTATGCCCATGGATGAGTAACCAACTACCAAAAGCCCTCAACCACCTCAAGTGTTGGGATTGTAGGTCCCCAAGTGGGTACCTCTCATGTTGATTTGGTGAAGATGGCTGTATACTGATCATTTAGCCTATCTTGCCTCTCACTAAACTATCGGGCCACCCTATCTGGTAGATATTTCTTGATGATGTTGTGCTCTCGACCTTGCATGTATTGGGTCTATCAGGTGAAGAAGAGTTGTTGCACATCATCATACCATGTTGGCATTTGTAGCCAGGGTCACCAGCTAAAGACTATCATATCATCGAGAACTCGACACTAGTACGAAATCCCCAACTACCTAGTGTACTGTAAAGTAATCACACCTTTGTATCACCAAACCACTAGATCATCTAGTTCTACATCAGCCATTTGGATGATCGATCGAAGCACTATGATATGCTCCCAAGCCCAAATTTGTAGCAAGGTGACTCTCGTCCCAATTGCTATGCCATTGCAGTAGATAAAATCATGCATATCATGATATAATGAGGGCAACATCACTAGCCCCCAAGTGAATAGTTTCCTCCTGTAGAGCATCCTATTCCAAGCAAGGCCCCATCCTAGGCTGAATCCTCTGCTCTATCAATTAGGAGCAACCAAACCTAAGATAATAGCTACAACTATCAATCTAAAAGTGGGCACTCGACCTCTGTACATCTCGAGGTTGATCTGCAAAGTGACTAGAACGATGTCCTCTAGCTCCATCACCTTGTGGTAGGCATCGTAACTAACATCAGAGTTGTAAATCACATGCTCGCCATGTATTGACAAACACAATATCTGCCATACATCCTCTAAATTCATTGTTGCCTTTCCTGTGGGAAGGTGGAGTGTCAAAGTATCATTGTGCCATTGCTCGCATAGTGTGGTCATCATAGCCAAGTGTATCCGGATGATGGGTATGTATGCGATGTACCATAGACCAATCTCCCCCAAATGCTCTTGGCATAACTCAGATAAATAACCAAGTCTCTCCAAAACTGTGGGCTAGTGCTTCTGGGACATCAAAGGTGGGATCACCTCTTGCACCCAGAAAGCGCACAATGTCAAAAATTCAAAACATTTGGCTAAGTTTGGAATTTTTAGCTCCAAAATGATAATAGTGTCACAATTTATGATAGCGTCACTATAATAGAAATTTCAAATTACGACACCTGAGACATTCAAATTGTGACACCCATTCAAATTCCAAATCACAAATCACATCGTTAAAGACATATGCATCACAATTTAAACTTTGGAAACCCTAACCCTAATTTTCAAATTGAGTAGTGCATTGCTATAAACATATGTGTCACAATTTAAAATTGGAAATCCTAATTCTAAATCACAAACTATGTCGCAATACACATATGCGTCACTCAAATTCAATTTAGCGTCGTCGATTCTAAAATTAGCGTCACCATATAGTGACGCCGCAAATATTTAAATTCTAAAGCATAATAAATGTATCAAAAATTCAAATTTCAAATCAAGTTTTGAATCACATACTGATGGTCCTATGCCTGGAAGCCGCTAGTGCTCTTGAACTCAGTTGAAAATGTGTCATGGGAGCACACGTCGCACCATCTTATCAGAGGGTTATAGCTCAATTTGCAAGAATTCCTTAAAGTGTGAATGCACAAATGAATTGAAAGTGACCCTTCTTAGCTTATTTCTACCTCAAAATTAGGGTTTTTTGCCCTAATTTAACCATGAACCTAGGGTTTTTCATCATTTTCATAAATCTTTCCAACAAAAGCTTATTTTACATCATTTTTTGCAATTTTGGCATTTTTTTTCATCTTGAAGTCTTTCTGGACCCTTGGGGAAGCATTTTAACCTTTGTCGAGAAATCAACCCAAAATTCAAAATTTTCGCCCAATTTCTCGAGGGGGTAGGAAATCAATTTTATCCTTCCATTGGGGCATCTAAAAAATCAAATTTTTTTATTTTTTTGATTTAACCAACAATTTTTAATCTAAAGAGCATCAATCTTTGAACCGAAGCAACAGGTACCTTGCTTCAAAGAGGGGCAAAATGTACAAATTGAAAAATGTCCTAAAGGATATCATACACTCGAATCAGGTATACTAACATCATTTCCTCTTGAAACCTATCTTCTTTTCACTTAATTGATTAAATTAGCCTAGCTATTTAATTTATTGCATCATTTGCATCTATTAACTTAATTCATTTAATTAGGTTAATTCACCCCATTCCATGCCAATATTTTGTCTTATTAAATTAAATAAATCAAACTATTTAATTTAAATCCCTAGGTCTTCTTATTTAATTAAATGTCATTTCACCTTTCCCCCTTTCATTAAATCATTTAATAATGAATACCACTTTATTCTTCTAATTCCCCTAATTGCATGATTAAACCCTTGTTTAATTAGCAATTATCTAATTAATCCAATTCCCCCACTTGCAAAGGAGGGAATATTCCTCCTTTGCACAATTTAATTTAGTTTCAATTAACTAAATATCATTTTTCCTCACCCATGAGAATATTCCAAAGAATATTATCTCTCCTCCAATCATTTGAAAAAGGGAATATTTTCACTTAGCTTCCTATGCAAGCTATTTTGTGACTTCTTGTGCAAGTTAACTTTTAACTTCTTGTGTAGGTCAAAAGTGTCATTGTTTAGAAAGAATGAGAACCCTTGATTAAATCTCATCTTGCATTCTCACCCATTGATGAGAATCCATGATCCATGCCTCCAATTTCCTCTATCCTTGACCATTGATTAGCTTTTTCAGTATCAATCCTTCATTTCCCATTTGGTTTCCTATAAATAAAACACTATTTGGAGACAAAGAGATCCATATTTTAACATCAAAATTATGCTGTCAAAATCACTCTTACTTGCACTCACATTTAGCATAATTTTAGCTTATTTCAATTGCACCATATTAGCTTAGCTTCCATTAATGGCTTCCATGATAACATAGATGCATACATTTAGCTTATTTGTTAATTAGGATTTTAATATTTTGAAGCTTGCATACATTTAGAGTAGATTTTCATACACCCATATTGATCATGTTAGCATATATCATGTTAATTTAGCATTAAAATAATGTTTTATCACATATCTCTCATTGGTTTCATCGATTATCTTCAATATAATCGATTAAAACAAGCTCTTTATCCAAGGGATTGGGAAAGGGTCACCATTCCACATCAATGCGACACCACTTGCCTAATAGGATGACTTTCAATGTCTTAGATTAGAGGTTTTTCAAGCTTTCATGATTTAGAATGTTAGTTTTAATGGATTCTTTGTCTCTATTTATAGTGAATGATCTTATTGGAATTGATGATTAGTGAGTTAAATATGCCTCAAATTTTTATGGATCCGATGTACTTAATCTATACTATGACATTGGTCACACCCTAAAATTTATCTTTCAATACATAATTTTGGGGAATGTATCCCTTAGATTCACTACTAGAGGCTATAACAATTCCTTCAACCATAGGTACTACTCGAGGGTTCCTAAATATCAACGTTGGAATGATACTACATTTTGAGGGCATATCCTTGGAAAGTGATATTGAGTCAGTCTTGGTCGGAGAAACTGATGGTAAGTTTTTGAAATTGGCTTCATCTCTCATCCTTCTCTCTTGACTAATTCATGATAGAGCATGACTGATTGTCTTGTTATCACTTGGATAGATGCCATTGTCATAGTTGGTTCCCTCAATGGTACAAACAAGGGATTCTTTTTCCTTCTTGGCCTGTAGGTAGCGCTCATTTTCAATCGTTGACTTGAACTTGCAGTTAACTTGAGATGCACCATCCTAGAACAAGAATTTTCCAAACATTATACTCATATTGTTGGAAGGGAAAGCATAGCGAGCACATAGGTTCTAGAGCTGAACTTGGTAGCTTTGATACCAAGTGTAACATGCCCATTGTTCTACATAGTAACATTCCTAAGTTTTCAAGTAAATAGTTTAAGCATCTGACCATTATGAGCAATAATTTTTTTTTCCAAAGCTATAAAGATAGCATGCACATTTGGAATAAACATCTTTCAAAAAATTTCCATTGCATTATATCAAAGTATTGCAACTTTCTAATGTAATTATTACATAGTACATGAGAACATGGTATCATTTCTCTTTCACAATATTTCCATAGATATGGATACAAAATACACATACAAGGATCCATTGAGCTTATTGGCAATAGATGTATGAATGGTCCAGGTGCCCTCCATCAAATCTTGGTCACCTACTGATGAGGAGAAGCATCACTCAAGCACTTTTCTGCCTACCTTGGACTAACTACGATCCCCTGCACATCTACCAAAATGATAGATGGTCCTACCCTTCAATGAAGATATTAGTTTGGTAACCTCATAATAAAATTAAACTTTCTTAAGCTTGGTGTTATGTCCTACATATCTAGATCTATCACATAGTGGCTATATCCTACACATATGACATTCCCTGCCTAGTATGTAAACTTGGATCACTATGAACTGATAGTGTAAACAATGGAAACTTACACTAATTTGGCCAAAGTATTCATCACCCAAGATTTAGAGTGGATGTCATATGTACTTCACCCACCTTCCTAGATTTATTTGTATTGATCATTCATAACCTATGCATAGGCTATCCCCTTATGCTATGGAGTAACCTCTACCCAAGGAATAACCTATAACTTCTATGGTAATTATGACACTTCTACTAAGTAAATCAAAATGAGTCCTCTAAGTCTCAATTAGGTTAACATTAGCTATATAAGTTATATCCATAATATATTATTTAACCCCTCTATAGCAACCCATTCCTTATTATGGAATATGTACAAACACTTCAAGCAATATAGATCCATACACTAAGCATAGCAAGTAATCTTTTCATTTCTCTTAAGAATAAAATAACATTTCCCTAATAAGTAGATATAATTTCCCAATCAAAACAAACCATGTCACACAATATTTTTAAAACATAAAACGTATAAAAGAGTAGAAATCAACATGCCTATTTACACAATGATCTAATTGATCGAACTGGATTCCTAACTCAGCTTTCCCCAATTCAGTAAGAAATTCCCCAAATAAACCTTCTCTCTCTTCACCAAATCTCACTCTCAAATTCTCTCACAACTATCAAAAACTCACTCCACTCAAAAAATCAGATAATAACAACTCAAAAAAATCACAGCAAGAATATAGATATGTAACCCTAGTGAGGTAGAAAGCAGCTCTATTTATACACAAAGGCCAACAACTAAATGCTAGAAACAAGGTATCAAGAATGACACTTCTCAGCTCAAAACATTTGACTTAGCAAGATGAAGAAAAGGTTGCAACTAAAATTTTTGCAGAATAAACATATGCATAGCCATGGTGAATGAGTTTCTTAATCAAATGGACAACAAGAATGATAATTAGAAATGCAAGGTATTTGTCTTCTACAGGTCGACTTACTTGGACAACTTCACACTTGACCATTTCTACATATTTCGTATGACTTCATAATCTGGAATTTGTATTGCAAAACAAACTTCCAATCGTTTTATACTTCTCTTAAGTTGGTGCCACATTATTTCCTTCACATCCTATTCCTTGGGTCCTTGTTTTCTATTAACCAAGTCAAAGCTTCATGTGCGTGAAAATTCACCTTTTCCTTTGCATTTGACTTAGTCTTAGGTAGTTTACTTAATACGTTGGGTGGCATTGAATAATATGCTCTTTACATAGCACTGCCCATATTTCACAATACTCAACACTTTAAATGTTTTAAACATTAGTTACATCTATGCGTTGTTTCAACTTAGTGATATTCCCTTCATTTAAATGTTGCACACAATACTTAACATATGCTTTGTTTTATATGCTATGCGCTTGATATATAAATCAACGTTATGGAAATCATTATCATATATATAATGAATACATATAATATATACAATATATGTATATATCTACATAACGTAATATGTTTTTATGTATATATGTATATATGTATATATGTATATATATATATATATATATATATATATATATATATATATATATCTCAATTCACAAGTTTATAAAATACATTATTCGATATATGAATACACATTCACATATTGATGAAGGCACGCATATACATATATATATAATCCATATATATATTAATATACTAGTATGGATGTATCCTTTTTCTCAATACATACTCGCATGTTAATATATATGTATATACTCATAAACTATATATATATTACACAAGATATTTAAATACATATATTCATAGTCATATCGATTGACACACATATATATATATATACATATATATATGTATATATATGTCACCTTGTCTGATCGATATTCCCATGTATAAGGGTAATCCATTCATGAGCATGAGTAGGTATGTCTATCTATGTATACTCATGCACAAATTTACTCATGTGTATGAGTTTCTTGTTGACACATACACACATATATATACATTTTATGTATATATCCCATCGATTAAATATAAAAAAATAAAGGACTCACATATTTCAAAGAGACTCAATACTCAAAAATCCTAAGTAAGAACATTCATAAACATAAACACAAGCAAGAGTAAAGGTAACTTACTATTTCCCAAACTATTATCCCGACTTGACCAAACTAGAAGTGTGTGTGTATAAGCTCAGTTTAGGTCTTTATCAAATGTTACCAGGCCAAGTTCTTCTCCTTGAAGTGATACTTCCCTTCTCTTTAGGAGGCTTGATACTATTCTTGCATCCAACTTTACACTTTGCAACAATAGTTAGCTGAAACACATAAATCGACATTTATTCTCCATATTTCCAAAACACATAAAGTATAAATACACTCATCTAAAGCATTTTCACCCAACCAGGTAAAATTAAATAAGTAGTAACACAATGGGCCCGTGTAACATTTCTACATAATACTAGAATGAAGAGGCCATGGTAGAGCGAAAATGGAAGACCAACAATTATTTTTTAGAAAGGGATGTAAATCCTCCTCCTCATGGTCATCACGGCTATAGTAGGAAAGTGCTTTCCCATCGTGGACCCATTGGGAATCAAATTTGGAAGCATGCAAGACCTATTAGGCATAGATTCACAAGGCCAAACTGGGTACCCTTTCACTCATAAAGAAACTTGAATAGAGACAAATAAGAGGTTTTTGATATATGCAAAGATGATAGATCTTGATATGTGCAAAAGGATGGTTTTCAAAATAGATAGTATGAAATAAATCCATGGTTTTTGAATTGTTTTTACAAAGAAAGTGCAACAGAGTTCAAATCTAATCAAAAAGGGTAGGAGGTGGGGATTAGGGTTTCAACAAATAATGATAACCTTCCTCAAAATGGATCTCATGCAGATAATAAAATGAAGCAAAAAAGGGTTCCATAATCCAAAAGATCAAAAAGGGGTTCCCTTCAATCCAAAATATTTTAATTGAACACAAACAGTGGTAGGTGTGAGAAACATGTTGGTCATGTTAATAATGAAGACCAAAATAAAAGGGAGATGGATTGGCAGAAAAAATAGGATTTCCAAAGCCTTGAAACAAAAGCACAATCAAAAGGTGTTATCAATAAAAATATTGGAAATCAAAATGATCAGACAGGGGTTTCAAAGGTTGCACATCAAAGGAAGGGCAAAAAGAGGCCTAATAAGAAAAAAGCAAGCAAGGAAAAAGCAAATGACAAGAAAAAACGAGCAGTGCAATGGAGGCGTAAAGATACAGTTCAATGTGACCTCCCTCAGCAAAAGACTTCAATCAAACAAATCCAGGAAATTAAGACTAGATCAGAGCAAAAAGGCATTGTCAATATCACATTCTTTAAGGATCTACTGCAAGCTCAAATTTAGGATCTTTGTCAATGAGCACTAATTTGTAAGTTCGGAACCTCACTTTAGATATAGATTTATTGAAGGATCTATTATTTGAAGAATGGTAAGGGGTTTCCAAGGTTTTTTATTTAGATCAATCAAAGGGAATACTTTTTGTACACTTTGATTCAAAGATTGAGAGAGATGCTATTTACAAAGTAAATTCTTGGGTTTTCAAAGGCTCTAGTTTTTGCATGCAACCATGGACACCAAACTTTAAGTCACAATAGTTTGAGGCTAGATTTGTCCCATCCTGAGTTCAGTTGCATTCTCTAGCCTTGAAATATAGAGAACTCAAATTAATTGAAATTATGGCAAATCCTGTAGGGATTTTTCTTAAGAATGATATGGAATTTTTTAGAAATCCCTCAAAACTTGTTAGGGTTTGTATATTGTTGGATGCCACCAAAATATTTCCATGCCAAATACATATAAACTCTAATTTTAGTAAGTGGATTCAATAAATTGTTGTAGAAAATCCACATAATAATTGTGCTATATGTCATTCCATGGAACATACTAGAGCAGTGTGCCCTAATCTTGAGGGATTGAAAGGGCATGCAAACCCATTGCATCCATAATTTGTGTCTATCAAAAGGAAAGATGCAAAATTATCAGTTGATAAGGCCAAAACAATTGTTCAAGAGTTTCAAGGAAAAAAAGGGAAAGTAGATTCACCATAGTAAGTATTTGAGAAAGCTAGGGAGTTATCTATTCATAATGAAAGTGGTCCTAGCTTTCTTATTGAAGCTAATGTTTTTATCAACAAAGATAAAGATTCGCCTGTGCATTTTTCTATAATATGAGTTGGGAAAGGAAAACAAATTAGCCAACTTGACAACATAAGTGGAATTACAAGCATCCTGAACCATTTTCATCAGTTTATTTAAACCGAATAGATGCTATTGTTTGTTAGTTGATGTTTAGTAAAGAGCACATTCAGATATCTTTAAATCCAATGAAAATGAGATCTTTCAATTTTCCATCATTGCAGACAAGGGTGTATTCTCAACAAAAGTTATTGAACAATGGAAAATCAAACAATAAAAATGTTGAGAGTCCTAATGAAATATGATTAAAAAAAGGGGGTTTCCTAGATAGGTTGGAAGAGCTTGCTGAAAAAATACTTTATTCAATAGGTTCATACCTATTTGATGAAATAGTAGAGGATATATTAATTGAAGAAGGAAAATTTGTACCTTTACTGGAAGACCAACCACAAGTGCTTGCTACTCAGGAAATTCCTAAGGAAGATAATATGGAAATTGATGCACAATTAGTACCTAAGTTTGATTATTCACAAACTCTATCACTATCATAGACGCCAAACTCTCAGATGTTAGTTAAGAAGTCTCGAGGGAAAGAGGAAGAAAACATAAGGTTGCCAAGTTAAAGGAATCCAGATTGATTCAGGAGTACAAACTACTTTTGATGGGAGTATTTCAGTAAGTAAAAGGCTGAGGAGAGCATGCTTCTCTCCTCGAACATAGTGAGGGTGGTGTCTTGGAATGTCAGAGGCATTAATGCCTCTGACAAGTGGGCCCAAATCAAGCGTCAACTAGATGTTTGTGGGGTAGATATCATTTTGTTGCAAGAGACTAAAACATCACAAGAAACATACGAGGAATCAATCATGAAATGGGGAAAATGGAAATTTGTTCATATACCAACTCAAGGGGCTTCAGGTGGTCTAGTTACATTATGGAATCCAAAACCAGTGTCCATTGAAGCAATTAATAGGGATAGTAACTGGTAGTTAATGACTGTCATAAGCTTTGATCTCAGATTTAGGTTATTCAATGTTCATGGTCCAATAGCTACACATGATAAGAAGTTACATGAAGTATTAACAAGTATCATTTAGGGCCTTGGAAATGAAAAAGTAATACTAGTAGGAGATTTCAATGTGATAGTGTCATTATAGGAGAAACAAGGAGGTATATGCCCACTACATAAAAAAATGGAAGAATTTAGTTGTTTCATTTCAGATAATGCATTGAACGATATTTTTCCTATGAAGGGAAAATTTACATGGAAGAATCGAATGAAATACTTTTTGCAAATTACAGAGCACGTAGATAGGTTTCTACTATCACAAAACTGGATAATAGCGTCATATAATTTGGTTTTAGAAATATTGTCATTTGTAAGCTTAGATCATATGCAATATCATTAGAAATATTAGGTTTAAGCTCCATGGTAGAGCACAGGCCTTATTCAAGTTTGATAAAATGTGATTCAAGAACCCACATTTTCTTCCTCCTCTCTGACAATGGTGGGTTAGCGCACCATTCTAGAAAGGCACAAAAATGTCTTAGTTTTATAAAAAGTTGTAGTATATATGTTAAAAATAAAATAAAAGTATGGAATGCACAAGTTTTTAAGAAAAATTTTGTACAAAAAGAGGAGGTAGAAAAGGAGTTATCAGATGTACATGAACACATAATTCAGCATGGCTTGGACTTAGCTACATATGTAAAATAAAAGAATTTGTAGTTGTTGTGGGAGGAATTAGGAAAAAGAGAATAAATTTATTGGCGGAAAAAATCTAGGGAATTATGGTTAAAGGAAGGGGAGAGTAACAAAAAATATTTTCATGAATCAACCCAGATCAAAATATTTGCACAAACAGTGTTTTCAATTCAAGATGCCATATCAAGGGATCAGATTACAAATGCAAAGGAGATTCAAGAGGAAGGGGTCAATTTAAAAAAAAATCTCTTAGCTCCGCCTGCAAAGGGGACAACACAGTTAAATCAAGATAAGCAATAGAAAGCATCATTTCTCAGGAATAAAATGAGGGGTTGATGAAGCCTTTCACCTTAGAAGAAGTAAGGATGGTAAGTTTTTCACTTTCACCAGATAAAGCTCCAGGGTCAGATGGCTTCACGACCCTTTTCTTTCAAAAGTGTTGGGATGTGTTGGGTTTTGACTTTCTTTTAGCTCCGGAGAAATCACAGAGAAATGGAACAATGTTGAAGCATTTTAATGTTACAAACATTGCAATTTTTCCAAAATCAAAAGAATCAAAGAATTTTGTAGAGTTTAGACCCATTTCATTATGCAGTACAGTCTATAAAATATTCACAAAGGCAATATATCTAAGACTGCAACATCTTATTCCTAAAGTTATTTCACAAGAACAAGGGGGCTTCATTCCAAGTAGAGAAACAACTGAGGGTGCATTGATTGTGCATGAAGTGCTTCATTCTATTAGCACTAATCATATATCACCTTTCATTGTAAAAGTTGATATGATAAAAGCGTATGATAGGGTTGATTGGAATTTTTTAATGAAAGTCTTGGCCAAATTTGTTTTTTTGTAGTAAATTGTACAAATGGATATTGTCTTGTTTATCAAGGGCCAAGTTCTTAGTTATAATAAATGGGGCACCTTTAGGTTATTTTAGCGACATATAGGGGGTAAGGTAAGGGGATCCTCTATCCCCATTCCTCTTTATAATTATGGCAGAGGCATTGAGTAGGATAATAAAGGATAGGAATATTCAAGGCTTGTGGCAAGCCATACACATTCCTCAATCAAACATTTTAGTTACACATACTCTCTTTGTAGATGATACTTCGTTATATGGGAAGGAAATTCTTGCATAATCCAAACAAATAAAATGGATCTTAGATATGTACTCTTTAGTTTCAGGGAAAAAGATAAATGCACAAAAGCCTAAGATCTATGTATTTAATTCCAAGGAAGCTATTAGAAGAAAAAATGTTTAGAATTTAGGTTTCCAGGTGGAAAAATTACCATGCACATACTTGGGGGTCCCATTCTTTATGGGAACAAATAATATATCTTACTGGTCTAAGGTTATATAAAGGTTTAAGTCGAGAGTTTTGGCTTCGAAAGATAGATGGTTATCATTATCAAGACACATTTTGTTAATAAAAATTGTATTAGCAACAATTCCAAACTATTTCCTAGCTATCCTCAAGGCCTCAAAATTAGTTGTTGACTAGATAGAGAAGATTATTAGGAACTTATTATGGAAAGGGAATATGAATGATTTAAAGGAAGTTCCTCTAATCTCCCTAGATGGCATGTCTTTTGAAAAATTCAAAGGTGGAGTAGGAATGCATAATATTTCCAAGCGTAACATGGATTTAGGGGGAAAATTGATATGGAAATTATATACTAAATCTGATTCAAAGTGGTGTAGGATAATGCTAGAAAAGTATCTAGATACTCAAAACCTGACAAGAATATTCACAATATCCAATCCTCTTGATGGTTTTGCTATGTGTAATTTTATGGTGTCATGTCAAAAAGTTGTCACTTCATACATCTCTTGGGAAGTGCATAAGGGAGAAGAAGTCCAATTTTGGAATGATTCTTGGAATGGTTATCCCCCTTTGAAGGATTTTCAAGAATTGAAATCAATCATCCCAGTTTTATCTCTGATGTGGGGTACTAGTCTAATTGATTATGTTTGTTCAATAGATGTGGCAACTGGAAGAGTACAATGGAAATAATTTTTTGAAACACAAATTACAATGGCTCAAAAGGATTTCATGCATCATACATTATCAAAAAGAGTAGTGCTTCTCTCAGGGAAATATGATAGAATCATTTGGGCACTTTCCAAACATGGAAATTATACAGTCAAGCAAGGGCATAAAGAAATTCTTAATAAATATGAACTCAAACACAATCCCAAAGAGCTTATTCCTTTTGTTGGAATAACATGATTCTACCAGAAGCAAGGAGTTTTGCATGGTTAGTATTGCATAAAAGAGTGCTAACAAGTGATAGGATCACCAAATTAGAATTTGTAGAACCCTTCAAATGTGTTTTATGTGAAGAAGAGTTTGAAGACGTTGATCACTTATTCTTACAATGTACATATGCTCAACAATGTTGGAAGTTCATGTTGCACAAAATAGGGTTTTTACCCCTTTGCCAAAGACAGTTTGGGATATTTTCCAAACTTGGCTGGTGTTATACAAATCTTCTTTATTTGTGTGCATTTGACATTTAATACCAACCACTGTACTTTGGTCTATCTGGTGGGAATGAAATAAGCACATTTTTAGGAAAATATCTTCTTCATTTTAGAATGTTCAAGGTGTAATTGAGAAATCAATTTTAGAAGCAACCAATGCATATGTTCAAAATTATAAGAATGTTAGTTCGCTTTTCACAACATGGGATGATAGTATTCTAAAGAACTGGAAATGCATAATTCTGCCATTCAAAGGTAGTTTGAAACAACCTCATATGATAAATATTGATAGGGGAATTGTTAAATGGCAACCTTCGGCCTCATGTTTTTATAAATTTAATTTTGATGGTGCTTCAAGAAGGAACCCGAGGGTTTCTAGTGCAGGGGTTTTTATTAAAAATTCTTGTGAGGTATTGAAAGCAGCTAAGTCAATTGCTCTTCCATCAGGCACAAATAATATAGCAAAATGAATGGCAGTTCTTCATGGTTTAATACTTGTCAAATATCTAGGTTTATCCAAAATCCATATAGTAGGTGACTCGCTAATAGTCATAAACACATGCAAAGAAAGAACTTGTCATAATCGGCATTTAAAATATGTGATGTAGAATGTTTGGGGGTTCCTAGATAAGTTTGAATCTTTTCAAATCTCACACACATATCGTGAGGGGAATATGTTGGAAAATTGATTGGAAAACATGAGGTGTCAAAATGAGGAAGTGACCTTATCAGAAGATGGTGTCAAGATGATGTATTTCCAGTTTTAGTAGAGATAGTGGCAAAAGAAATTATGCATGGGGGTAATTAAAATCATGCTTTGCTAAAAGGTGGCCACATGAGCCTATAATCATGCTTTGCTAATAATTGGTGTATGGAAAGAACATGTGTTTAATATATAATCATGGTGGGGTCATGTTTCACTTAGTCTGAAAAAGTATAATCATAACGGGGTCATGTTTGGATTAGCTTGCATCACCAATTGTAAACACCTTAAGTTAGTGATTCAATTTCTCACTCAAGGAAATAGCGGAGGTAGACTAAGTTATCTCCATATTAAAAAGAGGGATTTTATATAGGATCTATGAAATCTATAAGGATCATTTCTTGTAGCAATTTGCAGATGTGCATGTCAGAAATTCATGAGTCCCAAGGTGGCATTATACCGATTTTTCTCATGGCACATGTAAAAGACAATTATCAATGTTGAAATAATTCAAACAAGCAAGTGAAAGAAAGTTGTTTTATATACTAACATTTGTTTGAATGAATGCATGTGTAAGGTGGTCTAAAACAATACTACTAATGATGATGCAACATTACTATTGTAACATGCGAATGGCCTGATGTGTGCGAGGTTTGGCAGTTCCTTACGATAGAAAAGGACAAAATGACATATACACTCTTGCGTCATTCTACCCAAATGTGTGAAGGATAAATTTAGCCATTCCCTAGGCTTGTTTGCATTTCAACGCATCCTTTTTAACAATTGTAGAAGGGTTTTTAAAACCAGTTCTATGCGTCGAGAGCTTTCTTTGGAGGAAGATGGAAAAATTTATGGTTGTTTTCAGGTCTGCAGGGCTTGTCGTAGGGCACAAATGGAATACCTGTTGTGCAATTATAGAGTTTGGGTGCTTGTGTGTGAATGGTATCTTCCTTTTTCAGAGTCAATTGGTGAAGCAAAAATTAGCCAGGTGTTCAAGACCCATTGCTACCATTTCAAAAAAAGTGTGAAAAGGATCATTGGAGATGAAATACTGTACCCACAAGAAAGGAGGGTTATCTTCCCTTTACAGTTACTTTCTATCTTCCTCTCTAATTGTTTCTATTTGTTGCAAGACCACTTCCATTGCTTCAATTGATTTTTGAGAAGGTAGTTAGGGAAATGTTTTTACAAGATAATAAGCTCCTCAAGGTGGTGCAAGCATATGATTTATGGAAAGGGCAAGGCCAAATTGGAGGTCTATTCTCGTGTCATTTCCTATTGAATGGTAATGCATAAATTTCAGTATTTGATTCCATAAAAGCACATTGGAGATGCAAAGTTCCAGATACTTGCAACAAGCTCTTGAGAGGCACACTATTGTAGTAGGTGAAGACTTAGCAGAGAGGATAAGGAGGAAAGTAAATGCATTGTTGGCTTTGCTTGCATATGTTCATAATGAGCTAGTTCGTATTGTTGCACTTACTCCAGCACCTCAAGTGTTGGAACACAATGATCTACTAAGAGGGAGGTGAATCAATAGATACTAAAAATTTAGCCCTTAAAACCTTTATGCAAATTAATTTCTTAGCTTCAAATACTTTGTGTAGATTTCTTCTTACTCAAACTCTTGATGTGTAGATTGTAAACTAAAGATGCAAACATAAACATGCACAAAGACAATCAACACAAATACCCACAACACCAGATATACGTGGAAAACTCAATATGGGAAAAACTAGGGTGACCGAGGCTGCTTGAGTCTACTGCTCAAATCAAGCATCACAAAACAAAAGAAATCTCTGTTACAATGTTTTAGGGATGCAACCCGAGGAAACATCAACTACCTAATTTAGAAGCAACAACTTCAAGGATGTGACAACACCTTGATTTAGGAGCTACAACTCCAAGGAAGCAACAACTCCCTAGTTTTAGAAGCACCTACTTCAAGGATGCAACAACACCCTGATTTGAGATACAACTCAGTACATTTGGGGAACCACCTCTATGATAACACACACAAGTATGCACAAGAATTGGTTCTACAAAACCTAATCATGCATCATTACATTCAATACTTTTTTGCACTTACAACGATTCTCACTCAAATGTTGAAGCTGCACTCTCAGCAACACACTCTGCACTTCTCTCTTCTACACATAGAATAATCAAATGTTCTATCTCTATCCCTCTCTTTATACTCTTCTGCACTTTCACATGTTCTTACCTAGATGATTATCTGCATTACAATCTAGGTTAATTTTTCTTACTTTGTTTGCTACAACTCAACTATGCATTACTCTGTTTAACTCTCTCTATGCTTGAAGGATACAAACATTGCTCACTCACAAAAGATCCTGCAACATCAAAAATTCTCTAAATTTTTTCTTTTTTCTTAACTCCACCAACCTACAATCTCTACCTCGAGATACACATCACTGTCCAAATTGTCCAATTTGGTTACACGCATTGTATCACCACTAAACTCATTTGTTAGGGTTTCCATACTTGCTATCTTCACTAGCAAGATTCCTCTACATCAAGTCACTTGCCATCATCCTACATTTAATTTAGGTACAAAGAATATTCTCTTTGTCGAATCCTAAAATCTGATTATGCATTCAATGCATTCTTCTGTTCATCCAATCTTATTTGATCTCAATCACTTGTTACGGTTTACCACATATCTTTCTCTACACCATACCTGTGCATTGAGCTTCACAACATTAAATTTTTCCTTAGAGAGTTTACTAAGAATAGCATCCTGCAAAACCCTAGGAACAAATCTGCATTAAATACGTTCTATTGTCCATATGATCAGATTCGATCTCATCTTATCTTAATCATATCTACTATCTATATTGACGCTTTGGAGATCAAATCTTAATTCAATTGGTTGTTGGGTGCAATTGGACCAATTAACTCTCTGCTCTTGTGTCGGTTACCAGATGAAGCCCTATTTACATGGTCTTAGTTGTTTGAGATCATTGCTTTTGAAGTTTGGCCATCAATCTTCTCCTTTTGTGCCTTGATCCTGTGATCCTTATTTACTGTCATGTCTTTAAATCCTGACCATTGGATAAGTGGTCATTCAAATATGCTTCATCTATCTTAGGGGTATTCACGATTGCTAAATATTTTCCTTCATTATGCATGTCATCAGTCAACACTTTGTCTCTTACATGGTCGATCACCCTCTTCATCGTTCTATCAGAGAGACTCATTCACATCTCCCTCCAATACCTCCAAGTCTCTTCCACATATATTACTTACTTGAATAGAGGAACCCTCATATTGCTATCATCCACCATAGAGAACATTACACCAATCACTATCGTCCACCTGATATGCTCCCTTCAATTGTTGTCATTCATCACTGTGCATATGTCATCTTCCACTATTTGGTCCCACTAGACTGTTCAATGAGCATCTTTCGATCAACATAGGATAGTCTCTACTGTTCATCACTGACCTCGTAGGTCTTAATCGGGTCGCACCAGAAATATTGTGAGGAGTGCGACCATTTTCCGATCTTGACCATCGTGGATTAATCTAGTCAACCATTCCTTGCAGACCTCACAGGTCTTGATAAGGTCCCACTAACATCTTAGCGGTGTATGCGGGTAACTTCCGTGTGTACACCACTGATGTCAACATCTTCTCGGGTCCCACTTAGTATTTCACCTTATCGCCTCATCGAAGAGACATCTTCCAAACTCCTATTGATATGGTGTTGTCATGCTGATAAATCTTATATTGCTTATCGTTGTTGTGGACAAGTGGTCCCCACACCATTGTGTTACCACATGTCACCATCCAATATCACTTTCTGCCATGTGTCCTATCTTTTTCTCTCTGATTGTACCATTGATGCGTGTCAACCTTATTAGTTCCCGTATTCAACATCATACACTCATCACCCTATCAAAGAGACCTTCTTCAAGGTCCTGGTGATACGCTAATGTCTCACCGATGAAAGAGTCATCGGTTTGTCAAGGAGACATCTGAATAGGTCTCATCGACGACCATCAGTCATGCTGAAAAGAGCCATTGACGATGTCACCTATCCACCTCATCGCCATGTCACTGCATCGTAATCCACAACAAGGATGTGGATTACCATTTATCCAGTCTCATTACGCCACACGTCTACTTCATCATCTTTGTCACCCATGTCATCGTGTCTAAGTCCCACTTGAGCACTACCTTCACATTGCCATGTCAAGAGAGACATTGACAAAGGTATCACCAACGCCATACAGTCTCATGGACAACACTTCCGTACTCCTTATTGCTCCATCTAGGAGACTTCTCCCAGACTCTTTCGATACATCAATGTATCGCCGATAAGATAGCTATGGGTCTGTCGAAGAGAAATGGATGAAAGTCTTCTCGACACCGTATTGTCTCATTGATAAATCTCCATAGTGTTGCCATTGGTATGTCAAACAGACATATCCCATTCTCTCGCTGACCACACATTGTCACGCCAACAAGAAGAACATTGGCCCATTGAAGAGACATCTCCCAATATCTCACCGGTCATGCATTGTCACTCTGATAAAGTTCTCCTTACTCCTTATCACTCCATCGGCAAGTCACTAAAAGTATGAACATAAGAACCTCTAGTTGGAGGTTGTGAACTTTTGCAATCCCGCAACATGCTGACATATAGCTATCTCTTTGTACCTTCAGGACACCACCAACCTAGGCGATGGGATCGGTGACCAACACGACTGTAGAGACATAAGTTGCACCTAATACAATTGACAACCATCGATACCAAGTCAACATCAAAATAGAACATTTTGAGGATGCCATGGCTGCAACTCTAGGGTTTAACTAGTAAACCCTAATTCTGTCTGAGAGAAAAAAAATCATTTCTAGACATTTTATACATCCTCTGGGCCTGCACAATACATTTATGAAAAGTTTTCAAAAAATCCATCACGAATTTGTCA
This sequence comes from Sequoia sempervirens, assembly GCA_007258455.2. Lineage (NCBI taxonomy): Eukaryota > Viridiplantae > Streptophyta > Pinopsida > Cupressales > Cupressaceae > Sequoia > Sequoia sempervirens. Next base: position 911,459,001 of record VDFB02271358.1, read on the forward strand.
CTCAATTTTCCATCAAATCCACTGCTCTCTCATCCATCTTTTGTCATCATTCCAAAAAACTCCTTTGCCTGATTTGCACTTTTGACATCAATGACAACTATGTGTGCTTTTGCATAGGATCAACTCACTTCTTCTCTGATCCCCTTTTGACATCAATGACAACATATTCCAACAATCTCCCTCTTTTTCATTGATGGAAAAACTTAAATTCTCAATGATACCAATTAATCAATTCAACATTTGTGCTAGTATCATCATTACTTCTACTTATGCTACTGCTTTCTCCAATGCTCCTCTTTGAGCATTTGCATGACTTTCTCCCTCTTGCTCAGATACTTGAGCATTTGTATACTTCTCCTCCTTTGACATCAATGGCAAAGAGATCACTCCTCCTGAAAGTATTCTCCTCCTTTGAAATTCCTTCTCCTTTGCTCATTCTTATAAGCATTTGCACAACTTTCACTCGTATGCTCTACTTTGAGAATTTGCTCACTTTTTCTCCCCCACGCTTAATTCTTTTGAGCACTTGTTCATCCTTTCTCTTCTTCTTTATCTCCAGTCACCATATTGATGCAACCTTCACTTCTTAGCAATGGAAAAAAGGACATTGCTCCCCCTTTGACTGATGCCAATTGAAAAAAAATTGTGTTCTCATACCAACTGCTGCATTCAACCTTTTTACTTCAATGACAATCCCATATGCTTCAACTAATTTGTACCATTTAAAAAGGAATCTAATTCGAGTTGAAGTACCATTACATACTCAATGCCAATTAGGTCTGATATCAATTATAGATATTCTGATTCATGCTTTGTGCCAATTGAATCATATACTTGACAACAATTGATGATATCATGCCCTGATACCGATTATCATACTGATACCAATTGTGAATTTGTTCACTTTATGCTATGTACCAATTGATATCCTAGACTTCACTATATCAAGTATAACATTTATTTGATACCTATAGTAGCTCCCCCTTAAAGCTTGCTCCATACTCTTCTACTGGCCTACTAACTAAAGCAACTCATTTGGCCAAGTTTTGCATTTCATCTATACCAGCTAATCTGATCATACAATTGATCTACTAACTAAAGCAACTCCTGCTGAGATCATACAACATTTTCTTCTTAGCAAACTCCATCATTTGCTTCCTTTTGGGCTTTGTACCAACTAGAATGTTTTGAACAAATTTACAGTGGTTTGATACCAATTTTAAAAATAATATCTATAGAACAACTCCCCCTAAGACATATATCTTCTTCAAGTCAAGGAGCATTTCTCTCAACAAAGCATTTACACCACTTTTTCTTCAATATCTGATATCAAATGTTGATATCATTTTTTGTAGCTGACTATCCACTCCTTTGATGATGTTCTTACCCTCTAATGAGCATTTCAAAGAGCAAGAATGTGACCATAAATCTATAACCATCAAGTTGTTAGAAATTTATAAAACATGTTTTACCTAACTTGATCTCTTTCTTCATTTCTAGGGATGGATGAAATATCAATTTAGCTCCCCTTGGACTCATGCCCCATCACTAAAAATTAGTGATGTAAGGAAGAAGCAGCCTCATGGAGTGCTTCCTACCAGTATTTCTCTCTCCAAACCATCTTGTGCACCTTCTTTGATACATCAACCCACTTTTCAATAGTATGTGAACCATTGTTCACTTTGGGAGACATATTCTTCTGCTTACTGTATGCATTTGATCTTTCATAACGTGCTGGTGGTCTTTCAAAATCTAATCTGCAGTACTTAGTTGGATGGCCATAGTTATCACATTTGTAGCACAATACATTCATGCCTATTACAGGAGTAGATGAGATTCTATACATGTAACTTGTATTCCTCTTACTCTATACTACATGTCTTACCAGATCTAATCTGCATCCTTTAGCTATGTGACCAAAGTTGTCACACTTGTAGCATACCACATACATATTCCTTATAGGAGAAAATGAATTTCTATTTACATATTTAGTGCTCCTTCTAAGTGCAACTCTACATTCTCTAGCCCTATGACAAAACTAATTATAGGTAAACAACAACCATTAAAACATGGGGAGTACCTAGTCATAACGTTCCTCTAAACAGGATGAGGAGGTCTTCTTTGATTTGGATTCATGTATCTCATCCTAGTAAATCCTCTTGAATCAGCTCCCATAATGATTTTCCTTTTTCTTTGATGTCTTGGGATTAATTTCTCCATCTTCTTATCTATTGCGTTCATCTTCTTCTGATAAGCAAGAATTGAATAATTTTTCATTTTCTTGTTTGCAGTAGGTCTCTTCTCTACTTCGACTCTCTTATTCTCTATAGCTAACTTCTTTTCTTCTTTCATCCTCTTCATCTCAGTAGTTCCTTTATCATATTTTCCATTTCCATAAGTACTTTCTCTAAAGCAACTTGTGCAAGCTTCCTCTTTCTTTATGCAACTACTTTCTTTTGCTCTAAATTTGTCATAGAAGTTTGCAAAAGTACTAGTGGAGGAACTCATTCCTTTCTCAAATCCAAGGCCAACCTTCTCTTTAGGTTTTGATGGCTTTTATGATCTACCAGTTCATCAAGTATCTCAGAGCCACCCTTCAACTTCAAGACTTTGTAAATCTACTCCTTGGCTTTCTCCAAATCTCTTCTCAAAGCAACTATCTTTGCTTCTAGCTTCATGCACTCATCTAACTTAGATTGTAGTTCAGATTTAACTACATCTTTTTCTCCTCTTTCTTCTTCTACTTCAGTTTTCAAGATCATCACCATTTGATTAGATTCTTCAAGACTTTTGGTCATCTTCTCAATCTCTTCTTGTGCATGAAATTTTTGTTCTTAGTTCTCCTTCTTCAATCTTCTAATCCCATTTAGAGCACAAATGAGTTTTCCTTCAAGGTCCACTTCTTCTTCTTTACTAGAGGTTTCAACTTCTTCATCTTTATCAAACCTCTCAATCTCTTCACATCAAAGGTAATTGGAAATGGTTCAATCCCAAAGAAACTTCCTTAGATTCATCATCTGATCTACCACTAACATCAAATGACCCATTTTCTTCACTTGCGTTTAAATTATTTTTATTGTCCTTTTCCTTATCAAAATCATTTACTTCATCATAAAAACATTTAGAAACAAAATGATTATGATTACCTCCATGTTTTTTGAATCCATTTCTTGATCTTCTAAAGGAATCAACTTGCTCTTCACTAGGCTCTTGTGATCCGGATGTAGACGCTTCTTCCTCATCATATCTTGTTGTAGCTTCACTTGTACTTAGACTTTCAGATTCACTTTCATATTTTTGAGTCAATACCTTCATTTCCTTTTTACCATCCTCTTCATACGCTCTCTTCAACTTGTTCCAGACTTCATGTGTTGTTTGAAAATGCATGACTTTGACGAACATAGAACTTGACAGTCCATGAAGAATTATATCTCTTGCTGTAGCATTATCCTCATATGCCTTCCTTTTAGCTTTAGTTATTGGAGATGTAGCAGAAACTATATATCCATTTACAACTGAAATCCAAACATCAAATCCTATGGATCCGAAATATCCTTCCATTAATGAGCTCCAAAAAATATATCTTGATCCATCAAAGATAGGTCCATCATATGCGAGTAAACTTTCTTGACTAACCATTGTGTTCACTCTACCAAGATCTACCCGAGCTGATTAAGCTTCTCCTAGGGAACCTAGGGCTATGATACCAATTGTTGGAAAAAAATGATCTACTAAGAGGGGGGTGAATCAATAGATACTAAAACTTTAGCCCTCAAAACCTTTATGTAGATTACTTTGTTAGCTTCAAATACTTTGTGCAAATTTCTTCTTACTCAAACTCTTGATGTGTAGATTGTAAAATAAAGATGCAAACATAAACATGCACAAAGATAATCAAAAAATATACCCACAACACCAGATATATGTGGAAAACACGATATGGGAAAAACCACGGTGACAAAGGCTGCTTGAGTCTTCTGCTCAAATCCAACATCACAAAAGAAATCTCTATTACAATGTTTTAGGGCTGCAACCCAAGGAAGGATCAACTACCTAATTTAGAAGCAACAACTTCAAGGATGTGACTTCACCTTGATTTAGGAGCTACAACTCCAAGGAAGCAACAACTCTCTAATTTTAGAAGCAACTACTTCAAGGATGCAACAACACCCTGATTTGAGCTACAACTCAGTACATTGAGGCAACCACCTCTGTGACATAACACACACAAGTATGCATAAGACTTGGTTCTACAAAACCTGATCATGCATCATTACATTCAATACATTGTGGCACTTATTGCAACTCTCACTATGTTGCTGAAGCTACACTCTTAGTAACACACTCTACACTTCTCTCTTCTGCACAGAGAACAATCAAATGTTCTATCTCTATCCCTCTCTTTCTACTCTTTTGTACTTTCACATGTTCTTACCTAGATGATTATCTCCATTACAGTCTAGTCTACTTTTTCTTACTCTATCTACTATAACTTAGCTATGCATTACTTTGTTCAACTATCTTTATGCTTGTTGGCTACACAGATTGCTTACTCACAAAAAATCCTACAACATCAACAATTCTCTGATTGTCTTCTTTTTTCTTAACTCCGCCAATTTGCAATCTCTACCTCAAGATACACATTGCCATCTAGATTGTCCAATCTGGTTACACACATTGCATCATCACTAAACTCATCTGTTAGGGTTTCCATACTTGCTATCTTCACCAACAAGCTTCCTCTACATCAAGCCACTCACCATCATCCAACATTTAATTCAGGTACAAAGAATTTTCCTCATTCTCTCCATCGAATCCTAAAATTTGATTATGCATTTTATGCATTCTTCTATTCATCCAATCTGATTTGATCTCAATAACCTATTAGGGTTTTCCACATATCTTGCTCTACACCATACTTGTGCATTGAGACTCACAAGATTAAATTTTTTCTTAGAGAGTTTGCTAAGAATAGCATCTTGCACAACCCTATGAACAAATCTGCATTAAATACGTTTTGTTGTCCATATGATCATATTCAATTTGATCTTATCTTAACCATATCTACTATCTATATCACCACTTTGGAGATCAAATCTTCATTCAATTGGTCGCTAGGTGTAGTTGGACCAATTAACTCTCTACTCTTGAGTCGGTTACTAGACAAAAACATGTTTACATCGACTTAGCCATTTGAAATCATTGCTTTGAATTTCAGTCATTGATCTTCTCCTTTCATGCCCTAATCCTGTGATCCTCATTTACTACTGTGTCTTTAAATTCTGACCGCTGGATAAGCATTCATTTGAATCTCCTTCGTTGATCTTAGGGGTATTCACCATAGAACACCATCGTTAAAGTCTCACCCAAGACCAAGTGTTTTTTTGCAATAAGGATGCAAAACAATGAAGTATTGATTGCCAAATATCCACCTTCACTGTGCATGTCATCAGTCAACACTTTGTCTCTTACATGGTCAGTCACTGCCTTCATTGTTTTGTCAGAGAGACTCATTCACATCTCCCTTTGATACCTCTAAGTCTCTTCTACATACATTACTTACTTGAACAAAGGAATACTCATATTGCTATCATCCATCAATCACTATCGTCCACCTGATATGCTACCTTCAATTGCTACCATTCATCATTTTGCATACATCAACTTCCACTATCTAGTCCCACCAGACTCTTTAATGAGCATCGTTTGATCAACATGGGATAATCTACACCGTTCATCGCCGACCTCGCAAGTCTTGATCAGGTCCCACCAAAAATAGATTGTGAGGAGTGAGACCATCGTCCGATCTTGACTATCATGGATTAATCTCCATCGTTCCTCATAGATCTCACAGGTCTTGATCGGGTCCCACTAACATCTCAGTGGGGTATACAGTGGGTGATTGTCACGTGTACACCACTGACGTAAACATCTAGTCAGGTCCCACTTAGCATTTCGCCTTATTGCTTCATCGAAGAGACATCTTCTAGACTCCTACCAATATGGCATTGTCATGCTGATAAATGTTATCTTGCTTATTGCTGCTATGGATAAGTGGTCCCCACACCATTGTGTTGCCACATGTCACTATCCAATATTGCTTTCTACCATGTGTCATTTTGTCTTTCGCTCTCTGACTGTATCATCAATGCATGTCAACCTTACTGGGTCCCATAGTTAGCATCATACACTCATTGCCCTGTTGAAGAGACCTTCTTGAAGGTCCTAGTGATACACCAATGTCCCGTTAATGAAAGAGTCATTGATTTATCGAGGAGAGATCTGAGTAGGTCTCACTAATGACCATTAGTCATGCTAACAAGAGTCATTGACGATATCACCTATCGACCTCATCACCATGTCACTACATCGTAATCCACAACAAGGATGTGGATTACTGTTTATCTAGTCTTGTTACACCATGCGTTTGCTTCGTCATCTCTATCACCCACGTCATCGTGTCTAGGTCCCACTCGAGCACTGCCTTCACATCACCATGTCGGAGAGACATTGAAAAAGGTCTCATCAACGCCATACAGTCTCATCAACAACACTTCCATACTCCTTATCACTCCATCAAGGAGACTTCTCCCAAACTCTCACCGATACATCATCTTTCCGATAAGATAACTATCGGTTTTATCAAAGAGACATGGACGAAACTCTTCTTGACAATATATTGTCTCATCGATAAATCTCCATAGTGCATCCATCGCTATGTTGAAGAGACATAGCCCATTCTCTCACCAACCACACACTATCACACTGACAAGAAGAACATTGACTCGTCGAAGAGATATCTCCCAATATCTCGCTGATCACGCACTGTCACTCCGATAAAGTTCTCCTTACTCCTTATCACTCCATCAGTAAGTTGCTAAAAGTCTAAACATAAGAACCTCTAGTCGGAGGTTGTGAAATTTTGCAAACCTATGACATGTAGACATATAGCTATCTCTTCATACCTTTAGGACATCACCAACCTAGGTGATGGGGCTGGTCACCAACATGACTGTAGAGACATAAGTTGCACCTAATGCAATTGGAAACCACCGATACCTGGTCAACATCAAAATAGAACATTTTGAGGAAACCATGACTACAAGTCTAGGGTTTAACTAGTAAACCCTAATTCTGTTTAAGAAAAAAAAAATTCATTTCTAGACGTGTTATACATCCTCTGGGCCTACACAATACCTTTTTGGAAAGCTCTCAAAAAACCCATCATGAATCTGCCACTCAATTCGCCATCAAATCCACTTCTCTCTCATCCATTTTATGTCATCATGCCAACAAACTCCTTTGCCTGATTTTCACTTTTGACATCAATGACAACTATATGCACTTTTGCGCAGGATCAACACACTTCTCCTTTGATCCCCTTTTGACATCAATGACAACATAGTCCAACATGAAGACCCTCATGCTCCAGTGATTCGAGATTTCCTGTGGTGGATGCTTGTGACAATATCAGCTCTTGTCTCCATCTGTGCTATGTTCATATTCCTAATCTCAACACTTCCCCATCTACACACTCTCTAGTGGGCAAATTTCAAGAGCAGCAAGGGGAGAATGAGATTCAAGGTGATGTAATAGAGGAGTAAGGTGGTCGTGCTGTTAAAGTGTATTTATCATATGATATTTTGTTAAAGGGGCTTATTTAGTAAATTTTGTATATGTTTTCTATGGCTGTATAGGGTTTTCAGATAGGGGATTAGGTAGTGAAAGAATAGTGATCAAAGGAAAATACATAGAATCTATGGGCATGGGATGCCAAATTTTTTGTCACTTTCAAGCTTTCATGTTGACATATCTGGCTAGCAAGAGCCATTACTCCTGAATTTTGTAAAATTTTATTATTATATATTAATATATATACAGGATAAATTCCTTTCGCCAAAAAGAAAAAAAAAACATTTCTGCATAATTAAATTTTAATTTATAAGACTTAAAATTTCAAGGTGAATGACACATATAGTCCTAACAATCTCCCTTTTGACATTTACATTGCAAGACATGATAAGAAAAGAAAATAAATAAATGAAGTGATATAAGAGGCAAGACCCATGACCTCTATGCACCAATTGAATTTCTCCTTGTTCATTAGCTTATTGAGAGAATTCGTAACAATAAACAAGGTTTCAATAATTTGTATCATGCAACCCTCAACCATCTCACAGATAAAGTGATACTAAAAATTAATATGATTAATATGGGCATGATATATTACATTTCTTTCCCAAATGGATGACACTTTGATTGTCAAACTAAATCCTAACCTATTTGTAGTCAAAGTTAATATGTGAAATTAATATCTCTACTAACATTAACTCTTTACAAGCACGTCTCATAGCCATGTAATTTTATTTTATAGCGGTGTTCACAACTATAGGTTGTTTCATACTTATCTAATTAACAAATCGTTTATACAAAGTATTTACACATAACTAGTCATAAAAATCTTACCATTTAAAACACCAACCAAATTAAATTAATAAAGCTTTGTATATCAAGCAACTTTCCTACATCATTAGTCCCATGAAATAAAATATAATAACTAGATTTCCTTGTAAATATTTGAAAAACATTTTCACATAAGTCTAATGCTCTTTACTAGGGTTAGAGATAAGCTTGCTAAGAACTCCCACTACTTGGGCAATGTCTAGTCTTGTACAAATCATTTATATATTTGTTCGGAAAATGTGTCTCAACCTTACAAATACATAAGGTACTATTGGTAAGTTAGCACAGGGGGTACCCCGCTACAGGGGTTTGGGGGCCACACACCTTAGTGGGGGTTCAAGGTAAGCACCCTTGAAAGCCACATTTTATGTATATTTTATTATTGTAAATCTAGACTTTTCGTCATTAGGTCTTAGATCTAATGGCCAATATTTTCTTGGGTTGGCTTTCCCTAGAAGGCAACCCTATTTTATGAGGGTGTTGTATTATGGCAATGTATTGTGATGTATTCTAAGAGTCTGATAGCGGTCACATTACCTCTGGATCTTTAGTTGGTGATACTCCTATGAGAAGCTTTCTCTGCAAGTATATTGTGATCTTTGTGATTTTTGAGTAATATATTGGGTGGCTTTTGGAGTGTGGGATTTTTCTCCTGAAAGGGTTTTCCCCATGTAAATCACCATGTTGTGGTATGCATGATATTTGTGTTTATTTTTGTTTAAGTTTTTGTAATTGTTAAAGATTTGTAAAAGTTTTGCATTATTCTCCTCTTAAGATTAGTGTAGGAAGTTGTTTCACTACCTTAGTTTCCTTACAATATTAGGCTTCCTATAAAACTAGCATAAAGAACATTAATCTTATCTTCTAAATCATTATTTGACTTAGGATATTGATCCAATAATAACATAGTATCAAAATGTAGACAAATGCTTACTAGATTATAATCTTACATAACAAACCTCTACAAGATATTTTAAATATAATTACTCTAATTGAGCCAAGGCTTTCTACAAACATGATTTTTGTTTATCTCCATACCCATAATGTACTTTGTATCCACTAATACCTTCATGTAAAAGGCACTAAATAATTGGGTTTTGAGCTTTCTAATCATTCCCTTGTTATTTCAAATGAATAATATGCCATCAATATACATGATAATGATTAGAAATTGATTATCAATTAACTTAAAATAGAATAATGATCTTGAATTCACTTCTAACAAACCAAAGGTCCAATATAAAATAATTAAACTTTTGACACCACATTTGTGTTGTTTATTTTATACCATATAATGACCATTTCAATGTACTAACGAAAATATCTTTCCCTTAGCCACAAAACTATTAGGTTGTTTCATTAAAAAAATCTTCAAGTTCTCCATGCAAGAAAGTAGTTTTAACATGAATTTTCTCTACTTATAAACCATAAACAACAACAATAGAAAGTAGGAATTTAAAAAAAAATAGTTTTGTAACATGAGAAAGGATTTCACCAAAATCAAATCTCTCAACCTAAAAGTAGCTTTTCTCCATAGTTTGTCTTAGCTTGTACCTTTCCAACTATCCATATACTGTAAATTCATTCTTAAACACCCATTTGCAACCAATGGGTTTCCTTCCTTAGATAACTCAATTAGATCCCAGGTCTCACTTTTGTGTATAACCAAATCATCTTATCCTTTGTGGCCTCCATCTAAGATTTATGATCCATTGAAGAAAGAGATTCTTTCATAGACCTTGAAATATCATTGACAATATAAGTTAAAGCCAATAAACAAAAAAATGTTGGATATAGTCAATTGGTTTATGTTTCCTTGAAAAATTGCATAAGGGTGTAGTAAGAGGCTCTTCACATTCTTACTTCAAGCTCTTTAGATCTAAACCTTCTTCTTCCTCTACATCCTCCTATCCAATTCATCGTTCTTCCAACCTTGAATCTTCATGGTTCTCTATTTTGGTTTTCAAAATATACAGTTTTATTTTTATTTTATTTCCATGACACCATTTTAGAATTATCTCTAAGCTCCCTAAAAATCACATCTCAAAGATATAATTTTTTCTAGGTTAGAGGATTCCAAAGCTGATAACCCTTAACATTATCACAATCGCCAATAAAAATATATTTGTTAGCTTTAAAATCTAACTTAAATTGATTATTTTAGGCATGTAAATAAAATCCTCATAGACAAATACTCTAATGTAAAATATGAAGGTTTTATTACCTATTGATGTAGAAGCATCCTAGGGTGTAAGAACAATATTTTATCATCGACATAAAATAAATTCACTTTTTTGTTTTGTTTCTAGGTTTCTACTTATATTCCAATCATTATTAGTCACCACAAGTCTTATCCTATATTATTGCATTTGCATATTTCTACATTGTGGTTGGGAATACATGTTTTACATTGATCCTTCAATGTTGTATTCAATTCACAAAATATTTGGATCATTATAAAGGCTCAATTCAATCTATGACCTTTTATCGAGTATAACAAATTAATGTTTAGTTTCTCTTATTATGATTTACAACAACTTGTCATATCTTACAACAACAAAGGAACATATTACAAGGTACATTAAAGCTAGGAGAGATTATTATATGAACCATGTCAAGATTCATTGATCCATCATTGTCATAATCATAGAATATTATCACACACGTTTAACCAACTAAATGTTTCATTAAACATCAATTTTTGCACCACCTTGTGACCAAGTGAGATCGTTCCTAAGACTAGGAATTTCTTTAGAAACATCACTCACAATAAATTGATACACCAAGCTATGGTGGTTATGTCCAAGCATTATAAAATAGTCTCACCAAGTCTTCTTGGTGCACTAAACTATGATAGTTATATCCAATGATTAAAATTAGATAAAATAAGATGTTTAAGTGTTCATAATACCAACATACCAATACATTCAAGAGTTATGTTAAAAATTTATAATAGATAAAGCTAGAAAGGTAGATCTCGTGAAAGTTGTATGAATGGAAATGCTTTTCAATAAACTTATTCAACACTCTCGTCATATCCAGGTTTTATCTTCTTCCCCGACCATATTATATTTAAGAACTTTCTTCATTTTGTCCTGATTTGGACTTAAAAGATATGACCTGCAGTTAGTGAGCTCACAACCTCAGCGTGGACTGCATCTTTGAGAGTTTGCAAAGCACGGGACTTTCTATATTATTGTTTTATGGACAAAGTCATTGTGTAATGTTGTTCATTAGCACTCTTATGAGACTTAGCGTGCAGTCTATTATCTATTTAAAAAAGTCCTCTGCAAAAACATATCAATGCGAGAGACGACGGGAAAGCTTTTCACGCATTATTATATTTTATGTAACAGCTACTAACAGCATCCATAGGCGTATGGAAAAGGTTATTGGAAAGGTTATTAATAGAATGATACTTTGTTATGGAGTATTTAATGTACAGAGACGTGTCAGTTATGAAGACATTTTGTAAGTTGAAAATGTTTTTTAATATTTATAGAACGACAGTAATGTGAGAGATGACAGAAGAGCTGTTCACACTTACTAAATTTTATATAACAGTTTTTAAGATTTCAACGGCTACTAACAGCATTCATAGGTATATGGGAAAGGCTACTAAGAGAATGACACTTCATCATGGAGTGTGCAGTGTATAGAGATAGAAACATACGTGTCAGATATGAAGACATCTTGCAAGTGAATAGTTTAAGTATTTTATTTGAGAAAATAAGACTAGACAAAACTCCAAACTTCACCATCAGAATTCATGATAGAAGATCTGATGTTAACCAGAATTACAAATTTTATAAGACTTCTCTACTAGAAGATCTACAAATTTTATAGGACTTTTCTAGATGTCAACCAGAGTCGAAGATCTGATGTCAACAAGAATTTATACTAAAAGATTGCGTGCTGCTCTTAAGTCCTACTTCGACTTATGAAGTTATTAAAATCTTTATTCATTTATGGACTAGTCGGAACAAGAGCTCTGACCGATCAATTCATATTGTAGACTGTGCGCAACACCCATAATAGCAGCTTTACTCCCTGTGAAGATTTCAGAGTCGAAATCGAAAAGAATTTGATTTTGCCTCGAGATACAAAAGAAAATAGTATATTTTTATGGATGAACCGGAGCACTGGGTCTCTAATGAGCGGATGAGAATAATGGCGGACTCCCCGGATGGCCGTGAAGACAGCACAGCGGCAAGCCCCCCCACGGGTTTCACTCTCGGCACGGTTCTCATTCTCTTCATGGTCTTGGGAATCAGCGCTTCGTCTCTCTGTTGTTACCACTGGGAAAGTATCAGAGGCACGCACAACCGCCGCCACTATCGAAGCGGCGGCGGCGGCGGAAATTCCTCATCGCGGCCAACCAGTCGTTCTAATTTCACGACACCTGTGACTGCTCGGCCGAATTGGAGCAGCATTCGCATAAGCACTCCGCTCCACCAGGTGATTTTTCAATCTCCATATGTAATTTTTTTTATTATGATCATAAAAGTTTCAATGACTTGAAATTTAATGAAACAAATTCGATTGCTTAAAATTCCTGTTTTTAAACGGTTGAACGTGACAGAGCCAAAGAAGTTTGCCGGTAATGATGCCGGGAGACGAAGTGCCGAAGTTCTTGGCAATGCCGTCTCCTCACGCATTTGCTCCGCAAATATCGGAGACAGTGCCGTGGCGTCCTCCCACATGAATCAATCCAAACGGATTGCTATCCACCATTGATTTCAGTTTTGCAGGCATTTCCAAGGTTTTATTTGGATGTTTATACTGTTAAACAGAAACATACAGCCTTGAGATGATACATCATAAAGTGACTTTTTCCAGGTTTTGTCGACGGCATCTGAGCTTCATTGAATGTTCTCAATCTTTTTGTGGAGCATATGCGTTCACAGTTACATAGATTAATTTCTGATCCAGTGTATATTTTTCTTTGAATGGCTTATCTGAAATATGAGTGTTGGGTGCGAGTTTGAGTACTGCACATTGAAATGGATGGAACAAAACAACGAATTTGCACCCACTTCAGCTTCTTCACTATTTCTGTGAGACGTTGCCAGATATCAACTTTCCCATGTCTACTTTGACGTCATGACTAGTTATTTAATTGTTTTAAATTTGATTTTATATGTACAAATGGGAATAAATCTCTTTTAGGTCAATTTAGGTTTCAAGATTTTGTATCATGCAACCTTCAACCATCTTATGGACAAAGTGATATTAAATATTAATATGATTCAAATGAGCATGATATATTAGGTTTTTGTCAAATAGTTGACACTTTGATTCTCATGTTTACATATTTAATTTTGATTTGTTAAATGGATGTCACTTTGATTGTAATGTTCAGTCCTAACTTGTTTCTAGTCAAAGTTAATATATGAATACAATCTCTCTAATCATATCAACTCTTTACAAGCATGTGTCATAGTCATGTAATTTTATTCTATAGTGGACAACACAACTTTAGGTTGTTTCTTACTCATCCAATTGACAACTTCTCTAGACAAATAAATGCATAATCAATCATGGACATCCTACTATTTAAATCACCAACCAAATTAGATAAGCAAAACTTTATATATCAAGAAACTTGCCTACATCATTAGTTCCATGAAAGAAAATACAATAATTATAATTCCCTTGTAAATATTTGGAATTTTTTTTCACATAGTTCTCTAATGCTCTTTACTAGGTTTAGAGATAAACTCTCTAAGAACTCCTACTACTTGGGCAATGTCTAGTCTTGTACAAACCACAACATATATTAGGGTTCTTATAATACTAGCATAAGGAACATTAAACTTATCCTCTAAATCATTATTTGACTGACGGTATTTGTTGGAGTTATCAACCCAAGATCTTCAATCTGCAACACCAAAGAACCTCCACAAGAGATAGAGAGAAGCAACAATGGAAGATGCTATTCCACCAAACAAGGATTGCAATATGATACAATATGATCAATGCAATACAATACAATGCTATATGCAATACAATAATATGCTAGAGATGCCTTGCTTATGAAGGCAAGGATGAGAGATAGGATAAGACAAGATCATGACAAGTGTCTTAATCCTATCACATGAGACAACTAACTCATAACTACCTAGGAAAGTGGAAATTCTAGATAAGACAACTAATACTTATCTAGATATGACAACTAATATCCTAAGTAAACTTAACATGTGAATTAAGTCCCCTAAGTCCCTAGTAAAGGAATAAACTAGGTACAAGACTTATTCACACCAACACCCCCCCTTAAGTGCAACTTAGGGAGGTACAAACCAATGCATAATGAAAAGGATGGGTCCCGGCAACTAGGCCTGATGAGGTACCCATGTACAAAACAAAAAACTCTCACAAGCGGAGAAAAGGAGAAAAACCCTGTGGGAGAAAACTCCTCTCCAAAAGAGAGAAAAGTTGAAAAGAAAAAACTAATGAAGGAAGGAGGACTCCTCAAGACCCCCCAAGGACAACTTCCTTCACCCCAAGCATCGATCGCAACTGAAGATAACGAGGCGATGCCAAAGGTTTAGTGAAGATGTCTGCAACCTGCTGATCTGTAGGCAAATACTCCAAGCTGAGAACACCATCCTGGATGAGCTGCCTGATGAAGTGCATGTGGATCTCAATATGCTTAGTCGCTGATGCTCCACTAGGTTGCGTGAAATATGAATGGCACTCTGATTGTCACACCAAAGAGTAGTGGGCTGAGTGGAAGGGAATCCAAACTCAGTCATCAACTGACGAAGCCACAAAACCTCCTGACTAGCCAACACGGCACCTCGATACTCAGCCTCTGTCGATGATAATGCAATAGCAGTCTGCTTCTTGCATGACCATGCAATCGGACCAGAACCAAGGCAAAAGACAAAGCCAGAAGTAGACTTCCGATCATTGACATCACTAGCCCAATCTGAGTCAGTGAAGCCCACAATCTGAGATGCACCTGAAGTATAGTGAATGCCAAAATGAGTAGTGCCCTGAATGTATCTCAAGATACACTTGGTGGCCTTCTAATGACTCTCATGAGGCTCCTGTGAGAAGCGAGAGACAAGTCCAACCGCAAAGGAAATATCAGGACGACTATGTGTCAAGTACAAAAGACTGCCAACCAACTGCCGATACAAGGTAGGATCAACTGTAGGAGTAGTGCAACTAAAAGATAGTACAACACTTGACTGGAATGGAGTGGGGCAGGCTTACAATCAGCCATGCCAAATCTCTAAAGCAAATCAAGAGCATACTTCTGCTGGAAAATGAAGATCCCCTCAGAAGTCTGATGAACTTGAAGACCAAGGAAGTAATGCAAAAGACCAAGGTCAGTCATATCAAATCGCTCCATCAATGCTCGTTGTGTACTCTGAATCATGGAAGTAGAACTCCCTGTGAGAATCAAATCATCCACATAGAGCACAAGTATAAGTAGATCCTCTCCATGTCTCTATGTATAAACTGTGGGATTGGAATGGAAACGAGTGTAGCTGGAAGCAAGCAAGAAACTATCCATCTTCTCATACCAAGCCCTAGGGCTTGTTTGAGACCATACAATGAACGTCAAAGCCTGCAAACAAGTGAAGAGTCCTGCACAAACCCTGGTGGCTGCTCCATATAGATCTCCTCATGAAAATCCCCATGCAAGAAGCACTCTTCACATCCATCTGATATACTGACCATCCCTGAGATGCAGCTATAGCAAGGACAAGGCGAATAGAATCCATCTTGGCAACAGGAGCAAAGGTCTCAGAATAGTCAATTCCTTCAACCTGAGAAAACCCCTTTGTGACAAGACGAGCCTTGTACTTGTGAATGGAACCATCTGCTGCATACTTGGTACGATACACCCACTTGCATCGAACCAACTTTCTTCCCTTAGTAAGAGGCACAAGATCCTGTTAGAATTAGGTGTTGTACACCTTGCATAATGTTTGTAATATTTTATTTATTTATTATGTGTGTGGTGCACCTAGGGGTTTCTAGGTGAACGTGCATCACAAGGAGTTATAATGTTGGGGCCACTTTGTTGTATGTAACATTGGGACATAATTGTCAAATGTAATTATTTAATATTGGGGGAATAATAAAATAATAAAGTACCCAATATTAAATGTGGGGTCACATGATGTAGTATTTTTGGGCACATGGTTTATGTAATACCACTTGGTGGTTTTGTGGGAGCTTGTTTCTATAAAAGCAACCACAAGGGTAGTTGTTTAGGGTTGGATCAAAGGTTGGATCAAGTTGGTCAAGTTGGTCAAGGTTGAGCTTGTGCATGTGTGAGGGTTTGAAGCATGGCATGGGATGTGTGGATTCATGCTTGGTCACATGGAATGCATGGATAGCTTGTGCTTCAGAAGTGTTCATGGAGTCTCTGCAGATGTATTGTAATGAGTTTTCATTGCTGAATAATACATGGAGTGTGGATGCTTTTGGAGGCTGGGTTTTTCCCTCTTGAGGGTTTTCCCAGGGTATATCTTGTGTCATCTTTGATGGGTATGTTGTCTATTCTCTTGCATGTTGATGTTGAGTATTTTACTTGCATGTTTCAGATTTGGGTTATGTGGAAATTGTCATTACATGGCTGCATAGTTTCCTTACAAGTGGTATCAGAGCTTTGGTTATTGGATTGGATAACCCTAGGTTGCATGAGAGAATGAAAGGCAATGGCAAGATATAGGGTTTTGCAGGTGTTTTATTGCAGATCTGAGGGTTTTGGGTCGGTTTGTTATTATGGGTTGTTTGCAGATTTGGGGTGTGAAAACTTTTGACAAAATAGGGTTTCTTGGTCATGCATTTATATGAGGGTTTTGGGGGTGAGCTTTCACAGATGACCTCTTGGGAAAAAATGGACCTTATGGTTGGATTCAGGTTGGCCGAGAGAGAAATTTTTGACATATAATATGCCCTATTTTGGTTATAGAAAAAAATTTGCCCATACCACTGTTCGGCCGTACGGACGTCGAAGGTACAGTCGCAGAAAAAATAAGAAATATTAAAAAAAATCAGGAAAAATAAAATCCCGTCGAAAACTTTTTTGTCCCTGCAAAAAAAAAACGAAAAATTAAATTAGAAAATTAAAAAAAAAAAAAAAAAAATTTGAAAAGGTTTGGGGGTCCGCAGACCCCCGCCCCTGTGCCGTACCCGGCAGCCTGCCAGCGGCAAGTACTGCCGCTGCTAGTACTGTCGGCTACGGCCGACAGCCACCGGCCGGCAGTCCTGGCCGCCGGCAGCGCTGGTCCCGGTCGGCGGGAGGAACTCGCCACCCCCATGTGGGGTTAAAACAAAATTTAATAAAATTTAAAAAAATTTCAAAGTCCGCCAAATGAAAATATAAATCCGCCGGATTTTTTCAAAGAAAATTAAACCAAATTTAATATTGGTGTCGGGTCCGGAAGAGGGGGAGGAAAATTTTTTAAAATGAAAAATTAAATTGTATTTAATTGGATTTGGAATCTGCCACCCACCCACCACCGGAGCGCCGCCCGGGCGCCACCACTAGGAGGCTTTTTACAGCTGTTTTTTTCAAACGGGCATAACTTTCACCCAGCATGTCAGTTTTTCAACTTCTTACAGTCGTTGGAAAGCTGGTTCTGAGCACTACACATTGGTACAGGTCTTGTTCCGTGATTTTGTAGTTTTGATAGTGTTTTTCTTGGTTGAAGTCAGATGTTTATTTTGAGCTTTGAGAGGGCATATCGGGTGCATACGAAGTCAGATTTTGGACTTCAAATAGTCAATGGAAAGCTTGTTCAGAGCACTTTGTAGTGGATCAGGTTTGGAGATATTTTTGGCATGGTTTATTTGCTGTTTTCTTCACCTGAGCTGTTTATGAGTCTCTTTGACTATGGTGTTGTTATGAGCTTATGGATTGTCGGATTTGGGATATTTGATGATGGATTCATTGTATTCTCAGTTGTACATCTCAGATTGTTCTATTTTTTTGACATGGTTATCAGCATGTATGTTGCATTGTTGTATCTACAAGTTGTGCAATGTTGTAGGCGGTCTATACTTACTTGTTGCACCTATGACTTGGATATGGGTTGTCTTTGCCCATTGATATTTCAGTGTTGATGCATGATCAGTTTTGGTGGCTTGGTTTAGTCACTTGGTTTGTTGATTTGGTTGTCATGTTGAGGAGATAAGATGGTATTACTAGGTACAGTCATGATATGAGATCTATGTAGTTGACTATGATTATGCAGATATGTGGACACGGTTGGGTTGATTTGTTGGTATATTTGGTGGTGATCATGATGTCATGGATGTTTCTTGGGCATTAGAGACTTTGGCATGTTATGATGGTTTATGATGGTGCATTGATTGGTGGTATTGGATTGGTTCCTGATTATGGTTGTGGCGTTGTATCTTCTTGGGTTTAGGAGATTGGTATCACGATGTCATGGATAGCTTGGTTACACGGTTCAGTGGGAGTTTGTGACAGTGATGGTTTGGCGGTGATGGATATGATGGTTTGGTGGTGTATCTTCTTGGTTTAGAGGATGGTTATCATATTGTCATTAAGAGCTTGGATTCACAGGTTTTGTGTGAGCTTATGATAGTGATGTGGTGTTGGTTTTGTGCATCATGGTGCCATGGGATTGCTCAATATCATGGTTCAGTGGGAGCATTTGGTGATGATGTGGATCCATTGGTTATTATGGATGGTTATCTTCAGCAGGTGATCTTTGGTGTCATGGAGGAGCTCTTGGATTCTGTGTGCTACAGTGAGAGTTCTTTGACATTAGGTGTTGGAGATGTTGAGGTATTATTTATGACTTGTTGGTTTTGACAGGTGATCCTTGGTTGTAGGATGGTTTTGTTATTATGTCATGGTATACTCTTGATTACTAGTTTAGAGTAGTGGCATGGTACATATTATGATGATTTATTCATGTGATCTTCTTTTGAGAGGATGTGAGATCATGGTGTCATGTTTATGTTCCTGATTCTGCAGTTGGAGCTATGATTTTTTGATCTTGGTTGGTTCTCTTTGTATTGAGTACATTGATCATTTGCTTGGTGTTTAGCATGGATTGATCGGTTACAGGTGCTCATGGATACTTGGAGACATAGGTGAGGCTTGGTGTTCTCTTGTAGTTAGAGACATGTTATTGATATGGTTGAGGTTTTAGCAGGAAGTCCGAGGGAGCCTACACCTTGGTTGGACGTGAGTTCAACTTGGACCAATGAGGAGAGTGCTCTTGGTTGAGTCATGATGACTTGGATATCTTGGAGGAGCATTTTCATTCCCCACTCTTGGTCTACTCGGCAGTTCACTTGAGAGGTATTGCCCATTATTCTTTCAGGTGCATTATGTTTATGCTTTGTCTTCTCATGGATATGGATCTTGAGCCATGGATATTTGGTTTCTGGAGGGTTCATTTGAGGAGTGTTGGCATGTTTATCTCCTTGTACATGTTGGGTTTAGGAGATGGTTTATTGGGCTGATTTCCTTGGTTTGGGAATGGTTACTTTGAGTTTGATCTTCTTGTTTTGAGATGCTTACATCCATGTTAGTTACATATGTTATGTTTGATCTTGGTGATTCGATGGATGGATGTGGTTATGGATTTTTTGTTTAGGGGTGTTATGGAGGAGATCATACTTGACACAGTTGGCATTTAGAGGTGTGTGTGTAGAAGGACATGCTACAGGTGTTTGGTTTGCAGGTTTTGCTTATCATTGTGGATGTTCCTTGGTACTACATGTTTACTTCTATGAGATGCTGGTAGTAGACTTGGTATGCCTTTGTGATGGTGCCTTTTTTGGGATGTTAACGAAGCGACGCGTTGAATGCGCTCATTCCAGGTTTGCATTCATCTTGACATTGCCCATGCAGTGGGAGCTCTTGGATGTGTATGTCATGCTTTGACAAGTTTGCACATGGAGTTTTTATTGTGGTTTATGGGTGGATATGTTGTTGGCATGAGTTTACTATGATATGTATACCTTGGAGGTATGGATAGTTGGATGTGTTGGCATTTTTTGTGGGTGTCATTTCAGCTATGGTGATTTATTCTTGACAGCTACTGGTGCATATTGGATTCAGTGTTTGTGTTTTTGAGATATCAGGTTGAGGCAGGTTTATGCTTCTTTGTGACAGTTAGTGTGACGTCTCTTTGGATGTGTTCATATCTTAGTGCAGTTGGCATGGTGGAGGATGGGAGCATTCATGGATGAGATGGTGGTCACCTTGGTTCTTGTTACAGGTATCTTGATGGAGCACATGGAGCACTTGGATTCCAGGATTGTACATGTTGCCTATGGAGTTTATTTGTTACCCCCTTATGCAATGTATACAACAAGTGGGAGATTGTTAGAATTAGGTGTTGTACACCTTGCATAATGTTTGTAATATTTTATTTATTTATTATGTGTGTGGTGCACCTAGGGGTTTCTAGGTGAATGTGCATCACAAGGAGTTATAATGTTGGGGCCACTTTGTTGTATGTAACATTGGGACATAATTGTCAAATGTAATTATTTAATATTGGGGAATAATAAAATAATAAAGTACCCAATATTAAATGTGGGGTCACATGATGTAGTATTTTGGGCACATGGTTTATGTAATACCACTTGGTGGTTTTGTGGGAGCTTGTTTCTATAAAAGCAACCACATGGGTAGTTGTTTAGGGTTGTTGATCAAAAGGTCGATCGAAGTTGCTCAAAGTTAAAGGGTTGAGCTGTGCATGTGTGAGGGTTTGAAGCATGGCATGGGATGTGTGGATTCATGCTTGGTCACATGGGAATGCATGGATAGCTTGTTTTGGTGTCATGGAGTCTCTAAGCATGTATTGTAATGGTTTTCATTGCTGAATAATACATGGAGTGTGGATGCTTTGGAGGCTGGGTTTTTCCCTCTTGAGGGTTTTCCCAGGGTATATCTTGTGTCATCTTTGATGGGTATGTTGTCTATTCTCTTGCATGTTGATGTTGAGTATTTTACTTGCATGTTTCAGATTTGGGTTATGTGGAAATTGTCATTACATGGCTACATAGTTTCCTTACAGATCCCAAGTATGATTCTTCATCAAGGAAGAATACTCATCATCCATAGCACTATCCCACTCTGGAATACCCGAAGCATTTGAAAACTTTTGAGGATCATCTGAAACTGCATGACTCAAAAGACTAATTCTAGAAGTCTGAGAACAAGTGCGGCGAGTGTCTGTGGGATCACCAACAAGAGGACCAGCCTCCTCAAGAGTAACTCGAGCCCATCGTGGCCTAGTGGGTGAAGGAGGAGGTTCATCAAGACCATCATCAAAACTTCCTCAAGTAGCAAAGTATCATGAATTGAAGAAGACTGAGTAGGTTGTGATGAAGAAGAAGTCGTAGGAGGATCTGAGTGGGCGAAGGTCTCAGAAAATTGAACATCACGTCAGAAATGTACCTCTCGTGTGTTAGGATCAAACAATCTATATGCCTTCACATCCTCACAATAGCCAACAAAGATGTACCGCTGACTCTTCTTCTCCATGGATTTACGTCGACCATTCGGAATGAATGCCCAAGCCACACTACCGAATACTCTGAAGAAGGATACATTAGGCTTGCGATGAGACCAAGCCTTCTCAGGGGTCATATTTCGCACTGCCTTGTGGGGCATACAATTTTGAATATAGTTGGCACAATTCATAGCTTCGGCCCAAAAAGCGGGAGCCATGGACCTAGACTGAATCATACAATTGGCCATTTCCCTGAGAGTCCTATTCTTTCTCTCTGCCACACCATTCTGCTAAGGAGTGTAAGGAACTGTGTGCTGATGAAGAATACCATGCTCACTGCAAAAATCCTAAAATGCATGATTGACATACTCCCCCCCATTATCTGTGCGTATTTGTTGAAGAGAAAAACCTGACTGCTTCTCCACAAATGTTTTGAAGGTCTTGAAGTTGGTGAGGACTTCACTCTTAAGCTTCAGAAAATAGACCCACGTCCGGCGGGAAAAATCATCAATGAATGTTAGCACATACTTAGCCCCTAAAAAAGGAGTTGGGAATGACATGAGATCACTATGGACCAACTCAAGGGGTGTGGTTGCACGTGTAGCTTGACCCTTAGGAAAAGGATCTTGATGCTGCTTGCCTAGAACACAACCTTGACAAACACCATCTGTGCAGGTGATCTTTGGAAGACCAACCACTAAGTTATGTGCTTGCATTTGCTAAAGATATCTGTAGTTCAAGTGCCCAAATCTCTCATGCCAAAGCTTTCTCATTGAATCAGCATGAGCAACAAAACATGAACTCGATGAAGACTCAAATGCATCAAATCGATACAAATGATTCTCATGATCAACTATCCCTATAGCAACAACCTTCTCAAGATCCTGCAACTGTAGAAAGTAGATTCCAATCTCCAGAATGACAAATCTAATATATGGAAAGTAGATTCACTGAAATATCAGGAACAAGTAGAACATCCTCAATGCACCCATCTAGCATCTATATGGAGCCTATCCCCAAAAATGGAATCTGTGAAGAGTTCCCAACTGCAATCTAAGAAGTAGAAGTATGAACTATGGAATCAAGAAGATCACGTGAATTGGTCATGTGATGTGAAGCACCTGAATCGAGAATCCAACTATCTGAAGGTGAATGCATAGCTCGTGCTGAAAGAGCTTGCCCTTTGCCCATGGAAGAAGGCTTAGCCACTGAAATATTGTGCTTCTTCATAGCTTCCTCCAAGGTCTCTAATCTCTTAAAGTAATGAGATGCATCATGCCTAGTTTTGCCACAAAAATAACAAGGATCTCCTTTCTTTTTCTTGGACTTGGAAGAAGAATCTCCAGAGGTAGAAGAAGAAGGAGATTGAGTGGACTTCTGATTGTTCTTCAGCTTCGGTTTGGAGGGATTCTCACTACCAGAAGATGATTCTGCTTTGGGCTTCTTCTTGTTCTTTCCTTTACCCTTGGATGATTGAGCCATTAGAGCATGATTCTTAGAATTAGGTAAGGCATCCAACTGAATTAACTTGGCCTCCTCCCTAGTAAGATGCTCACAAAACAACTCAAATGTAGGCATTTTGTAATCCTTCCCTATTGCATCCATAGGTGAATAGAAAGTAGAAGAAAACACTTGATAAGGACCCTTTAACTTAGACAGAATCAAGAAGATACATTCATCACTAGATACATCATGTCCACATCCTTTCAACTATGACAAAATCATCTTGAATTGTGCAAGGAAATCCTGAATTGAAGGAAATGCATCTGGAGAGAGGGATTGTAATTCTACTTGAAGTTGCAAGGATCTGAAATGATTTGTTTTACCATACAATTCTTCAAGTTTATCCCAAACATTCTTAGGTGTTTTGCACTCCAAAATATGAAACAACAAATTATTAGATACATGTAAGCCAATGAGCCCTTTTGCTTCATCCATTTTACATCTATGGACAAACTTTTCATAATCCCTTGTAAATTCAGGTTGTTCTGCATCTAACATTGGCCATAAACCCTTAGATTGTAACAATTGAGTCATTTTTAGCTTCCATGTATGATAATTGTGTGGAGTGAGTGGTTCAATCTGTCTTAGATCCGCCATGAACACCAAAAGAAAGAAGACAATGTGGCACTGAAATTCTGCCTTTCACCCCCCCAAAATGTATTAAAACTGATTTTGCAACCCCCCCAGCAAATTACAATGAAGAAATTTTGTAATTTTTACAAGTGACAAGCTCAAATAAACTGTTTATAACACACGGTGATTTTTACAATTTTCAGAAAAAATAGCTTATAGAAACTTAAAACTGAGGTTACAAACAGATTCCTTGTGATTTTCTGATCAATTTCAAAAAAAAGTTTGCCAAATTTCGACTTCGTTTGCAAAAGTTACATCAAGAACAAGCAATAAATGCACTTGTACCTTCAAGCTGAAAAAACTAGCAAAAAAAGTCAAAATCTGGAAAGATCACCTACACCACTGCGAAGTTCATCGAACCAGATTTCTGATGATATCTCGTTTGCGAAAATCCAACTTCGTGGAGAAAAGTTATGCAAAATTAAAAAAAAGGCCTATTTTAGGCACTTTTAAGACTAAACAGGAGCAAAAAAGTGGCCTTCGGGGGCTGGCGGTCAGTCACCCACGTGACCATACGATGGCTGCTGCAGAAAAAGTTTGTCAGTTATCAAACTGTTGGCGGCTTCGTCGCGGCACTGTTCCCTGCGGTTAGCGAAGGTTGCTAGCGATCTAGAGATCACCGTCGTCCTGGCGGTTTAGGCGCCGGTGTGTTGGGTGAAAATTATGTAATCAGCTTTTCGATAGATTACACAACTTGGACTTCAGCCACAACTATGTGAGATGTGAATCTCTCCTCTCAGAAAGGGGAGGCGCCCTTCATCGCTAATGTGTGTTTATAGTAAAACAAATAAGTAATTGTAAAATGTACACCTAAACTAAGAAGTGGGGTGTGTTACATTCATCCTTCTCTTTTCGCAGAAGATGTTTACAATGCTTCACCACTGAAGTTCAACATAATTTATAATGAACCATTAGATATAAAATAATCAGTTTTGCATACAGCATTCACATGGCCGGCTAGATAAAAGTCTTCTTAGATGCAGAAATTCGTCGAACAGCATGAACGATTACAAGCACAAAGTCTTGTAGATCATCCAACAAAAGTATCAAAGAGCATGATCAATTACAAGCACAAAGTCTTGTAGATCCTTCGACAAAAGTATCCAAGAGTATGAATAATTACAAGCACAAAGTCTTGTAGATCATCCAACCAAAATATGCAAGAGCATGAACGATTACAAGCACAAAGTCTTGTAGATCATTCAACCAAATGATAAACAGAAACACAAATGCAAATCTAAATAATAGATGCAACACAAAGTTTACATAAACTACTTAGAGTCCTTCAGATTTATCAAGCTAATCACCACCAAATAAGATCAACTCACAAAAGTATCGAATCCAACGCAAAGTTTGGTTTGCAATCCTCTTCTTTATTGATCAAATTCCATTCACAAAGCATGAACACAAAGTTTCACAAATTTTCTTCAAAAAGGGCAACACTTCGTTGCAAAATACTAAAGGATAAATTTACAAAGAAAATCCCTCACATTATATAGAAAGAGGGATGAGCAAAATTAGGAAAGAGATTGAGAAAATTAAGGAAAGTTAGGTGAGCGATTTTAGGAGATCTCACCTAACTTTGACCAAAGTCAAAGTGTAATTTGTTTTCAAAATATTACATCTTTGGACTTGGTGTAATTACAATTTACAAAAAGACATTCGAAAATGTCGAGAAATATTTACACGATGCATAATGGGATGCACTAGAAATGTCTAACACTGGAGAATAGGGGGCTACTTCATGTTTCTTTGAATAGGGCTTGGAAGTCTTCAAATTTCCTCCTAGTCTCCTGCACGAACTTCTCATTTGGACCAACAGTGTAATCCACAAGGGTGTGAGCTCTTGTGATCGGCCTTCTGGCAAATGAATGGATTTTCTTGCACCCACGAAGATGCATCTTGAGATTATCAAGTGTCAGCCATATATTGCAAATGATATGTATTGAGGCTCTGGGAAAAACTGTCATCCTCAACTTGTTGCATAACGACTTCTTTGTAGATCTGGGATAGTTCACTGGATCAGAAGATGTCACCTTTAGGATCACTTGATGAAATATGGAGAGAAACTGCAAGGATGGTGAATCAATAGACGTTAGCAGAAAAAGTAGCATTGGGAAGCGTGAAGTGAGAAACGATGTTGAGCAAGCGTGAAATGAGCAACTAGGCACGAAAAAATGATGCGGGAGCGAAGAAACGGGGTTCGGAATGGAAACCGAGCAAGTTTGAAGAGACTAGGTTAAAAACTGCCAAAAGTGTAAAGGTGTTAAAATTCAGCACCATTGCACAAAAAATGACAAAGTCTGGAAGAAAAGTAGAAGGTAAGAAACTTAGCAACTACTGCACAAAAAATGACTAAGTCTCGAAAAAGTGCAAAGGTGCTAAAAATAATGCCATAGTCAAAAATTGGCTAAGTGTGGAAGAAAAGTGCAAAGGTGCTAAAATTCAGCACCATTGCACAAAAAAAGACTAAGTCCGGAAAAGTAAAGGGCCAAATTCAAAGACCATTGCACAAAATGACTAAGTTCGAAAGTGCAAAGGTGCTAAAAAATTTAGCACTATTGCACAAAAATGCATTAAGTTCGAAAGTAAGGTGCTAAAATTCAACACCATCAGACAAAAAATGATCAAGTCTAGAAGCAGTAAGTGTAAGAGTGCAATTTTTCGGCCTACATTTGAGAATCTAATTTTTGCGAGGGGTCGCTGGATTTTGGCTACCATCAAGATTTTCAACACTTAGCCAAAATTTCGGGTTAAGTTCTGCAACACGTAAGAGCGCACTTTTTTAGCGCTTCTACACATTTTTGGAAAATCACTTTTTATGTAGGGTCGCTGATTTTTGGCGCCACTGCACTTTCAACACTTAGCCAAAAATTTGGATGAGCTAGAGCGCACTTTTTTGGCACAACTGCATCTTTCACAATTTAACTAAGTATGATCAGTGAGACTTCACGAAGGAGCTCGTTTCGAAGGTCTTCGCGAGGCGAACATAGGGGGATGCTCAATTTTACTGTTTGAGGCTTTGGAACACATTTTGAGGTGGCTTGAAAATCACCTCATTTTGCGTGCTTGAACTTCACGAACCTAGGAAACAAACAAGTTTTGTAGGGGGGCTATCCGTGAATCGAGTGCTGCTAGATTCCATGATAACAGCAGGCTCCTATTGGGGATCTTCCTTCAACCGTTCTTTGAAATGAATGAAGGGAGAAGAACTCTAGAATTCAAGTTCCTTTATCCATTGGGCTTGGAGTCAGGTGACAACGACAAAAAAAAAAAAAATTACGAAAACAAGACGCAAACTTATGCAAATGCACTTATTGAAAAGGTAAAAACCTACCTAATTAAAACTAGCCATCAATGAAATCTTCTCAAATGAAACCATTCACAGGTTCAACACAATAGCTACCTTTCTTCAACAACTTGCAATGCCTTCCTTGATCATTAGCAGCTACATGTATATGAAGTTGAGGCATTGCTTCATGGAAGAAATGAACAAGTTCAGCTACCTCTAAAAATATATCAGATATACTGCTGCTCCATAATGAATCATCGAATCCAGACTGCTCCTGCACATCTACAAATACATCTTTAGTTGCATCCTCAAGTTTATCTTCACGCACAAGTGCAAGTGGAACCTTTGTCTTCCCATTGGCCTCCAACCAAGCAAGATGTCTTATGGGACATTCCCTTGATCTGTCAAAGATTGAATGCTTCTTACCAGTTGTTACTTGAACAACTGATTCATCAACCATGGCAACCTCATGCTGATCGAAATGATCTCCTTCATGTGATTCAGATGAAGATATGACTGCACTGCATACCTCAATATGATGTTCACCATCTTCAGACTTGGCAAAATCTGAATAATTTATAAGAAGGTCCTCATCATGCCTTGGGGAAGTTCTTTATGCAACATGTGTTCAAGTTCATGATCTTGAAACACATATGCATTCTTTTCAAACTGACTGAGACCTTTGTGCATGTCCATTTTTTCAGATCTCAAGACAAGATCGTCTTCATTTACTTGAATTTCAGCAAAATGACTTTCATCGTCCTGCTTTTCATCAGTGGCTTTCTGAGACTGCATAAACCATAAACGGGAGTCGCCAGCTATGTATGCTTCCTTTTCCTGGAAGAGGATAGCTAGATCACTTGGATCGGTGTCAGGATGCTTCGGTACTGCTTTTACTAATGGTACCTCAATAGTAAGCCTCTTCGGAGGTGAAGATAACTTGTGTTGATTCCCAACAACAAAATTATGAGCTAGCTGCTTTTTGAGGACAAGTAGCTCATTTACCAACCTTTGCACCATAGGATCTGTCCTCGTGATGGAAGAAAATAACTCCAAAGAAGGGGTTTCTTCGGATTCATTTGATTCAATTTTTATTTTCCTAGCAAGAATGAGATCATCTTCAATTTTTGTCGCCAAGGTCTGCACCATTGCAAGAGTAGCTGCGGGTGCTCTTCTCAATAGGAAACCAACCTCGGGCACTTGAGCATTTACAAAGAAACATTTCAAATTCTCAGCTGTAGGTTGAGCAACAGTTGGAATTCTTCTCGTCAACTTGTTGAAGTGAGCAATGAACTCGCGCATGGGCATGTGAGATTCCTTCTTCAACTGGGTGAGCTGAGCCAACAAAGCATGAGCATCTTCAGGAGGCTTGAACCTTCCTTCAAACTTGGCTATGAGAGTTGCCCAGTTTGTGATGGTACTTGGCGCCAAATGATAAAACCAATCTGCAGCAACGCCTTGGAGAGTCTCCACAAACAACCTTACAGATACATCTTCGTATTCAACACCATGAACTCCACAAGCAATGTAGAAAGCAACAACGTGCTCATCAGGATGTTGTTGTCCATCACCAAAAAACTTGGGAAAGTTCTTTCGTGAGCCTTCAGGAAGAGCATGTAGGGGTAGAAATAGGCTCAACGGACCAAAAGCATTTCCCCAAGGACCTTGAGCAGCCATTTACATGTCCTTGGTGAAATCTTGAAAAACTTACAAGAAAATAAATTACAATAAAAAAGGACACAAGTATACTTCAAACGAAAGCATGAGGCTTTAGAATGCATATCGTGTCCCCAGTAGAGTCGCCAAAAAACTGTTGGGTGAAAATTATGTAATCAACTTTTTGATAGATTACACAAATTGGACTGCAGCCACAGCTATGTGAGATGTGAATCTCTCCTCTGGGAAAGGGGAGGCACCCTTCTTACTGCTAACAGAAGCGATAGTAAAACAAACAAGTAATTACAAAATGTACACGAAACTTATGGAGTGGGGGGGGTGTGTTACATTCATCCTTCTCTCTTTTTTCAGAGAAGATGTTTACAATGCTTCACCGTTGGAAGTTCACAATTCTTGATAACCTTAAACTAACAACCAGCAGTAATACCAATACCTCTATCTCATCAAAGCGAAGCATAGAGATACCAGAAGTGATTAATAATAAACAAATAAAGTAAAAAGGAAACACAAGGCACAAAGTCGCTCGTAGCTTTATCAATGTTGGATCTCGCAGATGCACTGCTTGTCACGTTAGAAGCTAATAAAAGTCTTCTTAGACGAATAATTAACAGCATGAACGACATAAGCACAAAGTCTTGTAGATCATCCAATAAAAGTATTTAAAGAGTACCTAACGACACAAGCACAAAGTCTTGTAGATCCTTCCGGATAGTATTCAAGAGTATGAACAATTACAAGCACAAAGTCTTGTAGATCCTCCGACAAAAGTATCCAAGAGTATGAATAATTACAAGCACAAAGTCTTGTAGATCACTCAACCAGAACATGCAAGAGCATGAACGATTACAAGCACAAAGTCTTGTAGATCATTCAACCAAATGATAAACAGAAATACAAATGCAATCTAAATAATAAATGTAACACAAAGTTTACATAAACTACTTAGAGTCCTTCAGATTCTTCAAGCTAATCACCACTAAATAAGATCAACTCACAAAAGTATCGAATCCAACGCAAAGTTTGGTCATAACTTTCTATTTATTGATCAAATCATCTACAAAAGCATGGAACACAGTTTCACAAATTTATTTTAAAGGGCAAGACTTCAAGGTAAAATACTAAAGGATAAATTTACAAAGAAAATCCTCACATTATATGGTAAAAGAGGATGAGCAAAATTAGGTTATGATTGAGGGTGTACCAAGGAAATTTCAGGTGGAACGATTTTAGGAGATCTCACCTAACTTTGACCAAAGTCAAAGTGTAATTTGTTTTCAAAATATTACATCTTTGGACTTGGTGTAATTACAATTTACAAAAAGACATTCGAAAATGTCGAGAAATATTTACAAGATGCATAATGGGATGCACCAAAAATGTCTAACACTGGAGATTAGGGGGTTGCTTCATGTTTCTTTGCATTGGGCGCGGAAGTCTTCAAATTTCCTCCTAATCTCCTGCACAAACTTCTCATCTAGACCAATAGTGTAATCCACAAGGGTGTGAGCTCTTGTGATCGACCTTCTGGCAAATGAATGGATTTTCTTGCACCCGCAAAGATGCATCTTGAGATTATCAAGTGTCAGCCGTATATTGCAAATGATATGTATTGAGGCTTTGGGAAAAACTGTCATCCTCAACTTGTTGCATAGCGGCTTCTTTGTAGATCTGGGATAGTTCACTGGATCAGAAGATGTCACCTTTAGGATCACTTGATGAAATATGGAGAGAAACTGCAAGGATGGTGAATCAATAGACGTGAGCAGAAAAAGTAGCATTGGGAAGCGTGAAGTTAGAAACGATGTTGAGCAAGCGTGAAACGAGCAACTAGGCACGAAAAAATGATGCGGGAGCGAAGAAACGGGGTTCGGAATGGAAACCGAGCAAGTTTGAAGAGACTAGGTTAAAAACTACCAAAAGTGTAAAGGTGTTAAAATTTAGCACCATTGCACAAAAAATGACTAAGTCTGGAAGAAAAGTGTAAAGGTGCTAAAATTTAGCACCATTGCACAAAAAATGACTAAGTTTGGAAAAAGTACAAAGGTGCGAAAAATAATGCCATAGTAAAAAATTGGCTAAGTCTGGAAGAAAAGTGTAAAGGTGCTAAAATTCAGCACCATTGCACAAAAAAAGACTAAGTCTGGAAAAAGTGCAAAGGTGCTAAAATTCAGCACCATTGCACAAAAAATGACTAAGTTTGGAAAAAGTGCAAAGGTGCTAAAATTCAGCACCATTGCACAAAAAATGACTAAGTCTAGAAGAAAAGTGTAAGAGCGCACTTTTTCAGCGCTCTTACATTTTGGAGAATTCACTTTTTATGCAGGGTCGTTGATTTTTGGCGCCATTGCACTTTCAACACTTAGCCAAAAATTGGCTAAGTCTGGCAACAATGTGTAAGAGCGCAATTTTTTAGCGCTTCTACACATTTTTGGAAAATCACTTTTTATGCAGGGTGGCTGATTTTTGGCGCCACTGCACTTTCAACACTTAGCCAAAAATTTGGATGAGCTAGACTGCACTTTTTTGGCACAACTGCATCTTTCACAATTTAACTAAGTATGATCAGTGAGACTTCGCGAAGGAGCTCGTTTCAAAGGTCTTCGCGAGGCGAACATAGAGGGATGCTCAAACTGACTGTTTGAGGCTTTGGAACACATTTTGAGGTGGCTTGAAAATCACCTCGTTTTGTGTGCTTGAACTTCATGAACCTAGGAAACAGACAAGTTTCGTAGGGGGGTTATCCGTGAATCGAGCGCTGCTAGATTCCATGATAACACGGCAGTGAAGGTTGGCAGTTGCGGCTTAGTGCCATTGGTTAGTGGTTATACCGCTGGCTGCTTAAATGACAGCCGCGGCTTGTTGAGTCCGCAGAATTAAGTCTGTCGCGCGGCCCTCCAAAGTATAGCGCTATAAGCGCTTAATACAAAGCGCTATGCGCTTTTAAAAATATTGTTATTTTATTTTTATTTTTTTGAATTTTTTTGAAAACCTTTAAAATACTGCCCGATAAATAAAATAATGCAGAAATGATTTTTAATAATTTTTTTTGGACGACGCGTACCTGCTTAGGGAGGGTCGTACGACCTTTTCTGCTAAAAAAATTTTGCTCCAGAAACATCTTTTGCCGAATATGGGCAAATTATATATCAAAAAAATCAAAAATAGCCACCCGGACGCAATGGAAGGCTTATTTTTTCCCAAAAGTGCTCCTGTTAAAAGTTTTTCACCAGATCTGAGCTTGAAACCCTTCTTTGCCAAAGTTGCAAATGGTGATGAAATTGAGTGAAACAAAAGCCAAATCTGACTTTTTCGAGCCTCCTGGACGCAATGGGACAGCCTAAAATACTGCCACTAAAGCCAAAAGTGCTGCAATCACCAGATCTCACCAAAATGCAAGTGCATGCAATATAGGATACAAGAAACTCAAAAATCACAATAAAGCTTGATGGAAACTCTCTAATAAAGAAATGGAAGGGGCTTGCCAGATTCAAAGCTTTGATACCATGTTGGAGTTATCAACCCAAGATCTTCAATCTGCAACACCAAAGAACCTCCACAAGAGATAGAGAGAAGCAACAATGGAAGATGCTAGTCCACCAAACAAGGATTGCAGTATGATACAATATGATCAATGCAATACAATACAATGCTATATGCAATACAATAATATGCTAGAGATGCCTTGCTTATAAAGGAAAGGATGAGAGATAGGATAAGACAAGATCATGACAAGTGTCTTAATCCTATCACATGAGACAACTAACTCATAACTACCTAGGAAAGTGGAAATTCTAGATAAGACAACTAATACTTATCTAGATATGACAACTAATATCCTAAGTAAACTTAACATGTGAATTAAGTCCCCTAAGTCCCTAGTAAAGGAATAAACTAGGTACAAGACTTATTCACACCAACATTATTGATGCAATAATAACTTAGTATCAACATGTAGATAAATACTTACTAGATTGCAGTCTTGCATATCATTTACCTCTACAAGATATTTTGAATATACTTACTCTAATCGAATCTTTTGCTTATTTCTACTAGTATTTGTTCCTTGGAAGGTTAATACCACAACTTCATCTTTTTTATTGTTTAATTTCTTAGTTTTCGAGGTTCATATTTGATAAATTCTTCTCTTGAATTTTCCCCATTTGAGGTATCTAATGACCAATTATCTAGTTTTTTGTAACCTCCTACTCCCTATGGGGGATTTCTCCTTATGACTCTAACATCTCTATTCCCCTGCATTTCATCACTTATTGAATATGGTGGAGTATTCTGAAAGTATTGTTGTGCCCTTTCACATATAAATAAATTGTGATTATCATCACCATAGAAGGGTATGTGCAGGATCATCATGGAAAAAATAGGCCCTTAAGTGGCAAAAAATTTAGAAAAATCAGAGTTAGGCAACTTGACGTAAAATTTTGAATAAGCTATCTATATTATTTCAAAAATATGTAAGAATAGAATTTTTAGAAAATTGAATTTAGTTTCTAAACTACTAGGTTTATTTTTATTTTTTAAATCTATTTGGTGAAAATTTGAAATTTCAATGTAGTAGTACTTAAATTTCAAGGAAAAAATAAGAAGTAGGCGCCTGTCTCAACCACCCTAACCACAATAAAATGATAATATTTTTTTATAAGATTTTAGATATAAGTAGAGGACCTATTTCCAATGTGATGCATATTTTTTGTAATTTATTTCCAAGTAAATAATTAATTATGATTTTTATTACAACTTTTAAAAAATATAAAAACTCATATGTCTAACCACCTTAACTTGGTCAAAACTTCATGAAATTCATTTTTTCTTTTTTAATCCTATAGTATATGAAGCATAGAGTGTGATGCAAGTTTTAGATTCAAAAAATGTGATACCATTTGAAAGCTATAGATTTTTTTCAATTAGCCTATCAATTAGGACTTTAGTCGTAATTTAAATAGAAAATGAATAATAATTATTTATTAAATTCAAAGTAAAGAATAATTTATATTGGTGGAAAGATGAGAATCTCTTTTAAAAACCCTTTTCATTTCATTAATTTTGGGTGAAAAAAAAGTTAGCAGCCACATACCCTACAAATACCCATCATATTGCCACTTTTTGGCCCATCATGATCCTGCACATACCTAGAAGTCACAATTCTTCTTCTTCTTTGACCAACATTCTATTACAAAATGTCTAGTTTTACAACATTTATAGCATGTTGCATCATCTCTCCTATGGTTATTCCTTGTGCATCCTCTTCCTCCTCTATAATTGAACTATCTATTATCCTCTGGATAGCTCTACCAAGGATTATTTTACAATAGTTTGTGTTCATTTCATTTCTTCATGGAGGTTGTATGCATCCTCCATCATTAGCATACAAGGTTAGCTCTGTAGGGCCTTTAACTTATGCCATATTCTTATTTATCTCCCTGTCATAGTCATGATGTAGCAAAAATCTAGGGTCTTAGTGGTCTTCAACTTTTCGAAGGTGTAGCTAATTAGTAAGGAATTTTTTTGTGGGCCAGGACTATCCCATTCTTCACATGTGCCACAATATAGTGAATTCAATTTGGATGGTATTGTTTTGAACTCTACATGGATAGTAGCCACTTTTCTTTCTCCTTGTGCTTTGGTGAATCAATTTGTTAGATGCCCTTCCCTTAAATAGTATGAACACCAAATCTCTTTCTTAGGCTTCTTTGCTTTTTATTGGGCTATGATACCTTGCTGCAAGGCTTATTATTTTACTGCCAATTGTAACTTCTCGAAGGCCTCTTTCTATCCATCCTTGTTTTCCCCAATCCATGGTTTGTCCTCAATGTAGTAGGCCATAGTGATGAAATCCATGTAGGTGTCAAATATCATCTCAGCCAATGCTACACTAATGTCTAAATCTATAAACTAAAAATGAACCATTCAATCTTTTATCTTTTAGTTAGGGGTTCCTCCAATTTCCAGCATACTTCCTTGAATCTCTTATCATATGTTTTAATAGATTCATCTTCCTTTTGAAATAGTTCTCTCATTTTTCTTAATTTTTTTGTTGGGATATCTAGAGTATCAAAGTTAGCTAGGAAGTATTTCTTCACCTCTTCCTAGTCCTTGTCATCTTTTAGATAGTTCTTTTTGTACCCATCCAATATATCTTTCCTCAAGGAGGCCATAAATTCTAGTAGGTTAATTTTGTCCTCTTCTATGCCTTGCCTCAACCACAATGATTCCAATAGGAAAATATGTTTTGAAACCTTTGTGGTATCTTTTATAAACACTAGTAGTTTAATTTTTTACTCTATTTTGATCTCCTTCTTCTATGTTTTTGGTTTGTGGAGTTGTGGAGTGCTTGTAATGCTTTTTACTATAGGGTTCTTATTCTCTCTACCCTTATCTCTTGCCAATTTTATGTCAAAATACTCCTCTCCAATAAATTATATCCAATATGCTATCTTGTACTCTTGTTTTTCATGTCTCTTCTTTGTGTGGTACTTAACTGAAATGCTCCTAGTTTTATATGGCATAGGGGATGGATCCTGGTCCAAGATTTGCGATTCATCATAGCACCTCTTTATTTTATTATTTTTTAATGAAATATAATAAAGTTAATTAAATAACTATTCTCCCAAGTTAATAATGGCTTTATTTTATTTCTCTATTGCTTCTTGTCTTAATTTATTTACACTCTTGTTAACCAATGATTCTAAATACTCTTCTTGAATGGGAAGTAATTTCTCTATATTTTTAAGGAATTCAAGGAATCTATCATCTAGCTAAACTATTACTTTTGATAGATCTATTCTAATGATCAAAATTTTGGAGAGTTGTGATAGGGATGGAGCCTTCATACTGCTATAGTCTCCTAACAACTTGTATTTTCCATAATTGCTAATGTTCTTCTTGAAAATTATTATGAGTTATCTTTGTTGGGAAAATGTGTCTCAACCTTGCAATTAAATATAAGGTTTATTGTTGATAGGATATATATATATATATATATATATATATATATATATATATTTCCTAGTTACATTGATAGTTATAATACACAATGGGAGCACAGGATGGAGGGGAGGAGTGGGATGCATGTTAACGTTAAAAAAATTGTTAGCAAAACTCCTATATGGTCGAAATACATTAAATTAATAATATATTGTAAATATGGACCACTCATTATTAGGTTTTAGATCTTATGGTAGATATTTTGTTGTCTTATCTTTCCCTAGAAGCTAGCCCTATTTTATGAGGGCATCATATTACGGTTGTGCTATTGTGCTGTATTTTGAGAGTCTGATAACGATCGTGTCATCTTTGGATCTCTGGTGGTGGTACTCCTGTAAGAACATTGCTCTGCAAGTATATTATAATCTTTGTGATTTTTGAATAATATATTGGGAAACTTTTGGAGTGTAGAGTTTTCATCTTAAAAGGGTTTTCCCCATGTAAATCACTATGCTACGGTATGTATGATATTTATGTTTGTTTATGTTTAAGTTCCTATAACTATTAAAGATCTGTAATTTTTTTGCATTATTCTCCTCACAATATTAGTGTA
Organism: Sequoia sempervirens; assembly: GCA_007258455.2. NCBI lineage: Eukaryota > Viridiplantae > Streptophyta > Pinopsida > Cupressales > Cupressaceae > Sequoia > Sequoia sempervirens. The sequence goes on from VDFB02271358.1 coordinate 911,495,590, forward strand.
GGAAGTTGTTCCACTACCTTAGCTTCCTTACAAGTGGTATTAGAGCTTCATCACCTTTGTTTTTAGTTATGGGTTGTTGGGATTTTTTTGAACTAATCCAAATTTGAGTGGGAGTTTGTATAGAAGAGACTTTGTGATTTTGTTGGAAGAATTTTTAGATGGCAAGTTCATCAAGGAGAATAGATGTGGATACAATTTTTAGAAATAATTTTGAGATGCGGAAACTAATGATGGAGGATCTATTGATAGCTCAAGATTTGTGGGATGTTGTTGATGAGAAAGTTTCAAGGCCTTCAAATCCTAGTTTGGTTGCTCAATATGATGTTATGGACCATAAAGACAAGGGTCTAATCAGAATGTGCTTGGAAAACTCTATTTTAATCAATGTCCATAAAGAGACCTCTCCATAGAAACTACGGAAGAAACTTAGTGAGATGTATCAAGCTAAATCTTTAGTGAACAAGATTTTCTTGAGGAAGAAATTATATTCCTTGAGGGTGGGAAAATTATAGACCACCTGGAAGCATTCAATAAGTTGGTGGCTCAATTGGCATTGGTTGGTGTCAAAGTGGATGAGGAGAATAAATATCAGATCTTGCTTTGTTCTTTGCCTAATTCGTGGGATTCTCTTGTTATGGTTATTGGGAGTACTTCTAGTATATTGAAGACTGGAGATGTGGTAGGTTCTTTTCTTTTTGAAGATATGAGGATGAAGGTATCCATTAGTGCCAAAGAAGCCCTAAGTGTTCATGGAAGACCTAAGGAAAAAGGAAAGAAGAATGAGAAGCATAACAAATCCAAGTCCAAGGGGAGATCTAAATCTCTTGGGAAGTCCAAAGTTATTTTCTAGAACTTTGGTAAGCTTGGACATGTTTGTAAGGACTACAAAAAAGAAAAGAAGAAGAAAAAGAAGAGATTTGATCCTAATTCTGAGTCCAAGAAGGAATATGGTGACAAATTCATTTTAGCTTTGGCAACTTGTATAGGTAATGATGCATGGTTAATTGACTCAGTTGACCTATCCATATGACCTTTAATAGAGATTGGTTTGTTGAATATGAATAATTTGATCGAGGTAAGGTGTACTTAGGTGATGATTCTTATATAAATATTGTTGGCCATGGTAAATTTAAAATTAGGTTTCCTGATGGCAGAATAAAAAGGATTAATGGTGTGTTGCATATCCTTGGATTAACAAAAAATTTGTTATTAGTGAGAAAACTAATAGATGTAGGTGTGCAAGTAGTATTTTTTGTGCAAGATGAAATATGGTTAGAGGTAATATGGTTATTGTTAGAGGTGTCAGATATGGCACATTATATAAGCTTTATGTATGCAATGTTGAGTGCAATAGTACTTCAGTGAAAAGTAAGTTTGTGGCTACTTTGTTGGAAGAGGTGAGGGTTTCACCTTCAACAGATGGTCATGGCTTTTGGGTACCCAAGGGTGCTCTTTCTTCTAAATCAAAGTTACCTACAGAGAAAACTATGTTATGGCACCAAAGACTTAGCCACATTGGAGAAAAGGGTCTAAAGACCTTGAAAAATAAAAACTTATTGAAGGTTTGACTAATTGTAATCTTGATTTTTATTTATGTGAGCATTCCATTTATGAAAAAAAAAACCTTGTTCAATTTATAATGAAAAAAGTATCCCTTTTCCTTACTTGATTTGGGAATAATTGTCATTGAATTAAACTAATTTTGCCTAGGTTTAATGTTGTAATGTGTTGTAACACATTCACATTGATCTTGGCCCCCCTTTTAATAAAATGTACCTAGCTTGTACCCTATTTTAGGTGTTATAAAGTTTTGTAACACACATTCACACTTACCTATAGTCCTCTTAATTAATTGTGTTTACTTAGAGTTAATTAGCCTCTTTATTTCAAATTTAAGCCTTATTTGTGACACCTTTTGAGGATCCACCCTGACACCCATAATTCAAATTACATATCATTTAATTGGGAAAATTTGAGGTCCTAGAAATTGTTGCTAGGAACCATTCGCCCTAGGTGGCAAATGGGTCCTCCCTCTATAGGACCCCCCTTTCTTTGCATATTTCATATGGGCTTTTGATGTAGTTTCATTCCTCGAAGGCATGGTTCTGGAAAATTGTGCCACGATGGGTCATCCCTTAATGAGGGCCCCTTTCTGGATTTAATTCTATTGGGATTTTAATAATGTATTCATTTCCATATTTGGTGTCGGCTTGAATTGTTTGAATTTTAGGGTTAATCTCTTGATTTAGTATAAATATGGGGTTAATTCATATAGTTTCATCATAGAATTCCAAGCATTCATGCATTATAGAAAATTTGAGTTCACAAGAGTTCACAAGAGCATTTTCAAAGGAATTTCAAGGCAAATTATTAAGGTTTTACTGTAGCAATTGAAGATCATTTCATCACGTCAAGGATTTAGTGCATTCATGCATATTGTTGAGCTAAGATAGTGAATATATAGCATTGAAGATTTACAGGTTGAAGATCAAGTGGAGAAGAAGTTTGGAAGCAAAATTGTCAAGGTTGTCAAGTTGTAAGATTGATCTTTATAGTGCAAGAACAAAGAATTGAAGCTATAAAATTTATTATAGGTTTTTGGGAGTTGATAATCGAGGATCTGAGAGTGTGGACATCAAGTAAAATAACTTAGATCTCAGTTTCAAAGACCCTAACAGGGACCCATTCGCTACTAAAGATGGATGAGTCCTTTGTGCCCTAAAACAAGCTTCATGCAGCAAGGTACACATCATTTAAAGCTCTAAAAACTCCCCTCATAGTTTCTATAATAGTTAGGGTTAGTTTCTAATTGTTATTTGCACCTTATCATACACATAATCACATGTTTAATGGTGGAAGATTAGTGGTTCATCATCTTGTTGATTCATTTTGATGCAAACCCTACTTTCACCATCATAAACATTTTGGTGAACCTGACTAATTGAACATTGCAATTTTCTGATTTTGAAGTCTTTCATTGCATCTTAGAATAGATCTTACACTCATTTGCATTTATATTTGCATTGAATTAGATCTCATTTAGGGTTTATTGCATTGCATTCAAAATTACATCTCATTTAGGTTTTATATTTTCATTGTTTTGCACCTCTCTAAATCTAAAAAATATAAAAACAAATTAGTCATTGTGCATATCATTTAGATCTCATATATTTTCACTTGAAAAAAAAAATGAAATTTCATTTCAACCTAGGATTTACATTCATATTTTCATTGCATTTCATATTGCATTTCCAAAAAAATGAAGCTAAAACTCACTACCTCGGACCTCAAACTGAAAGACATTACTAAAAGCTTGAAAATCATTCAAAAATAGTTTTAAAATACCTAACCAAGACCCATTTTCCCTTACTAGGGAATGAGTCCCTAATCAAGTCAAACCTGAACCTTCTGGCATTTGAAAGGCATTAAAAATCACTCTGAAATCAATCTAGAAACATCTCAAAAAATCCTAACCAAGACCCATTCGCCCTTACTAGTGAATGAGTCCATATAAGCTATTGATATGCATTTTCTAGAAATTAAATTCTCAATTTTAGGCTTCTATTTACTACTATTACTTTCCTGTTTTAGTTTCATGATTTGTTGTTTCATCAAACTCATTGCATTTAGTTTAAATTGCTTCATTCTAGTGCATTGTTAAAATTCAAAATTGCATCTACAACATTTCATTTTTAGTTTATTGCACTGTGTAATCAGTAAATTGCATTGCTTAGAATATGAAAAATTGCATTTCCCCTTTGCTATTTTAGGGTTTGTACACTGGAGTTGTAAAACTTGCTGCCCTATTAGCAATACTATTGTAAGACACAGTCCAAGGCTCACCATCATCCTACAATATCTCATTCACCGTAGATCTTGGGTTTTCTAGCTCTCTTTTTGATAGTGTTGATAATCTTGACCCTCCATGGCTCATAGTTTGCATACTCCATTTCCCATGTCTTCAACCCCTACAATCAATGTGCTTAATGTTACCAACTCCATCCCTACCATTCCTAGTTCCACTCAAGCTTTGGGTTCTACTCAAAGCCAAAGTGGAATTCCAATTCCGTCCTCCACTGTACCAATTTCCATTCCTACATACACTAGCACACAACCCACAACAACATTCCAACCCACTTGAAAACCCTTCATCCTATCACAACTGTTCAACTAACCACAACAATCATACCTATTAGCACTATTTTCACTTCCTTAGGTATTCTCACAAGAGCCCCTTCCACCCTTGTCTATTCAAATAAAATAGCTCCTCAACAATCAACCTTCACCAACCTACAATTCACTAGCCCTCTGTATACATACACCGATCCACCTTATTCCCCTCAACCTTATAACCAAAATGATCCTATCCTTAACTCCCTTTTTCAAACTATGACATCCCTCCAACAACAAATTGCAACTTTACAACAACACAACAATAGTCAACCTTTGCAATACATTAAGTACAATCCGCTATCTTTGGACATATTAAGAGCATAAATGGCTCAAGGTATAGAAGTCCCTTGATTTGAGAAATATGGTGGGAAAGTAGATCCTATTAGCCATGTTTCTGCTTTCACAGCCTTCTGTAGCGATTTCATCTTTGAGGATAAACTTTTGGCTAAACTATTCCCTAGGTCCTTGAAGGATACCGCTTTAGAGTGGTTCTCTTCTTTGTTGAACAATTCATTTGGTTCATTCAATGAACTCATTGATGCCTTTTACAACCACTTCCATATTCACATGGGTCCTAAGATGACCCTTGTTGATTTAATGACATGCAAGCAAAAATAAGATGAAAAAGTGATTGATTTCATAGCAAGATACCAAACACTTTATTCACAAGTATGCATTAAGATTCCCAACACCGACCTTAAACGAACTTTTAATGCCAGCCTACAAGATAAACTCTAAAGAAAACTTGAAATTTTGAGATTTCTATCTTTCACACAATTATGTGCAGCCCTTTGTGATTATCAAAATTTGACTTGTGGTCATGATGTGAAAAATCCCCCTAGTCATACTGAAAACCCAAATCCACAACCTAGAACAATTATCAACCTTTCAAGAAACATAATAAGGGATTTTTACAACTAAATTCCCCTCAAACAATTCAACAAACTAATAATCAAGTGGTTGCTATCAAGATGAAAACTCCTTTTGGGGAACAGGAGAGAGAGTTCACTCCTTTACCCAATACCCTTCATAATATCATGTTGCAGCTTATTGACAAGAACATGCTTACATAACCTCCTATTATCTAGAGCGTGACCCTAATATACCATTGCCTAAAGGATTTTGAAAAAATGCTTATTGTCATTACCATCAACAAAATGGGAATGGTATAGAATATTGTAAGCATCTTAAACATCTTGTGCAAGACCTTATTGACAATAATCAACTTCAAATTGGAGTTGTGAATGATCAAGGTAATAAGTTTGTAGCTCCTCCTAATCAAAATTTGTAAATCTTTACAAACAACATGCCTAAACACACTATTTCGTTCGTCAAATCTAGTGAAACTAAGAATAATGTGATGAATGTTGACACAAATGATGACAATATGGATACTATTGAATAACGTCTCGCAAATACTGTGGCGACATTTATCAAAGCTAGATCTTGTAAGGGCTCAAATAAAAAGCCTCTTGATATTGCTTTTTCACAAAATGACATACTTAAACGTGCACTTGATGGTCCTCTTTACAAAGCTGGCCGAATCAATGATAAGCCCCCTAATGGGATATTGATTGATCTCGTCTATAGAGAGAATGTGATCACTAAAGAATTTTTATTGTGTTGGTGTAATTAATTATTTAATTACACTAGCATAAGTTTACTTAGGAATAATATTTAATTAATTCCTAGGTTGCATTTACTAGGCAATTAGTTATAATGGGGTCATTCCCCCATTCCATGTATTTAGGAGATAAGATTCTTCTAGAATATCAAGACACATGACAACATCATAATGCATACTACATTTCACTATTGCCTGTATATATAGGGCATTTGTACATTATATCATATCATCTCATAATAGAAGATCTCAATTTGTATTCCTAAGTTGCAACACTTTCTTTTTGGGTGAATTTCTTCTTGGAGAAGGTCCTCTTGAAGGTTGCAACATCATAGGGACATTATGCATCCATAATTTCTACATGGTATTAGAGCTTTTCCATTGAAGGTTCATCTCAAGATCAAGAAAGGTGGGCTAGAGAGATCCATTGCAGGCTTGAAGGTTTTTCTTTGTAGGCTAGTTGGCTCCACCCAGGTACCAAGCTGATTTCTGGAGTAGTTTGAGTCCAATCCAATCTCACCATTTTCTTCATAAGGTCTCAAAACCCTAGGATCGCATGTTCATTCATCAAAATTGGAGATATCAACTAAGAGCCATCAAAGGTATTTTTTTAGGGTTTGCAAATTCATATTATACGATCCATACACTTTGTAGTAAAAAAATTATCTCCCTGTTATTGCACCCTATGGAAAATATTTTTTATATCAGAAGGATTTTGTTTAAAAAATTATGGGCTTTATATAGTTTTTTTTGGCAAAAAAAATAATTTTTGAAGTGACCTGCTATTTTATGTCTAAGTCAGCATTATAAGGATTTTATTTTTTCCATCGACAACATATTAAAATTTCACTATCGACATTGTGGAATTTTTTTGTAGATTATATAATAATTTTGGCATTATTCAAAAATTTTGCTTGTCGACTTGTTCAATCAAATTCTGTAGAAAAATATTCTTTGTTAGTTGCAATCAATTCATTTCAAGACCATACTGGTTGTCATATCTACAAATGTCATCGTCGTCCCTCACCTGGCTCCTGTCGGCATCGATAAGTCTCTAGGAAGATTGATCATTTATGACCACTCACGACTCTCGTCCACTCTCTTCTGATGTTCTTTTCAAATCCCCTGCCCGACTATGGTTCTATCAGTGTCCAAGGGGTTTGCTAGATCCTAAGCAAAGCCACCCTCCATTCCTGGCCGTGCCACCTCTCAACCACTCTGACATTGCTCCTTGGGGGGGAATTTTTTTTGCCACTATAAAACCTATGGTCATATCAGTGACCTAGGGCCAAAGAATTTTTAGCCACTAGTGCTATTTTTTTGCACCCGATTAGCCTGTCAGGCCCTAAAAGGGAAGTGATCTTCCGAGGGCCATATCTTTTCACCACGATCTCAAAATTTAGCAAGAAATATATCATTAGAAAGGTGATTTACTATACTTTCTAGTGGTTCCCTCTATTTTCCATAATTCTATTGATACAAAAAGATACATTCAATTGAAGTGAAAACCCTAATTTGGACTCAAAAGGAAATATCTTCCAATCAGATTGTCAGAATTAGTCATTCCAA
>VDFB02271358.1:911503055-911570423 GCA_007258455.2 Sequoia sempervirens
ATGTAATCGGGTCTTGTGGCATTGGGGAGACACTTCTAGTGTCTCACCAACATGCGACACAAGTTGGTCACTGTTGACCGAGTGAAGATTGTCCGACGTGATGAGATATGGATAAATCAAAGAAAGCAAAATGTGAATCATTTCTGAGCTGGATGATTCGACAGTTGTGATCCGACAGTTGGAAACAAACTATTTCATAGAGCTGAAGCCGAAGAGTAGGAAACAGAGTGAATAGATGTGAAGACCAAGTGGCTGGCTGGAAGGCCGAGGCCATGAGGCCGTAACAGGTGACTCGAAGAGCTGACGAGATGTTAAGGCCGAGTGTGGCTGGCTGGGAGGCTGAGGCCATGAGGTCGAAACAGAGGCAGTGAGAGGCAGGGTTATGTTGTCGATTTCTCTCCTAATCAAGGATTGAATGCCATGGTTGATCTCTCGTGTTGGTCAGTACTGTAACCTGTGTGAGGGTATTGCAAAAGTATGAAGATTGTTTTGTTTGAGAGGTTGATCAAGAAATGTACAGAGGGAGAGTTGATTACCAGATAGTATCCAAAATGAACAAGATGAATCTCTGAAGAGGCTATGAGCTTGAATTTGTATTGTAACCTTTATGTTGCTGAATAATACAATGGCTTCGATCTTTGGAGTGTGGGGTTTTATCCAAAAGGATTTTCCCCGTAAATCTTTGTGTTATGGTTTTTGTTTCATCTTTCATGTCTGTTGGTTCGTGTAGTAGAATATGTTAATGCTTGCTGTTGAATTTACATGTGTTTCTCTTACGGATCAATGTATGAACTGTGTCTATTCTGCATTTGGACATAGTTGTTCGTGTCTTTGAGGCAACCTAATTGAAAATTGAAAGTTACCGAAGGCACTACTGCATGGAGTTTTCATAAGATGCACTCCTAAATTTCCTTATAGTTGGTTTTTGCCAAATATGGAATGATAAATTCTCTTAGTAAGTATTATGTATACATGGTTGTAGTGTGGAATTTGTTTGTCTCATGGCTCTATTGTGTAAGTCTTGAGATAATATGTGGTTCAGATTTAGAATAAAAGTTACTTTATGACTGTTATTGCATATCATTATGTTGTTTTGTTCACTCTTTTATGCTCTTCGCATCTATGTGAATCATTCTATTAATCAAGAAAGAAACTGGCTTAGATCATCTGATGATCTGGGTGAAAGGAGTCTATCTTTGTACTCAATTTTTGAATGCTTTATGTAATTTTTCCTTTAGATTTAATTAATTTCAAAAGCAACTATCTCGACAAGTAGTTTCTTCAACACTACAAATATATCCTGCAACACTCAAGCTGGATGGCTCAAGAAGCCCAGATCATAGGTAAGCACATGCTTTATGTCATTGCATTTGACTTTTTATCATTGCATTTGACTTTTTATCAACGCATTTGATATTTGTTCAGACATTGTTTACTTGATTGCCTCTACTGCTTGCTCGCCTGTTGTGTCTAACTTTATCTTTCCCTATTTAAAATTGCTTAAATTTTGTAACCATAATAGCTTGGATATTGGATTATAGAACTAGAATACTTGCTACTTGACCTATTGCACATTTGTATTTTCTAGAATCCCTATCTTCTATAAGCAAATTTCATATTTTCATCTTAAAGCATTGCACTATATTATGGAGATGGCAAGCTATACGCCATTGTTTGTCAACACCAATGACCAGAGGTTTTTCCCTTAGTTATTATAGAAATCCTTTTTTGGTATTTTAATTATGTTACCTTCTCTTCTAGTTATTTGCATTTTCCACAAGGAACTACTGTCACATGCAAACTGAAACACTACTCTAGATACTTTAGGACATTAGAAATCTTGCTACACATCTAAACGAATAAGAAAAAAATAAAATTTGGTGACACATGCATGAACACCATTTCAATGTTTCAAATATGTCATGACTGCCAATATATGCAACTAAAAATCATGTTTTTGGTGTTGATACATTTATGAAAAGAGGGTAATAATATAAGGGCATAACCTCCCATCATACACATTAAAATGAGTTGTTGTGAGAGGCAATCTAGAACATCATTTTTGTTATCTCAAAGGTTGAAGATCCAATATTGGCCAAGAGATGGACAAAAGATGGTAAGCTTATAATATAATTTTATTTGGAATTGTTATCTGTTGTTTGTACTGCATGAAATATGACATTATTTTCTAAAATTTAGTGCAAGCATGCTTGCAGATTAAACAATTGGATGCAGACTTTGGATTTTCAAAATAGTTCCAGCATCAAGAAGTGTCTACTCTTGATGATCCCTTGAAGGTATTCTAATGCCTTTGTATCTATGTTGTTAACACTTGATAATGAATTTGAATTCCATTACATATTTTCATTGCATTTTTTTGTAGATGCAGACAACCAAGTCATTGTAGATGCAAAAGTTGGTCCCCCTCATTTTGAACAGGGCCTAGCAGTAGACTTACTTTTAGTGTTAAGTGCCTTTTATTGCAACAAATTCATTTAAAATTTAATTGCTAGTTTGATTTTGTTCTGTTTTATCTTTCTCTTTGGTTTTCTCCTTTGCTTCCCATTTTCTCCTTCACATGGTTGATGCTTGTACTGTTTGTTGACATATTTCCAGATCAACAAGATTCAATGCAGAAATTGCATTGTTTGGGCCAAGATGGATAGTTTAGTGAGAACATTGAAAATTTGTCTCATGATGTTGTGGTTAGAAACTCAGTGCTTTTTATCATGTGCTTTATCTTTTTTTTTAAAATAATATTTTTTTAATTTGTTTCAATATCTTAACTCTATAAATGTTGCCTCATGAGGATTAAGGTGGGCTCAAAATTGTCTATTGCTTCTCATGTCTCCTTTTCAGAATTAAAGTACTTGGGGGATTTGTAGCCTATTTATTTTATTGATTTGGGCCTAATGTAATAGTTATCATTTTAATTTGAGTTTCCATTTTCCCACTTGGCATTTGTGCTTGGATATCCCAACTTCTATTTTTCAATTCCATTGAATCAGTCCAGCTGTTATTAACTTGATGGCTGAACTGAGCACTGCCCATTAAATGATTGTACAAAGCAATTTATAATGTCAAGAATAGAATCTTGCCATTTACAATATCATGAACATCAAATATTTCTTTAGGCAGGGACTCCAGTTGGCTCACAGCTCTTGTTTAAGAAATGTTTTTGAGAAAATCTATGCTTTAGTTCCTAAATGATGTAAAGAAAAAAACAATTAACACATTACACTATATTTACTCATTTGAACAAATGCATAATTTCTTCTATTTCTTCCTTTATTTCAGGATCCTTTCACATTTTCTAATTATCACAGAGCAATACAGGAGCCTTTTGATTACAACATGTTTGGACAAAATTACATTTGGCCATTGATTGATTTCAGGTATTGTTGTTGTGATTCTCAAGAATGTTTTAGTTGTTTTTTAATCTGATAGGATTGGTTGTATCTCATAGGAGGGTTTCTGATTGTAGATTTAAGCAGTATTTTATCAACCCTAATAATATAGAGGTAGATTAATTTTCCTCATGCTTTTTCCATTGATTTTTTTTTCTATTAACTATGTAGTTTTGACAAATGAACGATAAGGTTATTTTGATTTTTGAGACTAAAAATGGCATCCTTGAGTAAATTTTTGAATGTAAGGGAGGTTGTCTATATGTTAGGCTTGCTAGGGGGGTTGCTCAGCAAGAAAATGTTTCTAAATGAATTTAGCTCTAACTCTATGGGAAATATGATAGTTTGATAAACATACGCAATTCTACTTGTGTGGGAGTGATGACAGTGATGAGAGCTGGATGGTTATCAGAATTGCATTAGTTGATGCAAAAAGGTAAAACTATTTATTTTTATTATAATTAGTGGAACTTGCAACTACAATATCTTATAAAAATCTACTTCCAAATATGTTTTTGATGTGAAAATTTCAAAACTTTATTTTCAGGTTGCAACTCCAAATTGGAGAAGTAAAAGGTGAATACCAGCAAGGAAGAGTTTGGAAGAGCCGAAACCAATAGCAGCGGGAAAGTTGTGGATTTGCAAGGGGATTAAACGGGTCGAGCCCCTATAGGAGGTTGTTGCCATTCGAAAAGGACTACAGTTAAGGAAGGGGGAAACAATTTAAGTATATGAAAATAAGAGTATTTTGTTTGTAAGTTTTACAGTGTCACTAAGACATTGAATGTAACCAATGAGATTTTGAATTGCCAATGAGGCTTAATAAAGTAAATTTGCAAAGTGGTTTTTTCTCCACTCATAAATACAGTGTTGTGACTCCTTTTGATTTGTAATCTATTTGTGTTTGTGTCTAGATCAATCATATTTGTTCAAGCATTTTAGTCTTCATTTCATGGTGCTTCTTCAACATTTGAATATCTATGATACTTAAAGTTTATATGCATTAATTTGTGAGGATTAATTAAGTTAGATTTGATTTGTAATAATTAAAGTAATGACTAAATACATGACTAAATACATGATTAAATATATGATTAAAGTAATGACTAAATATGACTAAATAAATGACTACTATGACTAAATAAATGATTAGTTAATAACAATCAATGACTAAATATATGACTAAAAAAATCACTACCATGACTAAATAAATGACTAAATTAAAAACTAAATCAATGACCAAATCAATGACTAAATAAATGACAAATAGTTTAGTCATAAATTTGGTGGTGTTATAAATTACGACAAATAAACCACTAAAATAGTCACGTGACTAAAATTAATGACCAAATCAATGACCAAATTAATGACTAAAATCAATGACTAAATAAATGACTAAAATTATTTAGTCATAAATTTAGTGGTGTTATAAATGACTACAAATAAACTACTAATAGTCACGTGACTAAAGTTAGTCATTTATATGCAATTTTTAGTAGTTTATTTAGTCATATATTGATGTTTGTGTACTAGTGATATAAATACCCATGAGGAAGCCCTTGAATATGATTTTAGTTCTCGATGTAATGAGGGAATTCGTAGAGATGAATATACTTTCATTGATTCCCTTTTGGAGAAGAATTACATATTAGAAGGAACAATTGGAAAGTCAAACATTCAAGATCTACAAGATCGTTGCAAAAGTACTCTCACAACATTGCCTTATGTTGAGAAGATGTAATTACATTGTGACTCTATTGAGTATGTTGATATTTCAGTACCCTCTCATTCAAGTGCAAAACAATCCAGAGATATTAGTGATTGTGAGGATCATATGAGGCAATATGAAGTTGCACTAAAGTTTTTTACAGATACTCCATATCTAATGGATTTAATTATGGAAAGGGGTTAACATTTATGGAAGGCAAGTTGATAATAGACCTAGCTATGTTTTCTTTCCTGAATGCGATGAGGAATGGCTTAGTCAAAGCCAGAGTACCTATGAGGCCTTCAAATTTGATGAACAAATTCTTGAGTATCATGTACCTCATGGTGATGTGGAATATGAAAGTTTTACTTTCTTGATTCAATTTGAGGAACCTTTAATAGAAAGGGACAAAGCTAGAAATGTTGCTCTGGATGATATTAGTAGTGTTGTTCAATGTAATACTAATGGCTCGGTGTCACAAACTGATCATATGCATTCATTACAGGGCAAACAGGCTAATTTTTTTTATAGAGGGAAATTTATTCCTGAAATTTTGGAGCTTGAGGGCTCTACTTTGTAAAATTATTTTTTGTACATTTTGTAATTATTGTAAATGTGTTCATCTTGCGTGTTTGTTTTCTGTTGGGTCTGCTTGCCTGGTCTAGGTAAGTCCTTTGGGTTTTGGTCTTGTACCCTGGTCTGCTTCAACTGGAGATTCTTTTCTCGTCATACCCGCCAGGGGCATGCGTCCTCGAGCATGAGCCGCTGATGGAGCTTGTGAAATTCTGAGGGATTTCAGCTCAATTCTCATGATCCTAGCTTCTATTCTAAACCCTTGTCCCCAAGTGGGTAGGGTTTTTAGCTAGAAAATGTGCCAACGTTATATTTTCATGTTGACTTGTTCAGTCGGTCATTAATTTCTTAAGTAATCCTTCGAGCCATCTGGCTCATTTGCTTATCGACCCTATTTGCTTGAGTAACCGGTTACCCTTTTCCCATTGTGTCAAATCTTTGTTAAGGTTGGGTTTCAAATTTTAAATCTGGTGACTTAAGAACTAAGTCACTAACCCCATGGTCATGTCACCATTGGTTGAGTCAAGTCTTGTCCATTTAAAGCTAACACCACGTATTGTGCAACTTTCAAGATTTGGAGATCAAGGATCAGATTTGGACCATACCCCACCAGCCCGCGAGAGTTAAGTGCATGCTAGATAAATACATCAAGGTTAGCGAGAAGCTAACGCATGTCCCAGGTACAATGCGAGACCCACTCCCCCCTACCGATCCCATGTCCTGGCATCTTCAACAAGCGGTCGAGATCAACTGAGCGGAGGAATCCTCACTATTCCCCACTGTCTCACTCAATGAAGGTGAACAATGATTAAACCCAACAAGATCAGGGAGATCTCAACACCTATCCCTCACTCGCTTAGACGATGGAGCCCACACATGGAAATGGTGTCATCTGACATGGATAGGAATGATTGGTTGAAAAAAATTCAGTGAAGCACTGCTAGAAATCAAAGGAGGTCAAACACAAGCTGGCCATTCGGTCATCCATCAAGACAAAAGATCATCAGATCATGTTCAAACCTATAAAATGACACCTGATGGTTGTTTCTACTCTGCACGACTAGCATGCATTAATGGCTAACACTATGCAGAGTGATTGAGTTGATCTCAACTCGTGTGGATATGTGAATGCAGAAGAATAATTAACAAATTTTCATGCAAATGGGAATTAAACAGTGTCGGTACACCTGCCAATGGGATGCTAAAATTACACATGTGTGATAAACACTAAATGTGAATTCCATTGTTTCACTTGATAAATACATCGAAGGAGGTTGTTATTTGCGTCATTGTTATTCAATAGTTAAGCATTTTCTAGTGTGAGCAGAGAAAGATGAGTGAACCAGTGAGAAGGTTGGTTCACTTCAATTCACAAGGATCCAACCCTAGCTCACAGGAAGCTACTCCTACTATGGAAGTGGGTACTTTTAAGCCCAAATTGGTGCCAAGAAGATGCAATCATTGATTACAATTCCAGGGTGGTGTTTCCAAAGAAGTGAGCGACAAAGGAAAATGTCCAGTGCAATCTCTGACTGGGTCAAAGCAAAAAGTGAGATATGGGCGTGGCTCCTATGCATGCTAACACTCTCCTATCAACATTCTAAGCACCTCCTCTAGAAATGGTGATTCAGAGATTGATTATGCCTATGCTCAGTACTTGGCACTACTGAATGAGGGCTTGCCCTTAGACGAGGAGGTGATCTCTATGTTTTCACTGGCAGTCAAAACCCCAAGTGGGCATACTGGGAGCGTATCTAGAAAAGAAGAGAAGGAAGAGGAAGCCGAGGTTTCTTGTCTTCCTCTTGCAACGACAAGGAGTGGTCGGGTATACTGTGGATGTGACTTTGGTCGTGGTGGTGTGAGTGGTAAATGAATTTACTATGTTTGAAGTATTCTTTTTGCTAGCATTTATGAATTTTGTTGTGGTGGCTTTTTGTTTTGTGTTCGTGGAAAAATGGTTGATGATTCGACATATTTCGTGCATCTCTATGGAATTTTGGTTGTCTGGTTTGTGAGGCTCAGGTGGCAACAAGAGAAGTTTTGGCGGTATTTTGCATTATCTTCCCTAGCGGAAGTTATATTTTAGGCTCTTTCTTTAAATACTGGTTTTTGCAATTTCAGCATGTGGGTTTTGAAATTCAAATCAAATGCAGCTGAAATTTTGATGAAATGATCATTTTACAATGCAATTGCATTTGGGTCCGAAGCTTCTTGCTCCTTGTTGGTATAAAGGGAATTCAAGACTCGAATGCAAAGAAGGGTGAGAATAGAAAAGAGACAGAAAAGAAAAGAAAAGGATAGATAATAGAGATGTGTCAGGCTAGGTCTAGGCCAGTCCATATATGATATAGTGATAGGGATGGAGTAGCATGCCTATTTTGAGCTGTTTTGGATAAATATAGACATATTATCTTAAAGTGTTATGCAAACTTGATCCATGAATATAAATGCAAGTTTATCTATGATGCATTTTCTCTCCTAGTGTGAGTTTGAGTAAATTTTGGATGGAATTGTCAATAACATTTTCATTCTTCTTTTGAACTTAAATTCAAATGTATATCTTTGTTTTGTGCCTTGATTCAAGTAATCAATTAAATGCTCAAATAGAGTTATAGATTTACAATTATTTTCCTGGGATGTGGTAAGAAGCTGTGCATCACAGATTTTATGTCTCATAATGCAAAGTTGTTATGCAGATAATCCTTTCCATTAGGATTTGAGATCATTTCTATATTACTGGTATTGTGTATATGACTCCATAGCCTAATTCAATAAGGCACTAACTATTTCCTTAAGATATTTTTCTAAGGGGTTAATCAGATTATTCTAAGGTGGTTGACCTAGATTCATAATTTGAATTTGTTTTAAAATTTCCAAAATATTTACATAAATCTTATATTCATTTGTCACACGTGAGGGAATTTGCTGAAATGGTAGAAAATTACTTAGAAACTAGCCAATTTCATAGTATACTTTTCATATTTACCTTTCAATTAAAATGATCTGTGAAAGTGATGTGTTCCATCAAGTACATTTTAAATGAACACCAATAGGGATACCCTCCTTGGTCCCACATAGTCTAAAGTGCAGAAGATCTCAATCTATGACTAGATCTTGTCAGTTGGCCAGTCACTTTCAGGAGTTTTGAATATAGGAAATGGAAATTCCTTAGAAGTTCCTTTAGATGCACTAGAAAAACAACCAACATAGCTTATATTCCTGAAATGGCTCATAATCTTCTTTATGTTTATCATCTTACAAAGGAGGTTCTTCACATTGATTTCAATCTGATTCAACACTCATTCAGGATGATTTTGATACACTCATTACCTATGGTGTGGATGATCATCAATCACAGGTGTACAAATTCTCTCAGTTTTGGGATAATGAAAATCAACAGGTTCCTAATTCTCTAGACTCTAGGGTAGGAAGCAATTCTCCTCCTTCTCACCATGGCTGCAGTGGCTAGATTGAGTTGGATCTTCTTATGGCACCATCTTCATCATCTCCTTCCTTTCAGTTGAGATTTGCTTCAGCAGAGTAGGATGTATTCTCCTCTTCATATTTGTGGCATTAAGATGGGTTCATGTCAAGACTTGCTAATTTGGCACGCCATTTCTCTATAGGTCTTGAAGATGTCCTTAAGGGGGACCAACCTTCTTTATGGGGGGATATCTAGTCTCCAATTTTGTTATTTTTTGTATTTTTTGATGGTTGTAGTTCTTGGGGGGTATTTATGTTGAGATCTCCAAAAATAACTCTTCCATCTCTTTTCTGCATTTCATCTCCTTTTTGGAGAGGGGTTTTCTTCCCATTGGGTTTTCCCCTTTTCTCTATTTGTGGGAGATTAGTTGCATTTCATTCTCATTTACAAATGGGTACCTAAAATGGCCATCATGTAGCTGTGATCCATCATTCCATCATTGCATTTTCATTTCCTCCCTAAGTTGCACTTATGGGGTGGTGTTGGTGTAATTAGTTATTTAATTACACTAGCATAAGTTCACTTAGGCATAATATTTAATTAATTCCTAGGTTGCATTTACTAGGAAATTAGTTATAATGGGGCCATTCCCCCTTTCCATGTATTTAGGAGATAAGATTCTTCTAAAATATCATCTAGAACTTATCTTAATCATTTCATCATTCCCTAGGTAGTTAGTTAGGGTTATCATGTTGTCACATGTTGTTTGATCAAGACACATGGAAATATCATAAAGCATACTACATTTAACTCTTTCCTATATATACAAGGAATTTGTACATTGTATCATATCATCTAATAATAGAATCTCAATTTTCATTCGTAAGTTGCAACACTTTCTTTGTGGGCAAATTTTTTCTTGGAAAAGTTCCTCTTGAAGGTTGCAACTTCATAGGAAAACATTTCAACTGAGAGAGATGCTAGTGGTTGAACAGGCTATTGTTGCTTCTTCTATTCCTCCCAAGGAAGAGAAGACACCTATGGTTGACAAACCCACTCTTACACAAACACAAATTGACAACAATTTGAAACAAAATCAAAGTACTAGAGAGTGTAGGCATAAACAACATGTTATTGCTTGTAGATTACAAACTCAAGAAGACAAGAACAACATAGAAAATCAAAATCTGAACCTTCCTGAAGCAATGCATGATGACTCTATACCCTCACCGCAACATAAACAAGAACATTCCATGGGAATTGTAATTCAAGCTCCCATTGTGATAAATCTAGATGATGACATTGACATTAAAAATATTGATGAGCAACTGCATGATGAGTTGAATACATTGTTTTCTTCTTCTATGAGATTAAATGATAAATCTCCTAAAAAGAGTGTTGAACCTAGTGCTTCCCCTTGTTCAACCCTTTCTCTTTTCCCTTTGGCTAGTTGTCTGCTTTCATTTATACTGACTGAGATTGGGATGTGGATGACCTACTTTAGGTTGACTCGCATGTGCCTAACTAGTCTTTTGCATTTTCATGTTTTCTTTATGTGATTGCATGTGCATAATGTGATACCCCACGATGTTTTGTTTGATGTATCTTTCTCTTTTTTTGCATTACTCTATATGTACTTTCATTCTTCTCTATTTCATAAGTATTTTTCATTTGTATTTTGTTTTCCTTTTGGGGATGATGCAAGGTGTTGAGACATTTAAATCTCTTCCATGTTGACCCAAAAGTATTTTTCCTTTGTTTTCACTCTCTGTGTCATTCTTCCATTTTTATGAGTATTTGGGGAATGATGATAGTTCCATGCTCTAAAAAAAATTGTAACAAAGACATACTGACCCTGAATCCATAGATCAATTGTGTATTTTTGGGGAAACCCTTCCTACCTATTTCATGATGTGGCTTATTTTGGAAACATGTGACTTGGCATAGGGTTTTCCGAGGAAAGCTCTCATGTCTTGGGACAAAACATTGGCTACTTTAAAGAAATTTCTCACAGTAATGGTGTAGCAACCACTTTAAAGTGGGGGCATACATCGATGACATTTTTCAATAAAATTTCAGGGCATGATTTTTTCTTTTTTCTTGTGACATGTCCTTCTCTTGGTGGTGCCATTGGGTTTGATGTCCTCCAAGATTGTATGATCTCCCTTTGTGGCATGATGTAAATGAGGCATCCCATGAGTGATGATCTAGTATCCTTGACTTATCCTCTCTTAGAGACATTAGGCACAATGTTCCTTAAGAAGAAGACCTTACACAAACAAAGCAAAATCCCCTTTTAACAAAAACTTACATACATGAGATTACAAAAGCATTACATTGTGGTGCCTTATTGAAGTTGTCAGGAGGATAACTTTGGTATGGTATGGGAGGCTAATATGATTCTCTCATTTACCACCTCGTTGGGATAACTCACCTAGTGGATAGATTGAGGTTCCACTACCCCAAAGTGAGCATACACATATTTTGGGACAACTCACCTAGTGGACAGGCTAAGGTTCCACTACCCCAGAGTGAGTGGCATATGTTATGGAAAAACAACCTCGCTCCACATCATGTTGAGACAGTTGTGCTTGATCCTTTTGTTTCTCTTTATTTTTATTGACCTTTGACATGGTATGATTATATATCTATTTTATTTTTTTAGACTTAAGTGTCTTGAATGTCTACTTTAGTGTGAGTTTGGCATGGCATCATCCTCTCAATAAAGTGGAAGAAAAATGTAGTAACAAAAAAAGTATCCCTTTTCCTTGCTTGATTTTATAATTATTGTCTTTAAATTAACTTAATTATGCCTAGGTTTAATGTTGCAATGTGTTGTAACACACTCACATTGATCTTGGGCCCCCTTTTAATAAAATGTACCTAACTTGTACCCTATTTTAGGTGTTGGATTAAAGTATTGTAACACACTTTCACACTCACCTAGGGCCCTCTTCATTAATTGTGGTTAATTAGAGTTAATTATCCCCTTTAATTCAAATTTAAGCCTTAGTTGTGACACCTTCCAAGGACCCACCTTGACACTCATAATTCAAATTACATAACATTTAATTGGGAAAATTTTAGGTCCTAGAAATTGGTGCTAGGACCCATTTTCCCTAGGTTGCGAATGGGTCCTCCCTCTATAGGACCCCCCTTTCTTTGCATATTTCACATGGGTTTTTGATGTAATTTCATTCCTCGAAGGTATGGTCCTAGAAAATTGTGCCAGGACCCATTCTCCCTAGGTGGCGAATGGGTCCTCCCTTAATCAGGATCTCCGTTTTGGATTTCATTTTGGCATATTTTAATAAATTTCATTTTCAGATCTGGTGTCGGCTTGAATTGTTTGAATTTTAGGGTTAATCTCTTGATTTAGTATAAATATGGGGTTAATTCACATAGTTTCATCCTAGACTTCCAAGAATTCATGCATTATGGAAAATTTGATTTCACAAGAGTTCACAAAAGCATTTTCAAAGGGATTTGAAGGCAGATTATCAAGGTTTTATTGTAGAAATTCAAGATCATTTTATCATGTCAAGGGTTTAGTGCATTCATGCATGTTTTTGAGCTAAGATATTGAATGTAGCATTGAAGATCTACTTGCAAGAATTGTTACACATTTTATTTGAGATTAAGATCTACATTCTTCATGGCCACTACATGTTAGATTACAGATTTATCTTCCAAGACAACTTCCAAGGTATCAACATTACATCATTTCATGTTCATGCTTCAATTTCATTATTTCATCATTTGGTTTAATTACCTACAAGGGGTTTGACTTAGACAAACCCCTATTCACTAAAAATCAACAATTTTTTCTCCTCTTGAATGTGTATTTGTAGATTTATAGGTTGAAGATCAAGTGGAGAAGAAGTTTGGAAGCAAAATTGTCAAGGTTGTCAAGTTATTATATTGATCTTTATAGTGCAAGAACAAAGAATTGATGCTACAAAATTTATTACAGGCTTTCGGGAGCTGAAAACTAAGGATTTGAGAGTGCATACATCAAGAAAAATGACCCAGATCTTAATTTCAGAAACCCTGATAGGGACCCATTTTCCACTAAAGGCGAATGAGTCCTTTGTTCCCTAAAAATAGGCTTCTTGTAGCAAGGTACACATCGTTTTAAGCTCTAAAAACTCCCCTCATAGTTGCTATAATTGTTAGGGTTAGTTTCTTATTGTTATTTGCTCCTTATCACATGTTTAATGGTGGAAGATTAGTGGTTCATCATCTTGTTGATTCATTTTGATGCAAACCTTACTTTCACCATCATAAACACAGTTTTACTTGAGTTCTCATGAGTCTTGTGGTGTATTGGATCTTATTCATTATGATGTATTTGGTCTTGTAGATGTTCCTTCAATTAGAAAATCCACATATTATGTGTTATTTATTGATGATTATAGTAGGAAATGTGTATACTTTCTAAAGAGTAAATTTAAATTTTTTAGTCAATTTAAAGAATTTAAAGCAATGGTTGAGTTGCAGGCTAAAAAGAAAATGAAATGTTTGAGGAATGATAATGGCAGTGAATTTTTCTCTAATGATTTTGATAGATTTTTAAAATATTGTGGTATTCATAGACAAAAGATAACTATGTATTATCCACAACAAAATGGATTTGTAGAAAGAATGAATATGATATTGATGGAGAAGGCTAGGAGTTTATTGAGTGGTGCTAGTCTAAAACAAAGGTTTTGGGCTGAAGTTGAACTGCCACTGCTTGTTACCTAATTAACAGGTCTCCTACATTAGCTCTTGTTGATAAGACACCTATAGAGGCATGATCGGGTTGCAAGCCTTCATTAAGACATCTTAAAGTTTTTGGTTGCAAGGAATATGCACATATTCCAAAGGAGAAGCGAACAAAGTTGGAGAACAAGGTTGTGAAATGTATCTTCATCAAATAAAATTATGGTATGAAAGGATACAAGCTTTGGGATCCTATTTCACAAAAGGTAATATATAGTAGAAGTACTATTTTAGAGAAACTAAGCCTTATTCTATTACATTGCAACTAGAACAAAGTAAATAGGAAGATGTGATTCAATTTCTTTCTACACCTGAGAAAGTTGAATCAAGGCCCATGGATAGAAAAAAATTTGAGGAGAATTCATCTAGCTTTGAATCTTCAGAAGAAGAGGAAGAACCTCAAACTCAATTTGTTTGTAGGTCTACAAGGTATAGAAAACCACCTGAAAGGTATTCATTTGGTGATTGTAGATGTATTTTTTCTTTGAATACTAACATGGATGAACCTAGAGTTGTAGAAGAGGCATTAGGTATGAATGATGCAAAATATTGGAAGATTTCTATGAATGAAGAAATGATAGCTTTGGAAAAGAATGATACATGGGATCTTGTACCATTTCCCAAAGGATGAAAACCTATTGGTTGAAAATGGGTGTTCAAGAAAAAGATTGGTTCAAATGGAAGTATTGAGAAGTACAAACCAAGGTTGGTTGTGAAAGGTTACTCTCAAGATGAGGGTATTGATTATGGTGAGATATTTTCTCCTGTTGCAAAAATGACATCCATTATATTTTTTTCTGTCTATTGTTGTTTCTTATGGTTTAGAAGTTGAGCAAATGGATGTGAAAACTACTTTTTTTCATGGTGACTTGGAGAAGGATATTTATATGACACATCCAGAAAACTATGTATTGAAAGGTAAAAGTAATTTGGTTTGCAAATTGAACAAATCTCTGTATGGCCTAAAACAACGTCTTAGGATGTGGTATCATAAATTTGGTACATATGTGTTGAGTTTGGGATTTGAACATTCTAAATCATATCACTATGTTTATTATAAAACTGATGGTGATCATTTCTTGTTTATTGCATTATATGTTGATGATATGTTATTTATTGGAAAACGGAAAGGTATGATTTCATAACTAAAATATCAACTTGCTGCTAAATTTGAAATGGAAGATCTTGGTGCAACTAGTCACATTCTTAGGATGGAAATTAGAAGGGATAGAGAGAACCAAAAGCTATGGCTTGGCCAAAGTAAGTATGTCAATTCAATTTTATAGAGGTTTAACATGCAGGATTGTAGACCATTGTGTGTTCCTTTTTTAGGTGGAAATTTTTTACCTATGTCATATTTTCCAACATTTGCATCGGAGATGGAAGACATGAGTAGAGTTCCTTACTAAAGTGTAGTTAGAAGTTTTATGTATGCTATGGTTTATACTAGACTAGACATTTCCCAAGTAGTGGGAGTTCTTTCCAGATATATATCTAATCCTATCAAAGTTCATTGGGATGCAGTCAAAAGAGTGTTCAGATATTTATGTGGTACCTCAAAGTATTCCTTGTGTTATCGTAGTAATTTGAATGAAGATGAAATTTTCCTTGATATTCATGGTTATGTGGATTCAAATTGGGTAGCTGTTATTGATAGTAGACGATCCACCAATGCTTATGTATTTACTTTATTTGTTTGTGCAATCAGTTAGATGAGTAAGTGATAGGTGTGGTTGTCTTGTCTACTACTAAAGCTAAGTATATCGCAGGTACTCATGCTTGTAAAGAAGCCATTTGGATTAAGAGATTGCATTCAAATATTGGAATAAAAAAAGGTGTAGTGATAGTTTATTGTGACATTCAGAGTATGATCTATCTAGCTAAGAACTCAACATTTCATGCCAAGATCAAGCACATTGATGTACAATGTCATTTTGTTTGAGATATGGCTGAAGATGGTAAGGTGAATCTGGTTAAGGTAGATACTTTGATGAATTTTGTTGATTATTTAACTAAGCTTGTGAGCACAAAAAAATTTAGATGTTGTTTAGAGACTATGGACCTTTTGGCCCCTACCAATTAAGAGATGATGTTTACTCCCTCTCATTTCTCTTGCAAGGTGTTCAACAAGTGGGATATTTATTGGGAAAATGTGTCTCAACCTTGCAATTATACAAGGTTTATTGTTGATAGGATATATATATATCCTAGTTACACTGGTAATTGTAATATACAATGGGAGCACGGGGTGGAGGGGAGGAGTGGTATGCGTGTTAATGTTAACAATTTTTGGTTAACAAAATTCCTAAATGGTCGACATACATTAAATTAATGATATATTGTAAATTTGGACCATTCATTATTAGGTTTTATATTTGATGGTAGATATTTTATTGGCTTAACTTTCCCTAGAAGCTAACCCTATTTTATGAGGGCATTGTATTACAGTTGTGGTATTGTGGTGTATTCTAAGAGTCTAATAACGGTTGCATCATCTCTGGATCTCTGGTGGTGATACTCGTATAAGAAGCTTTTTCTGCAAGTATATTGTAATCTTTGTGATTTTTGAATAATATATTGGGTGGCTTTTGGAGTGTGCCCGGTTTTTCTCCAGAAAGGGTTCTCCCCACATAAATCATTGTGTTGTTGTATGCATGATATTTATGTTTATTTTTATTTAGGTTTTTGTAAATGTTAAATATCTATAAATTTTTTGCATTATTCTCCTCTCAAGATTAGTGTAGGAAGTTTTTTTGCTACCTTAGCTTCCTTACAGTCTTTCTTTTTCCCAACATGAATTTAGTTTTTCTAGAGTCTTCATCCTTCTTCCCTAGTTTATTTCTCTTTCTCTTTTTTTGATAACATCCTCATTGGCATTCTCACTTCTCCTATTTTCCATGTTCTCTAGTCTTCTATGTTGTCTCTCTTCACTTTCCACATTCTATCTCTATCTTCTATTTTCCATGTTCTTTGGGATTATATTACTCCTTTATTACATCCCATGATAGTTATTTTGTCTTATTTTGATTCATCACGTCCTTTTAGGCTTCCTTTCAAATATCCCCTCTTTTAATTCTCCATCCCCTTGGTGGCTAACCCCCTCTCGTGTGAGGAAAACACTAAGGAGATAATGCTACAAATTGTCAGAAAATTTCTACCCCTCTTTCTATTTATCAATCTAGTTTTAATATTTTAAATTTTGAGTCTATCCTTGTTGTCCTTTATACGGCCTAAACAAGGTCTTGAAAATGGAACCAATTTTAGCAAGAAAAAGGGGAAAACAAACCAAAGTTCTAAGCCCCAAGTATTTTTATTTATTTTCTCAGATTTCTAGATTTGATTGTGTAGTAATTTTTGCATCAATGTTTTAGATCACACTCCCTGATCCATCATCAAGATGAAAAAAGAGAGAGCACCAATTCTCTTGGTGCTCTTTGTTTTTTCAACTTGATGATGGATCACAGAGTGTGATCCGAAACATTGATGCAAAAATTACTACACAATCGAATCCAGAAATATGAGAAAATAAACAAAATATGGATTGTGGAAACTTGATATCGTTATTTTTTATTTGTTGCATTTACACCCTAGACTCTGTTATAAAAAGGGAGAAAATAGTTAATACAAAAAATTTCCTTAACTAGTTAAAAAAATATTAAAATATAGAGTATTCATAAGACAACATATTATATATGAAACTTTGATATATTTATAATATCAAAGATCATAATACTTTACATCATATGGTCTTCTTTCCCTTTCTATCTTCTCATTACATTCTCCATAACTTACATATTATATATTACATATCTCTCATATATTCCTCTCTGCTTCCTCATCTCATAAGATGTCAAAAATACTAATAGTAGATTCTTAGTACAAGTCTTATAATCTATTGTTCGCTCAATAGTACTCACCTTCTCACTATAAGCATCAAGAAGAGTTATGAGAATCTTCTTTACAATCCTAGTTTCATCTATAGTAGTGCCAAGTGATCACATTCCAACCACTACCTCATCCAATCTCTGTACATAAGCTTTAACGTTTTCACCTTTGTACATATGTATAAGATCAAACTATGTTTCCAAATTCTGCAATTTCACCTCTTGAACTCTTTCATCACCATCATGTGATCTTTCTAAAGTATCCTAGAATTCCTTAGCTTTCTTCAAATTTTGAACCTTAATCAACTCGAAATGTACCAGAATATTCTTCAACATGAACTTTTCCTTATTTTTAGCTTCATGTGATTTGATCTCTTCAGATGTACTTGGACCATTAGTAGGAGGAGTGTAAGGATTCTTGTAAACTTTCTCCACATCATATCCACAATACTCCAAATATTTTTCCATCAATAATTTCTAGATACCATAATTAGTTCCATCAAAGCTTGGATAATCAAAGATAATTTTTCTATCCATCCCGGACCTTCCTCAAGTAGTTAAGCTCTGATACCAATTGTTGAATAGGACAACTAAGAGGGGGGGTGAATCAATTGTCACAAAATTTAACCTTTAATTCAATCACTAGTACTAATACTTAAAATTGCTTAAATGATTAATCATCAAATTCCAATGCAAAAACTCAAATCCAACACATAAACACAATAACACCATATTTAAATGGAAAATCTAATGAGGGAAAAACCGCGCTGAGGATTAACTCATTCTATAAAGAATATCAAAATTGATTACAAAAGGATCACTACCTAAAACAAGGCTCACTGTCTGAGATAAGGATCACTACCTGAAACAAGGACTCACTGTCCAACAAGGCTCTAACTCGGAGGACTCACTACCATAGAGATGCAAAGAATACAAATAAGGCTTGCTACAGAGAGACTACAATCCCAATGCAACAAAGGATTCCACCACAGTCACTTGATCAACTTGCATGAATGATAGAGTTCTCCTTCTATTCATTGCATCCAGAAACTCAACATTAAGCTTCACACTGATCTACAACACACAACTCACACACACTTTTTGAATAGCATCAAAGTCGCATATACTCTTTCACTTATCTTCCTTCTTTTCTCTTGGTTTTTTTTCATTACTAGCTCATCCTATATTTATACTATCTCCAACTTTGAAATAGATCCAAAGTTGGCCATCCAACTTCAAGTACAAATTAGGTCAGTGCTAAAACATCCTAGGGTAGAATTAGAATGAGGGCAACCCAAAGACATGCTTCACTGGGACCCAAAATAGATCCAACATGCTTCATCAACTTTGAAGATAGTGCTTAACACAAGGTCGACCAAACTAGTGTAAAACACATAGAACAATTAAGCTTGATACTTCCATAAACCAAAAATATCTTCAATGCAATCAAAACATCTTAACTCTAGAACCACAAGTCAAAAGACTTCATCAAAGTGAAATATGAACCAACAACACTTCTCTCGAACCTCAACTAGAATACAAAAAAACATAATTCACAACTAGTGAACACAACTCAAACTTCACAATGAACCAACAACTAAAAATCTAGATATAACAACTTTCAACAACCATGACCAACATATTTGAGCCACATGAACATAGGGGTAAATACCAGATCATTACCCATAGCAACAACTGAATACTTGTAAACTTTATTTAATACAATTTTCTCAATACCCTCAACATATATAGCCAACAACAACTAGTAGATAACCATTTGACCAGTTGACATAAATGACAACACCTTCATTCCTTTCTTCATTCTTGCATCAATCTCCCCCTTTTCCATTGATGGAAAACATGATGTGAAAAGCCATCAAAGACACCATACTAGTTCTAAATATACTTCTCAAGATTTTTCTTTTTGTTTCTCCCCCTTAGAAGATCATCTTCCTCATTACATGCTCTCTCTCATTAGAATACTCACAATGACAACACCTAAAACTACCTGCTCCCCCTGAGAGGTGGCCACCAAAAAATTAGTTCAAAGAGATAGAACCATGAATCCACCAAACTAATGTGTCTCCAAATGCATCTTATTTTATGAAAGGAGGGGCAATAACCCCTAACTTCTCCCAGAGATACTCAAAAGTATCTTTAGGAAGAGCCTTTGTAAATATATTAGTAATATGATCCTTTTTCAGAACATACTTAAGCTTGACTTCATTCTCCATGACCTTCTCTCTCAAGAAATGACATTTGATAGATATATGCTTCATCCTCAAGTGCATCACAGGATTATTCAAAATGTTAATTGCACTTGTATTATCACAGAAGATAGAAATAGGATCATCATATAGCACTGTGATATCTTTCAATGTTTGTTTCATCCATAGAACTTGTGTACAACAAGGTGTAGCAACATTATACTCAGCTTCAATAGTAGACAAAGAGACTAAACCTTGCTTCTTACTCAACCTTGCCACCAATCTACATCCAAAAAAGAATACACCACCACTTATACTCTTTATGTCATCTACACATCCAACCCAATCTGCATCTATATAGGAACTAAGTGTAAAGTTAGTATCTTTAGGATACCACAATCCATAATCTGGAGTGTCATTCAAATATCTGAATATTCTTTTAACTGCATCAACATGTGTTTCCTTTAGATCTTCATAAAATATAGCCTCAAGAAAAATTGCATGCATAATATCCAGTCTAGTAGCAATCAAATACACTAATCCACCAATCATATATCTATATTTTCTTTGATCAACCTTAGGTGAATCAACATATTTACCCAATTTGCAACCAGTCACCATAGGAGTACATACCAATTTGGAACCATCCATCCTAAACTTCTTGAACATCTCCCTCACATACTTAGACTGTGAAATGAAAATTCCTCTCTCTGTTTGATTAATCTGTAGCCCAAGAAAGAAATTCATCTTCACAAACATAGACATTTCAAATTCTTTCTACATCCCTCCACAAACATGTTGCACATCTTTTCATTTCCTCCAAAGATAATGTCATCAACATATACAACTACAATCAATATTTTGTCATTTTCAATCTTAAAGTACAAATTATTGTCTACCATACCTTTGTTAAATCCTTGTTGAATCAAATACCTATCTAACCTTCCATACCATTCTCTAGGAGCTTGCTTCAATCCATATAAAGTTTTCTTCAATCTGCACACAATATCCAATTGATTTATTAACTGAAATCCTTCTAGTTGTTCCATGTGAACTTCTTCTTCCAGCTCACCATTTAGAAATGTTGACTTGACATCCATCTGATAGACTTTGAAATCTTTATGAGAAGACAATGCCAAGAACATCCTTATAGCTTCCATTCTTGCTACTAGGGAAAATTTTTGCTGAAAATCTATACCTTCCACTTGGGAGTAGCCTTTACACACAAGCCTCACTTTTTTTTCTGACAACTTCTCCATTCTCATTCAATTTATTTCTAAATACCCATTTTGATCCAATGATATTTTTATCTGCCAGTCTTGGGACCAATTCCCAAGTCTGATTATTCTCAATCTACAAAAGTTCTTCTTTCATTTCTTCTTTCCAATGTTCATCTTTATAGGCTTCACTTACTGTCTTCAGCCCAATCTTAGAGAATAAACAAAAATTTACTTCAGCAATAACTTTGCTTTTGGTTAACATGCCTTTTGTCTTGTCTCCAATAATTTTATTTTTTGAATGATTCCTTTGTACATACTTCGATGCCCTAAGGGACATCACTAGAGCGTCTTCTTCTCTTTCATCTTGCTTCTTCTACTCATCTTTATCCTATTCTTCTATAATTTCTTCTATTCTTGTATAATCATATTCATCAGACACATATCCATCAATATCAATAGAATTCTTCATTATCTCATCAACCTTCACATTCGATCTCTCTACAATCTTTCTCAGTCGTTTATTGAAACATTTGTATGTCTTGCTTTTATTAGAGTATCCAAGAAATATGCCTTCATCACTTCTTGCATCAAACTTACCCAAAGTTTCCTCATCTCTTCTGATATAAGCATTTGCTTCTGAATACCTTGAAATATTTACCTATAGGAATTCTTTCGTGTCATAGCTCATAGGGATTCTTTGTACTATTTTTTCTTGCTTGAACTCGATTGAACACATAAACAATAGTATGAATAGCTTCTTTCTAGTAAACTGGCTTCAGTGATCATTGATCTAGTAGCCTCTTGAACTGTTCTATTTTTCCTTTCAACAACTTCATTCTGCTGAGGAGTTCTCAGAGCAGATAATTGTCTCTTTATTCCATGCACTTCACAAAATATGTTGATCTTATGGGAGGTGAATTCTCCACCTCTGTCAGATCTTAAGCATTTTATCTTCAAATTCACTTCATTTTCAACCATTTCCTTGAATTCCTTGGATCTATCTAATGCATCTAATTTCTCTCTAATAAATTTAACCCATGTATATCTAAAATAATCATCAATTAAAAGCATAAAGTACCTTTCACCAAGTAAACTTTGCACTCTCATAGGACCGCAAAGATCTATATGAACTAAATCCAGTAGTTTGATAGCAGATTGTTCCTTTGACCTGTAATGATTTCTTGCTTGCTTCCTAAACTGGCAATTCCTACAAATAGCATTAACAGGCTTTGTAATTCTTGGTAAATCTCTCACAGCTTGAACAACACTAATCCTTTCCAAGTTATCAAAATTCATGTGACACATTCTCCTATTCCATAACCAACTATCATTTATCTGAGTCATAAAGCATCATCCATTAGCACCCTTAAGTTGATAGATATTCCCTTTAGATTTCTTTCCTATAGCAATCAATGTTTTAGATCCTTTCCAAATCTCACATTTCTCATCCTTAAACACAAGATCATATCCTTTTTTGCACATCTGACCAATGCTCAAGAAATTATGCCTTAAACCCTTAACATAGTAAACATCGTCAGTATGATGCTTGCCATCAAAACTTACTGAACCTATCCCACATATTTTAGCACCAATATCATCTCCAAATATAGCCAATCCTCCATCATATTTCTCAAGTTTAACAAACTTACTCTTATCACTAGTCATATGATGTGAACAACCACTATCTACTACCCAAAAATTATTTTCTTGTTTAGCATGCAGGGCAAAGATAACATTACCTTCATTTTTCTCCTTCTCCTTCTCCAGAGGGCTTTCCTTTACCTATTTTTCTAAATTAGTAGTAGGTTCATCCTTAATTGGAAAGAACAAGCATTCATTATCATCTAGATCTTCATATTCTGAATCTTCATTAGAAATACTAGCATTCTCATTCACATAGTAAGCTTTGTTAATCTTATTTCCTTTCTTTTCTTTCTCATATCTTTGTTTATTTCTTTTAGCTCTTTTCGAACACTTTTCAACATAATGACCTATTTCTACACAACTAAAGAATTAAAAGGGAAACTTTCCTTCATACTTACCGAAACCTTTTCTCATTCTTCTTATAAAGTTAGTTTCTATTTCATCAAATTTTTCTTCATCCAGATCTTCAAATTTTCTAGCTTTAAAGGCAATCTCAGGTTTGCCTCCATTTCTTAGAATTGGCTTCCTCATCTCATAAGATGTCAAAAATCCTAATAGTAGATCCTTAGTACAAGTCTTATAATCTATTTTCTGCTCAATAACACTCACCTTCTCACTGTAAGCATCACGAAGAGTTCTGAGAATCTTCTTTACAATCCTAGTTTGATCTATAGTAGTGCCAAGTGATCACATTCCAGCCACTACCTCATCCAATCTCTGTACATAAGCTTTAACATTTTCATCTTCAGACATGTGTATAAGATCAAACTGTATTTCCAAATTCTGCAATTTTGCCTCTTTAACTCTTTCATCACTATCATGTGCTCTTTCTAAAGCATCTCAAAATTCCTTAGTTTTCTTCAAATTCTAAACCCTAATCAACTCGGAGTGTACCAGCCTATTCTTCAAGATGAACTTCACCTTATTTTTAGCTTCATGTGCTTTGATCTCTTCAGGTGCACTCAGACCATTAGTAGGAGGAGTTTAAGGATTCTTGTAAGATTTCTTTACATCATATCCACAATACTCCAAATATTCTTCCATCAATACTTTCTAGATACCATAATTAGTTTCATCAAACCTCGGATAATCAAATATAATTTTGCTAGCCATCCTGGACCTTCCTCAAGCGGTTAAGCTCTTCACCAAGGAACCAAGCTCTGATACCAATTATTGAATAGGACAACTGAGAGGGGGGGTGAATCAATTGTCATATATTTTAAGCTTTAATTCAATCATCGGAACTAATACTTAAAATTTCTTAAATGATTAATCATCAAATGTCAACGCAAAAACTCAAATCCAACACATAAATATAATAACACTAGATTTACGTGGAAAACCTAATGAGGGAAAAACCACGGTAAGGATTAACTCACTGTAACGCTCGAGAGATGATGTTCATAAAACCACATCATTTTCCAAAACTCATTACATTCCAAACATAATAAAAGTAAAGGATGCATAGATCAAGATCTTTCCATAAATGCTCAAAAGGAAAATTCAGTAATAAATTTTCATTCCATGTATACAAAAGAAGTAAATTGCACTATCAACAAAGATCTTTGCAATGATACATATGTAAATGCCATTTGCATATCAATGAGTTTCCATAACTTCATTCAAGTTTCAATTACATCATTAACTTTCAATCAATACATCTATTTCAGTGTTACATCAAAACTTTCATTCCAATACATCTATTTCAATGTTACAATACTAAATTTCAAATAAAGTTACATTTACAAGTGGGATTTACAAGCCATTCAAAATAATACATGAATACATTTATAGCATGTGAACCTCTGAACCTCAACCGCTATGACACCATTGGTCTTCTTGCAAGCTGGGGCCAAGAGTGTGATTAAGGTGCCTTTTCCGCCCAACCACGAAGTACAAGACTTCCCCGGGTTTCTTCCTAACTCGAAGAAATCCCTGGCCCTGCATGAGGAGCCTAGCAACCTAAAAGAACAATGCAAGAGGGAACTCTCGATGCAAGCCTAATGCCTATATGCATTCCTAACATGAGAATCACATATTTCTTGCAAACAGGAGGTGGTAGAGACCTATATACATTTATTTCTAGGATTTTAATTCAATCTATTTCAATGGTGCATGTGCTTGGCCAAGCATAAATAAAACAAATGATAGTTTTAGAAAAGGTAAAACTACCATCTCTGTGGGTCCACCTTCGGCATCCTATCCCGAAAGTTTCTAAATATAGTGAATAATGCATTTTCCTTCTAAGTTCTCATTCAATTTCACACATTTCTAATTCCAAAGAAATTCCATCATTATCCAATGTTCACACAAAGATTATCAAAATATCTTTTCATACATACACTCAATATGAGAGATTTTTCTGTGTGTATTTCTATTGATAGTTACTATGCAATTTAAAATCAATCCAAGTTCTATTTTCTAAAATAGTGATTTTGATAGATTCAGAAAAAGAATACTAGTCTCTTCAACCTTATAAATATGAAGTAAAATCATTGCACACAGGTTACTTTCCTATTGAATAGGAATATGTCTATAATTTTATGAGAAAGAATTATAAGTTAAGTTTTAAAGAAAAGAAAGAAAAATTCATACATGTTTAATCATAGAGTTACAAAAATCAGGTTGGCAATCTAATCACTCTTCCAGTAGTGAAAATAAAAAATATTTCAACAAATTGAAGTGTAATAATATTTTAAATACAACCCTTGTGTTTTATGTTAAGAAAATTCACTAGTTTTAAATGTGTTTTCAATAGTCTACATTTGCTATAAAGATTCATCTTCAACTCTTACATAGCCTTATGTGTATTTCACTAAGTTTAGAAATGATATATGGTGACTCATACATTGCATCGATATTCAGAAAAATAATCAGTTTTAGAAAAGAAAAACAATGTAGATAACCAGATTTGCTTATGAATACACGTTTGCTACTGTACACAGAGTTGTTTATGTGAAATTATTCTGCATCTTTTCTAAGTTTTAACTTTTAGATATAAAAGTTCACCGTACAAATTTGTATATGTATTTATTATGTATGTATATATATATTTATAATATATATATATATAAATATAAATACATAATAGACTTATGACTGAATATATATATTGAGCTTGTACACAATGTTGTGTTTTTCTATGTAATACCATTGACAATGGGTAATATTTTCTGTGGAAAAATAGAGTTTACAAATGTCTGGTTTTGTGTGTATGTGTATATGTATATGTATGTATATATATATTTATATATAATTTATACAAAGTTTTACATTTATCTAGAATTTTCAATGCATATATCAGTGAATGTATAGTTCATAGTCTTATAAGGTAAGATGGGGTTGACGCCTCCCCCATAGGGGAAGGCGCTACCTGTGAGGGGGGCAGTGCCTCCTCCACAGGCCTTGGCCTGTGGAGGGCGCTATCCCTCTCACAACGTTGCCCCTTCCTCTATGGGTCGGGGCTAGGGTTTGCTCCCCAATGAACAATTTCTTGCCATAAAAAAAATCGACGCCTTTCAAATAATTCATACAATTTACTGTGAAGTTCTCATGAATTCGAATAGGTATAAGGTAATGAATATATATATATAGTTATATGCACAATGTTATATGTGTGTGTGTATATATATATATATTTACAGAATCTCAGCATAAAGATTGAGCATTGAGAAGCAAAATCATGAACTATAGTTTGCAAAGAAGAGAAACCCCAATCTGAAAATGAAGAAATTATGCAGTTTCTTTCAATGCATATAAAAGAATGAAAATATTTTCCCAATTTTCACAGTTTTGCAAACAATTTCAAGCACTTAGTATTCAAATTCCAGTGACAGTATTGTCATTTTTCATACAAGATTCATGAAAAGAGAATAGAAAACCTGGATATTTCGCTTCCAGTTGTAGTTGCTCTCCAGGAAAATTCTTCTCTTTGCCTCCTCTTGAACTGGTTTTCTGAAAAACTTCTTCTTCTTCTCCCCTTTCTTGTAGCTTCACTAATTCTTCATTTTTCTACTATTTCCAAAGATTCATTCTGAAACCTCTAATTTTGATGAATTGCACATTTTCTTGGCAGCCATTAGAGCAAAATTGCAGAGCTTATTTTCAAGAATGATTTCAAGAACCATTGCCTCTCTCGGGAAGTTCTTTTCCTTTTAATAATATTTTTACCTTTACATTTCCTACCCTAATCTTGAAAAATGGATTTTAAAAATGAAATTAAAATATAAATATAACTTTGTGTTTTTACATTTCATATTCATAAATAAGAGATATGTAAAAATAATCCACAATTACCATTGCACAAAGGAAAAACTTTCAAAAATACTCACCCAAGGCTAAGTTCAAAATAAGTATTTATCTAACATTTAAATAAATGTCAATTAATTATTATTTAATTTTATTATCACAAGAATTTAACACAAGTTAAAGAAAGTAGGATTCTCACTTAGATTTATATCATGATAATCATTTAAAACCCAAGTTAAATTATAATTAAAATTAATTCCTTTACTTTATCATGCTTTCATTTCATCATTTATTTAATTTACTAATTGTTATTTAATTTGCAAATAATTCAAAACAAACACACTAAAATTGACATTCCTAAATGCAATCTACATGAATCTAAGTGCTCATGTGTGTGATCGAGAGGACTTCTTGCTTTGTCCTGTCAAGAAGCTAACCTCCTCTCCTTAATCACACCCTTGGTCTTCGACCTCCTGCAACTCAAGTGCACTCAGGCACACAACAATAACTGAATTAGTATCACATAAAGATATAAATCAAGAAATATAATACATAAATTTAAATATTTCTACTCTATTTTGCTTCATCTTCAAAGTTAAACACATTCAATACTATTCAACTTTTCATAATTTAAGTAAACACTTTCATATGCCACCACACCAAAACACCATAATATTCATTATTATTCTACCACACACATCAAATCATATAAAAAATCCACACAAAACCAAAAGTAACTTGCATCAGGGCTGAGACGTGACACTCACACTATAGAGAATATCAAAATTGATTACACAAGGCTCACTGCCTAAAACAAGGACTCACTATCCAACAGGGCTACAACCCAGAGGTCTCACTGCCATAGAGATACAAAGAAGAAAAAGAAGAATTGCTATAGAGAGACTACAATCCCAATGCAAAAAAGGATTCCACCATAGTCACTTGATCAACTTTCATTAATGATAGAGTTCACCTTTTGTCCACTGCATCCGAAAACTCAACATTAAGCTTCACACTGATCTGCCACACACAACTCATACACACTTTCTGAATAGCATCAAATTCATGTCTACTCTTTCACTTCTCTTCCTTCTTTTCTCTTGTTTGTTTTTCATTACTAGCTCATCATATATTTATACTATCTCCAACTTTGAAAAAGATCCAAAGTCATCCATCCAACTTCAAATTCAAATTAGGTCGACACCAAAACATCCTAGGGTGGAATTAGAATGAGGGCGACCCAAACACATGCTTCACCAGGACCCAAAATAGATCCAACACTCTTCATTAACTTCGAAGATAGTGCTTAACACAAGGTCGGCCAAACCAGTGTAAAACACATAGAAAAATTAAGCTCAATACTTCCAGAAACCAAAAATATTTTCAATGCAATCAAAACATCTTAACTCTAGAACCACAAGTCAAAATACTTCATCAAAGAGAAATTCAGACTAGCAATATTTCTCTCGGACCTCAACTAGAACACAAAAAACCATAGTTCACAACTGGTGAACACAACTCGAACTTCACAACGAACTAGCAACCAAAAAATAAGATATAGCAACCTTCAACAACCATGACCAACACATTTGAATTGCATGAACATAGGGGAAAATATCAAATCATTACCTATAGAAAAAACTGAATACTTGTAAACTTTCTTTAATACAATTTTCTCAATATCGTCAACATATACAGCTAACAACAACTAGTAGATAACCAATTGACTAGTTGACATCAATGACAACACCTTCATTCCTTTCTTCATTCTTGCAACAAAGGACACTAACAAGACCAACTAAGAAGGTTTACAACCTTCCCAATACTTCACAAGGTAAGGTGCACCATCTCCCTAACCCTAGGCTTTCCAAATGACCAACTTCGAAAGAGTGCATGCAAAAAAATGCAAGAGAGCCCACAAGTCCTCAATGAAAACACTTAATGAAAAGTTCCAAACATCATTATCCCCTAGGAATATGATGAACAACTTTTATTTACATGGTTTACCCATCTGAGGTCTCTAATGCAGAGAATCTAGCTTCAGTGCAATCAGAATCAATAAGAAAAACAATTTGGCTTGATTTGTTTGTTTTGGTTTCACTTTTTTTTCCTCTATAAATAGTGCAATCTGATTTTGGTAATGAATTGATAAATGCCATATTATAGCTAAAGCTCACATTTTCAAGAATCATCCTCTCAAGCTATTCAATTTATCAGTCAATTGCAAAAAAAAGAAGAAAGAAATAAATTATTTATTATATTTCCTTTATGAATGGGATTGACATAGCTTCATAATATAAGGAAATCTGAAAGGGCCACTTCAGAATTTGAAAATTCATACATCAGAAGTTCTAGTGAGGAGGAGAATACAAATTATAGTAGAGTCATTTAAAATAGAGAGAAGGTTTTGGTTGAGGAGAGAAGGATGAACACGGTGGAGAGTAGAGGTTGCGTGGGAGGTAGATTTCCTACACAACCCATTGATAATAAGGAAATAATCAACACTAAGGAGTATTACAAAGGGAGTTTGAATCATTGCTTTGCAACGATAGAATGAGATGGCATAAATCATGCTAATAAGGGCAAGATGAGAGAATCATGTAGGAAGAAAACCATGTAGAGTTGTGTAGCAAAGCTGCCCATTTGAATAAGTTGAGCAGAGAAAGAGCATAATGTGATTGCAGGCTAAAACATGAGAAAACCCGTGCTAGTGTATTAATAGTATGGGTGGTCGATATGATGGATGAGTTGATGAAATGTATAGACTGGAACAAGAGATCCAACAGGTGCCAACATGTGAAAGGTATGGGTCTATGAATAAGGCATACACTATTTCCAAGGCCTAACTTATTGAGGTGTCACAAGGAGGTGAATAGGATAGGCAACAATGACAAGGGGGAACGAGTTGGTAACCCATTGCATATTGAAGAACTATGCATTTGACAACATGAAAATATAAAGTTGGATTGATGGAATTGTCTTTCAAGCTAGAGCACGAAGGTTCAAAGACAAACAATAGCATGAATATTAGATGGAAAAATTAGGTTGGCATGGACAACACTAAATTAAACGTATGCAAGTATGAAAACAAATGCATAAGGAGATATCTAGGACAATGCTATTTGTAATCTCAAATTGTTCTAGAGAAAATGTTGCAGGAGTAAAGGGAATCATACAAATGAAGTATGAGAATGCAAAAAACCAAAGAGGTGTTGAGAAGGTGAAATTGAGCACGAGGAATAAGCCAAGCTCCAAGGCGGATAAAGAATTTCAAACAAGTTAAATGTTGAGTTGAATGGTTGATTAAGAGGCGACAAGATAGATTGACAAGATGGAGAATTTGGCTGTATGCATGAAGATAGAGGCATGCCAATGGACAAGCTCGAGTAGGTGAGAGAGAAAGATGAAGAGTTAAAGTTGAAGATTCAGGAAGGCAAAGGAGTTTCTAGAACTTGTAATGTCTTTCATGAAATCTGATATAATAAAGTTATTGAAATGTTTTTGAATTTGAGTAAATTGACGTGTAGTTGTAACTTGATTCAAATTGACACAAGTTATTGTCAATTTTTGAATTAATATTTTTGGAGTCTCTTGTAATA
Organism: Sequoia sempervirens; assembly: GCA_007258455.2. Taxonomy (NCBI): domain Eukaryota; kingdom Viridiplantae; phylum Streptophyta; class Pinopsida; order Cupressales; family Cupressaceae; genus Sequoia; species Sequoia sempervirens. The sequence continues at coordinate 911,533,734 of VDFB02271358.1, forward strand.
TGAGTTTTCTACGGAATTGGGTGATTTGTTGTCTTTGCTCTGCATCAGTCTCAAAATTGAGAGGAACTAACATGTCTTAAAAGTGAGAAAACTTGACTAGTTTTTGAAGACCTAGTTGATGAAAATGATCACCACAAGAAGAAAAAAAGGAATAAAATTATTTAATGAAGGGAGAAGGCTTAGAAAAACCTTATATAACCCTAGTTAAGAGGTTTTACATTTTGGAAAATGTATGGGAACAAGGCCACCCAAATAGAGATAGGAAATTTTCAATCTATCATCCCTCATAACCAAGCTTCCTCACTATCAATTAGGCTTCCCTAGTGTGATACCAGGCCTCCCATTGATGACAAGTCTACTTAGAAACATTTTAAAAGAGTCTGGAAACTCCTAAGCTAACTAGGCCACCCAAACTTACTGAGAGACACCTAAATTCATTTTAAACCCAAAATAAATGTGCCTAAGTTAATTTTAAACATCCAAGACATAAATAAATCATTAGACATTTATTATCATTCTTGGCACCAACACCAAGACATGGAATTAATGTTAAAACCCTAAAATTCCAAATGAGTACAATCCATCTCAAGAGAGAGGTTCATTTACAATTTATATTACAATTACTTTGAATTACATAAGGAGAGAAATCAAGTATCCTTCCAAAATTAAATTATATTAAATTAAATTGATTACAAAACAAATGAACAAGAGAGAGAGAGAGAGAGAGAGAGATATTGATGTTATATTGGTTCTTGAACCTTCAAATCCCAACGGTGGTTTCCACACCACCCTACTATGTGAAACCAACAAGGTTCAATCCCACCATGCTATGATATGCCACAAAGCCCAAAAACACTCACAAAAGACACATTTGGTAAATTTATACACTTATGCCAATCATAGAGCAAACATTCATAATACATATCACACAAGGATAGTTGAGACAATCAAGCATCACATGATGATCCATATCACAAATTCATTGGAATCAAAAAAGTGGAATACATAAGCACTCACATTGGGGCACATCCACTAATAGAGAAAACCATCCATAATCACATAGCATAAGGACTAATTCCTAGAGTCAACACATTTGTTGAACTCAAGTAAAGACACACAAATGAATGCATAATTTCCAATTTCATCAAATTTCAATAACATTTTTTTGTAATGCATATTCCACATTTAATTATGTCCCATCAATTCAAAAACATCAAAATTTATTCATTTTCAAGAAAAATCTTCAAATATTCCAAACATTCCATAATGCAAAAACCATAGCAATTTCTCAAACCACCATGAAAACTCTTCAAAAATTTAAATTTTTTAATTCAAAAAGCTAAGAATACCCTTTGTTGGAAAATATTCCCAACACCCTTCTTAATCTATAAAAAACACATTTGGCATGTTCCCGAAATATAAAAATTTACTATATAAATTAATCTAAAATTAAATTCTATGAAACAAAAGGCGTTGGGAGGTTCTAACACCCCACCAATCCATTTGTAACCTTTCAAAATGAAAAAAAGTAAGCATTTGTGAAGATATGGAAAACTTGCCTCTAATTTCAACAAAATTTGAAATGAGGATAACTTAAAACACACCTCATGGATGCATGAATCCATGCATGAGCATGATCTCCTACCAATTCCTATCCTAATGTAATAAATCTCACTCCATTTTTCCTCTGATTGCTCACCCAATCATAAAACCCATAGTTTGGAGGAAAGAGTTTTCCTCTCTAAAATTCTCCAAAACTAACACATAAAAGTGAAATGAAATGCCTTTTTCTTTTTAACCCCTTTTCTTTTCCAATAAAATAATATATTTTATTTTCTAATTAATCACATTAAGTACCTAATTTCCCCAAATACAAAATAAGACATTAACATTCAGTTTAATTCACTATTCCACATTTAAATAATGTTTTAATTATATATAAGGCATATTTCACATTACTTTGCAAACATCAATATTTAAATGTAATTAAATTAATATAATTTATTTATCCATTTATCCATTTGAAATTCCCACAAATAACCCCAAGTCCCGAAAATGAATTAAATTCATTTCCCAATAACATTCAACCTATAATTTCACTATTAAATCCATTAAAGCATTCATTTGAATTAAATTGCAAAAATGGGAAATTTAACAAACATCAACCACACATTCACCGAACATCGACAAGAAGGGTTACAGTATCTGAAATCATACCAATGGTGATATCCAGGTCAACACAGGTAAAATTAAAAGGGTCTCACACTCAAATCGAGTATTACAGTTAAGGTAAAATAATAAGTGGCAAATGTGACATCTCCTTATAGCCACTGTCGAGGTATACTCAAACCTATGGAGCCAAGTGGAGGATGTTGGTTTTTTCGTACTATAAGCTCCAAATAACTCCTAAAAATAACCTAAATGAATAGCCAATTCTTATGCACATTCTTGAAAAGGAATTGTTATAACGACATGAGAAATGGAACATCGCGGGCATTCTGCAACTCGAGCTAGGGCATCCGCGCCCTAGCTCTGTTTTTCTCTTTCTCGTGCATGCGAAGGGGGGGGCGTTTGGTGTCTGCAGGGGTAAGGATCGGGGTGGCTCTGCTTGTTGTGTCTTGTTCTTGGCTGAGTCTCGGTGGTGAGAGTTTATGGTTCAGGCGCGGGCTCGTGCCCTTTCTTTTTGCAGAATCATTTGTATTGTTTCACGTGGGACGTCTTATTCGTTGGTGATTCCTGTGTTTTGGCGTATTTACCTTGGGGGCCTTGCATGCTCGATGTCTGTGTTTCTTCTCTCTGCTGCGCGGGTGGGGAAGATTGAAGGTGTGGGGTTTGGTGTTGGGCGGTGCTAAGAGAAAGGGTGTGGGGAGGATTTCCCCACCCATCTTTGGGGTTCGTGTTTTTTTTCCCTGGGCATTATGGCCTGCTCAAAGGGAGAGTCGTCAGTAAGGAGCCCTCACTTGGACTTTCGGGCAGCGATAGGCTCAAAATTTTCAAGTCAAGGGATGAAGACTTTCGATAACAATCTGTTTGCTCAGAATACAAGGACTGTTGATTTGGGGTTATCTAATGGCTCACGGATCACGAAGATTAACGGTTGTCTCGAGAGGTGCAAGGAGAGGCCCAAACTGGTTGTTTTTTCTAAAATGATTGCTGAAGATGTTGAGTATTATTCAAATCACTCCTTATATTGTAAGTTTTTAGGGATGAGGGTTTCCTTGCAATTTTTGGAGGTTTGGGCCCAAAGGAAATGGGAGCCAGAGGGGGAAATGGAGATAATGTTGCTGGCAAACAATTATTTCATGGTTACTTTTAATTGCATTGTTTATCACAATAGGGTATTTGAGGGAGGCCCTTATTTTCATAATAAGGTAGGGTTGTTTATCAAGCCATGGCATGCAAGTTTTAACCCCACAGAGGAGCTTCCAAATCGTGTCCCGGTGTGGGTTCGTTTACTGAGGCTCTTGGTGGAATCCCGTCGATAGGATGTGCTACACCTTTTGGCCTCGGTGCTTGGAAAACCAGTTGGGACTTCATCGCAGACTTTGGGTAAAAAGGTAATGACTTTTGCATGCATTTGTGTTGAGATTGATCTAAGTAGGCCTTTGCCCGATGCAATAGATATGTGTGCGGGCTCTTATTCTTGGGTGCAGCATTTGGACTACGAAACTCTTCCTTTTCATTGTCGGCTTTGTCGAGAATATGGCCATTTGCAACGGAGATGTCCAAGGTATAAGACTGTGGAGCCTCAGCCTTCACAACCTGCTAGCAATCTTCCTGAAACCAATAAGGGGAAGAGCATTTCTCCTGATGAGGTCGACGCGTCTGATGGTTTTGCCCAGGTCAAGGCTCGAAATCGAAATAGGGGTCAAAAGAGGCCTTTTAAAGAAAGGAAAGATGAAGGTACCTTTAACAGATTTGAGGTTTTGGATTAGCTCATCCAATAGGAGGTGAACCCGGGTTTGATTAACCTAGTTTAGGAGCTTGAGGGCTTAGCTCAGGAGGATCTTGTTCTTGATTCTTCTTTAGATCCACAAAGGGATGATTGTTTGCACATGGAAGCTGATTAGCAGATGGTGGTTTCAGAGGTGCAGGCACCCTTGGCCATTATTACAACAGTAGGTGAGGATTATTCTCTTCCTAGGTGGAACACTGGTTCAAACCCAGCTAAGAAGACCAAGCCTCCCCCCAAACTGAGCATCATGCAAAAGGATTTTAAGAAGGGTGAGGCAGACAAATTTGCTAAACCTGGCAGAAAAAAGGATATGGAAAAGATTAAACTGGCAGGCGAGAATTTGGTGGAGTTAGGGTCAGTAAAGACTCTGGATTCTCTTTTTTCAAGCCCCTTGAAATGATTGTTCTGTCATGGAATGTACGGGGCTTGAACAATGGCCCTAGAAAAAAAGCAGTTCATGATTTAGTTAGAAGTCAAAGTCCTGATGTCTTCTTTTTGCAGGAGACTAAGTTATCTGTTGAGAATATGCAAGGTTTGGCACCTAAGTTGTGGAGGAGTGGGGAGTGTCAGTGCATCGGAGCTCATGGAGCTTCTGGGGGTCTTGCATGTTTATGGAATCCACAGAGAATCCAACCTCTTCGGTGGATATCTTCTAAATCCTCTATGTCTATGATTGCTACTAGTTTTGAGACAGGGGAAGTCATTCTCTTTTCGAATATATATGCTCCTATGGATTTTTGGGGTAAACAAGGTCTGTGGTCCCATATCAGGCTTATCCGTAGTATGACGCCTTTTCATCCATGGATTTTGGCTAGAGATTTCAATGCTATTTGTGAGTTGGCAGAGAAGTGAGGTGGTATTGGAAGGTTGGAGCCCTCTGCGATGCTGCTTCGGGACAATATCAATACCTTGAATCTTGTTGATATCAAACCCAACAATGGGCAGTTCACCTGGAACAATTGTCGGGTTGGTGATTTCTGCATTGCAGAAAGACTAGATCAATTTATGGTTTCCTGTTACTGGATTGGTGGGATGTGGTCGTCTTACTCTGAAATATTGGATTGGAGAGGTTCTGACCACTGGCCTATTAAGCTTGCTATTGAGTCAACTCGTGTGCCTCATATTCCCTCTTTTAGGTTCCAACTCATGTGGTTGCTGGACCCTTCTTTGAATGCCTTTGTGATTGACTGGTGGAAGAAAGGGAGACCAGCTTATGGTATGGCAATGTATTCCGTTGCTAAGTTACTCCAATATGTTAAATATGAGCTCAAACGGTGGAATCGTCAGTATTTTGGGAATGTCTTCCATGCAAAGGCGATGGCTCAGGCAGATTTGGATGGTATCACGAGGAGGTTAAGGGAGGATGGGGTGACGGCTGAGTTGCTTCAAGACGAGGCTCAGGCTGTGAAAAATCTACAAGAATGGGAGCCGTGAGAGGAAATGTATTGGAAACAAAAGGCTCGCATTGAGTGGCTTCAGGAAGGGGATAAAAATACAGCTTTCTTCTTCAATTCAGTGAAATCTAGGCAACATGTTAATTCTATCTCTGGTCTGGTGAATGACAGGGGAGACCATCTTTCCTCCTTCCCAGAAATCTCAAGGGAGGCAGTGCAGTATTTTGAATCTCTTTTTAGGGAGGAATCGCAAGGGGGGTCTCCTGAGGAAGCGCAAATTCTTTCTTGTATCCCATCTCTCGTGTTTGGTGATTTGAATCAACAACTCATGAGTGACATCTCGCTTGAAGAGCTTGAAGGGATTGTTTTCAATATGAAGAAAGGGAAGGCGCCTGGTCCTGATGGCTTCCCGGTTGAGTTTTTTCAAGAATTCTGGGTTATTATCAAACTTGACCTCCTGGCAGTGGTTCAAGAATCTCAACAAAATAAGCAAATGCTAAGGGCTCTAAATGCTACCTTTCTGGCTCTTATTCCCAAGAGTGAGGGGGTAGATAGGTTAAGCCAATTTCAGCCCATTTCTTTATGCAATGTAATTTATAAAATTATTTCTAAACTTGTTGCTGGCAGGTTGAAAAAAGGGCTTGAGGAGCTGATCTCTTAGGAACAAAGTGGTTTTGTAGCTGGTAGGCAAATTATCGATGGGATTGTTATTGCAACTGAGGCCATCCATTCTATGGCCAGCTCTAAAGAAAAATTGATGTTTATTAAATTGGACATGGCTAAGGCATATGACAGAGTCAGGTGGTCCTTTCTTCAGCGGGTTCTTGGTGCTTTTGGTTTTGCTGAAGAATGGATTCAATGGGTTTTGAGTTGTGTTACTTCAGTCTCTTTCTCTGTGCTTATCAATGGGAGTCACTCTGAGTTATTTGGTGCTTCTAGGGGGATTCGTCAGGGAGACCCTCTTTCTCCTTATTTGTTTATTCTTTTGGCTGAAGGTTTGGGGAGATGGATTAAACAGAGTGTGGAGTCTGGTCTCATTCAGGGTTGGAGGTGGGGTGGCACCTTACCTCCGCAGACTCACTTACAATTTGTGGATGATACTGCTTTGATGGGGATGGCTACAATGCAAGAGGCTTCTAATTTATGAAGAGTGTTGGATGTCTACCTGGTTGCTTCCGGTCAACAGATTAATGAGGGAAAGTCTTCCATTTTCTTCTTCAACACTCCGGGCCCCATTTAGCAAAGGATTGCCCAGACTTTGAGATTTTAGATCGGGACTCTCCCATTAACTTACCTTGGCATTCCTATCTCAGTGTCCAGACTGCCTAGGGAGTCTTGGCAGATCATTTTGGATAAATTTTAGGCGAAAGTTAATCACTGGACTCATCAATGGTTATCCTTTGTTGGTCGTGTCCAGTTGATTAAGTCAGTAGTGTAGGCTCTACCCATTTATAGATGCATGCTCCAGGTTGCCCCTATGGGCTTTCTTAAGGACCTAGACTCTGTGGCAAGACAATTTTTATGGGCTAGTTGCTTGGAGTCAACCAAATGGAGTCTGGTTAGATGGGAGGTTGTTTGTAGTCTGAAACAATATGGTGGACTTGGTCTGAGGCAGTCGGCTTTGACTGGGGAGGATTTGGCTACAAAGCTATACTGGCAGTGGTGTAACGAGCAGGATAAGAGTTGGGCCAGGGTTCTTTCTCAGAAGTATCTCCCGGGGATCCCTCAACCTGATATTTCTAGGTACCCCCTTGTGGGGAAGGGCTCTGTGATATGGGGCACCCTCAAAAAAGGGGTTGTGCTTATTAAGGATGGATTATTTTGGATTTGCAAGAAGGGGACTAAGGCCTAGTTCTGGTCTGATTCTTGGGATGGTTTTCCTCCCATCACCTCTCAGTTTCCCAACTTGTTGAATCTTTGCCAGATATTTCTTGAGGCTGGTTGGTTGCGGGTGAGCGATTTTAAGTCCTTTTCCTCCTATGGTCAGATGGAGGTGGCCAAATGGAAGTCCCTAGATGAGTGGCCAGATGTTGGTTTGCAGGAGGATTGTGTTGTGCTGCAAAGTATCCTCTCCAGTTGAAGATGTAGCTCTCTCTGTGATGATGACGTGCTTGCTTGGTCCCCCAATCCTAAGGGGACCTATACTGTAGCCTCTGGTTATAGTGTGTTATTGTCTCATAGGTTGGTTGGGCCTCAAATTCAATGGTGGAAGAAGGTCTGGAACAAGCTTTCTTGGCCAAAATGTAATTTCTTTGTTTGGATGTTGGCCTGAAATAAGTGTTTGACTTGGGATAACATTCAAAAAAGAGGTTTTCAGGGTCCTTCTGTTTGTGTTATGTGTGGGGCTAATGAGGAGGACTCTACTCACTTATTTTTTCGTTGCTCTTTTGCCCTCCAACTTTGGCATTTTTGGTGGGGTGTTTGGAAAATTCCTTGTGTTCATGCTTCCTCCTTGATTTATTTTTGGCAGGGGATGGGCCGACTCCCTTCTGTGGCCTCCTTTTTGCAGAAGGTGTGGTATGTGGGGCCTATCTTCTTATTGTGGCAGATTTGGTTGGAACGCAATCGACAGATATTTCGTGGAGAACAGAGGTAGGTGCAACAAATTTGGCAGAGAATATTGGGCATGGTTCAGGAAACAGTGGAAGCTAGGTGTGAAGTGGAATTCCCTTTGGTGAAAAGGGATACAGAGTTGGTGGAGAGATTAGGGATTTAGGGGTCATCATTGGCTTTGGCTAGGGCTAAGAGAGGACGACGTGAGAAGCAAAAAATTGATAGGGATGGAAAATGGCAACTTCCCCCATTTGGTGTTTTGAAGATCAATACTGATGGATCTTCAAGGGGCAATCCAAGACTGGCTGGTATTGGGGGGATCAGTAGGGATTCTTTGGGCTCGGTGATCTTCCTCTTTTCGATCTATGAAGGGACACAAACCATCAACCTAGTGGAAGGGTTGGCTATTCTTGGGGCTCTTGAGAGAGCTCATGCTTTGGGGTGGAGAAGGATTGTTTGTGAATCTAATTCCCAGATATTAATCAATTTGCTTATTGAGCAGAAAGTGGTTGATGTCAGCTGGCAGTTGGCTAGGGTTGTGCAACAAATTCTGCGGGTTAGTGACTTTTGTCCATATTCCAAGGGAGTGGAATAGGGCAGCTAATTGTTTGGCGAAATGGGCTTCTGAGCATGGTGGGGGATGGAGAATTGAGGAGTGGGAGTTGGTTCCTCAGGAGCTCCGTCTTGATTTAACAAATATTCTTGCTGAAGATAGGGCTGGAAATGGTGACAGATGATGATGCTGGCTGTATTATCTTTGTTTGGGTTGTTGCTCTTGTTTTTCTTTGGGACCTTGGTCCTTTGCTTCCTTTATAATGTTACTTTCTAATCTTCAATAAAGTTTTTACCCCCTTTTTTATTAAAAAAATAGCCAATTCTTATGCTCAATTTTTTTAGGGGTTGGCCAATGAACAAGAGAAGGATTTCAACAATTTTCTCCTCTGCACTTCATGCTCTACAAACCTAGAAGGGTGGTCCTATGCAATATCAACTAAGATCTCACACAATTGATTCTATATATTTCTTTAAAATAAATATACTCTTTTCTTTATGACCAAGATTTATTAAGTAAACAACATAAAGGGCTAAATTCTTAGATTTTAATGCAACTATGTGGCTGAGAGCATGTAAATAACATTATACAATAAATATTACTTTACAAGGGAAATTTTATTATTAAAGTTGGTGATCATGAAGGACATAACCAAAACTTTTGCTCATACTAGTGCCTTAGACCTAGGCCACAAAGTCAAGGCAAATGCACTTGAGAACTTGCACAACAATATTCATTCTAACTCTAAAGCTTAGTGATAATGCCTTACACTATCACCCCTTTAGAACTTTGCAATCAATTCTACTTATCAATCCATGTATGAACCTAAAAATTTCAACATTTCTCACAAATAAAATTAATTTACTCCTTGAGTAAAATCCTTGAAAGAAACATTCATTCATAGGAAAACCTACACAAATGAACATAAAAATATCCTTGATCAATTTTTATTTAAAGTTGCTTCCAAAAATGAACATAAAAAGATCCTTGATCAATTTTTATTCAATTAGGAGACAGTTGCTTCCAAAATTTCCATATGTATTTGATACCATGAGCTAGTACTATCATACAAAGTTTACAGTTACATCGACATCCTTTTTTCTATAACCTAGATTGGAGATATATAGACTGAATTTACAAAAGTGCTCTGCTTACAAAAAAATCAAGATCTTGAGAAAATGGTCTTGAATTCCCTTTTATAGAAAAAGGGGATCAAACAAGCTTCAGACCATGGGAAAATCTCACATTTTTATTTGACAATCTTGTCCTAGAATAGACAAAATACAAAAAACCCTCTTGAAGGAAACCAAAACATTCCACTAGAAGATAAAAGGTTGTTCAAGCTGATGAAGAAGATACCCACTGATGCTGCAATGATGAAGAGGTGAATGAATATTCATTCGAATTGTGCAAAGAATATTCTCTTTTAGAGTTGGTGGAGTTGATGCTGAGTAGATCATAAAAGATAAAAGAATACCAAAACCTTTGAGATATACACAAAATGAAAGAATAATCAAATGTTATGTCATTCAAAGAATTAGGACACCCCCATTACTCTGACTTGTATAAAAAAATAGGCTCATAACCTCAAAAATTGATTGTATTTCTCATCCTAGACATGATATAGTCTCTCTAATGGACATTGGTATGCAAAGGTCAAATCAATATTAGACATATACCGAGTATACTTAGATAAAATTGAATGTCTCTTTCTCAAAATCATCTAAAAGTTTCTTAGTATCAATCAAATTATTATACAAGATTTGAAGAGTTCAATATCAATTTGGTTACCATCACAAAAGAAGAATGATAGAGTGGGATTTAATGCTCTAAATTGAGATTTCTGATATAGGAATTCCTTGATCTCCCCATTTTCATGTTTGATGTGAGGCATTATTTTGATCTCTATATTCTTAAAATGTTTAAGCTTTTTCTTGACCTTCTATATTAGCTAATCCATATATCCCTACATTTCTCCTACTAATTTGGTCATATTGTAGGTAGGAAAAATGTCCTTAGAGGAATTAGGATCACATGTTGATCTATTATGCATTCCTTTCAATGCATTTATTCTAGGGATCCACTTATTCATAACTTCCCTAGTTTTCAACTTAACCCCTACCACCCTATTTATTACACTTGCCAATTGAGAATAATATCTATGTATATTATCTATTATCTTCAAAAACATTAACATTAAATGTCCCAAAATACTTGACACAACATGAAACATGACCTCATGTTAGTCCTATGAATGCCTTTTAATTTCTCCTCCAACATCTTGATATTTTCTTAAAGCTCTTGATTTTCTTTGATCAAATCTTCTTTCTATTGTGGTGCAGAAGAAGAGCTTGCTACTTGTGCATCTATTTGAGGAGGATGTGCTTCTTGGGATTCCTTTATTTTCAACTTATTATACTCTACAATAAATGCAAGATAATATTACAACAATAGATCATACTTATTCTATAGAGCTTCTATAGTGGCCTCACCAAATTTAGTATTATCAATTGCTAATGCAATAGCTTAAACAACTGAGGTGTCAAACACCCTATTTATTGCTAGGCCTCACCTTATATCTTGTGCTACTTCTGCATCCTGATTCTTGTTTGTGTTGGGGGAAAGGGCCTAAATTGCAAGGGTTTCCCACTTGGGGTTGAACCTTAACCCTGCTAATGCAACATGTGCTTGCTCCTCTGATTGAAAAATTTATTGATCTTTCCTTCTTATAGGGTAGAAATCAATATTAGAGGCAATATCCCATTTAGGGAGCATCAATAATCCACTATCTCTTACCAATTTTCTCCCCTCTTCTAGAGTGATATTCCTAGCATCAAAGTTCATCTCTACTAGTACCTTTTTGCAACTTCATATTTTTCCCTAGGCACATTTATTTTTACTTGCTCAAGCCTCTTGTGGAACTCCTCCTTTAATCTGATGATAAAGTCTCTAAACTCTTGGTTCTTTATAAATTCATTATCATCAATGAATTTTTGGCAAGACATTTCTCTAATATAATTAACATTATCACTTCCCCTATGGTATAAATACCAAGCCTACTTTGAGGTAGTCTTATTTTAGGTTCCTTTTGGGAGAAGGGATTTCTTTATTCACCTCTTCATTGGTTACCTCAATTTCATCATCCTCATTAGGTCCAATGGGGTAATCAATCAATGGTGGTTGATCAAAATTTCTCCTCTTTTATGGTTTCTCCTATGGATGGGATTCTAAAATAATCACATATATAGAGGATGGAGGTGCTTGTTGGGGAGATGGTGGTGGTAGTGCATGAGGGGGAGAATGTTGAGATGGATCTTTTATCATAGGCCCTTTAGGCCTCCTCTTGAAAGACTAAATAAATGGATTAATGGTGAGGGGATGATATGTAGGCCTTTCTTCAAGCATTAGGGCCTTTCCAATAATCTTATCAATGTTTTGCAAGATCATATTGATTCATGCAATTGGATCCTTTATTTTTACAAATGCACCTTAATAATTATAATCCTTTTTTATCTTCTCCTCTTCAATCTTTTTGAATGTTTTCCACTTGAATTTTATGCCATTTACTTCTTTGTCATCCACGTAATTCTTGATGACATCTTCACTAGAGTAGACTTTGTGTAGATAGGCTAAACTCTTAATGTTTATTATAATTTTGTTGCTAAAACCATCTAGATCAAAGGCTCTTGCAATTTCTTGAGTCATCCTATACTTTTTCAATTTAGGTTATAATTTATTGAATCCCTCTCTATTGACACTAAATTTAGAAAAAACTATGCAATATGGGAAAGTTGAGCATGTCTTCTATCCCCCAAGGTAAAACTTATCAATCTCACTAAGTTGCCACATGGTGCAGGAGCACCAAGCATGTGAAGTTCACTTTAGGAGGTCAATAGGTCAAGTCTAGGTGTTAGGGTAATTTTTTGTTTTGTATAAGGTCTAATTTAGTTAAATAATGTCAAATGAGACCATTTAATATGTAATAGGTTGATTTGTGAGTCATTAGTGTTAAAATGTAAAAAGTTACAAAAAAAAGTGTAAATGTTGTCATTGCAAGAATTGAAAAATGCAACTTTTGGAATATAAAGGTTCTAAAGTCATGAAGAAGTTGTTGAGTCAGTTGTAGGTAGTTGGAAATTGAGGAGTCATGATGTAATGCCTTTAAAAAGGCCTTGCAACCATTTTTGTAATTGTGGGTGATTGTATATTTGATTTTGAATGAATAAAGACACAATATTTTGTATATTCTCTCAGAATTTCACTGTTTCATGATGTTGTACAACCTTGTACATGCAAGAAATGTTATCTAATTGGTTGTAATTGTTATTCCCTTAAATCATCTCCCATCTGATTTTTGTTTCATGATATTTGTTCAGGTTTTGAGGAAGTTATTGCAGTTTTTGTGAAAATAGTTAATAAACCTCTATTAGGGTAAAAAATGATTGAGATAATTGTGTTTCTCTTTTATTATCTAGTGGAATCCTCTCATTTTTTGTGAGAATAGTATTATATGTATATTCTTTCATATTTCAATGGTTTTGGGGAAAAAAGGTAAATTTAAGGTGTGAAGAATGGAAGTTTAGAACTGTAATTTTGTGCACAGTCTGTTAAAATAGAGTTTAATGCGGAACGACACCTAGGGTTTGATAAAATTCTCATAGAAATGAACTCCTCAAGGATAATTAAGATTTTTCAAGTCTAATAAAAGGTTTTTGAAGTAATGGTTAAGATAATTTGAGACTGAAGGGTATAGAATCAATAGACCCTTGATCCACCAAGGCCTAATTAGATCTAATCACAGTCTGAAATAGCAAGTTTTAGAGCATAGGTTCCAAAAGACCTAATTCCCATTTGAGGATATGTTTTAGAAAAATAAAAAGAGTGCCTTAATCTGTGATCAGTTTTGAATATTAGTGCATATTCTATGAACAAACCTTTGGCAGTCCCATGAGGAGACCTACAAGCATTTGATCAGTTTATGAAGGAGTTGTTATCAACTGTTGTTCCCTGTGATTTGTTAGTGGACAAGTTGTGATTATAGGTGTATTTTAATCTTGTTAGATGCCTAAAAAAGTTAATGTGGAGATTTGAAACCTAAAGTGAAAATTGGAGCACTTGGAGGCCTAGTCTATTTAAGGGGTTTTGTGAAAGTTGGGAAGTCAGTCAAGAACCAAATGGTGATTTTTTTGAACAAACCTAGTGTGTTGTCTACTTACTTGCATCAATTGGTATCAGAGCTATAGGGACTAGATCTTTGAAGGAGAAGAAGATAGTTGGAAGTTGAAAGGAAAACATGCCAAAGGGAACCAAAGAGTTGATTGAAGAAAAGGAGATGCTATGGAGAAAGGCAATTTTTGAGACTAGTTGTAAGTGTCAAGGCAAGGTATGTAAGGTAATGGTGGATTCAGGTAGTTTGGATAACATGGTAGCACAAGAAATGGTAGAAAAGTTAAATTTGGAAAGTTTTCCTGATGAGAATCCCTATTATGTTTCTTGGTTGGATGGTGAACATTCTTTTTTGGTTAAGGAGCAAGCATTTGTAGAATTTCATATTGGTGTCTATAGAGATAGCCTTCTATGTGATGTGGTACCTATGAATGTATGCCACTTTTTGTTAGGGATTCCATGGATATATGACAGGTATACCGTATATGATGGAAGGAAGAATACATATTAGATCAAGAAGGATGGGGTTTCATTTACATTGGAACCATTGATGGAAAATGAAGAAGGACAAGATAAAGCAACAAGGGTAATTATGTGTGGTAAAAAAGAAGTTGTGCAAGTAGAGGATGAAGAGCAATCAAAAGTTGAAGCCATTTCAAGGCTTGAAGATGACAAGACAATAGTATTGCAACATGATGCAATGATAGAGGAAGAGAATATGGTGTCAGAATCATAGAAAAAGGATGCTAAGGAAGAAATCCTTGATAAGGTACAAGATAAGTTAGAGAAGCAAGATGAGGTTGTGCAAGAGATAGTGCTTTTTCCATTGATGGGACAAAAAGTGTGTGAACCCAATAGTGCAAAGGTTTGTGGATCAAATGAGTCAGAGATCTTGATAAGAGAAAAGTATGAGGCAAGTGAGAGTGAGTTGCCAGTGGAAAGGAAATAATGGCCTAGAGAGGTCATAGTGGGAGAAGTAATTTGTCCACTGATTGGACAAGAGGTTGAAAGGAAGTCATATTCTTCCATATTAGAGGTCTATAAGTCTAAATGCAATAGAAATGATGAAGAAGAAAATCCAATGGAAAAAAGGTAAATTTTTGTTTGTAGGTACAAAGGTAAGTACACCATCAGTTCTTGGCAAGAAGAAGATCAAAGTATAGTTTGTGAAGAAGCAATGGCAAGATGTAAGCAAGTTCAAAGCCACTATTGGAACAATTTTCCAATACTTGACACAATGGAGGGGATTACCAGGTGCAAAAGAAAGTAAAGAGAAAGAAGATAGGAAGCTTCAAGCAAATGAATGGTGCAGAAAAATATTCAAGGGAATTGAATTTCTTTTGGCAGGGAGTATGGTGCAGGAGCACCACGCATGTGAAGTTCACTTTAGGAGGTCAATAGGTCAAGTATAGGTGTTAGGGTAATTTTTTGCTTTGTATAAGGTCTAATTTCATTAAATAAGGTCAAATGACACCATTTCCTATGTAATAGGTTCATTTGTGAGTCATTAGTGTTAAAATGTAAAAAGTTGCAAAAAAAAGTGTAAATATTGTCATTGCAAGAATTGAAAAATACAACTTTTGGAATATGAAGGATCTAAAGTCATGAAGAAGTTGTTGATTCGGTTGTAGGTAGTTGGAAATTGAGGAGTCATGATGTAATTCCTTTAAAAAGGCCTTGCAACCATTTCTGTAAGTGTGGGTGATTGTATATTTGATTTTGAATGAATAAAGACACAATATTCTATATATTCACTCAGAATTTCACTATTTCATGATGTTGTACGGCCCTGTATTGGAAGGAAATATTTTCTAATTGGTTGTACGTGTTAGTATCTTCAATCACCTCCCATATGTTTTTTGTTTCATACAATTTGGTCATTTTTTGAGGAAGTTATTGTGCTTTATGTGAAAACAGTTAATAACCCTCTGTTAAGGTAAATGGTGACTGAGATAATTGTGTCTCTTTTATTATCTAGTTGAATCCTCTGGTTTTTGGTGAGAATAGTCTTCTATGTATATTCTTTCATATTTCAATGGTTTTGGGGAAAAAAGGTAAAGTTAAGGTGTGAAGAATGGAAGTTTAGAACTATAATTCTATGCACAGTCTGTTAAAACAGAGTTTAGTGAGGAACAACACCTAGGGTATGATAAAATTATCATAAAAATGAACTCCTAAAGGATAATTAAGCTTGTTCAGGTCCAATAAGAGGTGTCTGAAGTAATGGTTAAGAGAATTTGAGACTAGAGGGTATATAATCAATAGACCCCTGATCCACCAAGGCCTAATTAGGTCTAATTACTGAAACAACAAGTTTTAGAGCACTGGTTCTGTTGGTGGTTTTTCCAATGCACTTAAAGGAACTTCTAATATATAGCCAATTCCTATATTCAAAACTCCTACAAATGACTAGCCAACTGACAAGATCTAGTCAGAGACTAAGATCTTCTGCACTTTAGGCTCTATGGGACCTAGGAGGGTGTTCCTATTTGTGTTCATTGATATTGTACTTGATTGAACACATTATTTTCACAGATCATTTTAACTAAAAGGAAAATGTGCAAAGCTTACAATGAAATTGGCTTGTCTCTAAGTAACTTGCTACCATTTCAGCCAATGCTATTCCACATGACAATTAACCTAAAATTTGTGTAAAGATGTAAGAAAATTTTAAAGTAAATTCAAATTCTAACTCTAGGCCAACCACCATGCAACAATTTGATTAACCCATTAGGTGGATCTTTAAGGAAATAGATTAGTGCCTTATTGAATTGGGCGATGGAGTCATACACACAATAATTAGTAATATAGAAGTGACTTTAAAACTTAATGGAATGAACTACCCACATAATAGCTTTGCATTATTGAGCTCACAATTTCTGATACACAACTACTTATCAAATCCCCAGCAAATGATTGTAAATCTATGACTCCATTTGAGCATTTAATTGATTACTTGAATCAAAGCATAAAACAGAGACATACATTTGAATTGACATTCAAAAGAAGAATGAAAACATTATGAACAATTCCATTCAAGAAATACTCAAATCCATATAAGGAGAGAAAATGCATTAGAACTAGACTTTCATTTATATTCATGAGTCAAATTTGCATAACAATTTAAGACAATATGTATATGTTCTTACAACGAGCTCAAAATAGATACCTTATTCTATTCCTATCGTAAAATTCATATACACCTAACCAGAAATTTTCATCTATTTTATTTTCTCTTTTTCTCCTTCTCCTGCAAGTGAGCCTTGAATTCCCTTTTATATGACAAGGGAGCAACAAGCTTCAGGCTCAAATGAAATTTCACTCCAAATTTTCATTTCATCAAAATTTTAACTGCATTTCACTTGCATTTCAAAACCCCCACATGTTGTATTTGTAAAACATGGTTCAATTGGGGAAAGCCAAAATGTAACCGCTACCAGAGAAAGGAAATGAAAAGTACCACCAAAATTCCCTTTTTCGCCATCCGAACTATAACAAACTAGTTAACCAAAATTCCACGAGGGCGCACAATTGACATCGAATACTAGAATATGCCATGCACACAATAATCAAGACCACCATAGCAACAAATTTCATCAACACAAAAATTCAAGACCCCACACACAACAAATTCTTATTTACCCTTCACACCACCCTTACCAGTGCCATGTCCACAGTACACATGACCACTCCTAGTCATTACAAGAGGAGGAGAGGAAACCTTGGCTTCCTCCTCTTTCTTTTCTTTGCCTAACATGCTTCTAGTATGCTCGCTAGGGGTTTTGATGACCAACGACAGAACAAATATCACTTCCTCATTAGAGGGAAAACCATCATTCAGAAGAGCTAAATACTGATAATAGTTAGAGTTAGTCTCGGTCTCAGAGGGTCTACTCATAAGGTCAATAGGCGAGTGTTTGCGTCCATAAGAGTCATGCCCATATCTTATTTTCTTCTTTGTTCCCATGGGAGACCACAATGGGTTCTTTCCTTTGTCATCTTCGTTTCCTACAACATCACCTTGGAATTATAGCCTTCGACTACACCTACTGGGTACAAGTCTGGGATCTTTAGCAAAAGTATTGGTCTCCATGACTAGAGCAACTTCTAGTGCATTAGAACTAGATCTCTAGGAACTCAAGTGAGCAGACCTCCTTACTGGTTTGCTCATTTTCTTCTCTGATAATTGCTCACACTACCCTGCCTTAATCAATAACTACTAAATGTAGATGATAGGAATAGAAGCTATTCCTTCTATATTTATCACATGGAACAATGAAGATCACAATCAATGTCTAACATGCATGTGTAACCTAGGCAGTTTTTTGGAAAATGTACTGCCACCGTTTAATTTCCCATTTGCATGGAAATTCGTAGATTATTCTTCATGATTACCAACATTAGCGTCTCCACATGAATTGAGATCAACTCAACTGCTCTGTAGGATGTTAACCATTAATGTGATTTGGTTGCACAGAGTAGAAATGGCCATCACGTGTTACGTTCCAACTTTGAATGCTATCTGTCGATCTTTTTCCTTGATGGATGATCAAACAACTAGCTTTTGTTTGACCACCATTGATTTTCAGTGGTGCTCCACCAAAATTTTCATAGCCAATGGAGTTCTTCCATGTCAGATGACACCTTCACAGCGTGCAAGCTCCATGATCTGAATAAGTCAGGACAGGTGTCGAGATCTCACTGATCTCACTAGTCATAACCATCTTCCATTTTAATCCAGCAAGGCAATGGAGAATGGTGAAGATCGTTCCACCAGATTGATCTCATCCGCTCGTTGAAGATGTCGAGCCATGGGAGCAGTAGTGGGGAGTGGGTCCCACACTATACCTTGGACACGCGTTCGCTTCTCACTAACCTTGTTACATTTATCTGGCTAGCACTTAACTCCCATTGGCTAGTGAGGTATGATCCAGATCTTCTCCCTGATCTTCAAATATTGAATCTGCACATCAAGTGACGTTAACATTTAATAGATGGGACTTGGTCTAGCTAACGATGACATGAACACTGGGGTTAATGACTTAAGGTTTAAATCATCGGGTTAAAATTTAAAACCTGACTTTAGGAAAAGACTTGATATGGTGGGAAAAGGATGATCGATTACTTGGGCTAATGGGGCTGGTAGACTGACATGTCAGATGGCTCAAAAGATCACTTATGGGGTTGATGACCGACTGAGTAGGTCAACCTAAAATTATAAAATTTGCATGATTTTGAATAAAACCCTACTCACTTTGGGGACAAGGGTTTAAAAGGGGAACCAGGTTCATGGGAATTGAGATGGAATTCCTTAGAATTTTATAAGCTCCATCATCGGCTCATGCTCGGGGACACATACCCCTAGTGGGTATGGCGAGAAACAAAATCTTCAATTGAAGCAGACTAGGGTACAAGGCCAAAACCAAGGAACTTACCCGGACTAGGCAAGTAGACCAAACAGGAAACAAGCAAACCAAACCAACATATTTACACTACTTACAAAATTTACACAAGATAATTTTACAAGGTGGAGCCTCCAGGCCCCGAAAAATTCAATAACAACTTTTCCTCTATCAAATACTTTAGCTTGTTTGCTCTGTAATGAATGCACATAAGTAGTATGTGACACCAAATCATTAGTATTACTTTGACCAACATTGCTTATGCCATCTAAAGTAATATTTCTAGCTTTGTCCCTTTCTATTAAAGGTTCCTCAAATTGAATCAAGAAGGTGAAGCCTTCATATTCCACATCACCATGAGATATATGATCATCATGAATTTGTTCATCAAACTTGAAGGTCTCATAAACACTCTGGCTCTAACTAGACCACTCCTCGGGAAAGAAAACATAACTAAGTCTATTATCAATCTTCCTTCCATAAATGTTAACCCCATGGCGTGAAAGAAGTTCCATAATCATATCAATTAGATAGGGAGTGTCTGCAAAGAACTCTACTACAACTTCATATTGTCCTATATGATCTTCACAATCACCTATGCCTTTAGATTGCTTCTCACTTAGGTGAAAAGGTATTTAAGTATCTGCATATTCTGCAGAATCACCATGTAACTCCCTCTCCTCAACATAAGGAAGTGTTGTGGGAGTATCTGTGCAATCATCCTATAGAACATGCATGCCTAACTTTTCAGCCATTCCTTCAAATATATAATTATTGACCATAGGAGAATCAATGCAAGCATACTCATCTTTATGAATATCCTCATTACATCCAAAGTTGATATCATAAGAGCAAGTCCTTATTGATATTTGTATCTCCATACCTCTTGTGTAGTTTAGCACTTGGAAAATCAAAAGTAGCATATTCATTGATAAAACTACCCACCTTAGTATCACTTTGATCCTCATATGGACCATTTGCAACATGCCCCTTGATGGAACTTGTTAAATGTTTATTATAATTATCCTCAAAAAGAGGATTACTCCTACACCAATAAGGATTGTCATTTGCAACTTCATCATCCAAAACATTTTCATTAAATAAGATATTTTTCCATGCATTAATTGGATGTATCTCATCATCTTTAAAATCAGGATACACGCAATTCAGAGAGTTAGTGTACTTGAAATCAGTACAATCACTTGAAGAACACAGAGAAGCAATCTCACTATTATGTTCATCATTCATATCAGCAACAATTGACCCACATTTAGAACATTCTTCACATGATGAGAACTATTCAATGCATAGGAAACACACATCTACAAGGATATTAACATATCCCCTGCTAGAGGCAATGGATTCCATCACCTCATATGAAGAATCATATTCAATGGTAGATTCCTCAATTTCAATCTCATTACTTTGATTCCTCATGTATACCATGGCATTGGAATTAAGTGCCTTCCCTTGATTAACAAATGCATGATGGCTACCAACTGAATCAACTTGGGAAGTTTCATCTTGTACTTATTGTGTTTTCTCATATTTTATGACATCCCAAGGAAGATAATTGGGCATCACCTCTTTATTTTCATATTTTGTCTCTTCATCCTCATCATTACTATCTACATTTGTTTCTAAGTTGTCAGTCAAATGACAACATTCAACAGTCACTTGTTCTAATTCTGATGCTTCTCTTTGACCTGGTGAACTTATCCTTTAATCATCAGCAACATGGAAACTATTACTCATATCATGAGTAGTAGATAAAGGCACATGACCATGCTCAATTCTTTCCATGATCTTCAGACCATTGGCTAGACCTTGGCATATATACTTCACAAAACAAATTAATGCACATTAGATCACTGGGTCTAAAACTCCTGGTTATCTCCATCAGTATATCCAAGAATCTTGAAAATAAGTCATACGGTGACTCATTTGCATGTCTCCTTATTTCATGTAACTTCTTGATAGAGAGGATTATATTAGATTTTCCTTTCCTTGGCTGATGTGAAGTTGATGCTTGCTCGCATTCTACATTTCTTGGGAGTAAAGTAGATACAACATCCATGAGGTCACCTCCTTGGAAAATCCTTTTACCTTATGATCTACTTGGTTCAGAATTGGGGGTAGTGCTAGAACTACTACTAGCAATTGTAGGCCCTTTCATTATTGAGTATCTCAAATTGTTCTCAATATCAATGGCAATGTGATATGCCTAGTGCAAAGTTGTGGGTTTCTTTTCTCTTAATAAGAAGCTCATTTTCTTATCAAAGGCTTCTACGTATACAACCAAACATTTTGCATCATTTGGCCTTATATATTTTGGAATTTCTTTGATTTCCTTTACAAATCGGAGATTGAAAACAAGAACTAACTCCCCTTCATTTATATGGATTTCCATGAAATTCTTTCTCACCATATTAGGATTCATCCTTTCACCAAATTGTTCAATAAAACTTGTCATGAACTAACTCTGTGAGGCTATGGAACTTTCTAGAAAGTATGAATACCAATCCCTAGCATCATCCTTCAAAGATTGAACAAAAATTTTCATTACAACATCTTCATGATTCACCTCATAATCCCCCATAACATCCATAAATATTTGCAGATGCTTAGAGGTTGATTCAGAACTTTGCCCTGTGAATTTGGGAAAATGTTTCCTAACATTCTTAGGGATCAAGTTAGGGAAACCTTCAATACCACTGAAGACTAATGGCATATACCTTTCAATAACAAAATCCCTTCGCAGAGATGACATAGCTTCTTCGCCCTGCATACTTTAGTTTGATTCTTTACAAAGAAATTCTTCCAAAGGTAATGCTCAAAAGAGTAACTACTTCAAGGATAGTTACAATCTTTGCATATAAGAAGTATGAAAATAATTATTACTATTCCCTGTGTTAATGCAAATTCATCTAGTAGGGAATCATCTATGCTCCTAAGCCTTGACTTCTTTCTCATAAGCTTCCTTCAAACAAAATAATGCTTGCTTTAGATTTATGAGAATGCCTGGAAACTTTGTAGCAACTGTTAATCCTTTTTCTTGATTGCAAATTCTACAAATCTTGAAATATTCTTCACAATTTAACTAGTTCTTCGGACAGAGTTGCCGTCTTTTTTACAAAGGAACAAATTTCAAAAGCATGAAATTCTTTTAAGCTGAAATCTCATTTTGGGTTTTCTCCAACAGTGGAGTCACACTCATATCCTTTGATCTTTGCTACATTAAATCCTTTCCAGGTGCAAGAACTTTTCAATTATTTGAACATAGATGTTCAGATCCACCAAAGTATGAATGGAAAACACTATGACTTTATGTAATGGTTCTTAAGAATTGAATCTCTAAGATCTGGATAACTCTAGGATAAGACAATTTGTTATCAAACTTCTGAGTGCATCCCCAGTAGAGTCACCATTCAGTTGGTGGTTTTTCTAGTGCACTTAAAGGAACTTCTAAGAAATAGCCAATTCCTATATTCAAAACTCCTGAAAATGAGTAGCCAACCGACAAGATCTAGTTAGAGACTAAGATCTTCTACACTTTAGGCTCTGTGGGACCTAGGAGGGTGTTCCTATTAGTGTTCATTGATATTGTACTTGATAGAACACATTATTTTCATAGATCATTTTAACTGAAAGGAAAATGTGCAAAGCTTACTATGAAATTGGCTTGTTTCTAAGTAACTTGCTATCATTTCAGCCAATGCTATCCCACATGACAATTAACCTAAAATTTGTGTAAAGATGTAAGGATTTTTTTAAGTAAATTCAAATTCTAACTCTAGGCTAGCCACCATGCAACAATTTTATCAACCCATTAGGTGGATCTTTAAGGAAATAGATTAGTGCCTTATTGAATTGGGCAATGGAGTCATACACACAATAATCAATAATACAGAAGTGACTTTAAATATTAATGGAATGGACTACCCACATAATAGCTTTACATTATTGAGCTCACAATTTCTGATACACAACTGCTTATCAAATCCCCAACAAATGATTGTAAATCTATGACTCCATTTGAGCATTTAATTGATTACTTGAATCAAAGCATGAAACAGAGACATACATTCGAATTGGCATTCAAAAGAACAATAAAAACATTATTAACAATTCCATTCAAGATTTACATACTCAAATCCACATAAGGAGAGAAAATGCATCAAAACTAGACTTTCATTTATATTCATGAGTCAAATTTGCATAACAATTTAAGACAATATGTATATGTTCTTCTAAATAGCTCAGAATAGGTACCTTATTCTATTCCTATTGTAAAATTCATATACACTTGACCTAAACCTAACCAAAAATTTTCATCTATTTTATTTTCTCTTTTTCTCCTCCTCTTGCAAGTGAGCCTTGAATTCCCTTTTATATGACAAGGGAGCAATAAGCTTCGGGCTCAAATGAAATTTCACTACAAATTTTCATTTCATCAAAATTTCAACAGCATTTCACTTGCATTTCAAAACCTCCGCATGCCAGATCTGTAAAACATGGTTCAATTGGGGAAAGCCAAAATGTAACCGTTGCCAGAGAAAGGAAATGAAAAGTACCGCCAAAATTCCCTTTTTCGCCATCCGAACTATAATGAACTAGGTAACCAAAATGTCACAAGGGCGCACAATCCACATCAAATACTAGAATATGCCACGCATGCAAAAAATAGGACCACCACAACAACAAATTTCATCAACAAAAAATTCAAGACCCCACACATAGCAAATTCTTATTTACCCTTCACACCACCCTTACCAGTGCCATGTCCATGATACACATGACCATTCCTAGTCATTACCAGAGGAGGAGAGGAAACCTGAGCTTCCTCCTATTTCTTTTCTTTGCCTAACACGCTTCCAGTATGCCTGCTAGGGGTTTTGACCACCAATGGAAGAACATATATCACTTCCTTCATCAGAGGGAAAACCATCATTCAGAAGAGCTAAATACTGACAATATTCAGAGTCGGTATCGGTCTTAGAGGGGCTGCCCATAAGGTCAATATGCAAGTGTTGACGTCCATAAGAGCCGCGTCCATATCTTATTTTCTTTTGTGTTCCCATGGGAGACCGCAATGGGCTCTTTCCTTTGTAATCCACCTTTCTTGCAGTATCACCTTGGAGTTGTAGCCTTCGACTACACCTACTGGGTATGAGTCTAGGCTCTTTAGCAGAAGTATTGGCCCCCATGACTAGAGTAGCTTCTGGTGCATCAGAGCCTGACCTCTAGGAACTCAAGTGAGCATACCTCCTTACTGGTTTTCTCATTTTCTTCTCTAATATTTTTTCTCACACTACCCTGCCTTAAACAATAACTGCTAAATATAGATGATAGGAATAGAAGCTATTCCTTCTATATTTATCGCATGGAATGATGAAGATTACAATCAATGTCTAACACACATGCGTAACCTAGGCAGTTTGTTTGCAGATGTACTGTCACCATCTAATTTCCCATTTGCATGGAAATCTGTAGATTATTCTTCATGATTACCAGCATTGGCGTCTCCACACGAATTGAGATAAACTCAACTGCTCTATAGGATGTTAACCATTAATGCGAGCTAGTTGCAAAGAGTAGAAATGCCCATCACGTGTTACTTTCCAACTTTAAATGCTATCCATCGATCTTTTTCCTTTTTGGATAATCGGAAAACTAGCTTTTGTTTAACCACCATTGATTTCCAATGGTGCTTCACCAAAATTTTCATAGCCAATGGAGTTCTTCCATGTCGGATGACACCTTCACAACATGTAGGCTCCACGGTCTGAATAAGTCAGGACAGGTGTCAGGATCTCACTGATCTCGCTAGTCATAACCACCTTCCATTTTAATCTAGCAAGCCAACGGGGAACTATGAAGATCGTTCCATCAAATTGATCTCAGTCGCTCGTTGAAGATGTCAGGCCATGGGTGTGGTAGTAGGGAGTGGGTCCCACACTGTCCTTATACATGCATATGCTTCTCGCTAACCTCGTTGCATTTATTTGGATGGCACTTAACTCCTTCAGGTTGGTGAGGTACGGTCCATATCTTCTCCCCGATCTTCAAATCTTGAAATTTGCACATCAAGTGATGTTAGCATTTAATAGACGTGACTTGGTCTAGCCGACGGCGACATGACCACTGGGGTTAATGACTTAAGGTTTAAGTCACCGGGTTAAAATTTAAAACCTGACTTTAGGAAAAGACTTGATATGGTGGGAAAAGGATGACTAGTTGCTTGGGCTAATGGGGCTGATAGACTGACGTGCCAGATGGCTCAAAAGATCACTTATGGGGTCAATGACCGAATGAGCAAGTCAACCTAAAATTATAATGTTTGCATGCTTTTGAATAAAACCCTACTCACTTTGGGGACAAGGGTTTAAAATGGGAACCAGGTTCATGGGAATTGAGATGGAATTCCTTAGATTTTTATAAGCTCCACCAGGTTCTAAGAGACCTAATGCCCATTTGAGGATATTTTTTAGAAAAATAAAAAGAGTGCCTTAATCTATGATCATTTTTGAATATTAGTGCATATTATATGAATAAAGCTTTGGCAGTCCCATGAGGGGATCTACAAGAGTTTGGTCAGTCTATGAAGGAGTTGTTATCTATTGTTGTTCCCTATGATTTGTGAGTGGATAATTTGTGATTATAGGTGTATTTTAATCTTGTTAGATGCCTAAACAAGTTAATGTGGAGATTTAAAACCTAAAGTACAAATTGGAGGACTTGGAGGCCTAGTCCATTTAAGGGGTTTTGTGAAAGTTGGGAAGTTAGTCAAGAACCAAATGGTGATTTTTAAAAAAAAACCTAGTGTGTTTTCTACATACTTGCATCACCACATGATTTCTAGAAATTATATTTTGAAAGGCACAAATCTTGGTAAAATATGTGGTCCAACAAGACATTGATATACCCTCAAAACTATGGAGTTTGTATGGAGATAATAATCTCCCTAATTATGTTTCTCTCCTAATTCTAGCCTCCTCTTGTTAGGCCCTAAGAAATCCAAGATTTCCTTTTGTAGTATGATTTCCCAACTCCCAAGAGTGTGAGAAGTTTTTTAACAAAAAATATTTTCAAAAATAAGAAAATTTGCGCCATCACAATGTCAATCCCAAATGTGTGTCCAACATTGGACTGGGATGGATTTTCCATTTCCATCATCTAAATGTATTTGCAATTTTGGACCCCATTATCCCTTTCTTGCATACAAGAACATGTGACAAAGTAGGGAATATCATCTAAAATTCATCACTTTGCTACTCTTTTTTATCTCAATTAATTATTTATGAATAGTATTTGCAACAAAAGTTGCAAAGTCAAACTCATCATTTACAAGAGGGTTCTAATTATCCACTACCATGTACATAAGGTGTACTGGCATATTTTCTTGTGAATCCCATCCAAGGAATTGACAAAAAGCATTGTATTTCCTAATGAAATAATCTTCAAAGGAATCCACTTTGAAAGTCTCCACTTCATTTGGGGGAATTTTGATAGAGTTCCTATCAAAATACTTCACTTTGTATTTGGGAAGCCAGTGATCCTTGAAGCTACTCCTATCTTGCCGATATTTCTATTTGAATGAATCAAAATCAATGGAATTATTGGCATCTAAATTCAAATTGAACACATCTAAGATAAAAGCTTAATGTTCTCTTTCAAGAAGAATTTTGGTCCTTTGGACGACTCATGATTACAATTTGAGGTTAAAACTAAGGTATTCTTTAATAATGGTTTTAAAATATTTTGATACTTGTAAATACAAGCTTATGGAAATTTAGAACTATTTAGAATACTTGAAGGTGTTCCCTAACTTAATTGTAACCTTAGAACATCAACTAGGGTAATTTTTTTGGATTTAGACGTACTTGTTCTTTTTCTTCTAAACACCCTAATCATTGCAGAATGCTTTGGAGCTCTGCAAATTATCTCAATGGATGCTTTGAAAGCCAAGTGAATCATTTTACTAATTAGATTGTAGCATTTATAGAAGGAAATTCACTAAGGATGTGACATAAATCCATCTTTCCACCATTACTCTCAACTCGAGTGAGCCAGAGCATGCAACCACCCATTTTTCAAAGGTTGAATGTGATTTGTTGATCTTCAAATAGAAGGACAAGATCTGATGGTCGCTAGCAATTTGATTGATTTGAAAATATTTGACATGAGTTGAGAAAAACCTCTACCAATAGAAAATCCATACGAGACCACCTTTATACATCATCATGAGACGTGCCATCATGAAACAACAAAAAGTAATTGGTATCATTACTAGCCATGTGGAGTCTTTCCACAATTCTACTACATGAAAATCAAACCATTGTAAAGAGGTCACAGACTTGTAGAATGGTCTAAGATTGTGCCATGTTTCACTCAATTTGTTCCTTATAAATCTCATTTGATATTAAAACTATTAAAAATAATGAGATCTAGGCGTGTTTCCACCTTAATAGCTTTGAAACTTGACACATGTCCTCTTTCCATGATTCCATACACTTTATGTAGGCCTTCCTTGAGGTTTCCTATAGAATAGAGAAATACCAATAAAATTATGCAATGTGTCCACCTCTCGATGTATTCAATAGAACCTTTTGATAAAACCCTTCAAGATCATGCTACATGTCCTTCTCTTGTAGAATTTGATAGCTCAAGAACATGGAAGGTATCCTTTTTTCATGGTTCTACAAGGTGCTTGTGGGTCCCCCTCGAGGTACTCCATGAAATAGTGAAATTATCTTAAAATGTGCCATGTGGCACTCATATGGTCTTGATAAGGTTCACATAGCAATGAGTGATGCACAACATGCCACATGTCACCATTTTTGCAGCTCCATGACCAAATTTTTCCATTAATAGGAAACATTCTACAGAATCACAAAATCCACTAAAAATGCAACACTTGCCAACATTTTATTAGTTATGTGGAGCATTTTTCAATAAAATATTCATACAGTAAGGAGTAGTGCAGTCCACATGTTGGTGTGGGTAACTTAAGTTTCTTTTTAGAACATGCTCTTAAAAACAACTTATGTTCACTAGGGAACAAGGGGCCAATGGATTAATAAAATATGAAGATGTAGACATATGCTTTAATATTTTAATAAATCTTTTTAGGTCATGGGCTTAATCAGTAGCCTAGGCAAGGGGGTTTGATAAATGCATGAAGAAACAACCCTTAAGTCATAACTTAATAGGCCGAACAACCGAATATAGGAAGTGAATGCAAAATTAAAATAAAAGTAACTATAGTGTTGCTTAGAGATAAGGCATTTAGGGTTTTAGACCTAAATAGAGGCTTACAATAGTATTTATAACAAACCTTAGCAAGGAGATACTAATTTTGAAGCTCAAGATATGGGAAAAAACCAAGAACCAATAAATTTTACAAAAAATACTACCAATGGCTCATGTTGAGGATGCTTACTTTGCAAAAGTAAGGCGAGAAACTAGGATCTAGTCAAGAGAAGTAGACCTAAAAGCAAAACTAGGAAAAACCAAATCAGATTAAAAAAAACAAAAGAAAGATTGTATTTAATATGTACATATGATACATTACACGTGGTTCAATGACATATTTCAAGAGAAATGTGGTTTTAAAAATTGTCCATGCACTAGTAGTTATAGAAATTCACCAATAAGATTTCGTAGCTAATATGAATCTTCACTATGAGTGTTTCTCACAAGATAGGGTCCAAGCCATAATTCTTCAAACTTACCGTGTTTTCTTTATCTTATGCCCCTACATTCCATAGGGAGAACCATGTCATCCACCTAAAATTTTCTTGCAATAGTTTTTTTTTCAAATAGATACTTGACCTATTGTTATAGCTTGATATTCTCCTGCTATAACATCCTCCTTTTTTCATCCAATTGAGTGAGCTAGTTAATTTTGTTATTCATTGAATTAGAGATTTCAACATAATATTTTGGAATAAACCTATACACAAGTAGTAGGTTATTAATGGAATTCTAGCCTCATGGACATAAACTAACTCAAACAGAGATTGTCTAGTTGTTTTCTTCAATATCACCCTATCTATTCATAAAGAAAGCTTGAGTTTTGAATCCTAGGCCTTATTTTTCTCTATCATCTGATTTATGATTTTCATCAAGATTTTGTTGCTTGAATTTTCTTGACCATTTCCTTGGGGATGATAAGGGGATGATTTGGATAGTGATATCCCATATTGCTGGAAAAAGGTTGTGAACTCTTCATAACTGAAGCACATGGCATTATCTAGTATCAGCTTCTTTAGTACTTCAAATCTAGTAATAATGTTGTTCATCAAGAAATCAATCACAACCTTACTGTATAGAAGAAAATTTGCACCCTTTAAGCAAATTCCCCTTTCACATACTCTCACCTTAGAAAATAAAATCTGAAGGAAAAATTCCATGTCACCTACTTGTCTTCCATCCACTTGGCATCTATCCTGTGTGTCAGTGAGAGAATATTTGTTGAGGACACACGCATGGCATGTGGACGTCCATGTGGCACACTGTTGTCCTTGACGGATTCCTACTTCTGAAGTTGGCAGAGGTGTTACACACCCGATTGGGGTCGAATTATGATGTCCCTCTTCAACCAATCAACCCAAAAATGGCAGATTCTTCCTCATTCTTCCTTCAAATTCATCCATTATCACTTAATTTGACCCTCTAGCAATCTTCTTGGCATTATAGCAATTTCTCTTCACTCTTTCACTCTCAAGCAACATTCTGGTATTCTACTTTTTAGCATTGTAGTAGCAACACTCTGTTAACTCCACATTACAAGTGTGAGGCCATTATAGACGTTGTGAGCTTGGAGTCTTGCAAGACATCCCTTCACCACAGTTGCAGAAGTGGTGACTTTTCCAAGTTTGTAGATTTCTTTCTCCTCCATTGGCTAGTGATATTTTGGGTGGAGGTGGTAACTCTTCACTCCTCTCCTTTGTAATTTTATTGAGTAGCATAATATTGTTTGTAGTGTTCTTTTCTATTTCTTCTTTCCTTTATCACATATTCTACTCCATTGCTTTTTGACTATCCGTAGAGGTGGAAACACCAAAACAAGGGTCTAACTAAGGCATGACCCTATACAACCCCCAACAATTTTCTCTCTTTCTTGTGTGTAGGTGAACGTACATGCAGAGCTAGCTAGAAAACTAGCGCTTGTGTGAGATTATTTTTGTCACCCTAGCCCTCATTTATTTGCTTTATCACATTCGTCTTTACTTTCTATATTTCCTCATTCTATTTTTTCCACCTAAAACCAACTAGCTAGGTTATTAGTACATTTTTTGGCAATTTTTACTATGCTTCCTATTTTCTAGCCGTATGGATGCCAACACGCCAAAGAGATGCTAGCGTGCTACGCTGTCGTCCGCAAACAAAGAGTTGTCTGAGGTGCAATATTGACTCCAAAAACCAACTCACCTAGCCTAAACCTAAATCTTGGGTCTGAAGAGTGACATAAGAACTACATAGTGCTCTTCATTCTTGATTCCCTTCCTTTAGAGTGAGGTAAGTTAGGGTAGCCCTCCGCTCTCAGCTTTTTGTGACCTAAATCCTTGACCTGGTTGCCCCCCCTCTCTTAACCTTACTAGTAGCCTTCCTAGTAGGGATTTCCTCTATCCAATTAGTAAAATAATCAGTTCTACTAGTATCCAACCATGTCCTCCACTAGAATTATCTACTATCTCCCCAATGAAATCAATGCCCCACTGTTGAATTGGGACTTCTAAAGACATTGGTCTTAAGGGAAGATTCCCAAAAAAAATCAATTTCCTAGAGAGTCTTTGACAGGGATCACATCTTCTAACTAATTTATGAGCATTTACAAAGAGTGAGGGCCACCATTATCCAAACCTTATAATCTTAATATGGGATGTATTATTTTCCATGTAGTGGCCTCCACATACTATATTGTGTATCTACTTCAAGATGGTGACAATTTTTTCTCCAAACCACACTCAAGAATACTCACAATATCTCAACAAGAACATTCACAATAATCCATAAACCTTACCCAAGTTCAACCTCAAACAAAACTAAGGAATAAATTACCAGTTTCCCCAATTACGACTCAACTGGACCAAACTATATGTGTGTGTGTGTGTGTGAAATCAAATCACATGTTGTTGAATTAATTGTGTGTCACTAAAATCAAACCAAAGTGCATCACTATATAGCGACACATCCTAGATACGTTACTAAATTTTATCAAATGTATCACTGAATTTGATCAAGTGTGTCGCTGAATTTGATCAAGTGATTTGATTAGTACATCCCTCCTTCTAGCGCCAAAATGTGACCATAATCATAGTATGAACTAAATATGTTGGATCCAAATGAATTTAAATCCTATTTAATCCCCTAAGTCATGATCCCAATAAGATATTCAAAATTCATTAAAGACTAAGAACCCTTTAAACTAACATGAAGAACACAAAAAAAAAATGGGAACCTACTTTAAGACTCTGAATTTTATCCTATTGGGGGAGTGGTGTCGCATTAATGTGGAATGGAAACCATTTCCCAATCCCTTAGATAATATGAGCTTTTCCAATCAGTTTTATTGATTAAAATAGATGGAAACTGATGAAAAATAATGCAATATGACCAAAATATAGATGCAAAAGCTATATTAACATGATGAAGATAGATGTTAAATGCTTGATGGTAATGATGCAATCTATGCTAACTGAAGTTGAAGTTCAAAGATGAAATCCATTGATGTAAATTAGACTAAAATGATGCAAACTAAGCTAAAATGGAAGACATTGATGGATGCTTAAGCTACTATGATCAAGATTTAACCTATAAATGCTAAATATATGCTAAATATGGATGCAAGTGGATATGAGTTTCAATAGCATAAGTTTTCTATCAAAAGATGGATCCTTTTCTCTCCAAATAGTGATGTATTTATAGGAAAGCAAATGAAAAAATCAAGGGATTAGATTGATTTGATCAATCAATGGTCAATAATGAATGAAGGGTGAGAACATGGATCAAATATTCTCATCAATGGATGAGAATCAAAGATCACATGGATCAAGGGTTGAGAATGATTTTAACATACATTGTAACAACTTTCAAAGTTTGTTACAAAGTTTATTTGAAAAGAATCATTTCCTTTTTGGAGCCAAATAGGAGAATATTCCTTTGGAATATTCCCTATGCAAGTGGAAGGGAGGGAAACTAGAAATTTAGTTAATTAAAACTAAATTTAAATGTGCAAGATGGAGAATAATGTGATATTCATTAAATAATTGATTTAATGAAAAAGGGGGATGCAAATATGATATTTAATTAAATAGTTTAGGGTTATTTAATTAAATAAGAGAACTTAGGGGTTAAATTAAATAATTTGAATTATTTAATTAAATAGGGTGAAATGTTAGGTGAGACGGGGTGAATTAACCCAATTAGGTCAATTAGATTAATAGATGAAAATGAAGCATTTAATTAAATAATTAGGATTATTTAATCAAAAAAGTGAAAAGAAGATGAAGTTTAGGACGAAATGATGGTAGTGATCAAATTCAAGTGTGTAGTATCATTCAGGACAATTTTAAGTGCCTACATTTTTCCCCTCTTTGAAGTGAGGTACTTGTTACGTTGGTTCAAAGACTGACACTTTTTAGATTAAAACTACTACTCAGATCAAAAATTTAAAAATTCCTAATTTTTCTGGATGCCCCATTGTTGCCCCAATGGAAGGAATTAAGCTAGTACCCTACCCCCTTGAGAAATCAGGAAGAAATTTTGAATTTTGGGTTGATCTCTAGACAAAAATTCTAGATCAGTTCAACTCAAAGAGGACTAGAAAGCATACATGTTTGTTGTAGATAGATTTGATGATATATAGATAGTCATCAACCATAGGTAGACTCATGTATATTTTGAAAGATCACACATATTCGACACTTGGATAGAACTGTTAGTAAATATATAAGAATAAGAAGAATATGATGGATGGATTAGCCATTGATTTCGAGATAGATTCAGAAGTCCAACAAGCCTATGATTCATCAAGACTTTATTAGATTATGGTGATAAGAGTAATGATTTTTCTCATATCTTGGGATTGGGACTCTCTGCCATTCCTTATGTTTGATATAACACATATACACGATGTATCATGGTATTGAAGACTAGGATGGCATTGTATCTAGTGACATGGACTTTGACTCTGCAAACAAATAGGATAGTTTTTGTTCACACCTTGACATACAGAAACCTCATCAGAATGTAGTTTAGCAATTTGGAATAAATCAAACCAAAGCATATGCAATAGTCAACAATCTACTCCAAACGACTTCCCTACACACAACTAAGCAAGTTTGCACCAAGATTATCTTACAAGAATACCCACAAGCGTCGCAAACAAAAGATAATGATTAATGCCCCATTCCTTTCTCCCTAAATCATTTAGACATCATCAAGAGGTCCTCAAAATGGGTCAATAAGATAAATCATAAGAAAATATCAAACACAAACAATAAGTGTTATCTATATCTCTTTCCAATAAAACATAGCTAAGGTGATGGCTAATGTTGATGTCCATTGTCGGAAGGATGCATCCTAGAACATGTTTATCAAATGTGTTGACTAAGACTAGGTGTGTGATAGGCCATTGCTACAAACTCTACTGACTTGTTTACCTATGATCTAGACTTTAGATTATGACACTTAGGTTCTCACTTTTCAACTTGTGATACTTGTTTTCTACTTGTTTTACTAAAGTTTGAAGACGATGATTGATTTATTATGAATGAAGAGTATTGCGGGTGAAAGTGAAATGGGATGGATGGTTTTGGATTTTTTCTAGAATATTTCAATGTTTTTGGTATTTCAAAATTTTTTGAGGTTGTTTTGGTCTTTTTGAAAGCTTATGTGAATATTTTTTTGTTTCTTGATTATTTGAGGTTGTTTAGGGTCTTCCAAGTTTTTTCACTGTTTTGGGTTTTTCTAAGTTTTCAAATTTTTGGGGGTTTTATGAAATTTTGACCAAGAACCTAACCTAAAAGACTATCCTAGGGGCCTCGGGGGCTTATCAAAGATGAACCTTGCCTACATTATACATGCAGAAACCACATAGTTCAACTCATGCGACTTATATTGTTGATGAAATAAGAATGTTCATGGATTGCTAGTTTACTATGATGAAATCCAAAAGGACTGACCTAGGGTGTCTTGGGGGCTTATCAAAGATGAGCCTTTCCTATGTTCAAGCTTAGAGACAACGTAGTTCGACATGGTACTATTTTTGAATTTTTGATGTTTTGACCTTTTTAAGGATTTTGATATGTTTTGGATGTTTTAGGATTTTCAATTTTCAATTTTTGAATGTTTTAGGATTTTAGCTGAAGTTTTATGAATGTTTTTGGATTTTTGGCTATACAAGATTTTGATTTTATTTTGATTATTTTGATTTTGCAAGTATTTTTGTATTTTTGTTGAATGTTTTATGATTTTTTTTGGATTTTTTGATGTGATTTTGAGGTAAACGATAACTAGATCATGATATTGATGTCACACTATGAGATATAAGACATGGATAATGAGTTATTCAAAAGAAAGAGTGCAGGAACCTACCCCTAGTGTCTAGCAATGATTCATAGTACAATGGACAACCAAGATAGGTGATGTATATGCAATGATGTCAAAGGATTTTTATCATGCTAGATATGGGCTATGGGACTTCATGAGATAAAATGGTAAAGAGCCTACCAAAAAAATTTCCATGAGTAGAGTTGAAGCATACACCGAATCTTTTTCAAGCTTAAGATAAACATAAATATCTCGATAAATCTGGATTGGATGAATGGAGGGAACATTGGATTTATCATGACAAGGATGAGATGCTTTTGTCTAAGAAGGATCATATAGATGTTTGATTATACTCATGATGCCTATTTTCCAATTTTTCATCACAGTACTTTCCTAAAGGACCACTGTAGTTGTTTTCACTGGAGGATGGTTTTTTATTTTTATTATTTTCTTGATTTCTTGATTTTTTTATTTTATTTTATTTTTATTTTTTTTATTTTCTGGAAATATTACCCTCGTGTTGAACCACCTAGTGGAATTGATGTAGAGGCCACTATCATAACGTGTGAACGATACCCTACTTGAATAAGTTGCTTTCCTAAGATACAAGCACTTGAATGCAACTTTTAAGAATGTTGATCATCCTTGTTGGTACTGGAATTAACCTTGCCTATGTGCACCCATCGTGATAGAGTGCCTTCAGAATCCTTATGATGAAGAGTAGCTATCAACACACGGTTAACATGAGATTTGGATATCATGAATGGAGTGTTTGGTGTCATGCATGAAGGAATATGGGATGGATGGTTCGATGGTTTGGAACCTTTGACTCTTGAAACTTGGGAAGATGAGGAAAGATGGGTGGGAATGTAGCTTTTCATGGAATTAGGAACAACCACTGGATATACTTCATTCTTTGCTTGAGAAGCTCGCTTTTGTATTTGAGCATGCTTGCATTTTCCTTTTTTATTTTTCCCCATAGTTTCTTTGACCAATGGAGTTTTGGAGGGATTATTTTCTTTATTTTTCTTTGGTAGCCATTTGTATTTGCTTTGTCCTTTTTTCTCTATTGCTTCATTTTCTTTGATGATCTTCTCCTTGATTTGATATGAATCTTTCTTTTTATGTTGGTCCCAATTCTCATATGAGATGATGGGTGGATGATTCATGATATGACTAGTTGTAGTATTGATAGTATTTTCATCATAAGGATCATTTGTGCCCCATAGCTTGATGTTCGTATTAGACAAGATTTTCCCTAGCATTGTGAAGGTATTAACAATACCTAATCCTTTGCCCTAATAATATATCCTCTAATCCATAGCCACTAAATATGACTTTTCATGAACACATGATATTGTTATGGGTTCTTGCTATCAAGAATATGAACTTTTGCTCCAAGTCTATGACATCATTATTTGTTGATACTACTTAAAAAGATGGTGTTGAAAAAGATGTCGATGATGCACAATCACTATAAGAATCAAGAATCTCAATTGTTGCTTTCTCTTATGTAGGAATACCAAGAGTGGGGGACTCTTGTTTTGGATGAAGAATGTCTATATATCTGTCAGAAAGAAACATCTCAGGGGTAATATCGGGGACATCTTTGGAGTTTAAAATGGTTTGGAAGATGTCCCTTAGCTCTCGGTGAAACTCTAGGGATAACGGTTCTTGATCCTAACTCAATTCAAAGTAACTTGTTTATCCTCAAGAGCCTCTTCTTGACATGATCCATGGGTGGATGATATATCATTAGTAAAAGACTCTTCGCAACAATTTGTGGGTATGGTTGTAACAAGGGATATTTCTGGCTCATTTGGAACTTCTTCAACATGCCTAATCATTGAGTCACATATTGAAGAGATATTGTAATTTGATACATACTTGATCTCATTATGGTATGAAATATTGCTAGACACTTTTGATGGGTTTGGACTTTGTTTTAAAACAATATCTTGATATATGCCTGAATGAATACCATAAATGTGTCCCACCGTGGTATCATGAGTATGGTTTACCTTATTTGAGGTTGATGCCTTTCCTGAATCTTTTGCTTTTGTATGAGCAGGCATAGGGTTTGTGGAAATTTTCAGATTTTTATTCCCA
>VDFB02271358.1:911570523-911754952 GCA_007258455.2 Sequoia sempervirens
TATATTATATTATTAATATTCCAAATCAATTTTTTTTTGCATAATGGGCACCATATTTACCGCCAGTGATTTTCATTTTTAGCATGAATAATTTTTCCCAGAATTAATTTTTTTGCTTCATGCCTGAATACATTGTTGCTGAAAATAATTTCCCCCCTGCATAAGAGTTTGATTTTTAATGGATCTCCTGGATCTCCTGCATTGTGATCAACCGGGTCTTTCGCTGATGAAGAGGAAGTTGAGGAATTCGTGGGATCCAGATGTTGAGTGTATTAGATCCACATGCCAAATGGTGGTCATTCCAGAGAGGTTGTGTTGAGAGGGCTTCAACAGGTGGAGGATCTGTTTGTGTGAGCAAAATTTGCATGAATTCTGTGGGAAAGATGGACACGATTCAAACAATTGACAGAAACCATAGTTGGTGGTGGCCATGTGTGAAATGCACCAGAAATTTTGCCACAATAATGAGTGCCAATAAAGCTGCAACAAACTCACACAACCCACACTGGTCAAAACTCCCTATAAAATCAAACATCACCAACGAGTATTTGGAGGTAAAACAGTTGCCACATTTTCACTTCTTTTGCAAATATTGCCCTTTTCAAATTACCAAATTTTTGTTGGGTATTGTTGTTTTCAAGTTCTATATTTTAGTTTTCTCATTATTGTTTCACCAGTGTGAGGACTGGTTCGAGGTTTC
This sequence comes from Sequoia sempervirens, assembly GCA_007258455.2. Lineage (NCBI taxonomy): Eukaryota > Viridiplantae > Streptophyta > Pinopsida > Cupressales > Cupressaceae > Sequoia > Sequoia sempervirens. Next base: position 911,571,224 of record VDFB02271358.1, read on the forward strand.
TGGAACTATTGAGATTGATACCCAATAGCCAAACTACTATTTTTGTTTACTGTGAAGAGATTGAAGTAGCAAGTGAAGGGATATTCAACTCATCTTCCAATATTCTGTCGTGCTAGGGTTTCGCCCAAAATCTTGAGGTAATTCACTTAGCGCATTTTCATTTTTTAATTTCTCCGCAAACATGAAACAATTTAAAATCATTTTTTGACTTCTGAATTTAAGTGGTGTCTTTGATTCTTATGCATTTGGCCATTAATCGGTGATTTGAGAAAGCAAAGGCCATGACTTTTATTGTCATTTTTGTTTAAATCTAGAAGTTTCCAAGAACAACAGTGTGTTGATATGTTCTATAGTCATAGCTAATGGGCACATACACAATTTTTGGTGCTTTTACTTTGTTCTCCTCCTTTGCATCGCCTTGAGGTGTCTTCTCCGCTTATTTCTCTCCCTCCTTTTTTCTCTTCTTTCAGGTTCAGGATCCACTTCCCATATCATAGTGATCTTGTTTTCTTCCCCTATCCACTGATATGTCTTTTACTTCCTACGTCCCTGCTTTTTACTAATTTTTCAGACATAAATAGGCTTATTTACTGATTCATTGAATCTGTATTGCATTTTGATTTCTTTTCTTTCCATCTTAAGAGGGTTGTTTATTTGTTGAATGCAATAGCTAACAAATAATAGGGGTTGAACTCATGCTCAATTTAGAAAAACAACATGGCAGAGTATCAGTTCTTTTTGGCTAGGGTTTCTAGATGGGCGCAGATGCCTCTACAGATGAAATTCTTTTTGATTCATATCCTTGTGGGATGGTAGAGAATAAAATATTAGTGGAATACATAAATTGCTTTCAGTATGCAACAACTCAAAAAATGTCAAATGTGTAGGAACTCCAGGTAAGATTTTTGTATCAAAGTTAGATACCTCAAAGGTCATCTAAATTAATTTGTATGCCTATGGGACTTTTACTCAAGGATATAGATTTTCCCAGCAAGCCTAATTGATGGATAATGTGCATTGTGTGTTAATAGAGCATGTTTATGGTAGAAAAATTGATAGAGATTGGCTTCCCAAACTTGTAACATAGCAAACAATGAGGGTTAATGTGGATTCAAACCCACTTACACATTCTGTACACACTCTGCTATAATAGCTTATTAGTTCTGCCATTGTCTACGGTTGATTCCTGAAAGACTAGTCTTTAGGGAGGTTGTGTATGGTACACAAAGCTTCTGCACACACCAATTTTGATGGTTTGTCATACTTGATGTCTATCACAAATGAGTTTAAAATGACTTTTGTGATGTCTCTTAATCCTTTTCTTTGTAGAAATCACACCATAATTAAAGCTAACTGCAATGCCTTGGAGTGTCTCTTACAACCTTATAGCTAGTTTTAAGAGAGGTCAAGGTACCTTTGAACCAAGTCTATAGTTCAATAAGAGTAAGTGAAAATGACACTTGAATCCTTTCTTGTTTTCAACTACCATGACCTGTGGTAATAAAACAACACATGTAAATAGCTTAAACATCTCTGACCCAAAATGTCTCAGAATCATGTCTAACTTTATATTACATTAGTGATTTCATGCTATGGCTTGTCATTTCCAAGCATGCAAGTCCAACAATGGATAGCTATATTGATTTATCACATTTCAGGATCTACTCTCAAAGGAACAATGAATATCACCATCCATTGTCATGTACACTTTTTTTTGGCACTTTTTTTTGGTGATATGCAACATAAATAATATATATGTTTTGTAATTGTAGTTCCATAGACACACATGTTCAAACATTTCATTTCTGACATATAGTTGAAGGTGTCAAGATTTAAAAATTAATAGAAGTTGATGGCGAGTTGCAAAGCTTTACAATCCTCAATCAAGACAATGCAATCATCCACTAAAATTAGTCTGTTATGCATATAAATCTGGTTGCTGGCAAATGGACCAGCTTCACAAAGTCTTCAGTAATTTCTAAGCCCATAAAAGAAAACATAGTTTTGAACTTTAGAGCAGAAACAGGGGAATACTTGTCAGATTGGGAGTTCAAGGGAAATGTGGAAGAAGAGTGCACTAGCTTCACTGGAGGAATTGACCTACTAAAACACAGGTTCATTCTCTATTTTTTTTAGTTGTTTATTGCACTTGCTTGAAAAAAACTGTTGCAGCCTTTACACCAAATACATTTTGTTCATATTGTGCAAATAGTGTATTCTATGAAATGACGCCTTTTTGAGGCTCTTTCTCAAACTGTTTATGTGCTTGTCTAGGCATGCACTTTTTTTATCTGCCAAACTGCATTTGAATCGATTTATCTGACCCTAAACCTACCACTTTGAATCGATTTATCCTTACCTTAGTTAAGATAGTTTTGAATCCCTTAGGATCCCTAACCCCTTGGACTAGGCTACATATGTGGTTTCCCCCCTAGATTGATCCATTTTGTGACCTTTTCCCCTATTTCAAATTCTATATTTCCCACCCTTGAGATCAACCTTTTTAAAATTTAATTGTTACCCATAAATTTGAGTGGCAAAAAAATTGAGTTGAGCATTTATAATCTTGTATTTTTAGATAGTCCTCATTAGTACTCATCGAAACATCTCATTTAGAGAATCATAAATTACTCTCAAATAACATTTACATCAACACATACATTAATGTTTAGTTGCAACAATCTCAAATAACATTATGTTTAGTTGCAACAATCTCAGTTCTTGACATTTCAAAATCCATGTTGACGTTTTCTCCTTCCAATGATTCTGCATTAGTGTTTAAGTTTGAGGACCTGACACTAGGGAGTTTTCTACATTTCTCCTCTCATTTGATCCCGTTATGATTATATTCGAGAATAGTTCAGTATATTGTAGGAGATTAGCTTGACATGGTTTACTAAGTGCATGGTAAATCATAGTTTAGAGGTGTTCATCTATTTGCTCTGTTAAATCATAGTTTAGAGGTGTTAATCTATTTGCTTTGTTAAATCACTCTCCAAATTCATATAAAGCAACCCAATGTCAGGAGATGTCCCCATAGATGTATTTGGAACAGGATTGCATTTATGATACAAGTGACAAGTACCAGGGATCAGGTTACAAGTGTCCAGGCAAACATGACACAAATGTTAGAAGAGTTTTCACCCCTGCTAAACTATTCAACAATGAATTATGTTCCAATTTAGCCATGTCAGGCCCCCAAGGTTTAGTGAGCATGCAATCCATCACCATCCAAAACTCGAATAACCATGCCTTTCAAGCCAATTATGTATGCTGGTTCTTTTTGCAACAACCCCAGGACGTGTCAAACCTCAAAAAAATACCTTTCAACTCCTCACTTACCATCTCTTTGGCCAATATAAATGTAACCCTATATGGTGTTTCCCAAAAGATGCAGGTAAATAGAATTGACATAGCCCTCCTCCAGTAGTGCATCTCCATCTAGAGAAATTATATCAGGTGGCAAAAAGTGAATCAAATTATCCAATAGAACTAAATGTGGCAACAGATGGAGTGCCTTATCTCCATAGATTTTGAAAGATGGTAGATAATATTTCATGGTGAGATAAATATCCTTTAATGCTTCTATATTTTCCAGTCATGTAGGAGAAAATATTGGGTTTTTGAGTTCTCCTTGTTCTTACAGATTAGTGCATCTATCACTGTTTCCTTTCCCTCTTCAGACTTTATTCAGATGTGCCACTCATCTTCTCTCCTTGAGGGTGACGGATCTTGTGAATACACCACTTAAGTGCCTCAGTCCTATCTTTCCTTCATTAGGGGTTCTAGACAATCTTTGTTCTCATTTTTGCTATGTTGATTATAGATGCCTAGCTTTGTTTGTAAAATAAATGGTTGCCTTTGAGTCATTTTCTAAAAAGCTCATAAATTACTACTTCCCTCCCCCCCATCATGAGCATCTTGTACATGAATTAGCCTTAAAGTAGTAATATTCATCATGAAAGGTACATACACAGTAGCCATTAATGTATGATCAGGGTTTCATGATAAGTCAATGAATGTTGTGAGATGTAACTATAGATTGGGTTGAAATATGCTCAAAATCTAGTCTAATATAGATTACATCTTCTGCATATTAACTCTTTCGACCCTCATGAAATTTTTTATTTTTAATTACTTGATCTCACCACTAATTAATGTCTTGAAGGACCCTGCATAAGAACTTCCTTGTGTTTTCAAGAAAGTGAACAATACAGTATGATCCTTGCATTCTATTGATTTTAACTAGAGTCATCGACAAAAAGTAATTCTCCCACATCAAATTAAACTCACCAATGGTGCCAGGATGTTGAGCATAGAAGTACCTTAAGTTGTGTATTTTGAAAGAAGTTGATATAGATTGTGTACGTATAATGATAACCATCATTTGCAAATGTGCAAAGTATTCGGTGAGTCACCGAGTACTCAGTTTTTTTTGTGGGGCGAGTTTTCACAGTTAAACTTGCAACTCAGGAATGTAGATTACTTAGTGAGTTTTAGGGGTGAGTTGCTGAGTACTTGTAGGTTTTTTTGAGGGCCTGGATTTCACAATTTAAGCTTGCGACTCAATAATACAAATTACTTGGTGAGTTTTAGGGCCAAACTCACACAACTATTTGGTGACTCTGACCCTAAATCTCATTATACATGGTATGTACCAGTGTTATTATTTACTGTATGTCAATAGTACAGAGCCACCTATTGAATTGGCATCAGTGATGAGAATGTGATGGAAATGTAAGTCTGTTTAGAATGTTAAGCAGCATATTATTTGTAAGTTATGTTAGGATATGCAAAACATTTGACCAGGGCAGTGCCATTTTGTTACCTTGTAGAAAATAGAGTAGAATTTATTGAAGTCAGATTTTGAGTATGAACTGGAATGAAAGTAAGATTACTTTTGCAAATATTGTGTATAGAAATTTATACTGTACTTGTTGCAAAAAAAAATTGATTATTAAAATAATTGATGTTCTATTTTAAATTTAGTGACAAATCAATGTTTTTTCTGCTTTTGATATTATTTCTTTGAACTTATGTTCCAAGTTTTCTGGAAACAGACCGAATCATTAACTCTTGGAAGCAAATGTTCTCTATTACAATAATAAGATTATGATAGTGTAGTGATTGTGGATTACAAATATAGGACTAGTTTTTTGATTAAGGTAACAAGGGATTTTAAAAGGGCCCAGACCTTTGTACAATTCAGGACCATTGTTATTATTTAGTTTATGTCAATAGTACAGAATTGCCTGCTAAATTGGCATCAGCTATGAGAATGTTATGAAAATGTAAGTCTATTTAGAATGTTAATTTTGCATATTATTTGTAAGTTATGCTAGGATATGCAAAACATTTGACCAAGGTAGTGGCATTTTTTTAACTTGTAAAAAATGGAGAAGTTGAATTCCATGCATAATTTTTGGATGCTTAATCATTGATAATTCTGAATTTATTATACAATTAGTTTTTATAGGGCAGGTGTGACAATAATGCATACTATTGGGCTTAAATTGTGTCAGATGGCAGAATGCAACCTACCAACTACTCTCACCATAACAACCATTCCCCTAGCAATTTCCCTCCTTCCTCACCATGGTGTGAGTGGGTGGTTCCTATTACATTTGAGCTAGACTTGCATTCACCTGGACCACAGAGGATAGAGAGGCTAAATTTTTTATTATGGAAGTGTCAAGGGGGTCATGGCCACAATAAATGAGAGCATAATTTTATTTCAACACCCATTGTCAAGTGTGATAGGAAAGAGTGTAGGCACCCCTGTCAGTGATAGAAATAGAACCCATCAAAATAAAATGTTTGTCACCTAGTTAGAGGTTAGTTTCCTCCACATGGATTTAAAAAACATTCCCCTCCTAGGGACCAAAGAAATCCATCTCCATAGAGAGATAATGTTAAGAGCTTAGGGGCGTTGAGAACTCAAATTGCATCACCCTCTACTTGATGGGGCAATTGATTGTTGATTCCTTTAGAGGATTTAGGCACTTGGGTCTTTGGCTTTCAAGTGAAGCAGCTCATCAAGTGTTAGCCTTCTCTATGCTCGATAAGAACAAATCCTTGACTAATGCCTTCATTTCTTTCCTTGAGTGGCCCAACTTGATAGAAGTTGATTATCAATATAAACATAAGAATCATGAGGACCCTTATCATTGAGAAATCTATACTAAAATGAATGGAAATTATAGGAGGCTTTCCCTATTTAATACAATACGACCTTTCTAGACGTTTAGAGAAGAGCCCCCTCATAGAGAGTATAGGGATGTATCTCACAATTTTAAGCACATAGGACATTTGTTCTAACAATCCTCCATATAGGAACACACCCCCCCCCTTCATTGGAAATCTTATTTTGATGAATAATCATCATATGGCTCCCCATTATTGTGGCCCTTTAGACATCGTATTCCAAGAGAGTGTTGAGTATGGTGCTCATGTAAGTGGTTGATGTTGCTTGATTTTCAACAAACATTGGGGAAAGATCCACAAGAATCCTTTAGCTTCCCAAGTGATTTGTTGCTTTGCTTAATCCTCTTTCCAAAATCCCAAAGTTCACTATTTCTCTTAAATCCCTATTGAGTTTTATGGTGGCATGTATGGGTAGGGAGCATGATGAACTTTAGGTTAATTTTCACCCAAATCTTGTGTTAGGATCTGTTGTATCACTTAGAAACCTTTCTCTTGATTCGATTCGCTCTAAGGATTCTATATTTTATTAAAAAATTTATATCCTTTTTCAATGTTGCTAGACCATTTAACCTTGAATTTGGGTTTTAACTACCATGAAACAAAGGGGAAGTGATTCTAACTTCGATTGATTATTTTGAGGGTGCATGGCTGCCATTCTTGAAGGACTATATTTAATAAGGTTTGATACTTTGATATTTTCAATCATGTCTTGAGATTTGAAGTCCACCTTGAGGTTGTCAAATGTTACCTTATGAGGAATATTTGAGCAAATGTTTTAACTTGAAACATTTGAAATTAGTATCACTATTTAAACTTCTCTCCTAAAACATTTGAAATTAGTATCACTATTCAAACTTCTCTCCTCCAAAATGGGTATTCTTTTTATTGCAATTGCAACTAGAATGCAATTAAAACATTTGAAATTAGTATCACTATTTAAACTTCTCTCCTAAAACATTTGAAATTAGTATCACTATTCAAACTTATCTCCTCCAAAATGGGTATTCTTTTTATTGCAATTGCAACTAGAATGCAATTGGTGATGCCATATTTAATTCTCCAAAGGGGCACTCCACTAAGTTGTATTAGGCCAAAAAGCACCATGTTACTTAGTTACCAAAAAATTAGAAATCCAATTAAGATTGACCTGATACTCCTTGCAAGTTAGATATCTTAAAAGTGGAAATCCAATTAAGACTCACCTCATACTCCTTGCAACTTAGATATCTTTAGTAAGCCCTTGATCATGAAAAAACTAACAAGAAAATTAAGGGCACGAAAAGGAGAAGACATAATTTTGGAAGGAGAAGACATAGTGACTCCCAAAAAATTATATTTGTTTCTAATTCTTATGTTACTTAGTTACCCAAAAAGTAGAAATCCAATTAAGACTAACCTCATACTCCTTGCAAGTTAGATATCTTAAAAGTGGAAATCCAATTAAGACTCACCTCATACTCCTTGCAAGTTAGATATCTTTAGTAAGCCCTCAATCATGAAAAAACTGACAAGAAAATTAAGAAGGGCACGAAAAGGAGAAGACATAATTTTGGAAGGAGAAGACATAATGACTCCCAAAATTTTATATTTGTTTCTAATTATTTTGATAATAGACCAACTGCGGAGGTGTTAAACTCACCAATGTTATAGATATGATAAACCATGATAACAATGATGTGAAAATCTTTTGTTATCCTCATTAGGGTTACATTATTGATCCCCCTAGATATGCTAATGAAGCTTAGTTATTTGGACAATTCTCAAGGGAAACTAACCTCAAAGTTTGTCTAAACATCTAATGAAGTATTCAATTGTGTAGATATTGCAATCTCATTGTAAGACTCTACCTTGGGATCTATTGCATCTTTTTTTGAATCAAAGAGCTCTAATTCTTAATGAACTTGGATCTTGCCAAGAAGACTCTTTCCTAAGATGGTTTTGAGCCTCTTCATACCTTTCATATATCTAATGGTCCCTTGTTAATTTTTGATCTAGTGATTCTCCCTAACCCCGATGGATAACCTTGATATCCATCAGGGTCAAGTTTGTTTTCTTCTTTATAGAATCATGAATTGAAAATTATGGTAAGTGTTATGTGGTTAATAGAGTGGGGACTCAAAAAATTATGCACATGAAGATATTTAAGGAAAATAATGGTTCTACTTTCCAAAGACTCAAGATGTGTTATTGAGAAAAAATAACATTTGCTTTCAATTTGTCTCTACGTACTATCCTCTAGGGAACAATCATGCTAAATCTTCTATAAAAATCTAAAGATCATTCTCCACATTGTGGGCTTGTAGTTAACTTCTACAGGGTTGGTGTTGGAATATATGCCTCAATCTCACAAGCTAAAACCTCTGAGAAAGCATAGTCACTGTGACATTCCTATTGTCTGGCCGACTGGCAGTTTACCTTATGTTTTGCTCATGTCGCCAAGACAATGCTATTGTCTTGCCAAAGGAATCTATCGATGTGACTTATGGCCATCGTTGTAACTTCTCATCGTGTGGAGAACTCTAGCTGACAAGCCATTCAATCGGGCGTCGGTGAGACTCATAGCGACCGGGGGCTTCAGAGTGACTTCTACACTTGGGAAGAAGTCCCAGAGACATTGGAAGGTCTTGCCGACAAGGATACACATTGAATTCATTGCGGTAACCTATGCCGGCTCGGTGAGAAGTCTTACCGAAAGTAACATGTCTCGGCGACAGTGTTGAGCTTTCGGGGAAACCCTTGGGTGATCGGTAAGAAGTCTTACCGATAGTGATATGTCTCACCGACGGGTATACATTTGGAGACTTCGGTGTAACACATAAGGCTTCGATATGAAGTCTTGGCGAATGTGGAAAGTCTCACCGACAGTGTTAGGGGTCATCGGTATAACATAAGGCAAACGGTATGAAGTCTCGGCGAAAGACAAATGTCTTGCCGATTATCAGATGTCTTCGGTGTGACTCTTGGCGAGCAGTTGTTTTGGGATAACATGGAAGCCTTGGTAAGAAGTCTTGCCGAAGGATGATTCTCTTGCCGACAGTGGAACACATCGATGTGACTTAAAGGCTTCGGTATGAAGTCTTGGCGAAAGCAGTAAGTCTGGCCGACAAGTTTGAATCGGGGTGACTTGGAACCTGCGGGGTGATGTCTTGGCGAAGAGCAATTGTCTTGCCGATGGGAATCCTGTTGTCGCTATGACTCTTGGCGACTGGTCAGTGTTCGGTATAATATTAAGGCATCGATATGATCTCCTGGCGAATGTTGAATGTCTAGCCGATGGTAGGTCTTCGGTATAACATGAAGGCATCGATATGATGTCTTGGCGAAGTGGAATTGTCTCACCGATGAGGCAGTCTAAGTTCAGGTATAACATGAAGCTCGTTGTGACGTCTTGGCGAAAGACGATAGTCTTGCCAATAGATGGATGCCGATAGGAATACAATGGGTTTCGGCATGACTTGAAGACTTGATATGATCTCTCAGCAAATGACTAAAGTCTTGGTGACTAAGGAACACTTCGAAATGACTTATGAGCTCGGTGTGATGTCTCATCAAATGGCGATTGTCTCGCCGATGAGAATGCTGAAATTGGTATGACTTGTGGATATCGGTAGAACTTCTTGCCGATGGAGATGACTCTTGGTGACAACATGTAATCGGGTCTTGTGGCATCGGGGAGACACTTCTAGTGTCTCACAACATGCGACACAAGTTGGTCGCTGTTGACCAAGTGAAGATTGTCCGACGTGACGAGATATGGACAAATCAGAGAAAGCATAATTTGAATCATTTCTGAGCTGGATGATTCGACAGTTTTGATTTGACAGTTGGAAACAAACCATTTCATAGAGCTGAAGCTGAAGAGTAGGAAATATAGCAAATAGATGTGAAGGCCAAGTGGCTGGCTGGAAGGCCGAGGCCATGAGGCTGTAACAGGTGACTCGAAGAGTTGACGAGATGTTAAGGCCAAGTGTGGCTGGCTGGGAGGCCGAGGCCATGAGGTTGAAATAGAGGAAGTGAGAGGCAGGGTTATGTTGCTGATTTCTCTCCTGATCAAGGATTGAATGCCATGGTTGATCTCTCATGTTGGTTAGTACTATAAACTGTGTGAGGGTATTGCAACAGTATGAAGATTGTTTTGTTTGAGAGGTTGATCAGGAAATGTACAGAGGGAGAGTTGATTACCAGATAGTATCCAAAATGAACAAGATGAATCTCTAAAGAGGCTATGAGCCTGAATTTGTATTGTAACCTTTCTGTTGCTGAATAATACAATGGCTCGATCTTTGGAGTGTGGGGTTTTTTATCCGAAAGGATTTTCCCCACGTAAATCTTTATGTTATGGTTTTTTGTTTCATCTTTCATGTCTGCTGGTTCGTGTAGTAGAATCTGTTAATGCTTGCTGTTGAATTTACATGTGTTTCTCTCAGATGGATCAATGTAGGAAATGAACTGTGTTTGTTCCGCATTTGGACATAGTTGTTCGTGTCTTTGAGGCAACCTAATTGAAAATTGAAAGTTACTGAAAGCACTACTGCATGGAATTTTCATAAGATGCGCTCCTAAATTTCCTTACAGTTGGTTTTTTCCAAATATGGAATGATAAATTCTTTTAGTAACTATTATGTATACATGGTTGTAGTGTGGAATTTGTTTGTCTCATGGTTCTATTGTGTAAGTCTTGAGATAATATGTGGTTCAGATTTAGAATAAAAGTTACTTTCTGACACTACTGCATATCATTATGTTGTTTTGTTCACTCTTTTATGCTCTTGGCATCTATGTGAATCATTCTATTAATCAAGAAAGAAACTGGCTTAGATCATCTGATGATCTCGGTGAAAGGAGTCTATCTCTGTACTCAATTTTTGAATGCTTTATGTAATTTTTCCTTCAGATTTAATTGATTTCAAAAGCAACTATCTCGACAAGTAGTTTCTTCAACACTACAAATATATCCTGCAACACTCAAGCTGGATGGCTCAAGAAGCCCAGATCACAGGTAAACACACGCTTTATGTCATTGCATTTGACTTTTTATCATTGCATTTGACTTTTTATCAATGCATTTGGTATTTGTTCAGACATTGTTTACTTGATTGCCTCTACTGCTTGCTCACCTGTTGTGTCTAACTTTATCTTTCCCTATTTAAAATTGCTTAAATTTTGTAACCATAATAGCTTGGATATTGGATTCTAGAACTAGAATACTTTCTACTTGACCTATTGCACATTTGTATTTTCTAGAATCCCTATCTTCTATAAGCAAAGTTCATATTTTCATCTTAAATCATTGCACTATATTATGGAGATGGCAAGCTATACGCCACTGTTTGTCAAGACCAATGACCAGAGGTTTTTCCCTAGTTATTATAGAAATCCTTTTTTGGTATTTTAATTATGTTACCTTCTCTTCTAGTTATTTGCATTTTCCACAAGGAACTACTGTCACATGCAAACTGAAACACTACTCTAGATACTTTAGGACATTAGAAATCTTGCTACACATCTAAACGAATAAGAAAAAAATAAAATTTGGTGACACATGCATGAACACCATTTCAATGTTTCAAATATGTCATGACTGCCAATATATGCAACTAAAAATCATGTTTTTGGTGTTGATACATTTATGAAAAGAGGGTAATAATATAAGGGCATAACCTCCCATCATACACATTAAAATGAGTTGTTGTGAGAGGCAATCTAGAACATCATTTTTGTTATCTCAAAGGTTGAAGATCCAATATTGGCCAAGAGATGGACAAAAGATGGTAAGCTTATAATATAATTTTATTTGGAATTGTTATCTGTTGTTTGCACTGCATGAAATATGACATTATTTTCTAAAATTTAGTGCAAGCATGCTTGCAGATTAAACAATTGGATGCAGACTTTGGATTTTCAAAATAGTTCCAGCATCAAGAAGTGCCTACTCTTGATGATCCCTTGAAGGTATTCTAATGCCTTTGTATCTATGTTGTTAACACTTGATAATGAATTTGAATTCCATTACATATTTTCATTGCATTTTTTTGTAGATGCAGACAACCAAGTCATTGTAGATGCAAAAGTTGGTCCCCCTCATTTTGAACAGGGCCTAGCAGTAGACTTACTTTTAGTGTTAAGTGCCTTTTATTGCAACAAATTCATTTAAAATTTAATTGCTAGTTTGATTTTGTTCTGTTTTATCTTTCTCTTTGGTTTTCTCCTTTGCTTCCCATTTTCTCCTTCACATGGTTGATGCTTGTACTGTTTGTTGACATATTTCCAGATCAACAAGATTCAATGCAGAAACTGCATTGTTTGGGCCAAGATGGATAGTTTAGTGAGAACATTGAAAATTTGTCTCATGATGTTGTGGTTAGAAACTCAGTGCTTTTTATCATGTGCTTTATCTTTTTTTTTAAAATAATATTTTTTTAATTTGTTTCAATATCTTAACTCTATAAATGTTGCCTCATGAGGATTAAGGTGGGCTCAAAATTGTCTATTGCTTCTCATGTCTCCTTTTCAGAATTAAAGTACTTGGGGGATTTGTAGCCTATTTATTTTATTGATTTGGGCCTAATGTAATAGTTATCATTTTAATTTGAGTTTCCATTTTCCCACTTGGCATTTGTGCTTGGATATCCCAACTTCTATTTTTCAATTCCATTGAATCAGTCCAGCTGTTATTAACTTGATGGCTGAACTGAGCACTGCCCATTAAATGATTGTACAAAGCAATTTATAATGTCAAGAATAGAATCTTGCCATTTACAATATCATGAACATCAAATATTGCTTTAGGCAGGGACTCCAGTTGGCTCACAGCTCTTGTTTAAGAAATGTTTTTGAGAAAATCTATGCTTTAGTTCCTAAATGATGTAAAGAAAAAAACAATTAACACATTACACTATATTTACTCATTTGAACAAATGCATAATTTCTTCTATTTCTTCCTTTATTTCAGGATCCTTTCACATTTTCTAATTATCACAGAGCAATACAGGAGCCTTTTGATTACAACATGTTTGGACAAAATTACATTTGGCCATTGATTGATTTCAGGTATTGTTGTTGTGATTCTCAAGAACGTTTTAGTTGTTTTTTAATCTGATAGGATTGGTTGTATCTCATAGGAGGGTTTCTGATTGTAGATTTAAGCAGTATTTTATCACCCCTAATAATATAGAGGTAGATTAATTTTCCTCATGCTTTTTCCATTGATTTTTTTTTCTATTAACTATGTAGTTTTGACAAATGAACGATAAGGTTATTTTGATTTTTGAGACTAAAAATGACATCCTTGAGTAAATTTTTGAATGTAAGGGAGGTTGTCTATATGTTAGGCTTGCTAGGGGGGTTGCTCAGCAAGAAAATATTTCTAAATGAATTTAGCTCTAACTCTATGGGAAATATGATAGTTTGATAAACATACGCAATTCTACTTGTGTGGGAGTGATGACAGTGATGACAGCTGGATGGTTATCAGAATTGCATTAGTTGATGCAAAAAGGTAAAACTATTTATTTTTATTATAATTAGTGGAACTTGCAACTACAATATCTTATAAAAATCTACTTCCAAATATGTTTTTGATGTGCAAATTTCAAAACTTTATTTTCAGGTTGCAACTCCAAATTGGAGAAGTAAAAGGTGAATACCAGCAAGGAAGAGTTTGGAGGAGCCGAAACCAATAGCAGCGGGAAAGTTGTGGATTTGCAAGGGGATTAAATGGGTCGAGCCCCTATAGGAGGTTGTTGCCATTCGAAAAGGACTACAGTTAAGGAAGGGGGAAACAATTTAAGTATATGAAAATAAGAGTATTTTGTTTGTAAGTTTTACAGTGTCACTAAGACATTGAATGTAACCAATGAGATTTTGAATTGCCAATGAGGCTTAATAAAGTAAATTTGCAGAGTGGTTTTTTCTCCACTCATAAATACAGTGTTGTGACTCCTTTTGATTTGTAATCTATTTGTGTTTTTGTCTGATCAATCATATTTGTTCAAGCATTTTAGTCTTCATTTCATGGTGCTTCTTCAACATTTGAATATCTATGATACTTAAAGTTTATATGCATTAATTTGTGAGGATTAATTAAGTTAGATTTGATTTGTAATAATTAAAGTAATGACTAAATACATGATTAAATATATGATTAAAGTAATGACTAAATATGACTAAATAAATGACTACTATGACTAAATAAATGATTAGTTAATAACAATCAATGACTAAATATATGACTAAAAAAAGCACTACCATGACTAAATAAATGACTAAATTAGCAACTAAATCAATGACCAAATCAATGACTAAATAAATGACAAATAGTTTAGTCATAAATTTGGTGGTGTTATAAATGACTACAAATAAACCACTAAAATAGTCATGTGACTAAAATTAATGACCAAATCAATGACCAGATTAATGACTAAAATCAATGACTAAATAAATGACTAAAATTGTTTAGTCATAAATTTAGTGGTGTTATAAATGACTACAAATAAACTACTAATAGTCACGTGACTAAAGTTAGTCATTTATATGCAATTTTTAGTAGTTTATTTAGTCATATATTGATGTTTGTGTACTAGTGATATAAATACCCACGAGGAAGCCATTGAATATGATTTTAGTTCTCGATGTAATGAGGGAACTCGTAGAGATGAATATACTTTCATTGATTCCCTTGTGGAGAAGAATTACATATTAGAAGGAACAATTGGAAAGTCAAACATTCAAAATCTACAAGATCGTTGCAGAAGTACTCTCACAACATTGCCTTATGTTGAGAAGATGGAATTACATTGCGACTCTATTGAGTATGCTGATATTTCAGTACCCTCTCATTCAAGTGAAAAACAATCCAGAGATATTGGTGATTGTGAGGATCATATGAGGCAATATGAAGTTGCACTAAAGTTTTTTGCAGATACTTCATATCTAATGGATTTAATTATGGAAAGGGGTTAACATTTATGGAGGGAAAGTTGATAATAGACCTAGCTATGTTTTCTTTCTTGAATGCGATGAGGAATGGCTTAGTCAAAGCCAGAGTACCTATGAGGCCTTCAAATTTGATGAACAGATTCCTGAGTATCATGTACCTCATGGTGATGTGGAATATGAAAGTTTTACTTTCTTGATTCAATTTGAGGAACCTTTAATAGAAAGGGACAAAGCTAGCAATGTTGCTCTGGATGATATTAGTAGTGTTGTTCAATGTAATAATAATGGCCTGGTGTCACATACTGATCATATGCATTCATTACAGGGAAAATAGGCTAAATTTTTTGATAGAGGGAAATTTGTTCCTGAAATTTTGGAGCTTGAGGGCTCTACTTTGTAAAATTATTTTTTGTACATTTTGTAAGTATTGTAGATATGTTCGTCTGGCCTGTTTGTTTTCTGTTGGGTCTGCTTGCCTGGTCTAGGTAAGTCCTTTGGGTTTTGGTCTTGTACCCTAGTCTGCTTCAACTAGAGATTCTTTTCTCCCCATACTTGTTAGGGGCATGCGTCCTCGAGCATGAGCCGCTGATGGAGCTTGTGAAATTTTGAGGGATTTTAGCTCAATTCTCATGATCCTAGCTTCTATTCTAAACCCTTGTCCCCAAGTGGGTAGGGTTTTTAGCCAGAAAATGTACCAATGTTATATTTTCATGTTGACTTGTTCATTCGGTCATTAGTTTCTTAAGTAATCCTTCGAGCCATCCAGCTCATTTGCTTATCGACCCTATTTGCTTGAGTAACCGATTACCCTTTTCCCACCATGTCAAATCTTTGTTAAGGTTGGGTTTCAAATTTTAAATCTAGTGACTTAAGAACTAAGTCACTAACCCCATGGTCATGTCACCATTGGCTGAGTCAAGTCTTGTCCATTTAATGCTAACACCACGTATTGTGCAACTCTCAAGATTTGGAGATCAAGGATCAGATTTGGACCATACCCCACCAACCCGCGGGAGTTAAGTGCATGCTAGATAAATGCAGCAAGGTTAGCGAGAAGCTAATACATGTCCCAGGTACAACGCGAGACCCACTCCCCCCTACCGATCCCATGTCCTGGCATCTTCAACAAGCGGTCGAGATCAACCAGGCAGAGGAATCATCACTGTTCCCCACTGTCTCACTCAATGAAGGTGAACAATGATTAAACCCAACAAGATCAGGGATATCTCAACACCTATCCCTCACCCGCTTAGATGATGGATCCCACACATGGAAACGGTGTCATCCAACATGGATAGGAATGATTGGTTGAAAAAAATTCAGTGAAGCACTGCTGGAAATCAAAGGAGGTCAAACACAAGCTGGCCATTTGATCATCCATCAAGACAAAAGATCATCGGATCATGTTCAAACCTGGAAAATGACACCTGATGGTTGTTTCTACTCTGCATGACTAGCATGCATTAATGGCTAACACTCTGTAGAGTGATTGAGTTGATCTCAACTCGTGTGGATATGTGAATGCAGAAGAATAATTAACAAATTTTCATGCAAATGGGAATTAAACGGTGTCGGTACACCTGCCAATGGGATGCCAAAATTACACATGTGTGATAAACACTAAATGTGAATTCCATTGTTTCACTCGATAAATACATCAGAGGAGGTTGTTATTTGCATCATTGTTATTCAACAGTTAAGCATTTTCTAGTGTGAGCAGAGAAAGATGAGCGAACTAGTGAGAAGGTCGGTTCACTTCAATTCACAAGGATCCGGCCCTAGCTCACAGGAAGCTACTCCTACTATGGAAGTGGGTACTTCTTTTAAGCCTAAATTGGTGCCAAGAAGATGCAGTCATTGATTGCAATTCCAGGGTGGTGTTGCCAAAGAAGTGAGCGACAAAGGAAAACGTCTAGTGCAATCTCTGACTGGGTCAAAGCAAAAAGTGAGATATGGGCGTGGCTCCTACGCTTGCTAACACTCTCCTATCAACATTCTGAGCACCTCCTCTGGAAATGGCGATTTAGAGATTGATTCTTCCTATGCTCAGTACTTGGCACTACTGAATGAGGGCTTTCCCTTAGATGAGGAGGTGATCTCTATGTTTTCGCTGGCAGTCAAAACCCCAAGTGGGCATACTAGGAGCGTATCTAGAAAAGAAGAGAAGGAAGAGGAAGCGAGGTTTCTTGTCTTCCTCTTGCAGTGACAAGGAGTGGTCGGGTATACCGTGGATGTGACTTTGGTTGTGGTGGTGTGAGTGGTAAATGAATTTACTATGTTTGAAGTCTTCTTTTTGCTAGCATTTATGAATTTTGTTGTGGTGGCTTTTTGTTTTGTGTTCATGGAAAAATGGTTGATGATTCGACATATTTCGTGCATCTCTATGGAATTTTGGTTTTCTGGTTCGTGAGGCTCGGGTGGCGACAAGAGAAGTTTTGGCGGTATTTTGCATTATCTTCCTCAGCGGAAGTTATATTTTAGGCTCTTTCTTTTTATACTGGTTTTTGCAATTTCAGCATGTGGGTTTTGAAATTCAAATCAAATGCAGCTGAAATTTTGATGAAATGATCATTTTACAATGCAATTACATTTGGGTCCGAAGCTTGTTGCTCCTTGTTGGTATAAAGGGAATTCAAGACTCGAATGCAAAGAAGGGTGAGAACAAAAAAGAGACAGAAAAGAAAAGAAAAGGATAGATAATAGAGATGTGTCAGGCTAGGTCTAGGCCAGTCCATTTATGATATAGTGATAGGGATGGAGTAGCATGCCTATTTTGAGCTATTTTGGATAAATATATACATATTATCTTAAAGTGTTATGCAGACTTGATCCATGAATATAAATGCAAGTTTATCTATGATGCATTTTCTCTCCTAGTGTGGGTTTGAGTAAATTTTGGATGGAATTGTCAATAACATTTTCATTCTTCTTTTGAACTTAAATTCAAATGTATATCTCTGTTTTGTGCCTTGATTCAAGTAATCAATTAAATGCTCAAATAGAGTTATAGATTTACAATTATTTTCCTGGGATGTGGTAAGAAGTTGTGCATCACAGATTTTGTCTCATAATGCAAAGTTGTTATGCAGATAATCCTTTCCATTAGGATTTGAGATCATTTCTATATTACTGGTATTGTGTATATGACTCCATAGCCTAATTCAATAAGGCACTAATCTGTTTCCTTAAGATATTTTCCTAAGGGGTTAATCAGATTATTCTAAGGTGGTCGACCTAGATTCATAATTTGAATTTGTTTTAAAATTTCCAAAATATTTACATAAATCTTATATTCATTTGTCATACGTGAGGGAATTTGCTGAAATGGTAGAAAATTACTTAGAAACTAGCCAATTTCATAGTATACTTTTCATATTTACCTTTCAACTAAAATGATTTGTGAAAGTGATGTGTTCCATCAAGTACATTTTAAATGAACACCAATAGGGATACCCTCCTTGGTCCCACATAGTCTAAAGTGCAGAAGATCTCAATCTGTGACTAGATCTTGTCAGTTGGCCAGTCACTTTCAGGAGTTTTGAATATAGGAAATGGAAATTCCCTAGAAGTTCCTTTAGATGCATAAGAAAAACAACCAACATAGCTTATATTCCTGAAATGGCTCATAATCTTCTTTATGTTTATCATCTTGCACAGGAGGTTCTTCACATTGATTTCAATCTGATTCAACACTCATTCAGGATGATTTTGATACACTCATTGCCTATGGTGTGGATGATCATCAATCACAGGTGTACAAATTCTCTCAGTTTTGGGATAATGAAAATCAACAGGTTCCTAATTCTCTAGACTCTAGGGTAGGAAGCAATTCTCCTCCTTCTCACCATGGCTGCAGTGGCTAGATTGAGTTGGATCTTCTTATGGCACCATCTTCATCATCTCCTTCCTTTCAGTTGAGATTTGCTTCAGCAGAGTAGGATGTATTCTCCTCTTCATATTTGTGGCATTAAGATGGGTTCATGTCAAGACTTGCTAATTTGGCACGCCATTTCTCTATAGGTCTTGAAGATGTCCTTAAGGGGGACCAACCTTCTTTATGGGGGGATATCTAGTCTCCAATTTTGTTATTTTTTGTATTTTTTGATGGTTGTAGTTCTTGGGGGGTATTTATGTTGAGATCTCCAAAAATAACTCTTCCATCTCTTTTCTGCATTTCATCTCCTTTTTGGAGAGGGGTTTTCTTCCCATTGGGTTTTCCCCTTTTCTCTATTTGTGGGAGATTAGTTGCATTTCATTCTCATTTACAAATGGGTACCTAAAATGGCCATCATGTAGCTGTGATCCATCATTCCATCATTGCATTTTCATTTCCTCCCTAAGTTGCACTTATGGGGTGGTGTTGGTGTAATTAGTTATTTAATTACACTAGCATAAGTTCACTTAGGCATAATATTTAATTAATTCCTAGGTTGCATTTACTAGGAAATTAGTTATAATGGGGCCATTCCCCCTTTCCATGTATTTAGGAGATAAAATTCTTCTAGAATATCATCTAGAACTTATCTTAATCAATTCATCATTCCCTAGGTGGTTAGTTAGGGTTATCATGTTGTCACATGTTGTTTGATCAAGACACATGGAAATATCATAAAGCATACTACATTTAACTCTTTCCTATATATACAAGGCATTTGTACATTGTATCATATCATCTAATAATAGAATCTCAATTTGCATTCCTAAGTTGCAACACTTTCTTTGTGGGCGAATTTTTTCTTGGAAAAGTTCCTCTTGAAGGTTGCAACTTCATAGGGAAACATTTCAACTGAGAGAGATGCTAGTGGTTGAACAAGCTATTGTTGCTTCTTCTATTCCTCCCAAGGAAGAGAAGACACCTATGGTTGACAAACCCACTCTTACACAAACACAAATTGACAACAATTTGAAACAAAATCAAAGTACTAGAGAGTGTAGGCATAGATGACATGTTATTGCTTGTAGATTACAAACTCAAGAAGACAAGAACAACATAGAAAATAAAAATTTGAACCTTCCTGAAGCAATGCATGATGACTCTATACCCTCACCGCAACATAAACAAGAACATTCCATGGGCATTGTAATTCAAGCTCCCATTGTGATATTGAGATTGAAAATATTGCTGAGCAACTGCATGATGAGTTGAATACATTGTTTTCTTCTTCTATGAGATTAAATGATAAATCTCCTAAAAAGAGTGTTGAACCTAGTGCTTCCCCTTGTTTGACACTTTCTCTTTTCCCTTTGGCTAGTTGTCTGCTTTCATTTATACTGACTGAGATTGGGATGTGGATGACCTACTTTAGGTTGACTTGCATGTTCCTAACTAGTCTTTTTCATTTTCATGTTTTCTTTATGTGATTGCATGTGCATAATGTGATACCCCATGATGTTTTGTTTGATGTATCTTTCTCTTTTTTTTCATTACTCTATATGTACTTTCATTCTTCTCTATTTCATAAGTATTTTTCATTTGTATTTTGTTTTCCTTTTGGAGATGATGCAAGGCATTGAGACATTTAAATCTCTTCCATGTTGACCCAAAAGGCTTTTTCCTTTGTTTTCACTCTCTCTGTGTCATTCTTCCATTTTTATGAGTATTTGGGGAATGATGATAGTTCCATGCTCTAAAAAAAATTGTAGCAAAGACATACTGACCCTGAATCCATAGATCAATTGTGTATTTGTGGGGGAAACCCTTCCTACCTATTTCATGATGTGGCTTATTTTGGAAACATGTGACTTGGCATAGGGTTTTCCGAGGAAAGCTCTCATGTGTTGGGACAAAACATTGGCTACTTTAAAGAAATTTCTCACAGTAATGGTGTAGCAATCACTTTATAGTGGGGGCATACATCGATGACATTTTTCAATAAAATTTCAGGGCATGATTTTTTCTTTTTTCTTGTGACGTGTCCTTCTCTTGGTGGTGTCATTGAGTTTGATGTCCTCCAAGAGTGTATGATCTCCCTTTGTGGCATGATGAAAATGAGGCATCCCATGAGTGATGATCTAGTATCCTTGACTTATCCTCTCTTAGAGACATTAGGCACAATGTTCCTTAAGAAGAAGACCTTACACGAACAAAGCAAAATCCCCTTTTAACAAAAGCATTACATTATGGTGCCTTATTGAAGTTGTCGGGAGGATAACTTTGGTATGGTATGGGAAGCTAATATGATTCTCTCATTTACCACCTCGTTGGGATAACTCACCTAGTGGACAGATTGAGGTTCCACTACCCCAAAGTGAGCATACATATATTTTGGGACAACTCACCTAGTGGACAGGCTGAGGTTCCACTACCCCAGAGTGAGTGGCATATGTTATGGAAAAACAACCTCACTCCACATCATGTTGAGACAGTTGTGCTTGATCCTTTTTTTTCTCTTTATTTTTATTGACCTTTGACATGGTATTATTATATATCTTTTTTATTTTTGCAGACTTAAGTGTCTTGAATGTCTACTTTAGTGTGAGTTTGGCATGGCATCATCCTCTCAATAAAGTGGAAGAAAAATGTAGTAACAAAAAAATTATCCCTTTTCCTTGCTTGATTTTATAATTATTGTCTTTAAATTAACTTAATTATGCCTAGGTTTAATGTTGCAATGTGTTGTAACACACTCACATTGATCTTGGGCCCCCTTTTAATAAAATGTACCTAACTTGTACCCTATTTTAGGTGTTGCATTAAAGTATTGTAACACACTTTCACACTCACCTAGGGCCCTCTTCATTAATTGTGGTTAATTAGAGTTAATTATCCCCTTTAATTCAAATTTAAGCCTTAGTTGTGACACCTTCCAAGGATCCACCCTGACACTCATAATTCAAATTACATAACATTTAATTGGGAAAATTTTAGGTCCTAGAAATTGGTGCTAGGACTCATTTTCCCTAGGTTGTGAATGGGTCCTCCCTCTATAGGACCCCCCTTTCTTTGCATATTTCACATGGGTTTTTGATGTAATTTCATTCCTCGAAGGTATGGTCCTAGAAAATTGTCCCAGGACCCATTCTCCCTAGGTGGCGAATGGGTCCTCCCTTAATCAGGATCTCCTTTTTGGATTTAATTTTGGCATATTTTAATAAAATTCATTTTCAGATCTGGTGTCAGCTTGAATTGTTTGAATTTTAGGGTTAATCTCTTGATTTAGTATAAATATGGGGTTAATTCACATAGTTTCATCCTAGACTTCCAAGAATTCATGCATTATGGAAAATTTGATTTCACAAGAGTTCACAAAAGCATTTTCAAAGGGATTTGAAGGCAGATTATCAAGGTTTTATTGTAGAAATTCAAGATCATTTCATCATGTCAAGGGTTTAGTGCATTCATGCATGTTTTTGAGCTAAGATATTGAATGTAGCATTGAAGATCTACTTGCAAGAATTGTTACACATTTTATTTGAGATTAAGATCTACATTCTTCATGGCCACTACATGTTAGATTACAGATTTATCTTCCAAGACAACTTCCAAGGTATCAACATTACATCATTTCATGTTCATGCTTCAATTTCATTATTTCATCATTTGGTTTAATTACCTACAAGGGGTTTGACTTAGACAAACCCCTATTCACTAAAAATCAACAATTTTTTCTCCTCTTGAATGTGTATTTGTAGATTTATAGGTTGAAGATCAAGTGGAGAAGAAGTTTGGAAGCAAAATTGTCAAGGTTGTCAAGTTATTATATTGATCTTTATAGTGCAAGAACAAAGAATTGATGCTACAAAATTTATTACAGGCTTTCGGGAGCTGAAAACTAAGGATTTGAGAGTGCATACATCAAGAAAAATGACCCAGATCTTAATTTCAGAAACCCTGATAGGGACCCATTTTCCACTAAAGGCGAATGAGTCCTTTGTTCCCTAAAAATAGGCTTCTTGTAGCAAGGTACACATCGTTTTAAGATCTAAAAACTCCCCTCATAGTTTCTATAATTGTTAGGGTTAGTTTCTTATTGTTATTTGCTCCTTATCACATGTTTAATGGTGGAAGATTAGTGGTTCATCATCTTGTTGATTCATTTTGATGCAAACCTTACTTTCACCATCATAAACATAGTTTTACTTGAGTTCTCATGAGTCTTGTGGTGTAGTGGATCTTATTCATTATAATGTATTTGGTCTTGTAGATGTTCCTTCAATTAGAAAATCCACATATTATGTGTTATTTATTGATGATTATAGTAGGACATGTGTATACTTTCTAAAGAGTAAATTTAAATTTTTTAGTCAATTTAAAGAATTTAAAGCAATGGTTGAGTTGCAGGCTAAAAAGAAAATGAAATGTTTGAGGAATGATAATGGCAGTGAATTTTTCTCTAATGATTTTGATAGATTTTTAAAATATTGTGGTATTCATAGACAAAAGATAACTATGTATTATCCACAACAAAATGGATTTGTAGAAAGAATGAATATGATATTGATGGAGAAGGCTAGGAGTTTATTGAGTGGTGCTAGTCTAAAACAAAGGTTTTGGGCTGAAGTTGAACTGCCACTGCTTGTTACCTAATTAACAGGTCTCCTACATTAGCTCTTGTTGATAAGACACCTATAGAGGCATGATCCGGTTGCAAGCCTTCATTAAGACATCTTAAATTTTTTGGTTGCAAGGAATATGCACATATTCCAAAGGAGAAGCAAACAAAGTTGGAGAACAAGGTTGTGAAATGTATCTTCATCAGATAAAATTATGGTATGAAAGGATACAAGCTTTGGGATTCTATTTCACAAAAGGTAATATATAGTAGAAGTACTATTTTAGAGAAACTAAGCCTTCTTCTATTACATTGCAACTAGAACAAAGTAAATAGGAAGATGTGATTCAATTTCTTTCTACACCTGAGAAAGTTGAATCAAGGCCCATGGATAGACAAAAAATTGAGGAGAATTCATCTAGCTTTGAATCTTCAGAAGAAGAGGAAGAACCTCAAACTCAATTTGTTTGTAGGTCTACAAGGTATAGAAAACCACCTAAAAGGTATTCATTTTGTGATTGTAGATGTATTTTTTCTTTGAATACTAACATGGATGAACCTAGAGTTGTAGAAGAGGCATTAGGTATGAATGATGCAAAATATTGGAAGATTTCTATGGATGATGAAATGATAGCTTTGGAAAAGAATGATACATGGGATCTTGTACCATTTCCCAAAGGATGAAAACCTATTGGTTGAAAATGGGTGTTCAAGAAAAAGATTGGTTCAAATGGAAGTATTGAGAAGTACAAACCAAGGTTGGTTGTGAAAGATTATTCTCAAGATGAGGGTGTTGATTATGGTGAGATATTTTCTCCTGTTGCAAAAATGACATCCATTAGATTTTTTCTTTCTATAGTTGTTTCTTATGGTTTAGAAGTTGAGCAAATGGATGTGAAAACTACTTTTTTTCATGGTGACTTGGAGAAGGATATTTATGACACATCCAAAGAACTATGTATTGAAAGGTAAAAGTAATTTGGTTTGCAAATTGAACAAATCTCTGTATGGCCTAAAACAACGTCTTAGGATGTGATATCATAAATTTAATACATATGTGTTGAGTTTGGGATTTGAACATTCTAAATCATATCACTGTGTTTATTATAAAACTAATGGTGATCATTTCTTGTTTATTGCATTATATGTTGATGATATGTTATTTATTGGAAAACGGAAAGGTATGATTCCATAACTAAAATATCAACTTGCTGCTAAATTTGAAATGGAAGATCTTGGTGCAACTAGTCACATTCTTAGGATGGAAATTACAAGGGATAGAGAGAACCAAAAGCTATGGCTTGGCCAAAGTAAGTATATCAATTCAATTTTACAGAGGTTTAACATGCAGGATTGTAGACCATTGTGTGTTCCTTTTTTAGGTGGAAATTTTTTACCTATGTCATATTTTCCAACATTTGCATCAGATATGGAAGACATGAGTAGAGTTCCTTACTAGAGTGTAGTTAGAAGTTTTATGTATGCTATGGTTTATACTAGACTAGACATTTCCCAAGTAGTGGGAGTTCTTTCCAGATATATATCTAATCCTATCAAAGTTCATTGGGATGCAGTCAAAAGAGTGTTCAGATATTTATGTGGTACCTCAAAGTATTCCTTGTGTTATCATAGTAATTTGAATGAAGATGAAATTTTCCTTGATATTCATGGTTATGTGGATTCAAATTGGGTAGCTATTATTGATAGTAGACGATCCACCAATGCTTATGTTTTTACTTTATTTGTTTGTGCAATTAGTTAGATGAGTAAGTGATAGGTTTTGGTTGTCTTGTCTACTACTAAACCTATGTATATCGCAGGTACTCATGCTTGTAAAGAAGCCATTTGGATTAAGAGATTGCGTTCAAATATTGGAATTAAAAAAGGTGTAGTGATAGTTTATTGTGACATTCAGAGTATGATCTATCTAGCTAAGAACTCAACATTTCATGCCAAGATCAAGCACATTGATGTACAATGTCATTTTGTTTGAGATATGGCTGAAGATGGTAAGGTGAATCTGGTTAAGGTAGATACTTTGATGAATTTTGTTGATTATTTAACTAAGCTTGTGAGCACAAAAAAGTTTAGATGTTGTTTAGAGACTATGGGCCTTTTGGCCCCTACCAATTAAGAGATGATGTTCACTCCCTCTCATTTCTCTTGCAAGGTGTTCAACAAGTGGGATATTTATTGGGAAAATGTGTCTCAACCTTGCAATTATACAAGGTTTATTGTTGATAGGATATATATATATCCTAGTTACACTGGTAGTTGTAATATACAATGGGAGCATGAGGTGGAGGGGAGGAGTGGTATGCATGTTAATGTTAACAATTTTTGGTTAACAAAATTCCTAAATGGTCGGCATACATTAAATTAATGATATATTGTAAATCTGGACCATTCATTATTAGGTTTTATATTTGATGGTAGATATTTTGTTGGCTTAACTTTCCCTAGAAGCTAACCCTATTTTATGAGGGTGTTGTATTATGGTTGTGGTATTGTGGTGTATTCTAAGAGTCTAATAATGGTTGCATCATCTCTGGATCTCTGGTGGTGATACTCTTATAAGAAGCTTGTTCTGCAAGTATATTGTAATCTTTGTGATTTTTGAATAATATATTGGGTGGCTTTTGGAGTGTGCCCGGTTTTTCTCCAGAAAGGGTTCTCCCCACATAAATCATTGTGTTGTTGTATGCATGATATTTATGTTTATTTTTATTTAGGTTTTTGTAAATGTTAAATATCTATAATTTTTTTGCATTATTCTCCTCTCAAGATTAGTGTAGGAAGTTTTTTTGCTACCTTAGCTTCCTTACAGTCTTTCTTTTTCCCAACATGAATTTAATTTTTCTAGAGTCTTCATCCTTCTTCCCTAGTTTATTTCTCTTTCTCTTTTTTTGATAACATCTTCATTGGCATTCTCACCTCTCCTATTTTCCATGTTCTCTATTCTTCTATGTTGTCTCTCTTCACTTTCCACATTCTATCTCTATCTTCTATTTTCCATGTTCTTTGGGATTATATTACTCCTTTATTACATCCCATGATAGTTATTTTGTCTTATTTTGATTCATCGCGTCCTTTTAGGCTTCCTTTCAAATATCCCCCCTTTTAATTCTCCATCCCCTTGGTGGCTAACCCCCTCTCGTGTGAGGAAAACACTAAGGAGATAATGCTACAAATTGTCAGAAAATTTCTACCCCTCTTTCTATTTATCAATCTAGTTTTAATATTTTAAATTTTGAGTCTATCCTTGTTGTCCTTTATACGGCCTAAACAAGGTCTTGAAAATGGAACCAATTTTAGCAAGAAAAAGGGGAAAACAAACCAAAGTTCTAAGCCCCAAGTATTTTTATTTATTTTCTCAGATTTCTAGATTTGATTGTGTAGTAATTTTTGCATCAATGTTTTAGATCACACTCCCTGATCCATCATCAAGATGAAAAAAGAGAGAGCACCAATTCTCTTGGTGCTCTTTGTTTTTTCAACTTGATGATGGATCACAGAGTGTGATCCGAAACATTGATGCAAAAATTACTACACAATCGAATCCAGAAATATGAGAAAATAAACAAAATATGGATTGTGGAAACTTGATATTGGTATTTTTTATTTGTTGCATTTACACCCTAGACTCTGTTATAAAAAGGGAGAAAATAGTTAATACAAAAAATTTCCTTAACTAGTTAAAAAAATATTAAAATATAGAGTATTCATAAGACAACATATTATATATGAAACTTTGATATATTTATAATATCAAAGATCATAATACTTTACATCATATGGTCTTCTTTCCCTTTCTATCTTCTCATTACATTCTCCATATCTTACATATTATATATTACATATCTCTCATATATTCCTCTCTGCTTCCTCATCTCATAAGATGTCAAAAATACTAATAGTAGATCCTTAGTACAAGTCTTATAATCTATTGTTTGCTCAATAGCACTCACCTTCTCACTATAAGCATCAAGAAGAGTTCTGAGAATATTCTTTACAATCCTGGTTTCATCTATAGTAGTGCCAAGTGATCACATTCCAACCACTACCTCATCCAATCTTTGTACATATGTATAAGATCAAACTATGTTTCCAAATTCTGCAATTTCACCTCTTGAACTCTTTCATCACCATCATGTGATCTTTCTAAAGTATCCTAGAATTCCTTAGCTTTCTTCAAATTTTGAACCTTAATCAACTCGAAATGTACCAGAATATTCTTCAACATGAACTTTTCCTTATTTTTAGCTTCATGTGATTTGATCTCTTCAGATGTACTTGGACCATTAGTAGGAGGAGTGTAAGGATTCTTGTAAACTTTCTCCACATCATATCCACAATACTCCAAATATTTTTCCATCAATAATTTCTAGATACCATAATTAGTTCCATCAAAGCTTGGATAATCAAAGATAATTTTTCTATCCATCCCGGACCTTCCTCAAGTAGTTAAGCTCTGATACCAATTGTTGAATAGGACAACTAAGAGGGGGGTGAATCAGTTGTCACAAAATTTAACCTTTAATTCAATCACTAGTACTAATACTTAAAATTGCTTAAATGATTAATCATCAAATTCCAATGCAAAAACTCAAATCCAACACATAAACACAATAACACCATATTTAAATGGAAAATCTAATGAGGGAAAAACTGCGCTGAGGATTAACTCATTCTATAGAGAATATCAAAATTGATTACAAAAGGATCACTACCTAAAACAAGGCTCACTGTCTGAGATAAGGATCACTGCCTGAAACAAGGACTCACTGTCCAACAAGGCTCTAACTCGGAGGACTCACTACCACAGAGATGCAAAGAATACAAATAAGGCTTGCTACAGAGAGACTACAATCCCAATGCAACAAAGGATTCCACCACAGTCACTTGACCAACTTGCATGAATGATAGAGTTCTCCTTCTATTCATTGCATCCAGAAACTCAACATTAAGCTTCACACTGATCTACAACACACAACTCACACACACTTTTTGAATAGCATCAAAGTCACATATACTCTTTCACTTATCTTCCTTCTTTTCTCTTGGTTTTTTTTCATTACTAGCTCATCCTATATTTATACTATCTCCAACTTTGAAATAGATCCAAAGTTGGCCATCCAACTTCAAGTACAAATTAGGTCAGTGCTAAAACATCCTAGGGTAGAATTAGAATGAGGGCAACCCAAAGACATGCTTCACTGGGACCCAAAATAGATCCAACATGCT
Source organism: Sequoia sempervirens (assembly GCA_007258455.2). Taxonomy (NCBI): domain Eukaryota; kingdom Viridiplantae; phylum Streptophyta; class Pinopsida; order Cupressales; family Cupressaceae; genus Sequoia; species Sequoia sempervirens. The sequence continues at coordinate 911,600,101 of VDFB02271358.1, forward strand.
TCATCAACTTTGAAGATAGTGCTTAACACAAGGTCGACCAAACTAGTGTAAAACACATAGAACAATTAAGCTTGATACTTCCATAAACCAAAAATATCTTCAATGCAATCAAAACATCTTAACTCTAGAACCACAAGTCAAAAGACTTCATCAAAGTGAAATATGAACCAACAACACTTCTCTCGAACCTCAACTAGAATACAAAAAAACATAATTCACAACTAGTGAACACAACTCAAACTTCACAACGAACCAACAACTAAAAATCTAGATATAACAACTTTCAACAACCATGACCAACATATTTGAGGCACATGAACATAGGGGTAAATACCAGATCATTACCCATAGCAACAACTGAATACTTGTAAACTTTCTTTAATACAATTTTCTCAATACCCTCAACATATATAGCCAACAACAACTAGTAGATAACCATTTGACTAGTTGACATAAATGACAACACCTTCATTCCTTTCTTCATTCTTGCAACAATCTCCCCCTTTTCCATTGATGGAAAACATGATGTGAAAAGCCATCAAAGACACCATACTAGTTCTGAATATACTTCTCAAGATTTTTCTTTTTGTTTCTCCCCCTTAGAAGATCATCTTCCTCATTACATGCTCTCTCTCATTAGAATACTCACAATGAAAACACCTAAAACTACCTGCTCCCCCTGAGAGGTGGCCACCAAAAAATTAGTTCAAAGAGATAGAACCATGAATCCACCAAACTAATGTGTCTCCAAATGCATCTTAGTTTATGAAAGGAGGGGCAATAACCTCTAACTTCTCCCAGAGATACTCAAAAGTATCTTTAGGAAGAGCCTTTGTAAATATATTAGTAATATGATCCTTTTTCAGAACATACTTAAGCTTGACTTCATTCTCCATGACCTTCTCTCTCAAGAAATGACATCTAATAGATATATGCTTCATCCTCAAGTGCATCACAGGATTATTCAAAATGTTAATTGCACTTGTATTATCACAGAAGATAGAAATAGGATCATCATATAGCACTGTGATATCTTTCAATGTTTGTTTCATCCATAGAACTTGTGTACAACAAGGTGTAGCAACATTATACTCAGCTTTAGCAGTAGACAAAGAGACTAAACCTTGCTTCTTACTCAACCTTGCCACCAATCTGCATCCAAAAAAGAATACACCACCACTTATACTCTTTATGTCATCTACACATCCAACCCAATCTGCATCTATATAGGAACTAAGGGTAAAGTTAGTATCTTTAGGATACCACAATCCATAATCTGGAGTGTCATTCAAATATCTGAATATTCTTTTAACTGCATCAACATGTGTTTCCTTTAGATCTTCATAAAATATAGCCTCAAGAAAAATTGCATGCATAATATCCAGTCTAGTAGCAATCAAATACACTAATCCACCAATCATATATCTATATTTTCTTTGATCAACCTTAGGTGAATCAACATATTTACCCAATTTGCAACCAGTCACCATAGGAGTACATACCAATTTGGAACCATCCATCCTAAACTTCTTGAACATCTCCCTCACATACTTAGACTGTGAAATGAAAATTCCTCTCTCTGTTTGATTAATCTGTAGCCCAAGAAAGAAATTCATCTTCACAAACATAGACATTTCAAATTCTTTCTACATCCCTCCACAAACATGTTGCACATCTTTTCATTTCCTCCAAAGATAATGTCATCAACATATACAATTACAATCAATATTTTGTCACTTTCAATCTTAAAGTACAAATTATTGTCTACCATACCTTTGTTAAATCCTTGTTGAATCAAATACCTATCTAACCTTCCATACCATTCTCTAGGAGCTTGCTTCAATCCATATAAAGTTTTCTTCAATCTGCACACAATATCCAATTGATTTATTAACTGAAATCCTTCTAGTTGTTCCATGTGAACTTCTTCTTCTAGCTCACCATTTAGAAATGTTGACTTGACATCCATCTGATAGACTTTGAAATCTTTATGAGAAGACAATGCCAAGAACATCCTTATAGCTTCCATTCTTGCTACTAGGGAAAATTTTTGCTGAAAATCTATACCTTCCACTTGGGAGTAGCCTTTACACACAAGCCTCGCTTTTTTTTCTGACAACTTCTCCATTCTCATTCGATTTATTTCTAAATACCCATTTTGATCCAATGATATTTTTATCTGCCAGTCTTGGGACCAATTCCCAAGTCTGATTATTCTCAATCTACAAAAGTTTTTCTTTCATTTCTTCTTTCCAATGTTCATCTTTATAGGCTTCACTTACTATCTTCGGCCCAATCTTAGAGAATAAACAAAAATTTACTTCAGCAATAACTTTGCTTTTGGTTAACATGCCTTTTGTCTTGTCTCCAATAATTTTATTTTTTGAATGATTCCTTTGAACATACTTCGATGCCCTAGGGGACATCACTGGAGTGTCTTCTTCTCTTTCATCTTGTTCATCTTGCTTCTTCTACTCATCTTTATCCTATTCTTCTATAATTTCTTCTATTCTTGTATAATCATATTCATCAGACACATATCCATCAATATCAATAGAATTCTTCATTATCTCATCAACCTTCACATTCGATCTCTCTACAATCTTTCTCAGTCGTTTATTGAAACATTTGTATGTCTTGCTTTTATTAGAGTATCCAAGAAATATGCCTTCATCACTTCTTGCATCAAACTTACCCAAAGTTTCCTCATCTCTTCTGATATAAGCATTTGCTTCTGAATACCTTGAAATATTTACCTATAGGAATTCTTTCGTGTCATAGCTCATAGGGATTCTTTGTACTATTTTTTCTTGCTTGAACTCGATTGAACACATAAACAATAGTATGAATAGCTTCTTTCTAGTAAACTGGCTTCAGTGATCATTGATCTAGTAGCCTCTTGAACTGTTCTATTTTTCCTTTCAACAACTTCATTCTGCTGAGGAGTTCTCAGAGCAGATAATTGTCTCTTTATTCCATGCACTTCACAAAATATGTTGATCTTATGGGAGGTGAATTCTCCACCTCTGTCAGATCTTAAGCATTTTATCTTCAAATTCACTTCATTTTCAACCATTTCCTTGAATTCCTTGGATCTATCTAATGCATCTAATTTCTCTCTAATAAATTTAACCCATGTATATCTAAAATAATCATCAATTAAAAGCATAAAGTACCTTTCACCAAGTAAACTTTGCACTCTCATAGGACCGCAAAGATCTATATGAACTAAATCTAGTAGTTTGATAGCAGATTGTTCCTTTGACCTGTAATGATTTCTTGCTTGCTTCCTAAACTGGCAATTCCTACAAATAGCATTAACAGGCTTTGTAATTCTTGGTAAATCTCTCACAGCTTGAACAACACTAATCCTTTCCAAGTTATCAAACTTCATGTGACACATTCTCCTATTCCATAACCAACTATCATTTATCTAAGTCATAAAGCATCATCCATTAGCACCCTTAAGTTGATAGATATTCCCTTTAGATTTCTTTCCTATAGCAATCAATGTTTCAGATCCTTTCCAAATCTCACATTTCTCATCCTTAAACACAAGATCATATCCTTTTTTGCACATCTGACCAATGCTCAAGAAATTATGCCTTAAACCCTTAACATAGTAAACATCGTCAGTATGATGCTTGCCATCAAAACTTACTGAACCTATCCCACATATTTTAGCACCAATATCATCTCCAAATATAGCCAATCCTCCATCATATTTCTCAAGTTTAACAAACTTACTCTTATCACTAGTCATGTGATGTGAACAACCACTATCTACTACCCAAAAATTATTTTCTTGTTTAGCATGCAGGGCAAAGATAACATTACCTTCATTTTTCTCCTTCTCCTTCTCCAGAGGGCTTTCCTTTACCTATTTTTCTAAATTAGTAGTAGGTTCATCCTTAATTGGAAAGAACAAGCATTCATTATCATCTAGATCTTCATATTCTAAATCTTCATTAGAAATACTAGCATTCTCATTCACATAGTAAGCTTTGCTAATCTTATTTCCTTTCTTTTCTTTCTCATATCTTTGTTTATTTCTTTTAGCTCTTTTCGAACACTTTTCAACATAATGACCTATTTCTACACAACTAAAGAATTAAAAGGGAAATTTTCCTTCATACTTACCGAAACCTTTTCTCATTCTTCTTATAAAGTTAGTTTCTATTTCATCAAATTTTTCTTCATCCAGATCTTCAAATTTTCTAGCTTTAAAGGAAATCTCAGGTTTTCCTCCATTTCTTAGAATTGGCTTCCTCATCTCATAAGATGTCAAAAATCCTAATAGTAGATCCTTAGTACAAGTCTTATAATCTATTTTCTGCTCAATAACACTCACCTTCTCACTGTAAGCATCAAGAAGAGTTCTGAGAATCTTCTTTACAATCCTAGTTTGATCTATAGTAGTGCCAAGTGATCACATTCCAGCCACTACCTCATCCAATCTCTGTACATAAGCTTTAACATTTTCATCTTCAGACATGTGTATAAGATCAAACTGTATTTCCAAATTCTGCAATTTTGCTTCTTTAACTCTTTCATCACTATCATGTGCTCTTTCTAAAGCATCTCAAAATTCCTTAGTTTTCTTCAAATTCTAAACCCTAATCAATTCGGAGTGTACCAGCCTATTCTTCAAGATGAACTTCACCTTATTTTTAGCTTCATGTGCTTTGATCTCTTCAGGTGCACTCAGACCATTAGTAGGAGGAGTTTAAGGATTCTTATAAGATTTCTTTACATCATATCCACAATACTCCAAATATTCTTCCATCAATACTTTCTAGATACCATAATTAGTTTCATCAAACCTCGGATAATCAAATATAATTTTGCTAGCCATCCTGGACCTTCCTCAAACGGTTAAGCTCTTCACCAAGGAACCAAGCTCTGATACCAATTATTGAATAGGACAACTGAGAGGGGGGGTGAATCAATTGTCATATATTTTAAGCTTTAATTCAATCATCGGAACTAATACTTAAAATTTCTTAAATGATTAATCATCAAATGTCAACGCAAAAACTCAAATCCAACACATAAATATAATAACACTAGATTTACGTGGAAAACCTAATGAGGGAAAAACCACGGTAAGGATTAACTCACTGTAACGCTCGAGAGATGATGTTCATAAAACCACATCATTTTCCAAAACTCATTACATTCCAAACATAATAAAAGTAAAGGATGCATAGATCAAGATCTTTCCATAAATGCTCAAAAGGAAAATTCAGTAATAAATTTTCATTCCATGTATACAAAAGAAGTAAATTGCACTATCAACAAAGATCTTTGCAATGATACATATGTAAATGCCATTTGCATATCAATGAGTTTCCATAACTTCATTCAAGTTTCAATTACATCATTAACTTTCAATCAATACATCTATTTCAGTGTTACATCAAAACTTTCATTCCAATACATCTATTTCAATGTTACAATACTAAATTTCAAATAAAGTTACATTTACAAGTGGGATTTACAAGCCATTCAAAATAATACATGAATACATTTATAGCATGTGAACCTCTGAACCTCAACCGCTATGACACCATTGGTCTTCTTGCAAGCTGGGGCCAAGAGTGTGATTAAGGTGCCTTTTCCGCCCAACCACGAAGTACAAGACTTCCCCGGGTTTCTTCCTAACTCGAAGAAATCCCTGGCCCTGCATGAGGAGCCTAGCAACCTAAAAGAACAATGCAAGAGGGAACTCTCGATGCAAGCCTAATGCCTATATGCATTCCTAACATGAGAATCACATATTTCTTGCAAACAGGAGGTGGTAGAGACCTATATACATTTATTTCTAGGATTTTAATTCAATCTATTTCAATGGTGCATGTGCTTGGCCAAGCATAAATAAAACAAATGATAGTTTTAGAAAAGGTAAAACTACCATCTCTGTGGGTCCACCTTCGGCATCCTATCCCGAAAGTTTCTAAATATAGTGAATAATGCATTTTCCTTCTAAGTTCTCATTCAATTTCACACATTTCTAATTCCAAAGAAATTCCATCATTATCCAATGTTCACACAAAGATTATCAAAATATCTTTTCATACATACACTCAATATGAGAGATTTTTCTGTGTGTATTTCTATTGATAGTTACTATGCAATTTAAAATCAATCCAAGTTCTATTTTCTAAAATAGTGATTTTGATAGATTCAGAAAAAGAATACTAGTCTCTTCAACCTTATAAATATGAAGTAAAATCATTGCACACAGGTTACTTTCCTATTGAATAGGAATATGTCTATAATTTTATGAGAAAGAATTATAAGTTAAGTTTTAAAGAAAAGAAAGAAAAATTCATACATGTTTAATCATAGAGTTACAAAAATCAGGTTGGCAATCTAATCACTCTTCCAGTAGTGAAAATAAAAAATATTTCAACAAATTGAAGTGTAATAATATTTTAAATACAACCCTTGTGTTTTATGTTAAGAAAATTCACTAGTTTTAAATGTGTTTTCAATAGTCTACATTTGCTATAAAGATTCATCTTCAACTCTTACATAGCCTTATGTGTATTTCACTAAGTTTAGAAATGATATATGGTGACTCATACATTGCATCGATATTCAGAAAAATAATCAGTTTTAGAAAAGAAAAACAATGTAGATAACCAGATTTGCTTATGAATACACGTTTGCTACTGTACACAGAGTTGTTTATGTGAAATTATTCTGCATCTTTTCTAAGTTTTAACTTTTAGATATAAAAGTTCACCGTACAAATTTGTATATGTATTTATTATGTATGTATATATATATTTATAATATATATATATATAAATATAAATACATAATAGACTTATGACTGAATATATATATTGAGCTTGTACACAATGTTGTGTTTTTCTATGTAATACCATTGACAATGGGTAATATTTTCTGTGGAAAAATAGAGTTTACAAATGTCTGGTTTTGTGTGTATGTGTATATGTATATGTATGTATATATATATTTATATATAATTTATACAAAGTTTTACATTTATCTAGAATTTTCAATGCATATATCAGTGAATGTATAGTTCATAGTCTTATAAGGTAAGATGGGGTTGACGCCTCCCCCATAGGGGAAGGCGCTACCTGTGAGGGGGGCAGTGCCTCCTCCACAGGCCTTGGCCTGTGGAGGGCGCTATCCCTCTCACAACGTTGCCCCTTCCTCTATGGGTCGGGGCTAGGGTTTGCTCCCCAATGAACAATTTCTTGCCATAAAAAAAATCGACGCCTTTCAAATAATTCATACAATTTACTGTGAAGTTCTCATGAATTCGAATAGGTATAAGGTAATGAATATATATATATAGTTATATGCACAATGTTATATGTGTGTGTGTATATATATATATATTTACAGAATCTCAGCATAAAGATTGAGCATTGAGAAGCAAAATCATGAACTATAGTTTGCAAAGAAGAGAAACCCCAATCTGAAAATGAAGAAATTATGCAGTTTCTTTCAATGCATATAAAAGAATGAAAATATTTTCCCAATTTTCACAGTTTTGCAAACAATTTCAAGCACTTAGTATTCAAATTCCAGTGACAGTATTGTCATTTTTCATACAAGATTCATGAAAAGAGAATAGAAAACCTGGATATTTCGCTTCCAGTTGTAGTTGCTCTCCAGGAAAATTCTTCTCTTTGCCTCCTCTTGAACTGGTTTTCTGAAAAACTTCTTCTTCTTCTCCCCTTTCTTGTAGCTTCACTAATTCTTCATTTTTCTACTATTTCCAAAGATTCATTCTGAAACCTCTAATTTTGATGAATTGCACATTTTCTTGGCAGCCATTAGAGCAAAATTGCAGAGCTTATTTTCAAGAATGATTTCAAGAACCATTGCCTCTCTCGGGAAGTTCTTTTCCTTTTAATAATATTTTTACCTTTACATTTCCTACCCTAATCTTGAAAAATGGATTTTAAAAATGAAATTAAAATATAAATATAACTTTGTGTTTTTACATTTCATATTCATAAATAAGAGATATGTAAAAATAATCCACAATTACCATTGCACAAAGGAAAAACTTTCAAAAATACTCACCCAAGGCTAAGTTCAAAATAAGTATTTATCTAACATTTAAATAAATGTCAATTAATTATTATTTAATTTTATTATCACAAGAATTTAACACAAGTTAAAGAAAGTAGGATTCTCACTTAGATTTATATCATGATAATCATTTAAAACCCAAGTTAAATTATAATTAAAATTAATTCCTTTACTTTATCATGCTTTCATTTCATCATTTATTTAATTTACTAATTGTTATTTAATTTGCAAATAATTCAAAACAAACACACTAAAATTGGCATTCCTAAATGCAATCTACATGAATCTAAGTGCTCGTGTGTGTGATCGAGAGGACTTCCTACTTTGTCCTGTCAAGAAGCTAACCTCCTCTCCTTAATCACACCCTTGGTCTTCGACCTCCTGCAACTCAAGTGCACTCAGGCACACAACAATAACTGAATTAGTATCACATAAAGATATAAATCAAGAAATATAATACATAAATTTAAATATTTCTACTCTATTTTGCTTCATCTTCAAAGTTAAACACATTCAATACTATTCAACTTTTCATAATTTAAGTAAACACTTTCATATGCCACCACACCAAAACACCATAATATTCATTATTATTCTACCACACACATCAAATCATATAAAAAATCCACACAAAACCAAAAGTAACTTGCATCAGGGCTGAGACGTGACACTCACACTATAGAGAATATCAAAATTGATTACACAAGGCTCACTGCCTAAAACAAGGACTCACTATCCAACAGGGCTACAACCCAGAGGTCTCACTGCCATAGAGATACAAAGAAGAAAAAGAAGAATTGCTATAGAGAGACTACAATCCCAATGCAAAAAAGGATTCCACCATAGTCACTTGATCAACTTTCATTAATGATAGAGTTCACCTTTTGTCCACTGCATCCGAAAACTCAACATTAAGCTTCACACTGATCTGCCACACACAACTCATACACACTTTCTGAATAGCATCAAATTCATGTCTACTCTTTCACTTCTCTTCCTTCTTTTCTCTTGTTTGTTTTTCATTACTAGCTCATCATATATTTATACTATCTCCAACTTTGAAAAAGATCCAAAGTCATCCATCCAACTTCAAATTCAAATTAGGTCGACACCAAAACATCCTAGGGTGGAATTAGAATGAGGGCGACCCAAACACATGCTTCACCAGGACCCAAAATAGATCCAACACTCTTCATTAACTTCGAAGATAGTGCTTAACACAAGGTCGGCCAAACCAGTGTAAAACACATAGAAAAATTAAGCTCAATACTTCCAGAAACCAAAAATATTTTCAATGCAATCAAAACATCTTAACTCTAGAACCACAAGTCAAAATACTTCATCAAAGAGAAATTCAGACTAGCAATATTTCTCTCGGACCTCAACTAGAACACAAAAAACCATAGTTCACAACTGGTGAACACAACTCGAACTTCACAACGAACTAGCAACCAAAAAATAAGATATAGCAACCTTCAACAACCATGACCAACACATTTGAATTGCATGAACATAGGGGAAAATATCAAATCATTACCTATAGAAAAAACTGAATACTTGTAAACTTTCTTTAATACAATTTTCTCAATATCGTCAACATATACAGCTAACAACAACTAGTAGATAACCAATTGACTAGTTGACATCAATGACAACACCTTCATTCCTTTCTTCATTCTTGCAACAAAGGACACTAACAAGACCAACTAAGAAGGTTTACAACCTTCCCAATACTTCACAAGGTAAGGTGCACCATCTCCCTAACCCTAGGCTTTCCAAATGACCAACTTCGAAAGAGTGCATGCAAAAAAATGCAAGAGAGCCCACAAGTCCTCAATGAAAACACTTAATGAAAAGTTAAAAACATCATTATCCCCTAGGAATATGATGAACAACTTTTATTTACATGGTTTACCCATCTGAGGTCTCTAATGCAGAGAATCTAGCTTCAGTGCAATCAGAATCAATAAGAAAAACAATTTGGCTTGATTTGTTTGTTTTGGTTTCACTTTTTTTTCCTCTATAAATAGTGCAATCTGATTTTGGTAATGAATTGATAAATGCCATATTATAGCTAAAGCTCACATTTTCAAGAATCATCCTCTCAAGCTATTCAATTTATTAGTCAATTTCAAAAAAAAAATAATAATAAATAAATTATTTATTATATTTCCTTTATGAATGGGATTGACATAGCTTCATAATATAAGGAAATCTGAAAGGGCCACTTCAGAATTTGAAAATTCATACATCAGAAGTTCTAGTGAGGAGGAGAATACAAATTATAGTAGAGTCATTTAAAATAGAGAGAAGGTTTTGGTTGAGGAGAGAAGGATGAACATGGTGGAGAGTAGAGGTTGCATGGGAGGTAGATTTCCTACACAACCCATTGATAATAAGGAAATAATCAACACTAAGGAGTATTACAAAGGGAGTTTGAATCATTGCTTTGCAACGATAGAATGAGATGGCATAAATCATGCTAATAAGGGCAAGATGAGAGAATCATGTAGGAAGAAAACCATGTAGAGTTGTGTAGCAAAGCTGCCCATTTGAATAAGTTGAGCAGAGAAAGAGCATAATGTGATTGCAGGCTAAAACATGAGAAAACCCGTGCTAGTGTATTAATAGTATGGGTGGTCGATATGATGGATGAGTTGATGAAATGTATAGACTGGAACAAGAGATCCAACAGGTGCCAACATGTGAAAGGTATGGGTCTATGAATAAGGCATACACTATTTCCAAGGCCTAACTTATTGAGGTGTCACAAGGAGGTGAATAGGATAGGCAACAATGAAAAGGGGGAACGAGTTGGTAACCCATTGCATATTGAAGAACTATGCATTTGACAACATGAAAATATAAAGTTGGATTGATGGAATTGTCTTTCAAGCTAGAGCACGAAGGTTCAAAGACAAACAATAGCATGAATATTAGATGGACAAATTAGGTTGGCATGGACAACACTAAATTAAATGTATGCAAGTATGAAAACAAATGCATAAGGAGATATCTAGGACAATGCTATTTGTAATCTCAAATTGTTCTAGAGAAAATGTTGCAGGAGTAAAGGGAATCATACAAATGAAGTATGAGAATGCAAAAAACCAAAGAGGTGTTGAGAAGGTGAAATTGAGCATGAGGAATAAGCCAAGCTCCAAGGCAGATAAAGAATTTCAAACAAGTTAAATGTTGAGTCGAATGGCTGATTAAGAGGCGACAAGATAGATTGATAGGATGGAGATTTTGGTTGTATGCACGAAGACAGAGGCATGCCAATGGACAAGCTCGAGTAGGTGAGAGAGAAAGATGAAGAGTTAAAGTTGAAGATTCAGGAAGGCAAAGGAGTTTCCAAAACTTGTAATGTCTTTCATGAAATCTGATATAATAAAGTTATTGAAATGTTTTTGAATTTGAGTAAACTGATGTGTAGTTGTAACTTGATTCAAATTGACACAAGTTATTGTCAATTTTTGAATTAATATTTATGGAGTCTCTTGTAATATGAGTGTTCTACAGAATTGGGTGATTTGTTGTCTTTGCTTTGCATCAGTCTCAAAACTAAGAGGAACTAACATGTCTTAAAAGTGAGAAAACTTGACTAGTTTTTGAAGACCTAGTTGATGAAAATGATCACCATAAGAAGAAAAAAAGGAATGAAATTATTTAATCAAGGGAGAAGGCTTAGAAAAACCTTATATAACCCTAGTTAAGAGGTTTTACATTTTGGAAAATGTATGGGAACAAGGCCACCCAAATAGAGATAGGAAATTTTCAATCTTTCATCCCTCATAACCAAGCTTCCTCACTATCAATTAGGCTTCCCTAGTGTGATACCAGGCCTCCCATTGATGACAAGTCTACTTAGAAACATTTTAAAAGAGTCTAGAAACTCCTAAGCTAACTAGGCCACCCAAACTTACTGAGAGACGCCTAAATTCATTTTAAACCCAAAATAAATGTGCCTAAGTTAATTTTAAACATCCAAGACATAAATAAAACATTAGACATTTATTATCATTCTTGGCACCAACACCAAGACATGGAATTAATGTTAAAACCCTAAAATTCCAAATGAGTACAATCCATCTCAAGAGAGAGGTTCATTTACAATTTATATTACAATTACTTTGAATTACATAAGGAGAGAAATCAAATATCCTTCCAAAATTAAATTATATTGAATTAAATTGATTACAAAGCAAATGAACAAGAAAGAGAGAGAGAGAGAGATACTGATGTTATATTGGTTCTCGAACCTTCAAACCCCAACGGTGGTTTCCACACCACCCTACTATGTGAAACCAACAAGGCTCAATCCCACCATGCTATGATATGCCACAAAGCCCAAAAACACTCACAAAAGACACATTTGGTAAATTTATACACTTATGCCAATCATAGAGCAAACATTCATAATACATATCACACAAGGATAGTTGAGACAATCAAGCATCACATGATGATCCATATCACAAATTCATTGGAATCAAAAAAGTGGAATACATAAGCACTCACATTGGGGCACATCCACTAATAGAGAAAACCATCCATAATCACATAGCATAAGGACTAATTCCTAGAGTCAACACATTTGTCGAACTCAAGTAAAGACACACAAATGAATGCATAATTTCCAATTTCATCAAATTTCAATAACATTTTTTTGTAATGCATATTCCACATTTAATTATGTCCCATCAATTCAAAAACATCAAAATTTATTCATTTTCAAGAAAAATCTTCAAATATTCCAAACATTCCATAATGCAAAAACCATAGCAATTTCTCAAACCACCATGAAAACTCTTCAAAAATTTAAATTTTTTAATTCAAAAAGCTAAGAATACCCTTTGTTGGAAAATATTCCCAACACCCTTCTTAATCTATAAAAAACACATTTGGCATGTTCCCAAAATATAAAAATTTACTATATAAATTAATCTAAAATTAAATTCTATGAAACAAAAGGCGTTGGGAGGTTCTAACACCCCACCAATCCATTTGTAACCTTTCAAAATGAAAAAAAGTAAGCATTTGTGAAGATATGGAAAACTTGCCTCTAATTTCAACAAAATTTGAAATGAGGATAACTTAAAACACACCTCATGGATGCATGAATCCATGCATGAGCATGATCTCCTACCAATTCCTATCCTAATGTAATAAATCTCACTCCATTTTTCCTCTAATTGCTCACCCAATCATAAAACCCATAGTTTGGAGGAAAGAGTTTTCCTCTCTAAAATTCTCCAAAACTAACACATAAAAGTGAAATGAAATGCCTTTTTCTTTTTAACCCCTTTTCTTTTCCAATAAAATAATATATTTTATTTTCTAATTAATCACATTAAGTACCTAATTTCCCCAAATACAAAATAAGACATTAACATTCAGTTTAATTCACTATTCCACATTTAAATAATGTTTTAATTATATATAAGGCATATTTCACATTACTTTGCAAACATCAATATTTAAATGTAATTAAATTAATATGATTAATTTTTCCATTTATCCATTTGAAATTCCCACAAATAACCCCAAGTCCCGAAAATGAATCAAATTCATTTCCCAATAACATTCAACCTATAATTTCACTATTAAATCCATTAAAGCATTCATTTGAATTAAATTGCAAAAATGGGAAATTTAACAAACATCAACCACACATTCACCGGACATCGACAAGAAGGGTTACAGTATCTGAAATCATACCAATGGTGATATCCAGTTCAACACAGGTAAAATTAAAAGGGTCTCACACTCAAATCGAGTATTACAGTTAAGGTAAAATAATAAATGGCCAATGTGACGTCTCCTTATAACCACTGTCGAGGTATACTCAAACCTATGGAGCCAAGTGGAGGATGTTGGTTTTTTCATACTATAAGCTCCAAATAACTCCTAAAAATAACCTAAATGAATAGCCAATTCTTATGCTCAATTTTTTTAGGGGTTGGCCAATGAACAAGAGAAGGATTTCAACAATTTTCTCCTCTGCACTTCATGCTCTACAAACCTAGAAGGGTGGTCCTATGCAATATCAACTAAGATCTCACACAATTGATTCTAGATATTTCTTTAAAATAAATATACTCTCTTCTTTATGACCAAGATTTGTTAAGTAAACAACATAAAGGGCTAAATTCTTAGATTTTAATGCAACTATGTGGCTGAGAGCATGTAAATAACATTATACAATAAATATTACTTTACAAGGGAAATTTTATTTTTAAAGTTGGTGATCATGAAGGACATAACCAAAACTTTTGCTCATACTAGTGCCTTAGACCTAGGCCACAAAGTCAAGGCAAATGCACTTGAGAACTTGCACAACAATATTCATTCTAACTCTAAAGCTTAGTGATAATGCCTTACACTATCACCCCTTTAGAACTTTGCAATCAATTCTACTTATCAATCCATGTATGAACCTAAAAATTTCAACATTTCTCACAAATAAAATTAATTTACTCCTTGAGTAAAATCCTTGAAAGAAACATTCATTCATAGGAAAACCTACACAAATGAACATAAAAATATCCTTGATCAATTTTTATTTAAAGTTGCTTCCAAAAATGAACATAAAAAGATCCTTGATCAATTTTTATTCAATTAGGAGACAGTTGCTTCCAAAATTTCCATATGTATTTGATACCATGAGCTAGTACTATCATACAAAGTTTACAGTTACATCGACATCCTTTTTTCTATAACCTAGATTGGAGATATATAGACTGAATTTACAAAAGTGCTCTGCTTACAAAAAAATCAAGATCTTGAGAAAATGGTCTTGAATTCCCTTTTATAGAAAAAGGGGATCAAACAAGCTTCAGACCATGGGAAAATCTCACATTTTTATTTGACAATCTTGTCCTAGAATAGACAAAATACAAAAAACCCTCTTGAAGGAAACCAAAACATTCCACTAGAAGATAAAAGGTTGTTCAAGCTGATGAAGAAGATACCCACTGATGCTGCAATGATGAAGAGGTGAATGAATATTCATTCGAATTGTGCAAAGAATATTCTCTTTTAGAGTTGGTGGAGTTCATGTTGAGTAGATCATAAAAGATAAAAGAATACCAAAACCTTTGAGATATACACAAAATGAAAGAATAATCAAATGTTATGTCATTCAAAGAATTAGGACACCCCCATTACTCTGACTTGTATAAAAAAAAATAGGCTCATAACCTCAAAAATTGATTGTATTTCTCATCCTAGACATGATATATTCTCTCTAATGGACATTGGCATGCAAGGGTCAAATCAATATTAGACATATACCGAGTATACTTAGATAAAATTGAATGTCTCTTTCTCAAAATCATCTAAAAGTTTCTTAGTATCAATCAAATTATTATACAAGATTTGAAGAGTTCAATATCAATTTGGTTACCATCACAAAAGAAGAATGATAGAGTGGGATTTAATGCTCTAAATTGAGATTTCTGATATAGGAATTCCTTGATCTCCCCATTTTCATGTTTGATGTGAGGCATTATTTTGATCTCTATATTCTTAAAATGTTTAAGCTTTTTCTTGACCTTCTCTATTAGCTAATCCATATATCCCTACATTTCTCCTACTAATTTGGTCATATTGTAGGTAGGAAAAATGTCCTTAGAGGAATTAGGATCACATGTTGATCTATTATGCATTCCTTTCAATGCATTTATTCTAGGGATCCACTTATTCATAACTTCCCTAGTTTTCAAATTAACCCCTACCACCCTATTTATTACACTTGCCAATTGAGAATAATATCTATGTATATTATCTATTATCTTCAAAAACATTAACATTAAATGTCCCAAAATACTTGACACAACATGAAACATGACCTCATGTTAGTCCTATGAATGCCTTTTAATTTCTCCTCCAACATCTTGATATTTTCTTAAAGCTCTTGATTTTCTTTGATCAAATCTTCTTTCTATTGTGGTGCAGAAGAAGAGCTTGCTACTTGTGCATCTATTTGAGGAGGATGTGCTTCTTGGGATTCCTTTATTTTCAACTTATTATACTCTACAATAAATGCAAGATAATATTACAACAATAGATCATACTTATTCTATAGAGCTTCTATAGTGGCCTCACCAAATTTAGTATTATCAATTGCTAATGCAATAGCTTAAACAACTGAGGTGTCAAACACCCTATTTATTGCTAGGCCTCACCTTATATCTTGTGCTACTTCTGCATCCTGATTCTTGTTTGTGTTGGGGGAAAGGGCCTAAATTGCAAGGGTTTCCCACTTGGGGTTGAACCTTAACCCTGCTAATGCAACATGTGCTTGCTCCTCTGATTGAAAAATTTATTGATCTTTCCTTCTTATAGGGTAGAAATCAATATTAGAGGCAATATCCCATTTAGGGAGCATCAATAATCCACTATCTCTTACCAATTTTCTCCCCTCTTCTAGAGTGATATTCCTAGCATCAAAGTTCATCTCTACTAGTACCTTTTTGCAACTTCATATTTTTCCCTAGGCACATTTATTTTTACTTGCTCAAGCCTCTTGTGGAACTCCTCCTTTAATCTGATGATAAAGTCTCTAAACTCTTGGTTCTTTATAAATTCATTATCATCAATGAATTTTTGGCAAGACATTTCTCTAATATAATTAACATTATCACTTCCCCTATGGTATAAATACCAAGCCTACTTTGAGGTAGTCTTATTTTAGGTTCCTTTTGGGAGAAGGGATTTCTTTATTCACCTCTTCATTGGTTACCTCAATTTCATCATCCTCATTAGGTCCAATGGGGTAATCAATCAATGGTGGTTGATCAAAATTTCTCCTCTTTTATGGTTTCTCCTATGGATGGGATTCTAAAATAATCACATATATAGAGGATGGAGGTGCTTGTTGGGGAGATGGTGGTGGTAGTGCATGAGGGGGAGAATGTTGAGATGGATCTTTTATCATAGGCCCTTTAGGCCTCCTCTTGAAAGACTAAATAAATGGATTAATGGTGAGGGGATGATATGTAGGCCTTTCTTCAAGCATTAGGGCCTTTCCAATAATCTTATCAATGTTTTGCAAGACCATATTGATTCATGCAATTGGATCCTTTATTTTTACAAATGCACCTTAATAATTAGAATCCTTTTTTATCTTGTCCTCTTCAGTCTTTTTGAATGTTGTCCACTTGAATTTTATGCCATTTAATTCTTTGTCATCTATGTAATTCTTGATGAAATCTTCACTAGAGTAGACTTTGTGTAGATAGGCTAAACTCTTAATGTTTATTAAATTTTGTTGCTAAAACCATCTAGATCAAAGGCTCTTGCAATTTCTTGAGTCATCCTATACTTTTTCAATTTAGGTTATAATTTATTGAATCCCTCTCTATTGACATTAAAGTTAGAAAAAACTATGCAATATGGGAAAGTTGAGCATGTCTTCTATCCACCAAGGTGAAACTTATCAATCTCACTAAGTTGCCACATGGTGCAGGAGCACCAAGCATGTGAAGTTCACTTTAGGAGGTCAATAGGTCAAGTCTAGGTGTTAGGGTAATTTAATTAAATAACGTCAAATGAGACCATTTAATATGTAATAGGTTGATTTGTGAGTCATTAGTGTTAAAATGTAAAAAGTTACAAAAAAAAGTGTAAATGTTGTCATTGCAAGAATTGAAAAATGCAACTTTTGGAATATAAAGGTTCTAAAGTCATGAAGAAGTTGTTGAGTCGGTTGTAGGTAGTTGGAAATTGAGGAGTCATGATGTAATGCCTTTAAAAAGGCCTTGCAACCATTTTTGTAATTGTGGGTGATTGTATATTTGATTTTGAATGAATAAAGACACAATATTTTGTATATTCTCTCAGAATTTCACCATTTCATGATGTTGTACAGCCTTGTACGTGCAAGAAATGTTATCTAATTGGTTGTAAGTGTTAGTCCCTTAAATCACCTCCCATCTTATTTTTGTTTCATGATATTTGTTCAGGTTTTGAGGAAGTTATTGCAGTTTTTGTGAAAACAGTTAATAAACCTCTATTAGGGTAAACAATGATTGAGATAATTGTGTTTCTCTTTTATTATCTAGTGGAATCCTCTCATTTTTTGTGATAATAGTATTCTATGTATATTCTTTCATATTTCAATGGTTTTGGGGAAAAAAGGTAAATTTAAGGTGTGAAGAATGGAAGTTTAGAACTGTAATTTTGTGCACAGCCTATTAAAATAGAGTTTAATGCAGAATGACGCCTAGGGTTTGATAAAATGCTCATAGAAATGAACTCCTAAAGGATAATTAAGCTTTGTCAAGTCTAATAAAAGGTCTCTGAAGTAATGGTTAAGATAATTTGAGACTGGAGGGTATAGAATCAATAGACCCTTGATCCACCAAGGCCTAATTAGATCTAATCACAGTTTGAAATAGCAAGTTTTAGAGCATAGGTTCCAAAAGACCTAATTCCCATTTGAGGATATGTTTTAGAAAAATAAAAAGAGTGCCTTAATCTGTGATCAGTTTTGAATATTAGTGCATATTCTATGAACAAAGCTTTGGCAGTCCCATGATGAGACCTACAAGCATTTGGTTAGTTTATGAAGGAGTTGTTATCAATTGTTGTTCCCTGTGATTTGTTAGTGGAAAAGTTGTGATTATAGGTGTATTTTAATCTTGTTAGATGCCTAAAAAATTTAATGTGGAGATTTGAAACCTAAAGTGAAAATTGGAGCACTTGGAGGCCTATTCTATTTAAGGGGTTTTGTGAAAGTTGGGAAGTCAGTCAAGAACCAAATGGTGATTTTTTTGAACAAACCTAGTGTGTTGTCTGCTTACTTGCATCAATTGGTATCAGAGCTATAGGGACTAGATCTTTGAAGGAGAAGAAGATAGTTGGAAGTTGAAAGGAAAACATGGCAAAGGGAACCAAAGAGTTGATTGAAGAAAAGGAGATGTTATGGAGAAAGGCAATTTTTGAGACTAGTTGTAAGTGTCAAGGCAAGGTATGTAAGGTAATGGTGGATTCAGGTAGTTTGGATAACATGGTAGCACAAGAAATGGTAGAAAAGTTAAATTTGGAAAGTTTTCCTCATGAGAATCCCTATTATGTTTCTTGGTTGGATGGTGAACATTCTTTTTTGGTTAAGGAGCAAGCATTTGTAGAATTTTAGATTGGTGTCTATAGAGATAGCCTTCTATGTGATGTGGTACCTATGAATGTATGCCACTTTTTGTTAGGGATTCCATGGATATATGACATGTATACCCTATATGATGGAAGGAAGAATACATATCAGATCAAGAAGGATGGGGTTTCATTTACATTGGAACCATTGATGGAAAATGAAGAAGGACAAGATAAAGCAACAAGGGTAATTATGTGTGGTAAAAAATAAGTTGTGCAAGTAGAGGATGAAGAGGAATCAAAAGTTGAAGCCATTTCAAGGCTTGAAGATGACAAGACAATAGTATTGCAACATGATGCAATGATAGAGGAAGAGAATATGGTGTCAGAATCATAGACAAAGGATGCTAAGGAAGAAATCCTTGATAAGGTACAAGATAAGTTAGAGAAGCAAGATGAGGTTGTGCAAGAGATAGTGCTTTGTCCATTGATGGGACAAAAAGTGTGTGAACCCAATAGTGCAAAGGTTTGTGGATCAAATGAGTCAGAGATCTTGATAAGAGAAAATTATGAGGCAAGTGAGAGTGAGTTTCCAGTGGAAAGGAAATAATGGCCTAGAGAGGTCATAGTGGGAGAAGTAATTTGTCCACTGATTGGACAAGAGGTTGAAAGGAAGTCATATTCTTCCATATTAGAGGTATATAATTCTAAATGCAATAGAAATGATGAAGAAGAAAATCCAATGGAAAAAAGGTAAATTTTTGTTTGTAGGTACAAAGGTAAGTACACCATCAGTTCTTGGCAAGAAGAAGATCAAAGTATAGTTTGTGAAGAAGCAATGGCAAGATGTAAGCAAGTTCAAAGCCACTATTGGAACAATTTTCCAATACTTGACACAATGGAGGGGATTACCAGGTGCAAAGGAAAGT
The DNA here is from genome assembly GCA_007258455.2 of Sequoia sempervirens. Taxonomy (NCBI): domain Eukaryota; kingdom Viridiplantae; phylum Streptophyta; class Pinopsida; order Cupressales; family Cupressaceae; genus Sequoia; species Sequoia sempervirens. The sequence goes on from VDFB02271358.1 coordinate 911,620,209, forward strand.
AAAGAGAAAGAAGATAGGAAGGTTCAAGCAAATGAATGGTGCAGAAAAATATTCAAGGGAATTGAATTTCTTTTGGCAGGGAGTATGGTGTAGGAGCACCACGCATGTGAAGTTCACTTTAGGAGGTCAATAGGTCAAGTATAGGTGTTAGGGTAATTTTTTGCTTTGTATAAGGTCTAATTTCATTAAATAAGGTCAAATGACACCATTCCTATGTAATAGGTTCATTTGTGAGTGATTAGTGTTAAAATGTAAAAAGTTGCAAAAAAAAGTGTAAATATTGTCATTGCAAGAATTGAAAAATACAACTTTTGGAATATGAAGGGTCTAAAGTCATGAAGAAGTTGTTGATTCGGTTGTAGGTAGTTGGAAATTGAGGAGTCATGATGTAATGCCTTTAAAAAGGCCTTGCAACCATTTCTATAAGTGTGGGTGATTGTATATTTGATTTTGAATGAATAAAGACACAATATTCTATATATTCACTCAGAATTTCACTATTTCATGATGTTGTATGGCCCTGTATTGGAAGGAAATGTTTTCTAATTGGTTGTACGTGTTATTCCCTTCAATCACCTCCCATATGTTTTTTGTTTCATGCAATTTGGTCATTTTTTGAGGAAGTTATTGTGGTTTATGTGAAAACAGTTAATAACCCTCTGTTAAGGTAAATGGTGACTGAGATAATTGTGTCTCTTTTATTATCTAGTGGAATCCTCTGGTTTTTGGTGAGAATAGTCTTCTATGTATATTCTTTCATATTTCAAAGGTTTTGGGGAAAAAAGGTAAAGTTAAGGTGTGAAGAATGGAAGTTTAGAACTATAATTCTGTGCACAGTCTGTTAAAACAGAGTTTAGTGAGGAACAACACCTAGGGTATGATAAAATTCTCATAAAAATGAACTCCTAAAGGATAATTAAGCTTGTTCAGGTCCAATAAGAGGTGTCTAAAGTAATGGTTAAGAGAATTTGAGACTAGAGGGTATAAAATCAATAGGCCCCTGATCCACCAAGGCCTAATTAGGTCTAATTACAGTCTGAAACAACAAGTTTTAGAGCACTGGTTTTGTTGGTGGTTTTTCCAATGAACTTAAAGGAACTTCTAATAAATAGCCAATTCCTATATTCAAAACTCCTACAAATGACTAGCCAACTGACAAGATCTAGTCAGAGACTAAGATCTTCTGCACTTTAGGCTCTATGGGACCTAGGAGGGTGTTCCTATTTGTGTTCATTGATATTGTACTTGATTGAACACATTATTTTCACAGATCATTTTAACTAAAAGGAAAATGTGCAAAGCTTACAATGAAATTGGCTTGTCTCTAAGTAACTTGCTACCATTTCAACCAATGCTATTCCACATGACAATTAACCTAAAATTTGTGTAAAGATGTAAGAAAATTTTAAAGTAAATTCAAATTCTAACTCTAGGCCAGCCACCATGCAACAATTTGATCAACCCATTAGGTGGATCTTTAAGGAAATAGATTAGTGCCTTATTGAATTGGGCGATGGAGTCATACACACAATAATCAGTAATTTAGAAGTGACTTTAAAACTTAATGGAATGAAATACCCACATAATAGCTTTGCATTATTGAGCTCACAATTTCTGATACACAACTACTTATCAAATCCCCAGCAAATGATTGTAAATCTATGACTCCATTTGAGCATTTAATTGATTACTTGAATCAAAGCATAAAACAGAGACATACATTCAAATTGACATTCAAAAGAAGAATGAAAACATTATGAACAATTCCATTCAAGAAATACTCAAATCCATATAAGGAGAGAAAATGCATTAGAACTAGACTTTCATTTATATTCATGAGTCAAATTTGCATAACAATTTAAGACAATATGTATATGTTCTTACAAAGAGCTCAAAATAGACACCTTATTCTATTCCTATCGTAAAATTCATATACACCTAACCAGAAATTTTCATCTATTTTCTTTTCTCTTTTTCTCCTTCTCCTGCAAGTGAGCCTTGAATTCCCTTTTATATGACAAGGGAGCAACAAGCTTCGGGATCAAATGAAATTTCACTACAAATTTTCATTTCATCAAAATTTTAACTGCATTTCACTTGCATTTCAAAACCCCCACATGTTGTATTTGTAAAACATGGTTCAATTGGGGAAAGCCAAAATGTAACCGCTACCAGAGAAAGGAAATGAAAAGTACCACCAAAATTCCCTTTTTCGCCATCCGAACTATAACAAACTAGTTAACCAAAATTTCACGAGGGCGCACAATTGACATCGAATACTAGAATATGCCATGCACACAATAATCAAGACCACCATAGCAACAAATTTCATCAACACAAAAATTCAAGACCCCACACACAACAAATTCTTATTTACCCTTCACACCACCCTTACCAGTGCCATGTCCACAGTACACATGACCACTCCTAGTCATTACAAGAGGAGGAGAGGAAACCTTGGCTTCCTCCTCTTTCTTTTCTTTGCCTAACATGCTTCTAGTATGCTCGCTAGGGGTTTTGATGACCAACGACAGAACAAATATCACTTCCTCATTAGAGGGAAAACCATCATTCAGAAGAGCTAAATACTGATAATAGTTAGAGTTAGTCTCGGTCTCAGAGGGTCTACTCATAAGGTCAATAGGCGAGTGTTTGCGTCCATAAGAGTCATGCCCATATCTTATTTTCTTCTTTGTTCCCATGGGAGACCACAATGGGTTCTTTCCTTTGTCATCTTCGTTTCCTACAACATCACCTTGGAATTATAGCCTTCGACTACACCTACTGGGTACAAGTCTGGGATCTTTAGCAAAAGTATTGGTCTCCATGACTAGAGCAACTTCTAGTGCATTAGAACTAGATCTCTAGGAACTCAAGTGAGCAGACCTCCTTACTGGTTTGCTCATTTTCTTCTCTGATAATTGCTCACACTACCCTGCCTTAATCAATAACTACTAAATGTAGATGATAGGAATAGAAGCTATTCCTTCTATATTTATCACATGGAACAATGAAGATCACAATCAATGTCTAACATGCATGTGTAACCTAGGCAGTTTTTTGGAAAATGTACTGCCACCGTTTAATTTCCCATTTGCATGGAAATTCGTAGATTATTCTTCATGATTACCAACATTAGCGTCTCCACATGAATTGAGATCAACTCAACTGCTCTGTAGGATGTTAACCATTAATGTGATTTGGTTGCACAGAGTAGAAATGGCCATCACGTGTTACGTTCCAACTTTGAATGCTATCTGTCGATCTTTTTCCTTGATGGATGATCAAACAACTAGCTTTTGTTTGACCACCATTGATTTTCAGTGGTGCTCCACCAAAATTTTCATAGCCAATGGAGTTCTTCCATGTCAGATGACACCTTCACAGCGTGCAAGCTCCATGATCTGAATAAGTCAGGACAGGTGTCGAGATCTCACTGATCTCACTAGTCATAACCATCTTCCATTTTAATCCAGCAAGGCAATGGAGAATGGTGAAGATCGTTCCACCAGATTGATCTCATCCGCTCGTTGAAGATGTCGAGCCATGGGAGCAGTAGTGGGGAGTGGGTCCCACACTATACCTTGGACACGCGTTCGCTTCTCACTAACCTTGTTACATTTATCTGGCTAGCACTTAACTCCCATTGGCTAGTGAGGTATGATCCAGATCTTCTCCCTGATCTTCAAATATTGAATCTGCACATCAAGTGACGTTAACATTTAATAGATGGGACTTGGTCTAGCTAACGATGACATGAACACTGGGGTTAATGACTTAAGGTTTAAATCATCGGGTTAAAATTTAAAACCTGACTTTAGGAAAAGACTTGATATGGTGGGAAAAGGATGATCGATTACTTGGGCTAATGGGGCTGGTAGACTGACATGTCAGATGGCTCAAAAGATCACTTATGGGGTTGATGACCGACTGAGTAGGTCAACCTAAAATTATAAAATTTGCATGATTTTGAATAAAACCCTACTCACTTTGGGGACAAGGGTTTAAAAGGGGAACCAGGTTCATGGGAATTGAGATGGAATTCCTTAGAATTTTATAAGCTCCATCATCGGCTCATGCTCGGGGACACATACCCCTAGTGGGTATGGCGAGAAACAAAATCTTCAATTGAAGCAGACTAGGGTACAAGGCCAAAACCAAGGAACTTACCCGGACTAGGCAAGTAGACCAAACAGGAAACAAGCAAACCAAACCAACATATTTACACTACTTACAAAATTTACACAAGATAATTTTACAAGGTGGAGCCTCCAGGCCCCGAAAAATTCAATAACAACTTTTCCTCTATCAAATACTTTAGCTTGTTTGCTCTGTAATGAATGCACATAAGTAGTATGTGACACCAAATCATTAGTATTACTTTGACCAACATTGCTTATGCCATCTAAAGTAATATTTCTAGCTTTGTCCCTTTCTATTAAAGGTTCCTCAAATTGAATCAAGAAGGTGAAGCCTTCATATTCCACATCACCATGAGATATATGATCATCATGAATTTGTTCATCAAACTTGAAGGTCTCATAAACACTCTGGCTCTAACTAGACCACTCCTCGGGAAAGAAAACATAACTAAGTCTATTATCAATCTTCCTTCCATAAATGTTAACCCCATGGCGTGAAAGAAGTTCCATAATCATATCAATTAGATAGGGAGTGTCTGCAAAGAACTCTACTACAACTTCATATTGTCCTATATGATCTTCACAATCACCTATGCCTTTAGATTGCTTCTCACTTAGGTGAAAAGGTATTTAAGTATCTGCATATTCTGCAGAATCACCATGTAACTCCCTCTCCTCAACATAAGGAAGTGTTGTGGGAGTATCTGTGCAATCATCCTATAGAACATGCATGCCTAACTTTTCAGCCATTCCTTCAAATATATAATTATTGACCATAGGAGAATCAATGCAAGCATACTCATCTTTATGAATATCCTCATTACATCCAAAGTTGATATCATAAGAGCAAGTCCTTATTGATATTTGTATCTCCATACCTCTTGTGTAGTTTAGCACTTGGAAAATCAAAAGTAGCATATTCATTGATAAAACTACCCACCTTAGTATCACTTTGATCCTCATATGGACCATTTGCAACATGCCCCTTGATGGAACTTGTCAAATGTTTATTATAATTATCCTCAAAAAGAGGATTACTCCTACACCAATAAGGATTGTCATTTGCAACTTCATCATCCAAAACATTTTCATTAAATAAGATATTTTTCCATGCATTAATTGGATGTATCTCATCATCTTTAAAATCAGGATACAAGCAATTCAGAGAGTTAGTGTACTTGAAATCAGTACAATCACTTGAAGAACACAGAGAAGCAATCTCACTATTATGTTCATCATTCATATCAGCAACAATTGACCCACATTTAGAACATTCTTCACATGATGAGAACTATTCAATGCATAGGAAACACACATCTACAAGGATATTAACATATCCCCTGCTAGAGGCAATGGATTCCATCACCTCATATGAAGAATCATATTCAATGGTAGATTCCTCAATTTCAATCTCATTACTTTGATTCCTCATGTATACCATGGCATTGGAATTAAGTGCCTTCCCTTGATTAACAGATGCATGATGGCTACCAACTGAATCAACTTGGGAAGTTTCATCTTGTACTTCTTGTGTTTGCTCATATTTTATGACAACCCAAGGAAGATAATTGGGCATCACCTCTTTGTTTTCATATTTTGTCTCTTCATCCTCATCATTACTGTCTACATTTGTTTCTAAGTTGTCAGTCAAATGACAACATTCAATAGTCACTTGTTCTAATTTTGATGCTTCTCTTTGACCTGGTGATCTTAGCCTTTGATCATCAGCAACATGGAAACTATTACTCATATCATGAGTAGTAGATAAAGGCACATGACCATGCTCAATTCTTTCCATGATCTTCAGACCATTGGCTAGACCTTGGCATATATACTTCACAAAACAAATTAATGCACATTAGATCACTGGGTCTAAAACTCCTGGGTATCTCCATCAGTATATCCAAGAATCTTGAAAATAAGTCATACGGTGACTCATTTGCATGTCTCCTTATTTCATGTAACTTCTTGATAGAGAGGATTATATTAGATTTTCCTTTCCTTGGCTGATGTGAAGTTGATGCTTGCTCGCATTCTACATTTCTTGGGAGTAAAGTAGATACAACATCCATGAGGTCCCCTCCTTGGAAAATCCTTTTACCTTTTGATCTACTTGGTTTAGAATTGGGGGTAGTGCTAGAACTACTACTAGCAATTGTAGGCCCTTTCATTATTGAGTATCTCAAATTGTTCTCAATATCAATGGCAATGTGATATGCCTAGTGCAAAGTTGTGGGTTTCTTTTCTCTTAATAAGAAGCTCATTTTCTTATCAAAGGCTTATAGGTATACAACCAAACATTTTGCATCATTTGGCCTTATATCTTTTGGAATTTCTCTGATTTCCTTTGCAAATCGGAGATTGAAAACAAGAACTAACTCCCCTTCATTTATATGGATTTCCATGAAATTCTTTCTCACCATATTAGGATTCATCCTTTCACCAAATTGTTCAATAAAACTTGTCATGAACTAACTCCATGAGGCTATGGAACTTTCTGGAAAGTATGAATACCAATCCCTAGCATCATCCTTCAAAGATTGAACAAAAAATTTCATGACAACATCTTCATGATTCACCTCATAATCACCCATAACATCCATAAATATTTGCAGATGCTTAGAGGTTGATTCAGAACTTTGCCCTGTGAATTTGGGAAAATGTTTCCTAACATTCTTAGGGATCAAGTTAGGGAAACCTTCAATACCACTGAAGACTAATGGCATATACCTTTCAATAACAAAATCCCTTCGCAGAGATGACATAGCTTCTTCGCCCTGCATACTTTAGTTTGATTCTTTACAGAGAAATTCTTCCAAAGGTAATGCTCAAAAGAGTAACATACTTCAAGGATAGTTACAATCTTTGCATATAAGAAGTATGAAAATAATTATTACTATTCCCTGTGTTAATGCAAATTCATCTAGTAGGGAATCATCTATGCTCCTAAGCCTTGACTTCTTTCTCATAAGCTTCCTTCAAACAAAATAATGCTTGCTTTATATTTATGAGAATACCTAGAAACTTTGTAGCAACTGTTAATCCTTTTTCTTGATTGCAAATTCTACAAATCTTGAAATATTCTTCACAATTTAACTAGTTCTTCAGACAGAGTCGCCGCCTCTTTTACAAAGGAACAAATTTCAAAAGCATGAAATTCTTTTAAGCTGAAATCTCATTTTGGGTTTTCTCCAACAGTGGAGTCACACTCATATCCTTTGATCTTTGCCACATTAAATCCTTTCCAGGTGCAAGAACTTTTCAATTATTTGAACATAGATGTTCAGATCCACCAAAGTATGAATGGAAAACACTATGACTTTATGTAATGGTTCTTAAGAATTGAATCTCTAAGATCTAGATAACTCTAGGATAAGACAATTTGTTATCGAACTTCTGAGTGCATCCCCAATAGAGTCACCATTCTGTTGGTGGTTTTTCTAGTGCACTTAAATGAACTTCTAAGAAATAGCCAATTCCTATATTCAAAACTCCTGAAAATGACTAGCCAACTGACAAGATCTAGTTAGAGACTAAGATCTTCTACACTTTAGGCTCTGTGGGACCTAGGAGGGTGTTCCTATTAGTGTTCATTGATATTGTACTTGATAGAACACATTATTTTCACATATCATTTTAACTGAAAGGCAAATGTGCAAAGCTTACTATGAAATTGGCTTGTTTCTAAGTAACTTGCTACCATTTCAGCCAATGCTATCCCACATGACAATTAACCTAAAATTTGTGTAAAGATGTAAGGATTTTTTTAAGTAAATTCAAATTCTAACTCTAGGCCAACCACCATGCAACAATTTTATTAACCCATTAGGTGGATCTTTAAGGAAATAGATTAGTGCCTTATTGAATTGGGCAATGGAGTCATACACACAATAATCAATAATACAGAAGTGACTTTAAATATTAATGGAATGGACTACCCACATAATAGCTTTGCATTATTGAGCTTACAATTTATGATACACAACTGCTTATCAAATCCCCAACAAATGATTGCAAATCTATGACTCCATTTGAGCATTTAATTGATTACTTGAATCAAAGCATAAAACAGAGACATACATTCGAATTGGCATTCAAAAGAACAATAAAAACATTATTAACAATTCCATTCAAGATTTACGTACTCAAATCCACATAAGGAGAGAAAATGCATAAGAACTAGACTTTCATTTATATTCATGAGTCAAATTTGCATAACAATTTAAGACAATATGTATATGTTCTTCTAAATAGCTCAAAATAGGCACCTTATTCTATTCCTATTGTAAAATTCATATACACTTGACCTAGACCTAACCAGAAATTTTCATCTATTTTCTTTTCTCTTTTTCTCCTCCTCTTGCAAGTGAGCCTTGAATTCCCTTTTATATGACAAGGGAGCAATAAGCTTCGGGCTCAAATGCAATTTCACTACAAATTTTCATTTCATCAAAATTTCAACAGCATTTCACTTGCATTTCAAAACCTCCACATGTTAGATCTGTAAAACATGGTTCAATTGGGGAAAGCCAAAATGTAACCGCTGCCAGAGAAAGGAAATGAAAAGTACCGCCAAAATTCCCTTTGTCGCCATCCAAACTATAATGAACTAGGTAACCAAAATGTCACAAGGGTGCACAATCCACGTCAAATACCAGAATATGCCACGCATGCAAAAAATAGGACCACCACAACAACAAAATTTCATCAACAAAAAAATTCAAGACCCCACACATAGAAAATTCTTATTTACCCTTCACACCACCCTTACCAGTGCCACGTCCATGATACACATGACCATTCCTAGTCATTACCAGAGGAGGAGAGGAAACCTGAGCTTCCTCCTCCTTCTTTTCTTTGCCTAACACGCTTCCAGTATGCCCGCTAGGGGTTTTGACCACCAACGGAAGAACATATATCACTTCCTTCATCAGAGGGAAAACCATCATTCAGAAGAGCTAAATACCGACAATATTCAGAGTCAGTCTCGGTCTTAGAGGGGCTGCTCGTAAGGTCAATATGCAAGTGTTGACGTCCATAAGAGCCACATCCATATCTTATTTTCTTTTGTGTTCCCATGGGAGACCGCAATGGGCTCTTTCCTTTGTAATCCACCTTTCTTGCAGTATCACCTTGGAGTTGTAGCCTTCGACTACACCTACTGGGTATGAGTCTAGGCTCTTCAGCAGAAGTATTGGCCTCCATGACTAGAGCAGCTTCTAGTGCATCAGAGCCTGACCTCTAGGAACTCAAGCGAGCATACCTCCTTACTGGTTTTCTCATTTTCTTCTCTAATAATTTTTCTCACACTACCCTGCCTTAAAAAATAACTGCTAAATATAGATGACAGGAATAGAAGCTATTCCTTCTATATTTATCGCATGGAATGATGAAGATCACAATCAATGTCTAACACACATGCGAACCTAGGCAGTTTGTTTGCAGATGTACTGTCACCATCTAATTTCCTATTTGCATGGAAATATGTAGATTATTCTTCATGATTACCAGCATTGGCGTCTCCACATGAATTGAGATAAACTCAACTGCTCTATAGGATGTTAACCATTAATGCGAGCTAGTTGCAAAGAGTAGAAATGCCCATCACGTGTTACTTGCCAAATTTAAATGCTATCCATCGATCTTTTTCCTTTTTGGATAATCGAACAACCAGCTTTTGTTTGACCACCATTGATTTCCAGTGGTGCTTCGCCAAAATTTTCATAGCCAATGGAGTTCTTCCATGTCGGATGACACCTTCACAGCGTGTAGGCTCCACGGTCTGAATAAGTTAGGACAGGTGTCAGGATCTCACTGATCTCGCTAGTCATAACCACCTTCCATTTTAATCTAGCAAGCCAGCGGGGAACTATGAAGATTGTTCCATCAAATTGATCGCAGCCGCTCGTTGAAGATGTCAAGCCATGGGTTTGGTAGTAGGGAGTGGGTCCCACACTGTACCTTGTACATGCATATGCTTCTCGCTAACCTCGCTGCATTTATTTGGATGGCACTTAACTCCTTCAGGTTGGTGAGGTACAGTCCATATCTTCTCCCCGATCTTCAAATCTTGAAATTTGCACATCAAATGACGTTAGCATTTAATAGACGTGACTTGGTCTAGCTGACGACGACATGACCACTGGGGTTAATGACTTAAGGTTTAAGTCACCGGGTTAAAATTTAAAACCCGACTTTAGGAAAAGACTTGATATGGTGGGAAAAGGATGACCAGTTGCTTGGGCTAATGGGGCCAATAGACTGACGTGCCAGATGGCTCAAAAGATCACTTATGGGGTCAATGACCGAATGAGCAAGTCAACCTAAAATTATAATGTTTGCATGCTTTTGAATAAAACCCTACTCACTTTGGGGACAAGGGTTTAAAATGGGAACCAGGTTCATGGGAATTGAGATGGAATTCCTTAGATTTTTATAAGCTCCACCAGGTTCTAAGAGACCTAATGCCCATTTGAGGATATTTTTTAGAAAAATAAAAAGAGTGCCTTAATCTATGATCATTTTTGAATATTAGTGCATATTATATGAATAAAGCTTTGGCAGTCCCATGAGGGGATCTACAAGAGTTTGGTCAGTCTATGAAGGAGTTGTTATCTATTGTTGTTCCCTATGATTTGTGAGTGGATAATTTGTGATTATAGGTGTATTTTAATCTTGTTAGATGCCTAAACAAGTTAATGTGGAGATTTAAAACCTAAAGTACAAATTGGAGGACTTGGAGGCCTAGTCCATTTAAGGGGTTTTGTGAAAGTTGGGAAGTTAGTCAAGAACCAAATGGTGATTTTTAAAAAAAAACCTAGTGTGTTTTCTACATACTTGCATCACCACATGATTTCTAGAAATTATATTTTGAAAGGCACAAATCTTGGTAAAATATGTGGTCCAACAAGACATTGATATACCCTCAAAACTATGGAGTTTGTATGGAGATAATAATCTCCCTAATTATGTTTCTCTCCTAATTCTAGCCTCCTCTTGTTAGGCCCTAAGAAATCCAAGATTTCCTTTTGTAGTATGATTTCCCAACTCCCAAGAGTGTGAGAAGTTTTTTAACAAAAAATATTTTCAAAAATAAGAAAATTTGCGCCATCACAATGTCAATCCCAAATGTGTGTCCAACATTGGACTGGGATGGATTTTCCATTTCCATCATCTGAATGTATTTGCAATTTTGGACCCCATTATCCCTTTCTTGCATACAGGAACATGTGACAAAGTAGGGAATATCATCTAAAATTCATCACTTTGCTACTCTTTTTTATCTCAATTAATTATTTATGAATAGTATTTGCAACAAAAGTTGCAAAGTCAAACTCATCATTTACAAGAGGGTTCTAATTATCCACTACCATGTACATAAGGTGTACTGGCATATTTTCTTGTGAATCCCATCCAAGGAATTGACAAAAAGCATTGTATTTCCTAATGAAATAATCTTCAAAGGAATCCACTTTGAAAGTCTCCACTTCATTTGGGGGAATTTTGATAGAGTTCCTATCAAAATACTTCACTTTGTATTTGGGAAGCCAGTGATCCTTGAAGCTACTCCTATCTTGCCGATATTTCTATTTGAATGAATCAAAATCAATGGAATTATTGGCATCTAAATTCAAATTGAACACATCTAAGATAAAAGCTTAATGTTCTCTTTCAAGAAGAATTTTGGTCCTTTGGACGACTCATGATTACAATTTGAGGTTAAAACTAAGGTATTCTTTAATAATGGTTTTAAAATATTTTGATACTTGTAAATACAAGCTTATGGAAATTTAGAACTATTTAGAATACTTGAAGGTGTTCCCTAACTTAATTGTAACCTTAGAACATCAACTAGGGTAATTTTTTTGGATTTAGACGTACTTGTTCTTTTTCTTCTAAACACCCTAATCATTGCAGAATGCTTTGGAGCTCTGCAAATTATCTCAATGGATGCTTTGAAAGCCAAGTGAATCATTTTACTAATTAGATTGTAGCATTTATAGAAGGAAATTCACTAAGGATGTGACATAAATCCATCTTTCCACCATTACTCTCAACTCGAGTGAGCCAGAGCATGCAACCACCCATTTTTCAAAGGTTGAATGTGATTTGTTGATCTTCAAATAGAAGGACAAGATCTGATGGTCGCTAGCAATTTGATTGATTTGAAAATATTTGACATGAGTTGAGAAAAACCTCTACCAATAGAAAATCCATACGAGACCACCTTTATACATCATCATGAGACGTGCCATCATGAAACAACAAAAAGTAATTGGTATCATTACTGGCCATGTGGAGTCTTTCCGCAATTCTACTACATGAAAATCAAACCATTGTAAAGAGGTCACAAACTTGTAGAATGGTCTAAGATTGTGCCATGTTTCACTCAATTTGTTCCTTATAAATCTCACATTTGATATTAAAACTATTAAAAATAATGAGATCTAGGCGTGTTTCCACCTTAATAGCTTTGAAACTTGACACATGTCCTCTTTCCATGATTCCATACACTTTATGTAGGCCTTCCTTGAGGTTTCCTATAGAATAGAGAAATACCAATAAAATTATGCAATGTGTCCACCTCTCGATGTATTCAATAGAACCTTTTGATAAAACCCTTCAAGATCATGCTATATGTCCTTCTCTTGTAGAATTTGATAGCTCAAGAACATGGCAAGTATCCTTTTTTCATGGTTCTACAAGGTGCTTGTGGGTCCCCCTCGAGGTACTCCACGAAATAGTGAAATTCTCTTAAAATGTGCCATGTGGCACTCATATGGTCTTCATAAGGTTCACATAGCAATGAGTGATGCACAACATGCCACATGTCACCATTTTTGCAGCTCCATGACCAAATTTTTCCATTAATAGGAAACATTCTACAGAATCACAAAATCCACTAAAAATGCAACACTTGCCAACACTTTATTAGTTATGTGGAGCATTTTTCAATAAAATATTCATACAGTAAGGAGCAGTGCAGTCCACATGTTGGTGTGGGTAACTTAAGTTTCTTTTTAGAACATGCTCTTAAAAACAACTTATGTTCACTAGGGAACAAGGGGCCAATGGATTAATAAAATATGAAGATGTAGACATATGCTTTAAGATTTTAATAAATCTTTTTAGGTCATGAGCTTAATCAGTAGCCTAGGCAAGGGGGTTTGATAAATGCATGAAGAAGCAACCCTTAAGTCATAACTTAATAGGCCGAACAACCGAATATAGGAAGTGAATGCAAAATTAAAATAAAAGTAACTATAGTGTTGCTTAGAGATAAGGCATTTAGGGTTTTAAACCTAAATAGAGGCTTACAATAGTATTTATAACAAAACTTAGCAAGGAGATACTAATTTTGAAGCTCAAGATATGGGAAAAAACCAAGAACCAAGAAATTTTACAAAAAGTACTACCAATGGCTCATGTTGAGGATGCTTACTTTGCAAAAGTAAGGCGAGAAACTAGGATCTAGTCAAGAGAAGTAGACCTAAAAGAAAAACTAGGAAAAACCAAATCAGATTAAAAAAAACAAAAGAAAGATTGTATTTAATATGTACATATGATACATTACATGTGGTTCAATGACATATTTCAAGAGAAATGTGGTTTTAAAAATTGTCCATGCACTAGTAGTTATAGAAATTCACCAATAAGATTTCGTAGATAATATGAATCTTCACTATGAGTGTTTCTCACAGATAGGGTCCAAGCCATAATTCTTCAAACTTACCATGTTTTTCTTTATCTTATGCCCCTACATTCCATAGGGAGAACCATGTCATCCACCTAAAATTTTCTTGCAATATTTTTTTTGTCAAATAGATACTTGACCTATTGTTATAGCTTGATATTCTCCTGCTATGACATCCTCCTTTTTTCATCCAGTTGAGTGAGCTAGTTAATTTTGTTATTCATTGAATTAGAGATGTCATCATAATATTTTGGAATAAATCTATACACAAGTAGTAGGTTATTAATGGAATTCTAGCCTCATGGACATAAACTAACTCAAACAGAGATTGTCTAGTTGTTTTCTTCAATATCACCCTATCTATTCATAAAGAAAGCTTGAGTTTTGAATCCTAGGCCTTATTTTTCTCTATCATCCGCTTTATGATTTTCATCAAGATTTTGTTGCTTGAATTTTCTTGACTATTTCCTTGGGGATGATAAGGGGATGATTTGGATAGTGATATCCCATATTGTTGGAAAAAGGTTGTGAACTCTTCATAACTGAAGCACATGGCATTATCTAGTATCAGCTTCTCTAGTACTTCAAATCTAGTAATAATGTTGTTCATCAAGAAATCAATCACAACCTTACTGTATAGAAGTGAATTTGCACCCTTTAAGCAAATTCCCCTTTCACATACTCTCACCTTAGAAAATAAAATCTGAAGGAAAAAATCCATGTCACCTACTTGCCTTCCATCCACTTGGCATCTATCCTGTGTGTCAGTGAGAGAATATTTGTTGAGGACACACGCATGGCATGTGGACGTCCACGTGGCACACTGTTGTCCTTGACAGATTCCTGCGTCTGAAGTTGGCAGAGGTGTTACACACCCGATTGGGGTCGAATTATGATGTCCCTCTTCAACCAATCAACCCAAAAATGGCAGATTCATCATTCTTCCTTCAAATTCATCCATTATCATTTAATTTGACCCTCTAGCAATCTTCTTAGCATTATAGCAATTTCTCTTCACTCTTTCACTCTCAAGCAACATTTTGGTATTCTACTTTTTAGCATTGTAGTATCAACACTCTGTTAACTCCACATTACAAGTGTGAGGCCATTATAGACGTTGTGAGCTTGGAGTCTTGCAAGACATCCCTTCACCACAGTTGCAGAAGTGGTGACTTTTCCAAGTTTGTAGATTGCTTTCTCCTCCATTGGCTAGTGAGATTTTGGGTGGAGGTGGTAACGCTTCACTCCTCTCCTTTGTAATTTGATTGAGTAGCATAATATTGTTTGTAGTGTTCTTTTCTATTTCTTCTTTCCTTTATCACATATTCTACTCCATTGCTTTCTAACTATCCGTGGAGGTGGAAACACCAAAACAAGGGTCTAACTAAGGCATGACCCTATACAACCCCCAACAATTTTCTCTGTTTCCTATGTGTAGGTGAACGTACGTGCGGAGCTAGCTAGAAAACTAGTGCTTGTGTGAGATTATTTTTGTCACCCTAGCCCTCATTTATTTGTTTTATCACATTCGTCTTTACTTTCTATATTTCCTCATTCTATTTTTTCCACCTAAAACCAACTAGCTAGGTTATTAGTACATTTTTTGGCAATTTTTACTATGCTTCCTATTTTCTAGCCATATGGATGCCAACGCGCCAAAGAGATGCTAGTGTGCTACACTGTCGTCCTCAAACAAAGAGTTGTCTGAGGTGTAGTATTGACTCCAAAAACCAACTCACCTAGCCTAAACCTAAATCTTGGGTTTGAAGAGTGACATAAGTACTACATAGTGCTCTTCATTCTTGATTCCCTTCCTTTAGAGTGAGGTAAGTTAGGGTAGCCCTCCGCTCTCAGCTTTTTGTGACCTAAATCCTTGACGTGGTTGCCCCCCCTCTCTTAACCTTACTAGTAGCCTTCCTAGTAGGGATTTCCTCTATCCAATTAGTAAAATAATTAGTTCTACTAGTATCCAACCATGTCCTCCACTAGAATTATCTACTATCTCCCCAATGAAATCAATGCCCCACTGTTGAATTGGGACTTCTAAAGACATTGGTCTTAAGGGAAGATTCCCAAAAAAAATCAATTTCCTAGAGAGTCTTTAATAGGCATCACATCTTCTAACTAATTTATGAGCATTTACAAAGAGTTAGGGCCACCATTATCCAAACCTTATAATCTTAATATGGGATGTATTATTTTCCATGTAGTGGCCTCCACATACTATATTGTGTATCTACTTCAAGATGGTGACAAATTTTTCTCCAAACCACACTCAAGAATACTCACAATATCACAACAAGAACATTCACAACAATTCATAAACCTTACCCAAGTTCAACCTCAAACAAAACTAAGGAATAACTTACTAGTTTCCCCAACTACGACTCAACTGGACCAAACTATATGTGTTTGTGTGTGTGAAATCAAATCACATGTTGTTGAATTAATTGTGTGTCACTAAAATCAAACCAAAGTGCATCACTATATAGCGACACATCCTAGATACGTTACTAAATTTTATCAAATGTGTCACTGAATTTGATCAAGTGTGTCGCTGAATTTGATCAAGTGATTTGATTAGTACATCCCTCCTTCTAGCGCCAAAATGTGACCATAATCATAGTATGAACTAAATATGTTGGATCCAAATGAATTTAAATCCTATTTAATCCCCTAAGTCATGATCCCAATAAGATATTCAAAATTCATTAAAGACTAAGAACCCTTTAAACTAACATGAAGAACACAAAAAAAAATGGGAACCTACTTTAAGACTCTGAATTTTATCCTATTGGGGGAGTGGTGTCGCATTAATGTGGAATGGAAACCATTTCCCAATCCCTTAGATAATATGAGCTTTTCCAATCAATTTTATTGATTAAAATAGATGGAAACTGATGAAAAATAATGCAATATGACCAAAATATAGATGCAAAAGCTATATTAACATGATGAAGATAGATGCTAAATGCTTGATGGTAATGATGCAATCTATGCTAACTGAAGTTGAAGTTCAAAGATGAAATCCATTGATGTAAATTAGACTAAAATGATGCAAACTAAGCTAAAATGGAAGCCATTAATGGATGCTTAAGCTACTATGATCAAGATTTAACCTATAAATGCTAAATATATGCTAAATATGGATGCAAGTGGATATGAGTTTCAATAGCATAAGTTTTCTATCAAAAGATGGATCCTTTTCTCTCCAAATAGTGATGTATTTATAGGAAAGCAAATGAAAAAATCAAGGGATTAGATTGATTTGATCAATCAAATATTCTCATCAATGGATGAGAATCTAAGCTCACATGGATCAAGGGTTGAGAATGATTTTAACAATTTCAAAGTTTGTTACAAAGTTTATTTGAAAAGAATCATTTCCTTTTTGGAGCCAAATAGGAGAATATTCCTTTGGAATATTCCCTATGCAAGTGGAAGGGAGGGAAACTAGAAATTTAGTTAAATAAAACTAAATTTAAATGTGCAAGATGGAGAATAATGTGATATTCATTAAATAATTGATTTAATGAAAAAGGGGGATGCAAATATGATATTTAATTAAATAGTTTAGGGCTATTTAATTAAATAAGAGAACTTAGGGGTTAAATTAAATAATTTGAATTATTTAATTAAATAGGGTGAAATGTTAGGTGAGACGGGGTGAATTAGCCCAATTAGGTCAATTAGATTAATAGATGAAAATGAAGCATTTAATTAAATAATTAGGATTATTTAATCAAAAAAGTGAAAAGAAGATGAAGTTTAGGATGAAATGATGGTAGTGATCAAATTCAAGTGTGTAGTATCATTCAGGACAATTTTAAGTGCCTACATTTTTCCCCTCTTTGAAGCGAGGTACTTGTTACGTTGGTTCAAAGACTGACACTTTTCAGATTAAAACTACTGCTCAGATCAAAAATTAAAAAATTCCTAATTTTTCTGGATGCCCCATTGTTGCCCCAATGGAAGGAATTAAGCTAGTACCCTACCCCCTTGAGAAATCAGGAAGAAATTTTGAATTTTGGGTTGATCTCTAGACAAAAATTCTAGATTAGTTCAACTCAAAGAGGACTAGAAAGCATACATGTTTGTTGTAGATAGATTTGATGATATATAGATAGTCATCAGCCATGGGTAGCCTCATGTATATTTTGAAAGATCACACATATTCGACACTTGGATAGAACTGTTAGTAAATATATAAGAATAAGAAGAATATGATGGATGGATTAGCCATTGATTTCGAGATAGATTCAGAAGTCCAACAAGCCTATGATTCATCAAGACTTTATTAGATTATGGTGATAAGAGTAATGATTTTTCTCATATCTTGGGATTGGGACTCTCTGCCATTCCTTATGTTTGATATAACACATAGACACGATGTATCATGGTATTGAAGACTAGGATGGCATTGTATCTAGTGACATGGACTTTGACTCTGCAAACAAATAGGATAGTTTTTGTTCACACCTTGACATACAGAAACCTCATCAGAATGTAGTTTAGCAATTTGGAATAAATCAGACCAAAGCATATGCAATAGTCAACAATCTACTCCAAATGACTTCCCTACACACAACTAAGCAAGTTTGCACCAAGATTATCTTACAAGAATACCCACAAGCGTCGCAAACAAAAGATAATGATTAATGCCCCATTCCTTTCTCTCTAAATCATTTAGACATCATCAAGAGGTCCTCAAAATGGGTCAATAAGATAAATCATAAGAAAATATCAAACACAAACAATAGTGTTATCTATATCTCTTTCCAATAAAACATAGCTAAGGTGATGGCTAATGTTGATGTCCATTGTCGGAAGGATGCATCCTAGAACATGTTTATCAAATGTGTTGACTAAGACTAGGTGTGTGATAGGCCATTGATACAAACTCTACTGACTTGTTTACCTATGATCTAGACTTTAGATTATGACACTTAGGTTCTCACTTTTCAACTTGTGATACTTGTTTTCTACTTGTTTTACTAAAGTTTGAAGACGATGATTGATTTATTATGAATGAAGAGTATTGCGGGTGAAAGTGAAATGGGATGGATGGTTTTGGATTTTTTCTAGAATATTTCAATGTTTTTGGTATTTCAAAATTTTTTGAGGTTGTTTTGGTCTTTTTGAAAGCTTATGTGAATATTTTTTTGTTTCTTGATTATTTGAGGTTGTTTAGGGTCTTCCAAGTTTTTTCACTGTTTTGGGTTTTTCTAAGTTTTCAAATTTTTTGGGGTTTTATGAAATTTTGACCAAGAACCTAACCTAAAAGACTATCCTAGGGGCCTCGGGGGCTTATCAAAGATGAACCTTGCCTACATTATACATGCAGAAACCACATAGTTCAACTCATGCGACTTATATTGTTGATGAAATAAGAATGTTCATGGATTGCTAGTTTACTATGATGAAATCCAAAAGGACTGACCTAGGGTGTCTTGGGGGCTTATC
This sequence comes from Sequoia sempervirens, assembly GCA_007258455.2. Lineage (NCBI taxonomy): Eukaryota > Viridiplantae > Streptophyta > Pinopsida > Cupressales > Cupressaceae > Sequoia > Sequoia sempervirens. Next base: position 911,639,508 of record VDFB02271358.1, read on the forward strand.
AAAGATGAGCCTTTCCTATGTTCAAGCTCAGAGACAACGTAGTTCGACATGGTACTATTTTTGAATTTTTGATGTTTTGACCTTTTTAAGGATTTTGATATGTTTTGGATGTTTTAGGATTTTCAATTTTCAATTTTTGAATGTTTTAGGATTTTTGGCTATACAAGATTTTGATTTTATTTTGATTATTTTGATTTTGCAAGTATTTTTGTATTTTTGTATTTTTGTTGAATGTTTTATGATTTTTTTTGGGTTTTTTGATGTGATTTTGAGGTAAACGATAACTAGATCATGATATTGATGTCACGCTATGAGATATAAGACATGGATAATGAGTTATTTAATAGAAAGAGTGCAGGAACCTACCCCTAGTGTCTAGCAATGATTCATAGTGCAATGGACAACCAAGATAGGTGATGTATATGCAATGATGTCAAAGGATTTTTATCATGCTAGATATGGGCTATGGGACTTCATGAGATAAAATGGTAAAGAGCCTACCAAAAAAAATTCCATGAGTAGAGTTGAAGCATACACCAAATCTTTTTCAAGATTAAGATAAACATAAATATCTCGATAAATCTGGATTGGATGAATGGAGGGAACATTGGATTTATCATGACAAGGATGAGATGCTTTTGTCTGAGAAGGATCATATAGATGTTCGATTATACTCATGATGCCTATTTTCCAATTTTTCATCACAGTACTTTCCTAAAGGACCACTGTAGTGGTTTTCACTGGAGGATGGTTTTTTTATTTTTATTATTTTCTTGATTTCTTGATTTTTTATTTTTTTATTTTTTTTATTTTTTGGAAATATTACCCTCGTGTTGAACCACCTAGTGGAATTGATGTAGAGGCCACTATCATAACGTGTGAACGATACCCTACTTGAAGAAGTTGCTTTCCTAAGATACAAGCACTTGAATGCAACTTTTGAGAATGTTGATCATCCTTGTTGGTACTGGAATTAACCTTGCCTATGTGCACCCATCGTGATAGAGTGCCTTCAGAATCCTTATGATGAAGAGTAGCTATCAACACACGGTTAACATGAGATTTGGATATCATGAATGGAGTGTATGGTGTCATGCATGAAGGAATATGGGATGGATGGTTCGATGGTTTGGAACCTTTGACTCTTGAAACTTGGGAAGATGAGGAAAGATGGGTGGGAATGTAGCTTTTCATGGAATTAGGAACAACCACTGGATATACTTCATTCTTTGCTTGAGAAGCTCGCTTTTGTATTTGAGCATGCTTACATTTTCCTTTTTTATTTTTCCCCATAGTTTCTTTGACCAATGGAGTTTTGGAGGGATTATTTTCTTTATTTTGCTTTGGTAGCCATTTGTATTTGCTTTGTCCTTTTTTCTCTATTGCTTCATTTTGTTTGATGATCTTCTCCTTGATTTGATAGGAATCTTTCTTTTTATGTTGGTCCCAATTCTCATATGAGATGATGGGTGGATGATTCATGATACGACTAGTTGTAGTATTATTAGTATTTTCATCATAAGGATCATTTGTGCCCCATATCTTGATGTTCGTATTAGACAAGATTTCCCTAGCATTGTGAAGGTATTAACAATACCTAATCCTTTGCCCTAATAATATATCCTCTAATCCATAGCCACTAAAAATGACTTGTCATGAACACATGATATTGTTATGGGTTCTTGCTATCAAGAATATGAACTTTTGCTCCAAGTCTATGACATCATTATTTGTTGATATTACTTAAAAAGATGGTGTTGAAAAAGATGTCGATGATGCACAATCACTATAAGAATCAAGAATCTCAATTGTTGCTTGCTCTTATGTAGGAATACCAAGAGTGGGGGACTCTTGTTTTGGATGAAGAATTTCTATATATTTGTCAGAAAGAAATATCTCAGGGGTAATATCGGGGACATCTTTGGAGTTTAAAATGGTTTGGAAGATGTCCCTTAGCTCTCGGTGAAACTCTGGGGATAGCGGTTCTTGATCCTAACTCAATTCAAAGTAACTTGTTTATCCTCAAGAGCCTCTTCTTGACATGATCCATGGGTGGATGATATATCATTAGTAAAAGACTCTTCGCAACAATTTGTGGGTATGGTTGTAACAAGGTATATTTCTGGCTCATTTGGAACTTCTTCAACATGCCTAATCATTGAGTCACATATTGGAGAGATATTGTAATTTGATACATACTTGATCTCATTATGGTATGAAATATTGCTAGACACTTTTGATGGGTTTGGACTTTGTTTTAAAACAATATCTTGATATATGCCTGATTCCTCATGTTGTGATGAATGAATACCATAAATGTGTCCCACCATGGTATCATGAGTATGGTTTACCTTATTTGAGGTTGATGCCTTTCCTGAATCTTTTGCTTTTGTATGAGCAAGCATAGGGTTTGTGGAAATTTTCAGATTTTTATTCCCAATTTTTTTATTGATATCAATGTCTCCTTGTCTATTAGATGCTTGAGTCTAAAATAAATTTTGTGTGTTATGACCTTTGTATCGGTGAAATTCACAAAAATGATTATCTCTGTAGCTATGAGGTTTGACTTGTGGCTCTTGATAGTTTGAGAAATCTGGGAGTGTGACAATATTAGACTATATCAACCTCTTCAACATATCTTCCAAAGGTTCCCCTAAGGGAGTGAATTTTCATTTAGGAGAACTATTTGTTCTTTGTTTTCCACATTGAGTGTTTGTGGTGTTGATCGTTGGTTGATTTTTTAGTGATGGCATGTATGGTTGTTGTGTGTTCATGGTTTGGGTGTTTTCTTTCCTAGGAGCAGTTAATACCACCTTTGCATTGACAACACCATCACAAGTAACATTCATATTCTTGGCCCAAAAGCATGAATTTTCGTTAAAACTAGTGGATGGGTGGTTGTCTTTATACACTTGTGTGTTTCCCTGTGAGATTAGGGCTCTCTCGAGGTTGAGGGCCCTAGGGACAAGCTTGTCATAAGTGGCGATACATTGCATCTTCAAGTGGAAGGATAGATCTTCGTCAACATTAGCAATGATAATTCCTATTTGTTCTTCAGGAATGGGCCACTTGCTCTTACTAGATCTTTTCCTCTATCGTTGTAAGAAATTTGTGAAGGATTCTCCTTTATTCTACTTGAGAGTGTATAAATATTCTAAGATTACATCCATGTAAATATTGAAGGAGAAATGGTCTATGAATTTATCAATTATTTCTTGGAATTTTTTTATGCCTAGAGGTAACTATGAAAACCAATCGATGGTTGGGCCTGTCAAACTTCATCAAAAGAGGCACATTAAGTAGGAATCATTGTAGGAAACCTCCATACACATGACATTGAATTCTTTGATGTAATCCACAAAATTTCCCCTCCCTTTGTATTTATCAAATTTAGGGACCTCAAAACCAGGAGAGAAAGGTACCATTGTGATGTTTCTATCAAATGGGTACGGACACAAGTTTTGTTGTGTATGGGGCTTCTTCATTTTTCCCATTTGAATGTCCTACATTTTTTTTGTTAGCGCCTAGAGTTGCGATGCTATATCATCTTATGGGTTTGGTGGAGGAACATATGTTGCATACTGTGGGATGGTGGATGGATTATACATGGTATTTTGATATGATGGGATGTTGTATGGTGTGCAGGGTGGTGTTGGATATTGTAGAGGTGATGGTGGTGGAGGTGTATATGCTCCTAACATATTGGGATTGATAATATTTTGTTGAGGGTTATAGTACAACCCTTTTTGTTGTTGTTGTTATGCGTATTGTTGATTGAGAAATGCTTGTTGCTGTTGTTGTGTGACTAAGGCTTTTTGTTGCACTTGTTTTTGTTGTTGTGCGATGAAGGTTTCTTTTTGTGCTTGTTATTGTTATTGTGCGAGTGAGGTTGCTTGTTGGCTTGCTATTGTTGTTGTGTGACTAAGGCTACTTGTTGGGCTACTAGGACTATTTTTTTTGCTTGTTGTTGTTGTTGGGTTGTTAAGGCTTGTTGATAAGACCATTGTGCTTGTTGAAAAGCTAGAGCATGTGCTTGCAATGTAGGATTGTTTTGTTATTGGGACATATGAGATGGATTTGGGTGTTCAAGGGTTGTTGATTGATTTGAGATGGTTACAGATTGTTTTGTGCTATCATTCCTTGTAAGATTATCGATTGGGAGGGAGGAATGTAGATTTGGGACCCCATTTGATTTTTCATCATTTGGGGGACCAATGGTAAATATGATGATGGTGCCATTTGGTATTACGACATCAATGGCACATTCAGACCTTGGTTTAATAGATTAGAAGGGTCCCCTTGACAGATGTGTGAAGGGTTCGCTTGTTGTGTTTGATGTGGGACCAAGGCATTACCTTGGTTGATGGGGTTTGTGATCAATGTGTTGTTTTGATTTAGATTGATGATAGATAGGTTTGATGTGGATGGTGGATTGACTTGAGTATTTTGGGTAACCACTTGTTTTGATGTGCCAATGGGGTTGTTGGAACCACTTGCTAAGGGTTTCCCTTGCGTGAGGGTGTTATCTTTCCCTTGTTCTCCTATTTGAGGCACTTGGTTCACATTACTTTGTGTAACATTGGGCACACTTGGGGTATTCATGGTGATGGATGAAGATGGTTGCGCTCAAAATGTCGAGGTCGTTGTGGCATCATGCAATGTAATTGGTTTGCTAAATGTTGGTATGCAACTTATGTTTTGGGGAAGGTTGGTGGTTAATGGAATGGTCATGTTGTGAATACCCAAAGTTGTGTTTGTTCCTAGACATGAAGTGAGATCAAGGTTGGTTCCTATTATATTTCCAAGACTAGATGTTAAGGGTTGAATTGGCACAAGGGATGATGTTGGTTGAATCATAGATGGAGTCAAGCCTTGTGCCAAGGTTTGTGTGAAAAAAGATGGGGGAATTGAAGCCACTTTCTCTAAGGCTTAATGTTCTTGTTTATACTCAAGGATTTCCTCCTTAGTAAGCTCAAATGGATTGTTTGTGACATCTTCTACCTCATATAGTCCCAATGGAGTTTTAGGTTGTTGTGAGGGGGTAGAATGACTCCTTGGATCAAATTCTTGTGGGTTTGGATCACTTGTGGTGGATGGGAATTTGGTTTGTTCCATGATTCTCTTATGTTGTGATCTTGTTGTTACCATAAATCATGGGTCACCTATGGGAGAGTTATGTTGAGATTTGTAATGTTTAAACTCTCTAGTTGACTCAAATTTTGGTAAAAGGGACACTCTAAGTCATTTTGGAGCAATGGTGTGAATTGAAGATGAAAAGGATGAATGTTATGGGGAGTGAGCTTTGTAAAATTTTGGAACAACACTTTTGACTATAGGTTTGATTTTTTTGGTATCATGGATAAAGATTACAATGAACTTATAAATATTTAAGGTAGACTTGTGACCTTCAAGATAAACTAGTCCACAAATGTGATAACTAACTTAACTAAATGCATGGGAAATGATTCATTTCACACACAAAGTAGCTAAGTTAGGGTTTGGGTTGATGACGTCTAAGTCTAAAGTGTTGGTGTGTCCAAAAGTTTATAAAGTTTGGTGAAGTGAAAGGTGAAATATGATAAAGGGTGGATGAAATGTTTGACCCAAAATGTTAACCGAAAATAAACCTTTGTTTTGCAAGACCAAGGTAGTGTGAAAAATGCTATACCTCTAAAGTGATCAAACCCTAAGGACTTAATGATTTTGGTAAAATAGAACTCAAATGATTTTGGAAATAGGACCCAATGATTTTTGACAATAGAACTCAAATGACTTTGGATAATGTAGCTCAATGATTTGGATAATAGAATTTGGACTCAATGTTTTTCAATTTTTTCCTTGTCTCAATTTGCTTGTTTTGGTGAGTCAAAGTTTGAGCATACATCAATTTAGGGTGTTCATTTGATTTAATCTTGGATTAATGAAGTTATTTTTACCACATATAATGTTTTTCTTAAATTTCAAACTGAAATTTCTATGTCAAAAACACCATTCATTTCATAAGGTCCATTATGTGAAAATCATGAAGTTAGAGCCATAGTTTCCTACATTAACTTTAGGAAGTATGGATTTAGATATAAGCCAAAATATTTAGAATTTTCTAAGGATAGAATCCTTAGGACAAGCATCAATATCAAAAATTTTAAAGGGCATACATGCTTAAACCAAAGGGTTTGAAATTTTGGGAAATTTGTTGATGTTTATTTGAAATGCTTTGGAACCAAGCAAAGTATTAAACTGACTCACAAGAATTTGCAATCCTAGTTCAAGTGGGTGCATATTTCTTAGTAGGCTTACCATCATCCCCTAAGAGATGATTAATCCATGAAGATGGAATGGAAAAATAGGCTATGTCAAGGAAATGTATTGTCTTGACATGCCAAGCAAAAGAGTCCCTTCCCTATTTGCTTTATTGCCTCAACCAAAAATTGAACATGGTAAGTAAATTCTTGGAACGGTGCTATTCCAATGCACTACTTTAAAATATGCTTTAGAGATGAAATTGGTGAGCCACTACTAACAAAGGTTGTAAATCAAGATTTTCGGGATAAATTGGTGCCTATACATGTGATGATTCACTCAATTAAGAAGTCTCCTATCCCTTAGAAACATCTAAGGGTTTTGATGTATCACACGAATACTAAGGGAGACATTTTTCAGTATAAGACAACAACACTAGCTAGTTAATGACTTTTGTCACACCAATTTATTTATATAGCGGACTAAAATGAAAGCACTGCTTGGGTTGTTCCCTCTCACAAGTTGGGAGGCAAGCCCTCTAAAGGTAACACAGATTGTGAAGCTTAAAATGCTTTTGTCACCCAAGATTTCCAAAAGGCACAAGGGCAAAGGATAGGTGCTTCTAAGAATAAAATTATACTTGTGTGTTTCTCTTCACCCAAGATTGCATGAAGCAGAAGGGGAGAGGATACACACAAGAAAATCCAACACACATTCATTGTAACCTTGAAAAGAACAATGAGTTCATTTTAAGCACCAAAATAGAAGTGTTTGATTGTTCAATTTTAACTGATATAGAAAAATGAGCATATGTGGGTCCAATTTTAACCAGCTTTGAAAGTGGATTTTAAGCCCAATTGAAAGCTAGTTGTCCTAAGATTGTAAGTTTTAAAACCCAATGGAAATTTAATGGTCCTAAAACATGAAGCAAAGAAACATATGATGGGTTATAATTATCCCATAAGTGTCAAAAAACTGTTACAATAACTAGGACTAAGAAAAACTCAAAATCAAAATTTTTAATTTCTTTTAGTTTTTTTTATGTTCTAGTAAATCACATTTTTAGAGGCCTTAGAAGCAGAATTTGGGGTTGAAACTTGTGTCAATCCCTAAAAATTGATTCCCAAAGGCACAATTTTTTAGGGATTGAATTAGTACTCTTGGAGACCTTTCCAACAATGCAAATAGATTTGAATTCCGAGCATCGAGTAGAAATTTATGACCCCAACAAGTTGGGGTAAATAATTTCCTAGATTTTCCCAAATTTGCAAAACCAGTTAGCCTAAAAAAAAAAAACTAGATGTTACTAATATTTTAAAGAGTAGGTGAAATAAAAAATTTAAAGCACATGTCATAATTTAGTTTTTTTCTTTACCAATAAAAAGCGTCGTTGAAATTAATTGTGTCATTGAATTTCATCAAATGTGTCGCCATATTAGAAGTGCCTTGCTATATAGAAAAATCAAATGCATCGCTTTGCAATAAACAATGACATCAATAGCGTCACTACATCAAATGCGTTGTTATAATAAAATTCATGACACAAATAGAAATTAGTTTAGTGTCACTATTTTAAATATGTGGTGACGAAATTAAATCACCTGTCACTGAATTAATTGTGCGCTGCTAAAATCAAACCAAAGTAAATCACTGTATAGCGATGCATCCTAGATGTGTTGCTGAATTTGATCAAGTGATTCAATTAGTACAACCCTCCATCTAGCACCAAAATGTGACCATAATCATAGTGTGAACTAAATATGCTAGATCCAAATGAATTTAAAGCCTATTTAATCCCCTAAGTCACGATCCTAATAAGATATTCAAAATTCATTAAATACTAAGAACCCATTAAACTAATATGAAGAACATGAAAACAAAATGGAAACCTACTTTAAGACTCTGAATCTTATCCTATTAGGGGAGTGGTGTCGCATTGATGTGGAATGGTGACCCTTTCCCAATCCCTTGGATAATATGAGCTTTTCCAATCGATTTTATTGATTAAAATCGATGGAAACTGATGAAAACTGATGCAATATGACCAAAATATGGATGGAAAATCTATATTAACATGATGAAAATAGATGTTAAATGCTTGATGGTAATGATGCAATCTATGCTAAATGAAGTTGAAGTTCAAAGATGAAATCCATTGATGTAAATTAGACTAAAATGATGAAAATTAATCTAAAATGGAAGCCATTAATGGATGCTTAAGCTACTATGATCAATATTTAAACTAATATATGATAAATATGGATGCAAGTGGATATGAGTTTCAACATCATAATTTTTCTATCAAAAGATGTATCATTTTTCTCTCCAAAAAGTGATGTATTTGTAAGAAAGCAAATGAAAAATTCAAGGGGACAGATCGATTTGATCAATTAATGGTTAATAATGAATGATGGGTTAACATATGGATCAAAGATTCTCATCAATGGATGAGAATCTAAGATCACATGGATCAAGGAAAGATCAAGGGTTGAGAATGATTTCAACAAACATACTTTGTAACAACTTTCAAAGTTTGTTACAAAGTTTGTTTGAAAAGAATCATTGCCTTTTTGGAGCCAAATAGGAGAGTATTCCTTTGGAATATTCCCTATGCAAGTGGATGGGAGGGAAATTAGCAATTTAGTTAATTAAAACTAAATTTAAATGTGCAAGATAGAGAATAATGTGATATTCATTAAATAATTGATTTAATGAAAAAGGAGGATGCAAATATGATATTTAATTAAATAGTTTACGGTTATTTAATTAAATAAGAGGACTTAGGGGGTAAGTTAAATAATTTAAATTATTTAATTAAATAGGGTTAAATGGTAGTGTGAGAGGGGGTGAATTAACCCAATTAGTTCAATTAGATTAATAGATGAAAATGAAGCATTTAATTAAATAATTAGGCTTATTTAATCAAACAAACAAAAAGAAGATGAAGTTTAGGATGAAATGATGTTAGTGATAAAATTCACGTGTGTAGTATCATTGAGGATAATTTTAAGTGTACACAACCTATCACTTTAATAATAAACTATGCATAGGAAATTCCCGTTGTTGGGTAATCGTTAAGCCTAGGAACAACCTATGACTAAGTCATTCCTACTAAGGAAAAAAATGCTTAGCTACATCCATTATTGGATAATCTAAATAAAAGGTAATCATTGAACTCTCTATAGTTTGGATTCATAATAACATGAAATGAATACAACATAAGATACTCTAAGCTTTGTCTATCCCCAGTATATAATATTGAGAACACAAACGCTCCTTAATATTGGAGTACATACATACACTCAAGTAAGGTTCATAAGATGTAATATATATATGATTCTTTTAGAACATAATATTTTCCTAATCTTTCAATTCATTGTTCTATCGACACAAAATGTAAAAAACACTCAATATTTTCAAAAACATACAAAATATAAGAGGGAAAAATAGCATGCCTTCTATACGCTAAATCCAAAGATATAAATTGATTTCCAAGCTCAATCCACTCCAAGATTCTATAGAAATTATCTAAACCACACTAAAAAATACTCACAATATCTCACTATACTCTCCTCACAATCTCTCATCTGTCACAAGATAACTCAGACTAAAAACAACAACATACAAGTGACTAATGTGATTTAAATGAAGTATTTGACACCTCTATTTATATAAAATTATGAGACTTTTCTACATATAATCAAGCCCTACACATTGACCCTTCTTAGCTATATGGTTTGACTTAGCAATTATCTTCAACTAGTGGTAGAATTTAAAAACAATACTCATCAAAATGAAATAGAAAATCAACTAAAGTAGAGAAAACAAGAGTTCATCTCATAAATGCAAGATGAAAGACAAATAGGTCAACTCCAAATATTCTAGCAAAAACATGATTTATTCTACCTTTTACTTGGTCTAGTGTTGTTGGATAATACTCAGTAATTTTAGACTTCTAATCATAATGCAGTTTCATATTTTGGCGCTACCTATTTCTTCCATCATGCATTTTGGTGTTGTTGTGTTTAGACTAAGTCAACAACTAAATTTCATTCAAATATCTCATTAAACTTTTGACTAAATCTTCAAACATAATGTGTTGCTTTTGTAAGTTGGTTGATTCATATTTAATTATCATAGCATTGCAATAAGTGTGTATTATACGTCGTGATATCATTTATACATAGTGCACAATGTATGAAATTAATTCTACAATTTATTTCATTGAAGCATTAACACTTTATTAAATTATACAGTGCTTTAACAATAACAATATATATATATATATAGTTATATTTTCATCAACTCACATAATATTAATATATATCATTTGATATTTTGATAGCATATATTCATGTTATCATGTTTTAATATATAAATCCATATGTATATATATATTTATCCACATATATACATATACACATACATATATCGATATACTCAATATATATGTATATATGTATATATATACATATATCCATATATACATTTTCTTATTCAAGCAATAACACGTATTTATAAAGTCATCAATAATATATATATGTATATGATGTATATATACATACATATACATGCCTTATTATCAATTTGATATTCTCATGCCCATGAGTAATTCATCCATGAACATGTGTGGGTACATCTACCTACGTATTCTCATGTACGTATTAACTCATGTGTATGGGTTTACCGTCGACATGTACATGTATACATATATATACATTCCATGTATATATATCATTGATTTGAACAAATAACATAGAAGAACTCACATGCATAAGGAAACTTAACAATATCACAAGAAGAACATTCATAACAATTCATAAACCTTCCCCGAATTCAACCTCAAACAAAACTAAGGAATAACTTACCAATTTCCCAAAACTATGACTCAACTAGACCAAACTATATGTGTGTGTAAAAAACATCAGTTAGGCTTCGTTTATGGGTTACCCAACCAGTCACTTCTCCTGAGTGATACTTCCCCTCCCTTCCTAAGGCTTGATCCCTGCATCTACATTCAACTGAACTTATATTTCAAATTGAATATTCATAGGAGGTCTTCCAGTACTTGGTTTACACTTTATGTTTGACCATCCATTTCTGGATGATACATTGAACTTATATTCAACTGAGTTCCAAGTGCATAGAATAAGGTTTGAAAAAATATAGAAGTCACACATACATCTCTATCCAAGATAACCTTTTCTAGAATATTGTGCAACCAAAACACCTCTTGAATAAATTTGTGTGCTATAACAAGAGCTCCATCAGTTAAATTTCTAATATAAAGTGCACTGCTTTAGTATGCTTGTTTACTACCACTAGAATAGCATTGTGCTTATTCCTTGACATGGGTAATCCTTGCACAAAGTTCATACTGATAACCTTCCACTTACTTTCAGGTACATCATGTGGATACAATAGTCCCGCAGGATGATGATGCTCGACCTTCACTCTTTGGCATTCTAAACATCTAGCCAAAAATATTGCAGCATCTCCATTCATTCCTTTCCAAAAGTACAATGACTTCACATCAACCAATATTATTGTCACACTAGGATGTCCTAAATAAGGTGCTTTATGAACTTCTCTCCACACTAAGTTCCTTAACTCTTCAGAGTTGGGCACATACACTCTTCCATTAAATATTAAAAATCCATTAGGTTCAAAGTGATATCCTTTGTACCTTGCATCTTGTGGATTGTCTAGGAGTGCTTGCCCAAATTTCTTGTAGAACTCATCTCCTTTTCATTTCTACAACACTTGGCCTTTGAAGTATGTTTGAATTGTAACTATTGAGGCAATATGTAGTCTACCACTCAAGGCATTGGAAACTCGATTTTCTTTCTCTTTAATGTAGTTGATATTGAAGTCATAGTTTGATATCAACTCCAACCATCTTCTTTATCATGCATTCATATTGGGTTGAGTAAACAGATACCTCAAACCTTGGTGATCAGTCCTTAACTCAAAAGGCTTTCCTAACAAATAACTCCTCCACATTTCCAATGCATGAACCACAGTTGCTAGCTCTAAATCATGTGGTGCATAATTTTTTCATAGGGCTTCAGTTTTCTTGATTCATATGCAATGAATTTCCCTTCTTACATTAAGAATCCACCCAGCCTTCTCCTGACACATCCATGATGATAGTGAAATTTCCATCAGGATCTAGTACCTTCAAAATTGGAGAAATAGTCAACTTCTCCTTGATTAGGTCTATTTCATAGGTGAAAAGGAGAGTGCACTAATGATACCACTCTTCTCCCACAAACACTCAATAATGTCCTAGGATTCCTAATTGGATTGACTATCAACCTCACAAGGTGAGTCAAATCACAACAAGGAAGACCTAGGAGGGGGATTTTTTCAGCTTTTAGGGGTTCACCGCCAAGCAAAAACTTGGAAAAGATAACTTAACTTTCAACAGACAAAACCTAGTAATGTAAGCCAAATAATGAGTGCAAATGATTAAATTAAGCTACACCAAGTTAGGGTATGTGTACCTGGGAAGTCTAGAGATGTTGTGAGGAATCTGGAAATGCAAAGAAGCTACCAAAAAGTACTATGGAGGACCAAGACGCCCTTATTGTTGTCTTAGTCTCGCTATTATTTTTTGGGGAAGATGAAAAATATTTAGATGTTGGAACCAAATCTGAAAGAATCTCTATAAAATATACTTGGGAGGACTAAGACATCCAAGGTGGCGTATTATTCTTGTTCTGAATTTATGAAAAATCTGAATGTGGCCCTGAGCTTTAAGGTCTGCACTTTCTTCTTCTTAGATCTGAGGTTCTAAATCTTCCAAATCTGTCATGTAGGTGAGTTTCCATGAAGATGACAACTTTGAAATGCAACTTTTCAACTTTTCACTTTAAAGCATCTTCAAGTCTTCGACCTAGATCTGCAAATACAAACACATAAGAGGGAAAAACTTGTTGATTGTTAGTAAATGGGGGTTTTCCTTGGTCAAACCCCTTGTAGGTAATTAAACCAAATGATGAAATGAATGAAATGAAGCATGAAACATGAAATATATAAATGATATCACCTTGTGTGATGTCTTGTGAAGAAAATATGCAATCTACCATGTAATGGCCATGAAGAATGTAGATCTTGGATCCTTGGATATGATGTGAACAATGGTTGCAAATAGATATCCAATGCTACATCCACAATCTTGGCTCAATAACATGAATGGATGCACTAAACCCTTGACATGATGCTTGAATCTTGATGATGGCTCCAAATGCTTGATGAATTGCTCTTGAATGCATAAACTTGCCTTAGGAATGAATACTTGAATGATTGTTATGAAAATGAGTGGAAGAACCTTGTATTTATACTTATTCATGCTTAATATCCTGAAATTACAGCACAACAATCTGATATATGAATTCATTAAATAAAGGGGGCTAAATCTTTCCAAAATTTGAAATTAAATACTAAAAAATAAGCCAAGGAGGACTAAGACGCCCTAGGTGGCATCTTAGTCCCGAGGCTCAAATCTTGGGGCATAGACTCCAAAAAGGGACCTATTCAAGTGCTCTCAAAATTAGGGTCCCAAGACCTTTGGGGGACAAAGATTCCCTAGGTGGCATTTTAGTCCCAACCAAAAAATCAAAGACATTTTGATGACATCATTTCAATTATCATTTATGCATTGGAGAATGTTAGGGTTAGATAGAAAAATATATTTCATAAAGCTTGTGAATGCAAAATAAGACCAATTAAGACATAAATAGGGATAAATAAAGCAAGGCGAGCCCAAAAAAGTGTGAAAATGCAAGGGTATGCATTTTACTACACTACATTTAGCCCCCACTTTAGTGAGAGGATGAACTTGCTTCAAACTCACTCTAAAGTACCCAACCATGCAATCAAGAGGGGTTAAAATGTACAAATGACAGTAAGATAGGATGACAATAATCAAGAGGCTAGCCAAGCCCCCAAGATCAAGATCCTATGGTAAACTAACATAGGCACAAAGGAACATGCTTGGGGATGATATATGAAGCCATAACCAGATCGCAAACATACACCATCAAAGACAAAAAAAAAAAGGAAAAGGAAAAGGAAAAGGAAAAGGAATATTGCAATGGATCAAGCTTCGATTGGCCATCCAACACAATGGACCAGGTCTAGGTTGTTTTTCCAAAAAGGTTTACAAGTGGAACACGCTATCCACTATGCAAACAAAATGCATGTTCACAAGGGCTAGTGAATCTAGTTATTCACTAGGTGAGCCCCAGGGGACCATATCATAGTCATACCTCCGTGAATTTAATAAGGTGCAAAAATGCATGCTCACAAGGGCTAGTGAAGTTAGGTGTTCACTAGGTGAGCCCCAAGGGACCATATCAAAGCCATACCTCCATGACTTTAATAAGGTACAAAAATGTATGCTCACAAGGATTAGTGAATCTAGGTGTTCACTAGGTGATCCCCAGGGGACCATATCAAAGCCATACCTCCATGACTTTAATAAGGTACAAAAATGCATGCTCACAAGGGCTAATGAAGCTAGGTGTTCACAGGTGAGCCCCAGGACACCATATCAAAGCCATACCTCCATGAATTTAATAAGGTACAAAAATGCAACAAGAAATAAGGATGTTCAAAGGGATTTTGCTTAGTTTCTACGAGGTCTTAATCTTAGGGGACATTGTTCCTAATGTCTCCAAGAGAGGACCAATCAAAGGATAAAAGATTCACAATGTAGGGAATGCAATGCATCGCATCACCACTAAGAGGAATGTAATATGCTAAGATAGATCACGGTTTTGAAGGGAATTACTCCCAATGTCACCACAAAGAGGAAAAACACATTGCATATGAAATAAGAAGATCACATCAAGGAATATGGAAAAGGAAAATTTTTAATGAAATAATTCCAATGTATGCCCCCACTTTAAAGAAATTGCTAACACCATGTTGTGAGAAATTTCTTTAAAGTAGCCAAACATGAAAAAGGAAAAGAGGGTTGCCCCCAAAATGCATAACTCAGTACATCACATGTGATCCAACTTAAATTACATATACATGAAAGTTGAGAAACTAGCCAAAAGATGCAATGACATGTGACATATGAGGACGAGGCTACCTAACCTGTTGCTCCCACTTAGTGTAGGACAAGGATGAGCCAAAATGATTGATGAGAAATATGCTAGAGTGAAAATTAGTATCAATTAGAGGAACTAGGTGTCTCCACACAGGGAGAGTACCAAACTCCTTAAGATGTTGGATTTTACTACTCAAAGCTTTGCATTCATTAGTAGCATGACCATGAACTCTTGTAATAAGATTTTTTTTTTTTCTTTGATGGAGGGATATCAAATGATCTTGGAGGAGTCTCGACAAGATACTTTCTTGATAAAAATTAGAGGATGTTACATTATTTTTCGACAAAGATATCTTTTGCCTAGTATAAGATGTCATACCTACACAAGACTCTTTAGAATGCAAGAATTTTTTCTCTCCTTTACCGCAGGGTGTAAAATCTAATGAATTCAAATAATTAGTGTTTTGTGTGATGACATTGACATTAAGCAAATATTTATTTGTTTGTTTCATTTCTTGCAAAGGATAAAGGCCACTAGTGTCTATCAGCTCAGGATGCACTACTATTAAAGTCAGCTTAGAAGGATGTTTTGTGATAGTGTTGATATTAAGTGAAGGATTTTTTGTTTCTTTTGAGGGACAATAACCAAGACCACTAGTCTTTTCTTGTGTGTGCGGCTCTATGGGGAAACAAATACCTTGTTCTCTAGCACCACATCCTTTCCCACTGTAACCAAGTTGTTTCATAAGTTCATAACCCTTTCCATAAAGCTTTTTAATTTCTTTTGGATTCAGTGGTTGCTCATGATTAAGTTCATCAAAGTTTTTTGTGTAATTTGTTGTCTTTTGTTCTAAAGTGATTGAGGTTGAAGCTTTCGAAGGGTCATCTGAATTTTGTGTGGACATTACTGCTTTTTCTTTTCCCTTGTCTAAATATGTGTTTATAATCTGGTATTCCTCCATGAATGTATGTTTGAAATCTACGGAACTTGGTGCAGGGGCACCTAAACCTTGGAATGAAAGGGAAAAGAGTCCTTGAAGGTTCAACAAGTGTTTTGAAGGTCTTTTAATCATTATGCAATGAGGAAGTTGCAAAATATGCCAAAATAGGATGAGTTGTCAATTAATGTCATGATGACAATAAATTCTAGGTGGTAGAATAGTTTGGTTTTCATGTTTTCCTTCTTGAATAAGGTCTCAATGACCATTTATTATGTATTGGAATGCATTTGGGGTCTTAGTGGGTTAGTTAAGAGGAATTTACAAAATCAAGTTGTAAGGGGGTGATTAAGGCCAAGCATTTGGAAAGTTATCATTTTAAAGTCAAACAAAAGGATGGTTAAGGTAGTTGGTCGGTTCTAAGGGTAGGTTGGAGTTGATACAATGATATAATGATGCAATTTCTTGAGATAGAGGTTGGTTGTTTAGTTTTTGGAAGAAGAACTCTCTTTTGTAAACGTTGATCACTGTTTTCATTGGTTTTCCGAACTTTCTTTCCTTGACATAGGTCCGTACAGGTCTTTCATGACTTGAGGCTGTGGGTGCTCACTTATACATCTTTTTACTTTCCTTTACATCTGGTTTGGAGGTTTAATTCCATCGTTTGTGTGTGGCGTGTAGCAAGTTTTAGAGATTCCTCTGTTTTCATAAATAAGGGTTTGAGAGCCTCTTAGAGATGAGATCCTCCATCCACCTACTGTAACTCCTCTGTGACTCAGTGGATGGACTTCATTTGGTGTCTTTATATGTTCACAAGGATAGGAGTGCAAGGACTGAGTTCTTGAAGTGTGTGGTAAGTTTGAGGGGAAGTGTTTGTGTAGTTTATATGGAATTTGGGTTAGCAAACCTATGTTTGGTGAATGTAACATTTCCTTGTGGTTCCTAGTGAACTTTGAAGCTTGAAGGAACCAAACTAAACATGTTTGAGTAGTTGGTGTGGTTTGGAATGGTTGGGAGTATGTACTTTTAATAGGAGTGTCTCAAAACCCTAGGTTCCTAGGCTACAAGGAGGGTTTGTGAGTTGGGGAATAAAAAAAGCTCTTGGGGTTCTAAAACCTGGAAAATCCTAAGTTTGGAAGCCTTTCCTAAGACTGTTTCAGGTTATTTGGGGTTGGTGGTCAGTTTGTAGAGGGGTTCCTTTGAAAAAAAGGGCTAATTGGGGCCTCAAAACAGTGAAAAAAGCCATTTTGAAAGAAAGATTCTGAAGGAGTCTAATGCATTTGTTGGATATATTGTGTGTCTCAAAAATGGGTATCTGAATCATCCATGTGTGGGGTAAGTTCTGTGGAGATTTATTGAGTTAAAGTTTGAAAACTGGGTTCCCAGTACTACTAGAGTTGAGGGGTGGAATTGTGGAATTTGTGTTTCTAAAGATTGTTGAACTTGGAGGACTAATTGCACTGATTTATATAATCATTATAATCTTGTTGGGTGTCTTTTGGAGCCAAGTTTCCAATTGGAAAGGGTTTGTGTCTTTTGGCTCTGCATCATAGTGGTATCAGAGTAGGGTAGTAGATCTTATGTTATTGATTTATTGGTTTTGCAGGTTAGTGAATAGATAGGATTGAGAGGATGCCTCCCAAGGGGAGTGTTGTTCCAAGAATAATGGATGAATAGGCTAAACAATTAGTGGCCTTGCAGAAGAGGGTGGCTGCATGGGAAGCAAAGCACAAAGGAGAAGAAGATGAAAGTGATTCTGAAGAAGAGACTTTTATTGAAGAAGAGGAGATGTATCCTGATGATGCAAGAACAATGAAGCTTTTGAAGGCTGTGAAGAAGGAGGGACATGAAAAAATAGATGTTCCTATGTATGGAGGAAAACTTGATAGTGAAGAGCTCCTGGATTGGATTGGGGCTATGGAAAACTACTTTGATAGTGAAGATGTTGATGAAGGACTTAAGGTGAAGAGAGCCAAAACAAGATTGAAGGGACATGCCTTGGTATGGTGGAATTTTGTGCAGGAGGAAAGGGAGAGACAAGGAAAGAGTAAGATCACTTCATGGGAAAGGATGAAGGCTAAAATGAAAGGTAAATTTCTTCCTATGGAGGCCATGACAATTTGATAGGAAGTCTATGTATGATGGTTGGGAAAACACCTACACCATTTGGAAGGATGGTCAAAATTTCAAGTTAACTCCTTTGCAGAGAAAAGAGAAGGACAAAGACAAGTCTAAGGTGGTAATTTTTGGAAAAAAAGAGCCACTTAGGCCTAAGGACAGTAAGAACAATCTGTTTTCTGATGTGGAGAAGGGTTATGGTGTTGAGGCATCAAGGAAAGCACCCCTAAATGTTGCTAAGGAAGAGATGTTTGGTAAGAAGGAGCCTTTAAGGCCTGAGAACAATAAGTCTGATGTGATTGCAGGTTTGGAGCAGGTAGATGGTGTTGTGACAGTATGGAAGGCACCTACAAATAATGTTAGGACAGTGGAAAGTTTTTTTTTGCAAAAGGCAGACAAAGCACTCTTGCCTAAGTCTGATCTGGTTAAGATGAATGATGAGAGGATAGTGAGGAGTTTGGTTTTACAAGGAGTGAGTGATGACTTGACATCTAGGTCTGATACAGTCAAGGAGAATGGTGGTAGGATGGTGCATAAGTATGGAAAACTAGGTAAAGTGTTTGGAAAGCAGGAAGAGCTTACTGTGGGGACCATTGTGTGTCTTATAAGCATGAGAAATGGTGACAAGCATGTGAACTTTGCAAGCATAGAGGCTGGTGAGTCTGCTAACACAGTGATACAGAGGCAATGACAGTGAAGAAGGTTTGATCACAGTAAGGAAAGAACAAGAGGAACAAAAGTGCAAAGGTCTGATGACTGTGAAGAGAGGGAAAAGTATGCAAGTAATGATGGATGGCTACAAGTGTGGAGGTGGAGCATAGAAGAAGGTAGAACACTACATTTCTAACCCTTGTTGTTTGTAGGTATAAGGGCTAGGAGGATATCAAATTTTGATCCAGGTATGAGGCAAATGCAAGTAGCAGGTCTGATATGCATGGAGCAACAATGTGGAGACAAGGAGCCATATTTTTTCTCTTGGGACAAGAGTTTTCCTATGGGGGGTGTATGGTGCAGGGGCACCTACACCTTGGAATGAAAGGTAAAAGAGTCCTTGAAGGTTCAACAAGTGTTTTAAAGGTCTTTTAATCATTATGCAATGAGGAAGTTGCAAAATATTCCAAAATAGGATGAGTTGTCAATTAATGTCATGATGACAATAAAGTCTAGGTGGTAGAATAGTTTGGTTTTCATGTTTTCCTTCTTGAATAAGGTCTCAATGACCATTTATTATGTATTGGAAGGGATTTGGGGTCTTAGTGGGTTAGTTAAGAGGAATTTACAAAATCAAGTTGTAAGGGGGTGATTAAGGCCAAGCATTTGGAAAATTATCATTTTAAAGTCAAACAAAAGGATGGTTAAGGTAGTTGGTCGGTTCTAAGGGTAGGTTGGAGTTGATACAATGATATAATGATGTAATTCCTCAAGATAGAGGTTGGTTGTTCAGTTTTTGGAAGAAGAATTCTCTTTTGTAAACGTTGATCACTATTTTTCATTAATTTTCCTGAACTTTCTTTCCTTGACACAGGTCTGTCATGACTTGAGGCTATGGGTGCTTACTTATACATGTTTTTACTTTCCTTTACATCTGGTTTGGAGGTTTAATTCCATTGTTTGTGTGTGGAGTGCAACAAGTTTTAGAGATTCCTTTGTTTTCATAAATAAGGGTTTGAGAGCCTCTTAGAGATGAGATCCTCCATCCACCTACTATAACTCCTCTCTGACTCGGTGGATGGACTTCATTTGGTGTCTTCGATGTGTTCACAAGGATAGGAGTGCAGGGACTGAGTTCTTGAAGTGTGTGGTAAGTTTGAGGGGAAGTGTTTGTGTGGTTTATATGGAATTTGAGTTAGCAAACCTATGTTTGGTGAATGTAACATTTCCTTGTGGTGCCTAGTGAACTTTGAAGCTTGAGGGAACCAAACTAAACATTTCTGAGAAGTTGGTGTGGTTTGGAATGGTTGGGAGTATGTACTTTTAATAAGAGTGTCTCAAAACCCTAGGTTCCTAGGCTTCAAGGAGGGTTTGTGAGTTGGGGAATAAAACAAGCTCTTGGGGTTCTAAAACCTGGAAGATCCTAAGTTTGGAAGCCTTTCCTAAGACTGTTTCAGGTTATTTGGGGTTGGTGGTTAGTTTGTAGAGGGGTTCCTTTGAAAAAAAGGGCTAATTGGGGCCTCAAAACAATGAAAAAAGCCATTTTGAAAGAAAGATTTGAAGGAGTCTAATGCATTTGTTGGATATGTTGTGTGTCTCAAAAATGGGTATCTGAATCATCCATGTGTGGGGTAAGTTCTATGGAAATTTATTGAGTTAAAGTTTGAAAACTGGGTTCCCAGTACTACTAGAGTTGAGGGGTGGAATTGTGGAATGTGTTTCTAAAGATTGTTGAACTTGGAGGACTAATTGCATTGCTTTATATAATCATTATAATCTTGTTGGGTGTCTTTTGGAGCCAAGTTTCCAATTGGAAAGGATTTGTGTCTTTTGGCTCTGCATCAGAACCGCAATCACCTTCTAATAGCTTCATGACTTCTTCAATGTGTTTTTCTTTTTTTGTTTGTTGTGTTGATTCCACTTGTGTGGTTGGTGTTAATGTTTTCAAAGGATTTTCCTTCTTTTTATCGAGTTGTAAAATACTATAAGGCTCATTATCAACATCCAATGTGTACACTTTGTTGGTGTAGACATACTTCATTTTACGATGAAGGGTAGAAGGAACCACGTGCATCTCATGAATCCACAGTCTACCTAAAAGGAGATTGTATGGAAGATCATGAGGCATAACATGAATAGGGGTTTGTAAGGTAGCCTTTCCAACTGTAATAGGTAAATTTATCACTCCAAGCGATTTATTTCCTACATTATCAAATCCTTTAATAGATAAAGAGTTAGGTTGAATTTTTTATTTATCAACACCAAGTTTATCCAAAAGGCTTGCACTACACACATTTAAGGTTGAACCATTGCCAACAAGGGTTCACTTTATCCCTGTGGTATTGTATTGAGCTATGATCATGAAAGCATCATATTGTTTTTTCACTTCCAAAGCAGGGAGCTCACATTGGTGGAAAACAATGTCAACATTTATTCCTTGAATCATGGTTGCCATGTCATTTGGTTGTGTATTAGAAGGGATAGGAACTTGTTGTAAGAAATTTTGAAGTATAGTGTGATAGGTGAATTCTAAATCAGGTCCTAGAGGGATATCTTTGCGGGAGTATTCTTAAGTTATTCAACAATATCATACTCCTTTCCACTTTTTGAATGCAATGAGGGGCACCCAGAAAGATAGGATTAGGAAATGGGAGGGATGTTGAAGGTGTTTGTCTTCATTGTGGATTGCTCCTAGTTTTGTATGTATGAGAAACGGTATTGTAACTCGGTTGTTGTGAAACATTGTTCTTAGGTGGTTTGAGGATAAGGATAGGTTTGTTTTGAACTTGTGGTTTATGATAGGGTGGATAAGTGATAAGTTTAGGCTTGGGAGAGTACTCCAAGGGATATCTAATGTGTATAACCTCATAAGTCATATCATTATGATTGAATGTCACTTCATCATCTTCATCTAAGGAATTACTATTGTCAATGTTCTCATTTTCTTCCACTGTTATATCTTCCCTAGTAGGAGAGTTTTTAGGAGAACCACAAACCAAATGTTCTTGATATTCAAGGGTTGGTTCTTCTAAAATGACTTCATCACATGTAAGGGAGTTATCAATGGTTGAATTATCTTGTTCATCAATAGTGGGAATATTAGGAGAAGGCTCTATTTGATTGTTATGACTATTCATGACTTTATCCTTTTTCTCTAAGGTCACATTCCCTTGTGTGATAGTTTCTACCCTAGTAGGAGAGCTTTTAGGAAAGTGAAAAACAAGAGGTTCATCACATTTCATTGTTAGATCACAAATAGGGGAGACATCAAGGGAAGGACAACTATGATTTTCATGTGTGCCAATGATTGGATACTCTTGTTCAAATAGTCACTTCCAAATGTTAGGAACATTAGGAAAGAGAGAAATAATGGTATAACTCTCAATCATTGGATCTCTCAGTACCAACATATCCTCACAAATGTGTTTTTCATGATTGTTCACAATTGTATCCGTATTCACTAAAGCATTTTCACAAATAGGGGAGGTGTTGGGAGATGAATGGAGACATGTAAAGTGATGGCAATGAATTCATCTTCTATTGTTATACTATCTTCCCAAGGGGAATGAGGAGAAGGGAAAACAAGACCTTCATGATTCTCAATGATTGTACCTTCTTTTGCCAAGATACCTTCGTCACTAAAAGGAGAGGTATCGGGAGAAGTACAATTATGAGCATCATGGTTATCTATGTTTGTATTCTCTTCTATCACATCATCCTCACAAATAGGAGAGATAGGAGTGGCATTAACTTTAAGGAAAATGTTGACATTTTCATTCTCTTGCACTAAGAGACTCATAACTAGGGTATGCATTGAATGAATGACTAACATGCTTATTAACTAACTATTTCTTTGCAAACTTGGAGAAGACCAAAACTAACATTTTTGAAAAGTAATTTATGGAAACTTAAAATGCAAGGTAAAGGCTTAAAAGGAAATGCAATTTTCAATTTTCAAGCAAGATAATTTTCTGATTACGTTATGTAATGATTTGAAAATGCAATGTTGTAAATGCAAATTTGGAATTGAGTAATGCATGAAATGAAGCTATTTAAGATAGATTTAGTAAAATGCATGAAATAGAAAGTTAACCCACTAAAATAGGTAACCAATGGTAGCAAACAAAAGCACAAAAAAGTAGATTTAAACCATGGAAATTGTAGATTCAAACTCAACAAGGACTAAGACACCAGTAAGGGCATCTTGGTCCTACTGAAGGAATTTGAAGGTTCCAAAAACTAAAATAGAATGCAATCAACTCAAACAGGATTCTGAGGTAAAAACACAGAGAGGGACTAAGAAGCTAGTAAGGGCGTTTTTGTCCCAAGAGAGGTTTTTGTCAGAAAAACAAATAATTCTGAGGTTTTTTCAGTGTTCCCAGATTGCCTACCCAGGGACCTGATGTTTGGAAACAAAGAAATGTGAAAATGAATGCAAGAAAAAGTAACTAATGAGAAGCAATTGGATGCAAAAGTGAATGCAATTTTTTCAATTTTAGATGCAATAACAATGTTTCTAAATATAATTAGGATGATAAAAAATGCACTTTTCAATTTTTCAATGAGATAAAATGATGAAAGCAAGAAAAAATGCAGCCTATATGCACTTTCACTAATGCAAATGTGAGAAACCCTAGATGTACTTTCACTAATGCAAAATGCAAGAAACCCTATATGCACTTTCACTAATGCAAGATATAATGAATGCAACCTAGAACTATAGCTTTTATGGACTTCAAATTAGAAAATGAATGGTCAAGAAGTTGGGCTCACCAAAATGTTTCATAGGTGAAAAGGAGAGTGCACTAATGGTACCACTCTTCTCCCACAAACACTCAATAATGTCCTAGGAATCCTAATTGGATTGACTATAAACCTCACAAGGTGAGTCAAATCACAAGGAGGACCTAGGAGGGGGATTTTTCAGCTTTCAGGGGTTCACCACCTAGCAAAAACTTGGAAAAGACAACTTAACTTTCAACTCACAAAACCTAGTAATGTAAGCCAAATAATGAGTGCAAATGATGAAATTAAGCTACACCAAGTTAGGGTATGTGTACCTAGGAAGTCTAGAGATGTTGTGAGGATTCTAGAAATTCAAAGAAGCTACCAAAAAGTGTTATGGAGGACTAAGATGCCCTTACTGTTGTCTCAGTATCATTGCTATTTTTTGGGGAAGATGTGGAATGTTTGGATGCCAGAACCAAATCCAAAAGAATCTTTGTAAAATATGCTTGGGAGGACTAAGATGCCCAAGGTGGTGTATTAGTCACGTTCTGAATTTCTGAAAACTTGGAATGTGGTCTTGAGCTTTAAGGTCTGCACTTGCTTCTTCTCATATCTAAGGTCCTAAATCTTCCAGATCTAGCCTGTAGGTGAGTTTCTATGAGGATGACAACTTTGGAATGCAAATTTGCAACTTTGAAAACTTTTCACTTTAAAGGATCTTCAAGTCTTCAACCTAGATCTGCAAATGCAAACAAACAAGAGAGAAAAACTTGTTGATTTTTTGTAAATGGGGGTTTTCCTTGGTCAAACCCCTTGTAGGTAATTAAACCAAATGATGACATGAATGAAATAAAGCATGAAACATGAAATATGTAAATGATATCACCTTGTGTGATGTCTTGTGAAGAAAATCTGCAATCTACCATGTAGTGGTAATCAAGAATGTAGATCTTGGATCCTTGGACATGATATGAATAATGGCTGCAAATAGATCTTCAATGCTACATCCACAATCTTGGCTCAACAACATGAATGGATGCACTAAACCCTTGACATGATGCTTGAATCTTGATGATGGCTTCAAATGCTTAATGAATTGCTCTTGAATGCATAAACTTTCCTTAGGAATGAATACTTGAATGCTTGTTATGAAAATGAGTGGAGGAACCTTGTATTTATACTTATCCATGCTTAATATCTTGAAATTACACCACAACAAGTCAACATATGAATTCATTAAATAAAGGAGGCTAAATATTGCCAGAATTTGAAATTAAATCTTGAAAATAAGCCAGGGACGACTAAGACGCCCTAGGTGGTGTCTTAGTCCTAAGGCTCAAATCTTAAGGTAGAGACTCCAAAAAGGGACCTATTCAGGTGCTCAAAATTAGTGTCCCAAGACCTTTGGGGGACAACTAAGAGGGTGGGGGTGAATTAGTTGTCAAAAAATTCAAATGTAAAACTTCAACACTTATCAATTCCACAACCACACTATTATTTTACTAAGCAAGAGCATGAAACACAAATAACAAAAAGTAAATCAACAAAATAAACACCAAATTTTTACATGGAAAAACCAATAAGGGAAAAACCAAAGTGAGGGTTAACTCACAATATAAAAGATTATAAAACTGAATACAGAGGCTCACTGCCCAGAAGAGGACTCATTGTCCAAGTACAAAGGCTCACTACCTACGGAAAGGACTCACTGTCCAACAGGGAGTATCATTTCCTACAGATACAAAAGAGAACAAAAGATCCACCACAATAATTAACACACATCCACAACTTGAATAAGAATTGCAGAAACCTTTAGCTCACTACCTTCAAGAATCTAAAACAATGAAGAAATGTTGTCACAACTCACCCACACACACACTTCTGCTCTTATGATTTGTGGCTCACTTTCGTCACTTTTCATCACATTTTCATACAACTCTTCACAATTCGACTTGCTTTTATACCATCCTCAACCCTAGAAATTTTTTCAAGGTCGACCACATACACCTTGTTTCATAAATTCAAATTAGGTCGCCAACTCAACATTCCCGTGGTGGAAAGGAATGAGAGTGGACCAATAAATTTTTTTCCAAGATCAAAAATAATATCTTGAATCAATCACATGCTTCCTTAATTAAATTTTATTCTCTGAATGAAATGGAAACACTAGGTCAGCCAAACCTAATGAAAACATAAATGAACATTGATTTACATGCTTCCCAACAAGAAGATGACATGTGGAAACCACAACACACTTCCTTATGCACGATAATATATCTCAAATTCCTCCAAATACATTTGCAGCAAATGCAACAAACTTCAAACACTGAACACCTTTCACCAGTCCATCCAGACTGTACAAACTCACACTGAAACATAGAAACATGACTTTTGAATCACCAAACTTCAAACCTCTTTATCAGAGCACAAAAAAAGACCTTCACAAGACATATCCTAGATCTGCAAGATCTAAAACAAAACAGCAGAGGTCTACGGAGCAAAAATATTTTTCCCAATCCACAAAAGACCAACTTTCCCAGAAAGTGAACGTAAATTTCACGTACCATCAAACCTTCAAAGCTAAAAATCAAGAGATATCACCACAAGATTACCATTATCACTCCTCTGGATCTGCACAAGCATAGGATCAACACAGGAGAAATGGAGAGCACATACCAAAGAACTTTCTGAACAAATTCATCACTCTGAATTTTCTTCTTTATTAATTTTCTCAAAAGCACTTGGAAACTCATGAAACCAACACATCTACAATACCATAAAGATAGCTCCATGTACTCACAACATCTCAGCAACATCTCATCTATACATGTACAATCTGCAACATACTGAACTGTGTTGACATCAATGACAACATTAATGACAACACCACCAAAACTTTCTCATACTTGCAACAATCTCCCCCTTTGTCATTGATGGCAACACATGATGTGAAAAACCATCAAAGATAAGTTTTTACACAGTATCTCGAGAGAAAAATTTATCTTCATTTGCAACTATTTTTCACATGACTTTCTCTCCCCCTTTGACATCAATGGCAAAGATCAATAACTCTGATCACTCCCCCTTAGGAGTATACTCATACTGCAACAATGGAAACCTTTTCTACTTCCCCTGTGGAGTAGACCCATTTATTAGTCCAGTTAAATGAAGAATCTATGGATTCATTGGATTGATGCAACTTCATGTGCACTTAGTTCAGAGGGACAATGACACCCAATCTCTCCCTAAGATTCTCAAAAGTATACTTCAGAAGAGCCTTAGTAAATATGTCTGCAATTTGTTCCTCTATTGTCACATACTCCAATTTGACTTCATTCTCCAACACTTTTTATCTCAGGAAATGATATTTGATAGATATGTGTTTTTATCTTGAATGCATAACTGGGTTCTTTGAAATTTTTATTGCACTTGTCTTGTCACAAAAAATAGAAATAGGCTCATCACATATCACTCCAATGTCTTTCAGAGTTTGCTTCATCCACAAAACTTGTGTGCAGTAGGATGCTACAACAATATATTCTACATCTGCAATGGATAAAGAAACCAAGTCTTTATTTTTACTCAACCATGAAACTAATCTTCCACTAAGAAAGAAAGCACCACCACTGGTACTCTTCTGGTCATCTACACATCTGGCCCAATCGGCATCTGTCTAAGCACTTAGAGTGAAGTCGTCACTCTTAGGATACCATAATCCATAATCTAGTGTACCTTTAAGATATCAAAAAATATCCTCTTTATAGTTGTAACATGTGCTTCTTTAGGATCTACTTGGAATCTGGCAACTAAACATACTACATGCATAATATCCGGTCTAGTAGCAGTAAGATACAACAATTTGCTAATCATAGACCTATATTTTCTCTTATCAGTCTTAGCAGATTCATCATCTTTGCTTAGTTTACATCCAGTTACCATAGGAGTACAAACTAGTTTGGAATCATCCATCCCAAACTTCTTCAATAGCTCTCTTACATACTTAGATTGTGAAATGAATATCCCTTTATTAGTTTGATTCACTTGAAGAAATAGAAATAAATTCAATTCACCAATCATAGATATCTCAAATTCTTTCTACACCTTTTCAACAAATTTTTTACACATGCCTTCATTTCCACCAAAAATGATATCATCAACATATACAACTACTATCAACATTTTGTTACCTTGCACTTTGAAGTAAAAATTGTTGTCAGCAGAACCTTTGTTGGATCCTTTCTCTATCAGGTATATGTCCAATCTTGCATACCAAGATTTGTGAGCTTGCTTTAATCCATACAATGCCTTATTCAACTTACAAACCATGTCTGGTTTGTCAGATAACTTAAACCCTTTAGTTTGTTCCATGTACACTTCTTCCTCCAATTCACCATTCAAAAATGTTGAATTAACATCCATTTGATACGCTTTGAAGTCTTTATCGGCAAAAAATTCCAAAAACATCCTAATAGCTTCCATTCTGGCCACAGAGGCAAATGTTTCTTCAAAATCTATACCTTCAACTTGTGAATATCCTTTGCATACAAGTCTTGCCTTATTCCTTATAACTTCTCCACTTTCATTCAGCTTATTTCGGAACACCCATTTCGATCCAATCACATTTTTATTCACAGGCCTAGGGACTGGTTCCCATGTTTGATTGATTTCTATCTACAACTCTTATTTCATGGCTCTCATCCAACTCTCATCTTCACATGCTTCACTTACATATTCGGGTTCAATTTTAGAAAGTAGACACAAATTTACCTTAGCTGCAACTCTGCTTCTTGTCTTCACACCTTCACTTTTATCTCTAATTATTTGTTCCTCTGGATGATTCTTTTGTACATACTTACAAGTATTAATAGTAGATTATGGTTCATTCTCTTATTATTCTTCTTTCATTTGTTCTTCTTTCTCTTCTTCTTCCTTCTCCCTATTTTCCTTAGGTAGATGTCCACAGATAAGATCATCAAGTTCAACTTCACTTATCTCAATAGGTCTATGTATGTCTTCATCAACTCTCACATTAGCACTTACAACAATCTTTCTCAGTCTTTTATTAAAGAATATGTATGCTTTGCTAGTAGTAGAGTATCCAAGAAAGATTCCTGCATCACATCTAGCATCAAAATTTCTGAGATTTTCATCATCTCTTTTAATATAACATCTACTTCCAAATACCTTGAAATACTTCATAGTAGGAGTCTTACTAGTCCATAACTCAAAAAGAGTCTTTGTGTTGTTGTGTCTAATATAGACTATATTAATAACATAAACAATAGTTTGTATCACCTCTCTCTAGTATACATCTATTACATTTGATTCTTTCATCATGGTTTTAACAGCTTCCTGTTTTGTCCTATTTTTCCTTTCAACTACTCCATTCTGCTGAGGGGTTCTCAGAGTAGAAAACTATCTTCTTATGCCATACAGTTCACAAAATGCATTAAATTCACCAGAAGTGAATTCTCCACCTCTATCAGATCTCAAACACTTGATCTTCAAATTTACTTCATTTTCCACTCTTGCTTTGAATACCTTAAACCTATCCAGAGCCTAAGTCTTTTCTCTAAGAAAATCTACCCATGTCATTCGAGTATAGTTATCAATAAGCAACATGAAATACCTATCACCATTTAGGCTTCCAGTTCTAGTTGGACCATAGAGATCAATATGAACTAACTCCAACATTCTGGTAGTAGAGTGCTCTTTTCCCTTAAAGTTGCATCTTGTTTGCATCCCAAGTTGATAACTTCTACAAATAGCATTAGCAGGTCTTGTGATTCTGGGAAGCCCTCAAACAATCTCCTTTGCACTGATTTTGACCAAGTTATCAAAATTTACATGTCCCATTCTCTAGTGCCATAACCAAATTTCACTAATTTGAGATACAAGACAATGACCATCAACTCACTTCAGCTGATAGATGTTTCCATAAGTTCTTCCAACAACAATCATATCTCCATTTCTGGATCCTTTTTTGATTTCATGGGTATTGTTTTGAAACACAATTTTAAAACTATTGCTACACATTTGACCTACAATCAAAAGGTTATGCCTCAAACCCTTCACATAATATACATCATTAGTACTATGCACTCCATAAAAGCTAATTGAACCTTTTCAACAAATCTTAGCTCCTAAATCATCACCAAACATAACTAAACCACCATCATATTTTTGAAGTTTAGTGAACTTACTCTTATCTCCGGTCATGTGATTAGAACATCCACTGTCAATTACCCAGTAGTCTTCATCCTGTCTTGCATAAAAAGTGGTAACCAAAGTATCTTCCATCCTATTTCTCTTATTCTCTAGAGCCTACTTGCTTACACATTTTCCAGGGTTAGTGGATGCATATTTGTTACCCAAATCTAAGAATAAGCATTCACTATCATCAACCTCATTCTCAAATTCATCATAAGAAATTCCTCCTTCTTCTTTAACATAGTACAACTTCTTATATTTCTTATCCTTTCTATCCTTATCCT
The DNA here is from genome assembly GCA_007258455.2 of Sequoia sempervirens. Classification (NCBI taxonomy): domain Eukaryota; kingdom Viridiplantae; phylum Streptophyta; class Pinopsida; order Cupressales; family Cupressaceae; genus Sequoia; species Sequoia sempervirens. The sequence goes on from VDFB02271358.1 coordinate 911,669,738, forward strand.
TTCTATCCTTATCCTTATAATCCTTGTTCTTCTTATGTGCAGCTCTATTCAAACATCTTGAAGCATAATGACCAATATTACCACAATTGAAACATTTAAAGGGCAACATACCTTTATACTTTCAGGTGCCTTTCTTCAACTTCCTAGTGAAGTTTGCTTCCAACTCATCATCACCATCACTATTCGGTTCGTCTTCAATCTTCATTGCCTTAAATGTTGTTTTTGTCTTTTCTTCTATCTTGTCTTCTTTCTGGAACTTTCTCATCTCAAATTCTTGTAGGGTGCCAAAAAATTGTTCTAAAGTGTACTTCTTAGGATCATACATTTCTTCAATGACTGAGATCTTATCACTGTAGCAATCTGGTAGGGTGATCAATATCTTCTCAATTATATCTTCATCTGATAGTTTTCCTCCTTGATTTCTAACTTCATTTGCAGTTAGTTCAACCCTCTAAAAGAAACTTGTAAATTATTCACCTTCTTCCATTTTCAAATTTAGAAATCTGCACTTTGTTGCCAGCTTCTTTGTCAATTTCACTCTTTCATTTCCTTGGTACATGTCTTCCAACTTCTTCCAAACTTCATGTGTAGAATCCAAAGAAATAAATTTAGCTCTCTAATTTTTAGATAAGCCACTATAAATAACATACTTTTCCTTCTCATTTTCTTCATAAGCAGAAATATCCTCTGTATTAGTAAGACCACCAGACGAGGGTGTATACTTTGTCTCAACAGCCTTCCAGGGCTTGAAACCAAGAGAGATAATGTATCCTTTCATTTGTCCCTTCCAATCATTGTAGTGATTTCCATCGAACATAGGAATAACCAACTTATGCACCATCAAATCTTCCTTAAGTGGTTAAGATCTACACCAAGGAACCAATGCTCTGACACCAATTGTTAAGCAAGCACAGGACAACTGAGAGGGGGGTGAATCAGTTGCCACAAAATTCAAACTTAAAACTTCAACACTTATCAATTCCACAACCAAACTATTTTGTTACTAAGCAAGAGCATGAAACACAAATAATAGAAAGTAAATCAACAAAATAAACACCAAATTTTTACATGGAAAACCCAATAGGGGAAAAACCATGGTGAGGGTTAACTCATAATATAAAATATTATAAAACTGAATACAGAGGCTCATTGCCAAGGGCTCACTGCCTAGAAGAGGACTCATTTTCCAAGTACAAAGGCTCACTACCTATAGAAAGACTCAATGTCCAATAGGGAGGCTCGCTTCCTACAAATACAAAAGAGAACAAAAGATCCACCACAACAATTAACACACATCCACATCTTGAATAAGAATTGCAAAAACCTTTAGCTCACTTCCTTTAGGAATCTAACACACTGAAGAATTGTTGTCACAACTCACTCACGCACACACTTCTGCTCTTATGATTTGTGGCTCACTTTCATCACTTTGCATCACATTGTCATAGAACTCTTCACAATTCAACTTGCTTTTATACCATCCTTAACCCTAGAAAAATTTTCAAGGTCGGCCACAAACACCTCATTTCATAAATTCAAAATAGGTCAGCAACTCAAAATTCCCTTAGTGGAAAGGAATGAGAGTGGACCAATAAAAACATTTCCCAAGATAAAAAATAATATCTCAAATCAATCACACACTTCCTTAATTAAATTTTATTCTTTGAATGAAGTGTAAACACCAAGTCGGCCAAACCTAATGAAAACACAAATGAACATAGATATACATGCTTCCCAACAAGAAGATGACATGCGGATGCCACAAAACACTTCCTTATGCATGAGAATACATCTCAAATTACTCTAGATACATCCACAAAATGCAACAAACTTCAAACACTGAACACCTTTCACCAGTCCATCTAGATTGTACAAACTCACACTGAAACACAGAAACATGACTTCCGGATCACCAAACTTCAAACCTCTTTTCCAGAGCACAGAAAATAACCTTCACAAGACATATCCTAGATCTGCAAGATCTGAAACAAAACAACGGAGGACTACAAAGCAAAAATATTTCTCTCAGTCAACAGAAGACCAACTCTTCCAAAACGATGAACGTAACTTTCACGTACCATCAAACCAGAAGCTAAAACTCAGGAGATATCACCACAAGATTACCATCATCAATCCTCTAGATCCACACAAGCATAGGATCAACACAAGAGAAATTCATAGCACATACCAGAGCACTTTTTGAACACATTCATCACTCTAAATTTTCTCAAAAGAACTTGGAAACTCATCAAACCAACACATCTACAATACCATAAAGATAGCTCCATGTACTCACAACATCTCAGTAGCATCTCAGCTATACATGTACAATCTGCAACATACTGAACTGTGTTGACATCAGTGACAACATTAATGACAACACCACCAAAAATTGCTCATACTTGCAACAATAAATAGGGATAAATAAAGAAATGGGGGTCCAAACAAGTGTGAAAATGCAAGGGTATGCATTTTACTACACTACAAGGTCAAATGTCACCAAATTTTTTTATGTCCACTCAAACTTCTTCCCTTTCCTTCATAATGAAGTAATAGGAAATGTGATACTAGAGAAGTTTACAATAAACTTCTGATAGTATCCTACTAGACCCATAAAACTCTTGACTTCAAGTATGTTCTTAGGTACTAGCCAATCTATCACTACTTTTATCTTGGCTAGATCTATTGAAATTCTATCAGCTAAGATTATGTGACCTAGTTATTGTACTTTATTTTGAAAGAACGTACACTTATAAAGTTTCCCATATAACTAATGTTCTCTTAACCATTGAAGAAACATCTCTAAGTGCTTGCAATGATCCTCCTCATTCTTGGAATAAATTAAAATGTCATCCACAAAAACTAAGACAAACTTTTCTCGGCAATCCCTAAATACATTGTTCATTAGGTTCATGAGTGTTGTTGGTGCATTCATAAGTTTGAATGGTAAGACTATGAACTCATAATGTTTGTATCTTGTCCTAAAAGAATTCTTGAAGATGTCCTCATATTTGATTCTTAACTGGTGATATCCTGATTGTAGATCAATTTTTGAAAATACAACTTTTCCTCGCATTTGATCAAAGAGATCATCAATGGACGGTAATGGGTACTTGTTCTTTATCATAGCTTTATTAAGAATGTGATAATATATGCACAAGCACAATGTACCATCCTTCTTTTTTACGAAGATCACTAGTGCTCCACAGGGTGAAACAATGGGTCTTATCAATCCTTTGGATAACAACTCCTCTAGTTGTGCTTTAAGCTCCATTAACTCAATTGTTGTCATTCGGTATGGTACTTTTGAAATAGGTTTTGATCCAAGAAATATGTCAATGGAGAAGTCAAATATCCTTTTAGGTGTTAATCCAGGTAACTCCTCTGGAAATACATCTACAATTTTTTTGCAAGATGGGATATTTCTAGATATTTATTTCTCTATTTCCATTACTTCACCTTCCTCTACTTCATAATGGATTTGTGACTCTTTGAAGACTTCATCATCTAGAGAGATGGATTCCTCAAGTTTTTTAAACTTAAATTCAAAATTTTTGCACCCTTTCTTCTTTTCCCTATGTAGTTGTATTGCGAAGATTTGACGAAACTTGACTTCCTTAGGTGTCCCTTGCAATGTCACCCCGTTTCCTAGATCATCTAAGCACTCTACAGTTTTGACATGACAATCCACTTTGGCTCTATGTTGCTAAAGCCAATTCATTCCTAGGATGACATCATAGGATCCTAAAGGTGTTACATAACCTCTATTGAGAAACAAGGAAGCTCAACCTTAGCTTTGAACAAGCATTGTTCCACCATTTCTCTTGTCCAGTTTGTATATTATACAATCCATGAATTTTTCATAAATCCAACTTTCCTAGTTATTTGATTAACTATTCTAGGTGAGACAGTTTTTAGTTGATCTAGTGTTAATAAGTATGGAAATGGCTATACCAAATAAAATACTTGGACTTTCCACTAGAGTAATTTGATACTCCACTTGTCGATTGACCACAATAGCATGGATCCTCTACTAGAATGTAGCTCATCAGGATGGAAGAGTGTTTCCATGAGATTGAGGTCCTAAATTTTTATTGGGACTATCTTTGACAAAATGGTTTCCACCACATGCATAACATCCCATCATAGGTCCTCTCATCATTACGACCTTTCCAAAATTACTTGCATTTCCCCCAACACTATTGGTATTGTTGTTATTAGAATTGTTCCTTTTGCGATCCCTCTGTGGTTCATTCCAATAATTGTGAGATCCTTGATCTCCTTGCCTCTGAGAATCTTGTACTCCATTAAACTTATTTGTAGTTTGATTGCTTTGGTTTCCACCAAATTTCTTACAGTTTCTCTTCTCTCAGAAGGCTAAGATGGTTTTGAGCTTCTACTCATACATAACAGCCTTCTAATAAACTAGGTCAATAGTGGTTGGACCATGCACATCCACCTTGCCACATATCTACCCATTCAATCCCGTAATGAATTTCCTAAAATAGAAACACTCATCTTTCTAGTAATGTTAGGGGTCCAAATCTACACACTAATGCCAAGTTGCGAATGAACTTAGCAAGTTCAGATGTAACATGGGACCGCTTTCAAGTTGTGGGTGTCCTATTCGAAAGTAGACCTCTGAATTATGGGTCGACTTCCCCTTTTGATGTCACCTAACTACTAATTTCTACTAATTTCTGAGATAAAATGTAAGAATTGCATGAAAAATGAACCTAATAATGAAAAATAACTAAGGTGATACACCAAAACAACTAGGACTTGGTAATAGCCTATCACATTCAAGTCAATATCATAAAACTTGATATACACAACTCACTTTCCAATGCAGTTTACATAAGTAATTTATAAGGAGGTCTATAAACAGGGCCTTTAGAAGGAAACCAGATGTTTCACAACTAACAACACTACTAAACAACACAGCTTATAACATATTAACATACATTTTCTGCTAAATAGACGCATAAAAATGAGACAAGTTTGCAAGGAAAGAGGATTTTTTGTAAGACAAACTAATCAATCATTGACAACATACTATGAAACATGAAAAGAGAAGATAAAATGCTATATTTTATAGATTCAAAGTGTTTACTGTATTACAATTCCATCTGAGTTACAATACTAGTCCATGAAAAATAGCTCCAAAACAAAGCTATCCTACTGTTGGAAAGAAAGAACTCCCTCCAAAATGCAAAAACAAGCTACTTAAGCAAAAAACCCACCAAAACCCCCTCACACATGTCCATCTAGAAGGTTCTGGTCGGATGTAGCAATGAGGCCAAAACAAAACCTTCTAAAGTCACTCCAAAAAGCCTCCAAAATGGTGAAAAGTCAAGCTTAGACTCAATTCATGCTAAAAGTGTGATAAAACTCCCTCCAAAGTAGCACATGTTCTCCAAAATAGTCAAATACTTCACCCCCACACTCTCCTCATGTCTACAATTCAATCATTTTGTCTCCTAGCTTTGACTCATGCAATATGTGTGTTTTGAAAACACAAGACTCCAAAAAAGGTATTAAATATAATAACTTGATTAAGTGATTCATAATACATCACTTAATCAGGTTATTTTACATTTCCAAGCACAATATAAGATGGCCCACCATCAATATGAATTACCATACATTTGCAAAATGAAAAATACCAAAGTGATTAGAAAATCACTTAAATGATATTTTTATGTTTTGAAACAAATGCAAAATATAATAATGAAATGCCAAAATTCTTTAAAAAGCATTAAACAAGGTCACAATTTCTCCAAGGCACTTGATCATTTACCTTTTCTCATTCTACACTGTAAGGCCAAATGTGGTCAATATTTTGATTTGCAAAGGCAAAATAAAAGCTCAAGCTTGGCCTATATGGCCTACCTCCACACTTCTTGGAAGAAATATTTCAAGTCTTCAAGGCATATGACATTCATCATCAAAATTCAAAGGCATATCTGACTTGGAATACACCATAACTTAGCAAGGCATAACAAATGCTTGAAAGACTTAGCAATGTTTTGAAGCAAGGAAAAAGACTTAAGGCATAAAATGCCTAAGTCTGACAAATGCCTAAGTCAATAAACACATGTTTCAGCCCACCATTTTGCATTAATATGAACTTCATTAAAAAAAAAAGGGATGAAAAAACCATCGCCATCTAAAGGGTAAAACCCTAATCAACAAAAGGTAAAAGAATGAGAAAAACACTATCATTCTGTCGTCGACCATTCTGGAAAACATGATGCAGCTACTGTGGGGTTTGAGTGAACAATGGAAATGGTGAAAAGTCACTGGTTCTTGGTTGATTCCTTGAGGAAAAATGCATGGAAACACAAGGTGATTGTTATATGCTGAGAAATCTGCATTTTTTCCACTTCTTTGGAGCTCCTCTATTCATTTTAGGTCGTGGCATGTAGCATTCTCCTAATCATTTTTGTTGCTTTTCCTGTGGGTTATTGTAATTGCTTCTTTCATAGCCACCATTGGGATTTTTCCAAGCTTGAATGAAGGCCACTTCATGTAGTTAAAGGCTTACATATTGCAAGAAAAAGATGAACAAATTCTTCAGGTAAGCTCCACCAAACCATTCCATTCTGATTTTTGAGCAACAAAGCTAATTTTGAGCCTCCACATAGTATAATGTTGAAAGTTAGCCTTACTTTCTGTATTTGAAGTTTTAAAATACCCCACCTTAGGTGGGTTTTTGATATACTTTAAAAAAAAGACTCCTTGGTTGTGGCCATGAAAGAATTGGCTAGGGTTTTGATACACCTTTGTCGCTTTTTCCTGTAGAAAAAATTCCATGTCATCTTTTGAATATCTTTGTATTTGCATTTGAAATAACCAGATTGTATTTGAGAATTAAATGAAGAAACCATGGCTATGGTTTGAAAGATATGAAATGGGTCTCTTCTTATATTTTTTTTCTTCTTTAAAACTCCATGATGGTTTTTTCAAAAACTTCAGCATTTGCAATTTTTTGTGAAAAACCCAAGTGGGTTTTCTATATTTTGTAGAAAAACAGAGATCTACTTAGCCACAACCTATAATAATGCATGAAATGGGTTTCCATTTTGATTTCTCTTTTTAAAAACAAATCATTGCAATTTTCTTTCGATTCATCAACTGTAGATAACTCTTTCTGTAACTGAATGTTATTAGCATGTTGCTCTTGTGTTTGAGAACACCATCAACCTCTAAAAAATGTTGGTCTATTGTTGTCTTTTTGATCATATGCTCAATTGCCTTGAATGTAAGAAGTTCATTATGATATGAAACTTTCAAATAAGGCTGCTAGGAATTTATGGTAGGTACTTAGAAATCTGCAGTCCATAGTCTTTCCTTTCCATAAAACCTTGCTAACAATATTGCTTATTGTCATTCAATACTCCTCCAATATTAATGTATTATTTGACCTATACTTTTTCTTTTATCACTGTAACTGTTTTAACAGGTCTATCATAATAGATCCTCCCATATGGAGATTCATTGTTAGTACTCTTTCATACATTCATCACTGTACTGTCTCCATGACATTGTATTGCTATTTGGGTTAGCATACTGTAACATTGACCACCATGTAACTATGCTCTTTATGCCTCTGCACTGTGAATCTACCTATCTCCATGCTTTGATCATTGTCAATATTGATCTCCTCCATTTCAATCAATAAAATTATTGCCAATTGCACATCAACTGTAGAAAATGTAGATGGAAGTTGTGGTTGATCATTATGATCTGCATTCAAGACTTTTGAGCTTATGCTATAATCTATGACAGGGTTCTTCTTTGAATCCATTTGTCCATGCTTAGAGGAATCATTTCTAGAGGAAACCATTTGGCAACCTAAAGAGCCTACAACATTGGTTAATGGCCCAGTATTGAGAGTAGAAGACACCTATTATTTTCCTTTCACAATTACTATTTTGCTTTGTATGGGCACATTATTTGTGTCAACTAGAGTTGATGTTTCTTGAATGTCTTTGATTTTTTCCTTTGAATTTGTTTGTTTAGGAAAAAACAAGCCCTATGTTGCACACTGGGACAAGCTTCCATGACTGCTTGGTTTTCCCTTCTTCTGATGCATTCAAATGTTGATCTTAATTTCATTTCATGACATTGTTTTAATACTATCATTATGTAGAGCTTATGGCTCACTATTTTATGGTGCTTTGTTCTATTTTGTGGGCTTCTATCTCTATTCATAGGTGATGATGTTCTCACCATATCTTTTCTCCATGTTCCTTCTGTTGTAGACTCATGGCACTCTAACATAAGATCATTTGGTCATGACCCTTTCCTCTATTGAATAACCTGTATGACATGATTGGAATGATTTCAAGCTTATCATATTCATAATCTAGAAAACACTACATGAATTTCATTTATCTCATTTTTTGATATGTTTAAATAAAGTCCCTAAGGAATAATGATGAATGACCTTAGCTTAAGTATGTTTACCCCTCCACACACATGAGGGAAGAAAGTCATGGATCCTTTGATTTTTTTATTATTTCACTCTTTTGTCCATGACCTTATAGGTAGATTACAAAAAACAAGTATGCTCCATCATGAATACCTTCTCATACTAGTATGTGATACTAGTGTCTCATATCATTCATGCATTAAATTCAATAGCAGTGCCTAATGCTTTCATCACCTCTGAGAGATTGCACTGAAAGTTGTATTCATAAGACAAGACTATGAATTTATATATGATGCCATTACCTTGAGAAAAAACAACTGAAAACCCTCATGCACCAACTATTATATAATATATGTGGCTGAAAACATCCTATTTTGTTTCAATGATAAGCATTAGTAATTCAACACCATAAAAAACACTTGTACCCCCTATAGGCTGCCATTATATAACATTATCTTGTTCACCTTGATCCTCTGTCCAGTGTGATTTGATTGATTCATGTTACGCTGCTCCTTGTTGTTTATTGTCTGGACCCTTCATTGCATGGCTTAGTCACAATTTATCATTCACTACCAAGGTGAAAACATGGCTCACTTCCTCCCTTAATAAAGATAATGACTACCCTTGTTGTTATGTAGCATACAATCATGATTACCACCCATATACATGAGGTCATGATTTTACCCATTGTTGTTGTCTTGTTCATGACATGTAGCATGCATTCTTCTTTAGGACTATCCCAACCCTCATGACTTTCACAATGCTTGTTTCCCTACATGTTTATTACCTGATTTCCACAACAATTGTTTACCCTTTCAATCATGTGCCACAATTAACACTGTCTCCTCACTTTGATCCTAGTGGGAAAACACATGTCACCTATGTCGGTGACCTAAAAGCTCACTGTCCTATGTGATGTGTCGCTGTCCAATAGGGTTATAGTGAGAGGTGCTTGATAGTACCTTATATTATTCCTTCCTACTGCCCCATATGCTTCATGATGTTTTCAGGCATGCCTTGATTTCTTCTTCATTATTTAAGAGATGCATGATTGAACTTGATGCATCTATGATTGGACTTGATGCATCTCCAAAATCACTTCTTTTATAAAATGGATCATGGATCCACTTAAGAATATTGAAAGGTATATCCAGCAAATGTGTTGCATTTTTTGAATCTGATAATGAAAGGTGATCAACTGGTGTGATTGTATATTGATTTAATGCATTGATAACATGTATATCTTTGATCTAGTTGCTCAATTTCCTATTTCTCTCAAAGCATGTTGATATCTACCCTTGTGGGAGCCGCATTTACCCCACATGTTGTAGTTAACTGAATCATAACAGTAACATGACTTGTCCTAAATTTACACATGAAGCAAACAAGTTAGAAAATAAATGCATATTTTGGATGTGTTCAATGACTTCACTATTTTCTAGGACATCCAAGGTTTGCATGCTTATTTAATGCACTTAGGGATTAGTTTATACATGCATAGGTAAGTGTGTATGTAAGGTTTGAGATCTTTCATTGCTTAAATCATTGCTCTAATGTCATTGTGATTGCCATATGCAAGAGCTAGGAGCACTACGGAGCTAGGAAAGGACAAGGAGCTTGGGGCAGCAACATGATAAGGATGACACCTTCAAAACCATTCATTCTGAGGCAATGACTGGTCTCCATCCTTATATTCACACTCTATTTGTTTACTTATTCATGTATAAATTGTTTCATTATTTTCATTGAATAAGTAAAGTTAGTTCCTTGGCTTGTGAGGGACATGTACACTTCATGACTATCAATAAAAGATTACATTTGTACACATATGATTCTCTTTCCTCATTTGTTGTAATTGCAACATTGGAATGAAAATGTAATCTATTTCTTTTGGAAATCCCTTTTTCATGCATATTGAACTTAGTAGACTATGGTTTATCTTTTAAATGTTTAAACAAGCAACACAAGGAATAAACATTAAACCTGATTTCAACTGAAAGCTAAAAATTAGGTAACATTTTTGGCAACATCTGCTATATGTTTTCCTGCTAAACATGAGACCAGTTGCCTAAGCTTATTCATTGGGAAAGAGGTCACTTAGAAAGCTAACACCAGTTGAAAACAACATTGCAAATTACTCTAACTCACTGAAGTAGCAAGAGACACTTTGAAAACCAAGAAAACCCAACAATGCAGAATGAAAACTACCACCTAATTATACAAAAAAACACTGAGGGAAAACTAAAAATGCATCTAAAATGAAACTACACTAACCGACTCTAACCAACAAAGAAGTTGGTCAAACAAAACCATTGACAGGATTTGCAAAATAACACCCCTTTTTAATCAACAACTGATGCATTACATGATTATGCATTGCTGAAAGACCATGAAACACATGCAAATATTCAATATATTGTCGCAACATTTCATAAAAAATGCAAATGAACTTACTTGCACCTTGAAAATGATCATGCATATCGCTGCCCTGAACTAGACAGGTGAGATGAATTTGATCACCTTTAGTTGCAACTCCAAAATCAGCTTCTTCTTTAATTGTCCTCATACTTGGGTGCAAGCATGATCTCTGGTACTTCAATGGCCTCCAAAATGGCTAAGTATCTAATGGGGCAGCCTCTTGACATGACAAAGGTTGAACTTTTATTATTGACTTCCTGATTGGGATCTTGAAGAGTAGTATCTAGCCTTTGTTCTTGTTCAACCTGAACAAAACTTGCACATAGCTCAACCTTCTGAATACTCAAGTCAGAATTTTCCTTTTCAAAGGAGGAAGGAAAATGTCCAAACAATGAGACAGCCTCCTCCAGCACACTTTCAATCAATGCAACAACCTCAAGCTCCTTTGTACTCTAGAAAGGAGGCTGCTCACTAAGATTATGCAAATCAACTCCATGGGAATTTTTTTGATTTGAGGGAATAAACTCATCCCCACCAAGACCACATTCTTCCTTTGGCTCCATGTTTGTTTCTTGCTGATTTATTGATACAAAAGGGGTTGAACATGGTTACCTCCACTTCCTGTTCTTGTTGTTCTTGATAATATTCCTCTAAAGATGTTGGCATAGCATCTAGACATGAGCAGAAAAACTCAATTTCAGCTTGAAACAGATCCTCTTCATGCTTTTCATTGCATTTTTGTGTAGGAGGACTGATATTGAGCTCATGGAAACTCTCTTGAGGAAATAAAACTTCAAGGCCTTCAACCTCATGTTGCTGACTTATGACCAGGTTTATTCCCTCCTCATCATGCTCAATGAATCATGTAAGATCATCAAATGAAGCTATGAAATCATGGCCTACATCACCCTTTTTAACCTCTTCAGGCTGCTATCTTGATTCTTGAACCTACAACTGCTTGATGTCTTCTTACTATTTTGAAATAGCATTTGGAGTGGGAAAAATCACACCTTCTTCATTCCAAATTGTACATTGCTCTTCTTGGTCAACCTTTTCCACCATTTCACCTTGTTGTCTTGTTGGAACATTTTCGCCATCATGGTGAATAATAGGAGGATCATTAGCTAAAATATTGCAAAAAACATTTTGAGAAATCTTCTCTTGTTCAGCCTTTTGCAGTTGTAGCCTGTATTCCTCCATGGCTAAATGAAACAAGTTCACACATTTAATATCCTCCATGTTGAGTGAGTTGTGTGGGCCCAGGGTTTTCTCTTCTTTTGCTTTCTAGATGTTAGAGAATGGTTCCAATTGCATGATAGATGGAGGAACCTCACAAGGTGGAGCAAATGGCTCTTTCCAACTTGCAAACCTATGGGTAGAAGGATCATTGGTAGGGTCATTCAATGGCTCAATAGGTTCTTCTTGTCTAAATCTAGGGAACTTGTACTTAGGAACTTCTTCACTCATAGGATGATTCAACATTGTAGGAGGAATTAAGTTGAAAATAGGAAAGGAAGGGGTTGCTTGAGTTTCATACCTTAGTTGGCATTCCTCTGCAGTCATCGTCTTTTCCAGACATTCCTCATGTTGTCTCCTTTGAATCTCCATCTCCTACTCTTGAATGTATGCCTAGTAAGCTAATTCCTCTTAATGCACGTCAACCTCTCGTTGTTGCATTTGATATTCTTGTTCTTTATTGATCTCATCCATTTGCCTACAGAAATCTAGCAATATACTATCAATATTGCTAATTCCCATATCATTATCATTTTGGGGCTATGAATGAGAATAGGACTGTTGTTTTGGAACAAGATGTTCTGGGCATATACCGGTTGATATTGATGTTGAGCAGTAGTGGGCGGTCGGGAAACATAATCAGGATGCTGGTAACTTGCTGTCACAGGGTTATTTGAAATAAAACCAACAAACTGCTTTGTGTGATATGGCTGGTAAGAGGTCATACATGCATGATTTTCATGGAATGGTGGGTAATTGGAATTTTCATCATTTGCTAGGTGATATGACATGTTTCCATGAAATATGGACATGTTTATCCATTCAAAAGCTTGAACATGAGACAAAATCATATTTAATCAAAACTAACTAGCACTTGATCATACTAAAACTAGTAAAACTACTTGGAGTCACCAAGTATTTAAAGAAAATGCATCCAAATGGTTGAAAATACTCCTATACACACCAAACAACAGTAACAAATTACATAAAAATGAACTAAGAAGTAGTTCACTGATCCCACTGGGCATGCCAAAACTATTAGGGATCCAAATCTACACCCTAATTCCAAGCTGCGAATGAACTTAGTAGGTTTGGATGTAACATGGGACTGATTTCAAGTTGTGGGTGTCCTATTCGAAAGAAGACATCCGAATTATGGGTCGGCTTCCCCTTTTGATGTCACCTAACTACTAAATTCTGAGATAAAAGGTAAGAATTGCATGACAAATGAACCTAATAATAAAAAATAACTAAGGTGATACACCAAGACAACTAGGACTTGGTAACAGCCTATCACATTCAAATCAATTTCATAAAACTTGATATACACAACTCACTTCCAATGCAGTTTACATAAGTAATTTATAATGAGGTCTATAAATAGGGCCTTTAGAAGGAAAACAAATGTTTCACAACTAACAACAATACTAAACAACACAACTTATAACCTGTTAACATACATTTTCTACTAAATAGACAAATAAAAATGAGACAAGTTTGCAAGGAAAGATGAATTTTCACAAGACAAACTGATCAATCATTGACAACATACTATGAAACATGAAAAGAGAAGATAAAATGCTCTATTTTATTGATTCAAAGTGCTTACTGTATTACAATTCCATCTGAGTTACAATACTACTCCATGAAAAATAGCTCTAAAACAAAGTTATCCTGTAGCTGGAAAGAAAGAACTCCCTCCAAAATGCAAAAACAAGCTACTTAAGTTAAAAACCCACCAAAACCCTCTCAAACATGTCCATCTAGAAGGTTTTGGTCGGATGTAGCAATGAGGCCAAAAAAGAACCTTCTAAAGTCACTCCAAAAAGCCTCCAAAATGGTGGAAATTCAAGCTTAAACTCAAGTCATGCTAAAAGTGTGACAAAAATCCCTCCAAAGTAGCACATGTTTCTCCAAAATAGTCAAATACTTCACCCCCAAACTCTACTCATGTTTGCAATTCAATCATTTTGTCTCCCAGCTTTGATTCATGCAATATGTGTGTTTTGAAAACACAAGACTCCAAAAAGGGCATTAAAGATAATAACTTGATTAAGTGATTCATAATACGTCACTTAATCAGGTTATTTTACATTTCAAAGCACAATATAAGATGGCCCACCATCAATATGAATTACCATACATTTGCAAAATGAAAAATACCAAAGTGATTAGAAAATCACTTAAATGATACTTTTTATGTTTTGAAACAAATGCAAAAAACAATAATGAAATGCCAAAATGCTTTAAAAAGAATTAAACAAGGTCACAATTTATCGAAGGCACTTGATCATTTACCTTTTCTCATTCTACAATGTAAGGCCACATGTGGTCAATATTCTGATTTGCAAAGGAAAAATAAAAGCTCAAGCTTGGCCTATATGGCCGACCTCCACACTTCTTGGAAGACATATTTCAAGTCTTCAAGGCATATGACATTCATCATCAAAATTCAAAGGCATATCTGAATTGGAATACACCATAACTTACCATTGCATAACAAATGCTTGAAAGATTTAGCAATGTTTTGAAGCAAGGAAAGAGACTTAAGGCATAAAATGCCAAAGTCATGACAAATTCCTAAGTCAATAAACACATGTTTCGGCCCCCCATTTTGCATTAATATGAACATTTTTTTTTAAAAAGGGATGAAAAAAACCATCGGCATCTAAAGGGTAAAACCCTAATCATCAAAAGGTAAAAGAATGAGAAAAACACTATCATTCTGTCGTTGACCATTCTGGAAAACATGATGCAACCATCGTGGGGTTTGAGTGAACACTGGAAATGGTGAAAAATCACTGGTTCTTGGTCGATTCCTTGAGGAAAAATGCATGGAAACACAAGGTGATTGTTATTTTCTCAGAAATCTGCATTTTTTCCACTTGTTTGGAGCTCCTCCATTCATTTTAGGCCGTGGCCTGTAGCATTCTCCTGATCATTTTTGTTGCTTTTCCTATGGGTTATTGTAATTGCTTCTTTCACAACCACCATTGGGATTTTTCCAAGCTTGAATGAAGGCCACTTCATGTAGTTAAATTCTTACATGTTGCAAGAAAAAGATGAGAAAATTCTTCAGGTAACCTCTATTGAACCATTCCATTTTGATTTTTGAGTAATAAGAGCTAATTTCAAGCCTACACACAATATAATGTTGAAAGTTAGCCTTTCTTCATGTATTTGAAGTCTTAAAATACCCCACCCCAAGTGGGTTTTTGATATACTTTAAAAAAAAGACTCCTTGGTTGCGGCCATGAAAGAATTGGCTAGGGTTTTGATACACCTTTATCACTTTTTCCTACAGACAAAATTCCATGTCATCTTTTGAATATATGTGTATTTTCATTTGAAATAACCATATTGTATTTGAGAATGAAATGAAGAAACCATGGCCATGGCCTGAAAGATATGAAATGGGTCTCTTCTTATATTTTTGTTCTTCTTTAAAACTCCATGATGGTTTTTTCAAAAACTTTAACATTTGCAATTTTTTGTGAAAAACCCAAGTGGTTTTTCTATATTTTGCAGAAAAATAGAGATCTACTTAACCATGGCCTATAATAATGCATGAAATGGGTTTCCATTTTGATTGCTCTTTTTGAAAATAACAACTCATTGCAATTTTCTTTTGATTCATCAACTATAGATAGCTCTTTCTGTAACTGAATGTTATTATCATGTTGCTCTTGTGTTTGAGAACACCATCAACCTCTAAACAGTGTTGGTCTATTGTTGTCTTTTTGATTATATGCTCCATTTCTTGAATGTAAGAAGCTCATTATGATATGAAACTTTCAAATAAGGCTACTAGGAATTCATGGTGGGTACTGAGAAATATGTAGTCTGTAGTCTTTCCTTTCCATAAAACTTTGCTAACAATACTGCCTATTGTCATTCAATACTCCTCCAATCTTAACATATTCTTTGACCTATAGTTTGTTTTTTTATCACTGTAAAGGTTTTAATAGGTCTGTCATAATAGATCTGCCCATGTGGAGATTCATTATTAGTACTCTTTCATACATTCATCACTATACTATCTCCATGACATTGTAGTGCTATTTGGGTTACCATACTATAACATTGACCACCATGTAACTGTGCTCTATACGCCTCTGCACTATGAATCTACCTATTTCCATGCTTTGATCATTGTCAAATTGAGCTCCTCTATTTCAATCAATAAAATTATTGCCAACTGCACATCAACTGTAGAAAATGTAGATGAAATTTGTGGTTGATCATTATGATCTGCATTCAAGACTTTTCATCTTCTATTATAATTCGTGACAAGGTCCTTCTTTGAATCCTTTTTTCCATGCTTAGAGGAATCATTTCCAGAGGAAACCATTTGGAAACCTGCAGAGCCTACAACATTGGTTAATGGCCCAATATTGAGAGTAGAAGACACCTATTATTTGCCTTTCCCTATTACTATTATGATTTGTATGGGAACATTATTTGTGTCAACTAGAGTTGATGTTTCTTGAATGTCTTTTCTTTTCTCCTTTGAATCTATTTGTTTAGGAAAAAGCAATCCCTATGTTGTACACTGGGACAAGCTTCCATGACTACTTGGTTGTCCCTTCTTTTAATACTATCATTCTGTAGAGCTTATGCCTCACTTTTTTATGGTGCTCTGTTCTATTTTGTGGGCTTCTATCTTTGTTCATAGGTGATGATGTGGTCACCATATATTTTCTCCATGTTCATTTAGTTGTAGACTCATGGAACTCTAACATAATATCATTTGGTCATGACCTTTGCCTCTATTGCATAACTTGTATGACATGATTGGAATGCTTTCAAGCTTATCATATTCATAATCTAGAAAACACTACATGACTTTCATTTATCTCATTTTTTGATATGTTTAACTAAAGTCCTCAAGGAATAATGATGAATGACCTTAGTTTAAGTATGTTTACCCCTCCACACACATGAGGGAAGAAAGTCATGGATCCTTTGATTTTTTTTTTATTTCACTCTCTTGTCCATGATCTTACAAGTAGCCATGTTTCCTTTGCCATGAAAAATATGTATTCTCTTTCATGAATACCTTCTCATACTAGTATGTGATACTAGTGTCTCATATCATTCATGCATTAACTTCAGTAGCAGTGCCTCATGCTTTCAACACCTCTGAGAGATTGCACTAAAAGTTGTATTGATAAGACAAGACTATGAATTTATATATGATGCCATTACCTTGAGAAAAAACAACTGAAAACCCTCATGCACCAATTTTTATATAATGTATGTGGCTAAGAACATCCCATTTGCCTCCAATGATAAGCATTAGTAATTCAACACCATAAAAAACATTTGTACCCCCTATAGGCTGCCATTATATAGCACTATCCTATTCACCTTGATCCTCTGTCCAGTGTGATTTGATTGATGCATGTTACGCTGCTCCTTGTTGTTTATTGTTTGCACCCTTCATTGCATGGCTTAGTCATAGTTTATCATTCACTACCAAGGTGAAAACATGGCTCATTTCCTCCCTTAATAAAGATAATGACTACCCTTGTTGTTATGTAGCATACACTCATGATTACCACCCATATACATGAGGTCATGATTTTACCCATTGTTGTTGTCCTATTCATGACATGTAGCATGTATTCTTCTTTAGGACTGTCTCAACGCTAATGAATTTCACAATGCTTTCTACCCTACATGTTTACTACTTGATTTCCACAACAGTTTTTTACCGTTTCAATCATGTGCCACAATTAACACTGTCTCCTCACTTTGATCCTAGTGGGTAGACACATGTCACCTATGTCGGTGACCTGAAAGCTCACTATCCTATGTGATGTGTGGCCATCCAATAGGGTTAAGGTGAGAGGGGTTTGACAGTATCTTGGATTATTCCTTCCTGCTGCCCCATACGCTTCATGATGTTTTCAGGCATATCTTGATTTCTTCTTCATTATTTAAGAGATGCATAATTGAACTTGATGCATCTATGATTGGACTTGATGCATCTCCAAAATCACTTACTTCTCTTTATAAAATGGAGCATGGATCCACTTAAGAAGATTGAAAGGTATATCCAACAAAATGTGTTGAATTTTTTGAATTTGATAATGAAAGTTTATGAACTGGTGTGATTCCATATTGATTTAATGCATTGATAACATGTATATCTTTGATCAAGTTTCTCAATTTACTATTTCTCTTAAAGCATGTTGAGCTCTACCCTCGTGGGAGCCACATTTACCCCACATGCTGCATTTAACTAAATCAAAATAGTAACATGACTTGTCCTAAATCTGCACATGAAGCAAACAAGTTAGAAAATAAATGCATATTTTGGATGTGTTCGATGACTTCACTATTTTCCAAGACATCCAAGGTTTGCATGCTTATTTAATGCACTTAGGAATCAATTTATACATGCATAGGTAAGTGTGTATGTAAGGTTTGATATCTTTCATTTCTTAGAGCATTGCTCTAACGTCATTGTCATTGCCATATGTAGGAACTAGGAGCACTACAGAGCTAGGAAAGGACAAGAAACTCAGGGTAGCAGTAGGGCAAGGATGACACCTTCAAAACCAGTCATTCTGAGGCAATGACCGGTCTCCATCCTTATATGCACATTCTATTTGTTTACTTATTCATGTATAAATTGTTTCTTTATTTTCATTGAATAAGTAAAGTTAGTCCCTTGGATTGTGAGGGACATGTACACTTCTTGATTATCAATAAAATATAACATTTGTACACACATATGATTCTCTTTCCTCATTTGTTGTAATTGCAACATTGGAATGAAAATGTAATCTGTTTCTTTTGACAATCCCTTTTTCATGCATATTGAACTTAGCAAACTATGGTTTATCTTTTAAATGTTTAAACAAACAACACAATGAATAAACACTAAACCTGATTTTAGCTTAAAGCTAAAAATCAAGTAACAAGTACATTGGTACATACCTTAACATACAAGTAAACTTCTCCCAATATCCCCTTGCTTAAGTTTTGAAATTAGTAAGCCTCTAGTCAAAAAAGAGTTGGGGTAGCCACCTTTTATGGAATATCTCCATGAACTCATCCCAAGTCAACTTCAAAGAACTAAGTCTGAGTTCCATTTTCTTGTTCATCCACTAGTTAAAGGCTTCTCCTACTAACTGATAGGCTCCCCAAACAACCTTTGTAACCTCAGAGTAGTTCCTTATCTCAAAATATTTTTCCATTTGTATTATCCAAGCCTCAACTTCTTCCCAGCTGGTCTCCCTTTTAATTTAGGTGGTGTTATTTTCCTCATGTCCCTAGAAAGTTCAGTTTCCAAATGCTTCCTACTAGTTCCTTAAAAATGAGAGTGAAAATTCTCATTCTCCTATTCTTGAGTCTGAGTATGATCATGAGAATTTTCTCCCTCATTTTCATTGATAGGGATTTCTTCATTAATTGGAAACTCTTGCTCAACTCTATCTTTTTCCCTTACTTATTGTTCAAGATTTCCCAACCTTGCATTGGTTTCATGAATGATAGCCAAAATTTTGTCCAACTTGGCTTCAACACCCTCTGGACCTTGTCTAACTTCTTGGCTCCCTCTAGGATTATTCCTTGTTCTCACCATCCTTTGTAAGAAAAAGTTTACACTTGAAGTTTCACCTTTATAAAATTCAATTAAGTTTACACAACTAATGAAAAGCATTTAAATGAGCATTCATTCACACATAAAATAAATTTCACATAAGTTTGAGGACAAGCTTTTGATAAACATATAACTTTTATTTATTCATAAGGATCTTAATATCCTTTTCATTTACATAGAACGACTATTCAAGAGGAGAGTATCCCTCATATTCACTCTCAGATACATAGCTCAATGTGGTATACCCCTCATATTTTTGTTCATCTCATTTTCTCTTCTCTATCCAAAAAGGGGTAGTAACCTTTAGATTTATCTTCTGACATATAGTTATGAGGAACATATCCCTCAGATTCATTACTTGAGGAAATTACAATCACTTCTGATAAAGGAAGAACTCAAGGGTCCCTAAATATTAATGCAATACTAACACTACATTCTGAGGGCATATCCCTAGAAAGTGACAAAGAGTCAGACTCTACTAGTGAGACTAGAGGTAAGTAGTTGAAATTGGCTTCCTCCCCTATCCTTCTCTTCACTTGACTAATTTGAGAGTGTGGTTAATTGTCTCGGTATCACTTAACCAAACAAAATTTTCATAGTTGGTTCCCTCTATCGTAAGAACAATGACCTCTTTCTCCTTCTTTTCCTTCAGGTAGTGCTCATTCCCGATTACTAACTTTCTTACAGTTAATCTGATATGCACCATCTTGGTATAGAAATTTCCAAACATTAGTCACATTCAATGTTGGATAGAAAGTATGACAAGCACATAGGTTTTAGAGCTAAACCTAGTAGTTGTGATACCACGTGTAACATGTTGATTGTTCAACGAAAATAAATTCACTAAATTATATCTTCAAGTAAATAACTATGTTCAAAACTCATAGCAATAAAAAAAAATCTTCTATTTCAAAGACTATATGCACATTTGAGATAACACATATTCCAAACTTTCCATTTGCATCATAATTGAAAATTACAATCTTTATAATACATTCAAAATCTCAAGATAACATCTCTTGCATTACAACTTCCATAGAAATGGATATAAGAAAACATACATAGCTCCTTGAGCTTCAATAGCACTAGTAACAAGTGGCTCAGGAAATTCCCTGCAAATCTTGGCTACAAACTAATGAGGAGACACATCACTCAAGCACTTTTTTGCCAACCATGGACTCAAATGCGGTCCCTCACACATCTGTCACATATGGAAAGATGGCCCTACCCTTCAACAAAGAGATTGGTTGGTAAAACCCCATAACAAATAGCCTATCTGAGCTTAGTATTGTGCCCTATAGTTTTGGAACCTAATCATACGGTAGATACAACTACAAGTATGAAAATCCCAAACTAGAAATTTTCTATACTAGACACAGTGAACTAATAGTGTAAATGGTGGCTACTTAAACTAATTTGGCCAAAGTTTCATATAAAAGAGTCATACATTCATCCACTATCCTAGCTTTATTTATTTAATGACCATCTATGTACTATGCTTAGGAAATTCACTCCGCTGGGTAATCGTTAACCCCAAGAACAACCTATCACTTTAATAATAAACTACGCATAGGAAATTCCCTTTGTTGGGTAATCGTTAACCCTAGGAACAACCTATGACTAATTCATTCCTACTCAGTAAAAAAATTCTTAGCTACATCCATTATTAGATAATCTAAATCAAAGGTAATCATTAAACTCTCTATAGTTCATATTCATAATAACATGAAATGAATACAACATAAGCTATTCTAAGGTTTGTGTATCCCTAGTATATAATATTAAGAACAAAAACACTCCTCAATATTGGAGTACGCACATATAATCAAGTAAGGTTCATAAGATGTAATATATAATATGATTCTTTTAAAATATAATCTTTTCCTAATCTTTCAATTCATTATTCTTTCCACATAAAATGTCAACAACACTCAATCATTTCAAAAACATACAAAATATATAAGAGGGAAGAATAACATTCCTGTTATATGCTAAATCCAAAGATATAAACTAACTTCCAAGCTCAATCCACTCCAAGATTTTATAGAAATTTTCCAAACCACACTAAAAAATACTCACAATATCTCACTATACTCTCCTCACAATCAACTCTCAGCTCTCACAAGATAACTCAAATTAAAAACCACAGCATGCAAGTGACTAATGAGTTTTAAATGAAGTATGCTACACCTCTATTTATATAGAATTATGTGACTTCTCTGCCTATAATCAAGCCTTGCACATTGACACTTCTCAGTTGTATGGTTCGATTTAGCAATTAACTTCAACTAGTGGTGAAATTTAAAAACAATACTCATCAAAATGGAATAGAAAATTGACAGAAACAGAGACATCAAGAGTTCATCTTAGAAATGCAAGGTGAAAGAAAAACATGATTTATTCTACCTTTTACTTGGTCTTCCATTGTTGGATAATACTCATTAATTTTAGACTTCTAATCATAATGCAGTTTCATATTTTGGTGCCACCTATTTCTTCCATCGTGCATTTTGGTGTTGTGTTTAGACTAAGTCGGCAACTAAATGTCATTCAAATATCTCATTAAAATTTTGACTAGGTCTTCAAAAATAATGTGTTACTTTTGTAAGTTATTTGATTCATATTTAATGATCATAACGCTTCAATAAGTGTGTATTATACACTATAATATCATTTATACATAGTGTGCAATGTATGAAATTAAGTCTTCACTTTATTTCATTGAAACATCAATGCTTAACAATAACAACACACACACACACACACACATATATATATATATATGTATATATTATATATATTCATCAACTTATAATATTAAACATATATCATTCAATATTTCAATAGAGAATATTCATGTTATCATTTTAATATATAAAGCCATACGTATATATATTTATATACATATATACATATACACATACATATATCAATATACTCAATATATGTGTATATATTTATATATACATTTGCTTATTCAAATAATAGTACATATTTACAAACTCATCAATAATATATATATGCAGACGATATATATATACATATATACATGTCTTATTATCCATTTGATATTCTCATGCCCATGAGAAATTCATCTATGAGCATGCATAGGTATGTCTACCTACATATTCTCATGTACGTATTAACTCACATGTATGGGTTTACCATCAACATGTACATGTATACATGTATATACATTCCATGTATATATGTATCATTGATTTGAACAAAGAACATATAAGAAGAACTCATAAGCACAATGAAACTTAACAATATCACAACAAGAACATTCACAATAATTCATAAACCTTCGCCAAATTCAACCTCAAACAAAACTAAGGAATAGCTTACCAATTTCCCAAACTGCGACTCAATTGGACCAAACTATATGTGTGTGTGAAAAAACTCAGTTAGGCTTCGTTTAAGGGTTACTCGACCAATCACTTATCCCGAGTGATACTAATTCCCCTCCCTTCCAAAGGCTTGATCCCTACATCTAAATCCAACTTAGAACATTGCAATGGTAATTAGTCGTTCATCAAAATGATCATTTTCTTATCTATTATTTTCATAAGAAGAATACCAAATCAAATAAATTTAACTTCCATTTCATCATTTTCCTTATATTGCATATGATAAAAGTGCAAACACATGTTTTTCAACCAGAAATACAAGCACATTCATTTATTCAATATTTTAACCAACCATAGTAATAGTAAATAGGTAAATGCACAATGGGGTGTAACACAATAACAAAAGGAGAGAGAGGGGGGGTGGGGGGGAGAGGTAGTGATCAAGCGAATGGAGAGATATGGGTGAGAAACAATAATAGAGGGAGAGAGAAGAAGAGAGAGGTGGGTATTGAGACAAGGAGGGAGAGGTAGGGAGGTAAAGAGGGAAGAAGAGAGAGACTTGGACATGGGGAGAGAGATGGGTTGGGAGGGAGAGGTAGTGATAGAGAGAATGGAGAGGAATGGGTGAGAAATAACAACATAGGGAGAGAGAAGGAGAGATAGGTAGGGAGGCAAGGATAGAGACAAGGTTAAGGATGGAAGAGACCTAGAGAGGGAGAGAGAAGAGGGGGAAGTACATTGACAGAGAGGGAAGGAGGTAAAGAGGGAGTGAAAGGTAAAACCTTGACTATCCATCATCAATCATAAACCCTAAACTCTAAGCCTTATCAAAGTGAGGGAGAGAAAGAAAGAGAAAGAGAATTTGTCTTTAGCATGTTCTAAAAATTCATTTACATTTGGCGGTTGCCAAATGTCTTGCAGCATTGGAAAATACCACCATTTGGGTTGGATTTTCCTTGGGTATCCAACCCAAAGGGCTGGACAACCATTTCATGCCAAAGACATGTTTTTTGTAAGGGTAAAAAAAATCGCATATTTTTGGTCATGCTCTCCATCAGGTTTACATGTGTTTCAATACAAATTTATAAAAATACCATGATGAAGTTAAGCTCTCTCTTAGCTATCTAACCATATAATTTTTTCCTCGTTTTGATTATGTTAAGGTTTTCATCTTTAATTTATTTTGCTAGTGTGTTTGTTTTTTTTCAAAAACCAACATGTGGTATTTTCAGTATATTTTTTTACTTATTCATCAAATTTTTCAAAAAATTACATTTTTTAGAAACAAGACTCCATTCTACACATATTGAAAAAAAAATGATTTTCGATTAGTTTTCAAAAAATTTAGGGGGGAGCATGCTCAATTTTTTTTCAAGATGCGTCCACTTTGAAAATTAGTAAAAAAATATATATTCATTAAAAAATTAGCTGAAAAAACTAGCATAAACCACATAGTTTTAGCTAATTTCCCACTAGAGTGATTTTTAAAATTCTAATTTTATTTTTATTTTTTTAGGGGGAGCACACTAGACACTGTTATTTTTTGTTTTAAAATAAAAAAATAGGACCACTTTGTGTGCTCCCCCTTTTTGAAACCCTTAATCTTCACTATTTTCTAAAACAAATAATAGTTTAGAAAGTAGATTTAGAGAACTATAACTCTTGTTCTTGTTGCATCTTCAAATTTTGAGTGTAACTATGTTCATTTTCTCGTCAAGTATCATAAATTGTTGATTTAAGAGAAAAAAAGTGGCATCTTAAGACCCCTTTTTGTGTCACAACTTGCTACACTTACCCCTTAATAGATTGCAAGCATCACTACAAAGCCCAATCCTAAATCATTAATTGTAGGAATGTAATGCTATCTACCTTACCAATCCTAATCTTCCCTTTCCATCAAGCAAAGTACCTAAATGCTAGAAGATGATAATATACCACAGATACAAGTTAGACCCTCTAAGGATACATTTACAATAGTTGTATAGGAAGCTTTGAAAAAATATTCTAAGTTCAATTATTTATTTTAGAATAAAATACAATATAAATATTAAATTTTATATATAAATAATATATTTAATTATTAAATATTAATTTGATGTATGTAAGGGAGTGAACTAGTCGGATGGAGCTTTCGAGAGTTGGTTGTGGGTGAGCTAGGGCACCCATGCCCTAGCTCGAACTAGTCTTCAATTGTTGTTGGTTTCGCGCATGGGTGGGGAGTTTGTGTGGTGCGGGTTGCAATCGAGGGTGGCCTCTCTCTTTGGTTTTCTTCATCTAAGTTATGGCTTTGTAACCTGGTTTTTTTTCCTCCTTTATGTTGGCCATTGGGGAAGGTTGCATGGTCTTCTATTGGTGGGGTTTGGTGCCGACGTTGGGGTTGTTTGAAGGCAGTGATTTCTCTTCTCTTGTGGGTGCGTCTTCTATTTCTCTGATCCGCTCTTGCTGGCTGGGTGGAGCTCGGTTTTGTTCGCCGGTGTAGGGTGGTGTGTTTTTCTTCTTGTTTTCTTTTGCATATAATCTTGTTAGGGTTTGGAGTTGGGCTAGTATTGGTGTGGGTGTTTCTTGGTGGGATTTTTTTTTGGTGTGGGGTTTAATGGCAATGAAGGTACCTATAGGTGTCGGGGGATGCTGCTATGGTGGAGGTTCATGATGGGGCCTCTCCTCCACCTTCTCCTAGATTGGGTTTGGAAAGATTTGGTGCCTTTAAAATGTAGAAGATAAATGGATGCTTGGGAAGGGCTCAAGTTTGTTCCATGTTGGTGATCCAATCAGAGGCGGTAGCTAATGATTCAGATTATTACAGTAAGCATGTTTTGATTTGTAAATTTATGGGGATGAGGGTTTCTCTTCATTTTCTTGACATTTGGATCTGTAAGACATGGTCTCTGGAGGGTGACTTCGATGTCTTGTTGGCTGCGAATAATTTCTTTTTGGTGGATTTCTTGTGCATTTCAAATCAAAATAGGGCATTTGAAGGGGGGCCTTATTTTTATAACCAAGTAGGTATTTTCATAAAACCATGGCATGTAGGCTTTAATTTGGCGAAAGAGTTTCCTTCTAGGGTCCCAGTTTGGGTTTGCCTCCCTCGGCTGCTCAAATGTTGGAGAAGTGATATATTGCAATCAATTGCTTTGCTGCTGGGAAAGTCTATTGGTCCTTCTTAGCAAACATTGGATAAGAGGATATTTTCTTATGCGAGGGTTTGTGTTGAGATTGATTTGAGTCAGCCTTTGCTTGATTCTATTGATTTGACTGTCGACTCTAATTCTTAGACTCCGTCATTGGATTATGAAACATTTCCTTTCCAGTGCTAGTTATGTCATGAGTATGGGCATCTGTAGTGGAGGTGTCCTCAGGATTTTGGTGCAAGGGGTGCAAGTAATGTGAATGATCAATCTAACCCAAGGGTGGAAAATGGTAAGGCTCCCATGCAGGGAGTGATACAGGACAAAGATGGTTTTGTTTTGATTAAATCTCACAATTGTGGACAAGGTCAAAAGAGATCTATTAAGGAGAGGCAAGAGGGGGAAACTTTCAACAAATTTGAGGCTTTAGATGAGTTAATTCAGGAGGAAGGGTTTCCAATTGACATGCAGTTGGAAGTTGGCTCTTGTGTTAAGGAGTTGTCTGAGGTGCAACCTTCTATGATTTCCAAGTTGGGTCAGCTAGGTAGTCAAGATCCTTAGATGGTTTCTATTTTACCTCCTTCAACTTTGGTTCAGAATGTGGAGGGTGGGGTGATAGTAGATTCTCGTGCCTCCTCTAGTTTTGGCGGGGTTATCTCGGAGGTGCGGGGTGGCTCTGATTTAGGTAAAAACAAGTCTTCCCCCTCTGTCCTGGGTGTGCAGCAAAAATATTTTAAGAAGGGGGCTCCTGAGAAGCCTGTTAAGGTTGGTCGCAAGAAGGACAAAGAAAAGGTGAAGCTAGATGGTGAGACATTGGTTGAGGCTAGTTCGGTGAGGACTATTGATGCTCACTTTTCCCAACCTCAATGATGATTTTTCTTTCTTGGAATGTGAGGGGTATGAATAGCATCCCTCAACAAAAGGCTATTTGAGATCTGGTTCATATTCATTCTCCTGATCTTTTTTTTTGCAAGAAACTAAGTTATCAGTTGATAGTATGTTGAGTGTGGCTTCAAATATTTGGGGTCGTGGTCAATGTCAGTGTGTGGGAGCATTTGGTAACTCTAGTGGAGTGGCCTGTTTATGGGATCCTCAGAAAGTTAGTCCAATTTGGTGGCTCTCCTGTAGGGGCTCGATTTCTTGTGTTGCCTCTCATCTAGAGTCAGGGGGGAAAGTTATTTTCTCTAATATATATGTTCTAATTGACTTTCAAGGGAAAGCTCGGTTGTGGGATCATGTTAGATATGTGAGGTCTCTAGATCCTTATTTTCCTTGGATCTTGGCTAGGGATTTTAATGCTATCATTTCTTTAGAGGAGAAGAGGGGAGGAAGTGCTACTGTTGAACCTTGCTCGAGGCTCTTGCAGGATAATGTGGCTCTTTTGAGTTGGGTTGATATTAAGCCAACTAATGTAGTCTTTACTTGGAATAATAGGAGAACTAGTGATGCTGCTATTTTTGAACAACTGGATAGATCTTTGGTGTCCAATTTTTGGATGGGAGACAAATGGATGCCAGTTCAAAAATATTGGATGGACAAGGCTTTGATCATTGGCCAATTAATCTTGTGGCTGAGTTACCTCAATGATGTGTTAAATAGACTTTTAAGTTTCAACTTATGTGGCTCAAGAATGAGTCTCTTCATGATTTGCTTCCTAGCTAGTGGGGTCTTGGCAAGCCAGCTTTTGGTACTCCTATGTACTATTTCACCAAGAGGCTTCAGTATGTTAAATACAGGTTGAAAAGATGGAAAAGGAAACACTTTGGTAATCTATTTCATGCAAAATAGAATGCTCAGGATAGCCTGGACTTAATCACCAGGAAAATTCGTGACCAAGGCCTCGCGAAGGAGTTGGGTTTGTTAGAGGCTAATGCAGTAAAAGATGTTGAGGAATGGGAGTTAAGAGAAGATTTATTTTGGAAATAGAAGTCTTGTATTGAATGGCTTTAGGCTGGTGATTAGAATACTTCTTTTTTTCACAACTTTGTTAAAGATCGAAGGAAAAGTGATGTTATTTCCTCTCTCTTGTCGTCGGATGGGGAAATTTTTTCCTCCTCTACTTTTATTTCTGCTGAATGTGTTTGGTATTTCTCTACTTTATTTTCTGAGGATTCACCTCCGATGGAGGAGGATGAAGCTAGGATTTCTAGATTGTATCATGAAGCTAGTTTCTAATGAAATGAATGAATCATTGCTTTCTCCTATTACCTTGTCAAAGCTTGAAAATGTTGTGTTTCAGATGAAGAAAGGTAAAGCCCCTAGGCTTGATGGATTCCTAGCTGAGTTTTTTCACGAGTTCTGGGAAGTGGTTAAGTTGGACCTCTTAGAGGTTGTTCAGGTATCCCTCATGAATAAAAAAATGTTGAAGTCTCTAAATGTGACATTTTTAGCTCTCATTCCAATGAAGGAGGGGGTTGATTCTTTGGATCTTTTCAGGTCAATTTCTTTATGTAATGTTGTTTATAAGATTATTACTAAGTTGATTGTTGAAAGGCATAAACCTTGGCTAGGTGGGTTAATCTTAGAGGAGCAAGGGGTTTTTTTTGCTGGTAGATAGATCATGGATGGTGTTATTATTGGTGTTGATACCATTCATTCTATGCATTCTTCTAAAGAAAAATCTATGTTTATCAAGTTGGACATGGCTAAAGTGTATGATCAAGTTAAATGGAACTTTTCATTTAAGATTCTTGGAGCTTTTGGATTTGCTAGCAGATGGATTGAATGGGTTAAGAGTTGTGTTACTTCTTCCTCCTTTTCATTGCTTATCAATGGTGAGCCCAAAAAGTTGTTTGATGCTTCTAGAGGTCTCAGACAAGGAGACCCCTTGTCTCCCTACATGTTCATCTTGCTTGCGAAAGGATTGGGGAGGCTCATTCATGCTCGAGTAGCTAGTGGCTTGATTCAGGGTTGAAATTGGGGAAATAATATTCCCCCTCAGTCTCATCTTCAGTTTGTAGATGATATTGCCTTGATGGGTAGGGAAAAGGTTGAGGAAGCTATCAATTGGCACAATGTTTTAGACAACTACTTGGTAGCTTTAGGGCAACACATTATGAGGGGAAGTCCTTCATCTACTTCTTCCATACTCCTAAGGCTATACAAAGGAGAATAGCTGGTATTCTCCATTTCCAGAATGGTTCACTCCCCTTTGTTTATCTTGGAATCCCTCTTTCCATTTGTTCACTCTCTAAAAGGTTTTAGTAGGAGATATTGTTGTGCCTATAACACACATGCCCCGTTCAAAATGGGGACCCTCTCTCCCTCTCTTTTCCTATGGGCCCCACACCATAAACCTCTGTCCACGGGTCACCATGGCATGACCGCCATTCTAAACAACCCTGGGCGACCGTCTCTCCGCTCTGCAGAGCCCAAACCCACTGCGTCCGCCTAGATTCAAAATGAGAAAATAAATAAGGATCAAGCCCTAGGCAGACCATCCCTTGCAAGTGATCGTTTGTAGGATTCTATCTCACTCTCGTTGTTCCCAAATAGACGTCAATTCCTATTGGTCCGCTATGTGGGACCTGACCCCGCTATTTCCCTTGGACTGTCTGGTAGTAAATGAATGATGCCTAACCTTCATGTGGTCTCGATGGTGTAAGCCGCTCCACCCGAACCTCTGTCTCATCCCTGCCATTCTAAATGGCCGACACCCTGCATCTTCCTACCCCTTCTGACCCGCAAGGGCTTGAACTTCAAATAGACCATGATATTGTTCCCCGAAGCCATGGGTCCCGCATGGCAGAATGCCACCTATGGGACACTGATTCAACGGTCGAGCCTCAAACAAGCAAGCTACTTCTTGCTTCTGCGATCCTGGGACCCGCAAGCTTAAAAGATGAACTTGACACCTCTGGAACGTCAAAGATATTTTCACCCATGTACCTAAATGGCTTGACCTTCTTGGTGGACCCCGTTTCATGACCGAATCTTGGTGTGGGTGGGACCATGCGGGTTGTTGTGCCTTGATTGTTGTATGTCCACTGCTACCTTCAGAATGACTGCTAGCCCAAGGAAGTCCGCACCCCTGGGCCCACAATGCCATAACTTCCCCAAACGAGCGTCTGACGATGATTTGAGAGAAATGTTAGGATCTTTAAGTGATTAATTATCTGATTTTGGCTAATGTTCCTCATGTTTTATGCTTGAATGTGCTTACTGCACTTCATGTATGCAGAATTCATGGAACCTACTGTGGGTCCGTCAGGGAGGCCCATTGAGAAAACTGGACAAGGAAAAGCACATAGCTCCTATCACCATTCATTTTATGTCCACCTTTCCTCATAACACCCATCAATAAAGCTAACATTAGAAGGAGGTCTATGTCAAGGAAGTCAGTGACAAAACTGCAAAGGGTGGCCTTGAAGGTGGTGGGAGGGAGCGGTTGTTTCCTCCCTCCAAACAAATGACCATGATATGTTAGGAGTTGTCTCATCAGATCATCTGATCCATTTAAAAACGATGTAAACAAGGTGTACTTGATTGATTGAGGGATGTTGCGAACACTTCAAGTAAAAAGGAAAAATAAGGAGAGGACAAAAGGATGTATTTTAAATTCCTTTGTAATGGGGGGTAGGTGAAACCCTAATGTAAATTAAATCTAAGCCACATAATGTAAATTAATCCTAGCCATTCATTTGGGCTTTGAAAAACTATAAATAGGGCTTGCTCCTCATTTGTAAATGGTTGGAGAATTAATGTAAATGCATTTTGCAGCAATAGAAAGTAACATTACATGATTTATGGGTGTTTCTTTTGAGTTTGTTCATAATGAAAATTGTTGTTATGGTATCTGATGAACTTTTAGCCCATACTTTTAGCACTTGTTGATGAAAAAATTTTGTGTAAAGTTAGCCTGGGCTTCTTTATTTCAATACTACAACTTAATTCAATTGAATTTTCATGATGTGCATATGCAATCTAAAAATCGACAGTCCTTAGAAGATTGCATTGGTTTTGTGTAGCTGTAGGCTTCTCTTGGTCAAGCAAAACCCAGTTTAGGAAGTTTTTCTAGTGTAGTAACTACCATGATCACTGTTCATTAGTAGCTTCAGGTCTACGAACTTCTCTCCTTCCCTACTCCTTTTCTCTCTTTTTTAATAGGTACTTTAGAAAAATTTCATTACACATTGTAAAGCCAAATTTGAAGATTAAAATGGAGTTTGAGACTACTTTCCTGAACCTACAACAACTAAACAACAATTTCTACACCCTAAGAACTCCATTTGCAAATCCAACTTCCCATGCCTTGTTTCTCATCTGTAAGTCCACCTTGTGATTCCAAAAAATCACATGAATCAACTGAGGTATTCCAAGCATTGTCAATACCTGACATTAGAGACCTTGGGATAGTGTTCTGCAATTCGATTGTGGGAGATTGTCTTTCAAGAGAGGTGATGCACGTATGCATTACCTGTGTTCAGAAGTGCATAAAACACCCATCAACAGAACTGGCGCTAGAATGAGGGCCCTTTTGAGTTAAGCTGGATAGAATTGGATCATTCTTCCCTAAAATGTTTCATATAGTTCTAAGATCCACACCCAACAAAGGGGAATTTCAGGAACTACACCCCCTACAAGGGCTAGAAGGACTCGAAGATCGGACATGGCCTCATCCTCCTCATCTACTTCATCTGATTCACCCCCATTCTCCCTCCATCTGATGCATACTCATCCTTCCTCTTCCACTCAACCATTCCAAACTGCGTTTCAACCACTCACTTTCCATGATCGGGGTGTTGGCCCTATCCCTGCCTTCCAAGTCCAAGGTGCAGTCCCAATTGTCGCTGCCCCTGTGCATCACCAAGTTTTTGTTCAATAGAAAATACCACCTCTGCCTCCCCTCATGGCTTGGTTTGGGAACAACCCCTCTCCATTTCTATTCAATGCTTATCATGACATTCCTAAGAACCCAAAGAGCTTCTGCACGAAGTTCAACCCTCGAGATCTGCAAAGGATAGCTGAAGAGCACATTAAGATATTCCAAATGACGTTGAAAGATATGAAGATCAATCATGGGGACATGGAATGCAAGATTTTCCCTTATTATTTGGGAGAGGAAGCCTTCTACTGGTAAATCAACTTGCCAACAAGATCAATTACTACTTGGGATCTCTTGAAGAACGCATTTCCAAGAGGAAGTACAAAGTTCCAATCAGCCCCTCAGAACTATATCAGTAATTCATGGCAATTTGTAGGGAGGGTAATGATCCAATCAAATCCTTCAATGATTATTTCCATCGAGCATACACGAGGCTGCAAGCTCCATATGTTCTCAATGACGTTGTTGTTTTGCTAGTTTATTATGTTGCTTTGAACAACTTCACTACAACATTGGTGAAAAGAATGAACTTGTCACTAGTCCAATTGGTAGATTCTTATGCTGAGGTAGTTATAGCCAACACCGACTTGGCGAAAAATATCGCTAGTCTGTTTCCCTCCTTAGGGAAGGTTGCCCATCCTATGTAGATTCAAGGACTTACTTAGGCTCTACAACATTAGACACCCCTCATGAATCAAGTACCACAGCTACCTATGGTTCCTCATCTGGGGCAGCTGATGAATCAGGCACCTCTTATGCCTCATTAGTTGCAGCCCCAATGGCAGCATGTTTACTCACAACAACCACAAGTTCCGCTATATCTACAAGGGCTTGAATTCTTGCCCACTCAACAGAACCAGTCGACAGCACAACCTGTCTTCCTCCAGAATCAAACACCATAGGTAAGCAACGCTGAGAAAGATCAGTTAGATGAGCTAGCAGAGATGATTAGAAATATGTCCACATAAATGACTCATCTCAAGAACCAAAATAATCAGTTGCAAGCCTCTCAGTACAACATTCAAGCCAACCTTAACCGAGACACTAGGGATAACCATGAAGCCGACACCTCATTAGGGAAAAATTATGAATGAGGGTCAGGCTCCAATCAGAGTTTTCAAAGGAGACCTTCCTAAAGGCAAAACCAAACTTGGAATACAAGACCAAACAATGAAGGTTTCCACACTCCTCTCGATCAACCAGCTAATACAAAGAAGACAACTAGTGAAGTGTATCTCGCCAAAGCTACCTTATCCGGATGGTGCCAAATTCATAAAACAAATAGGCACTCTGAGCTGGATTGCCCCAAGTTCCTCACAACCACGAAGATCTTTCAAGTTGAAGTCTAGAATGTTGTCGATAGTGCAGGTTGCAGATACATAGTTTTGTCAGAACCATACGACTCTTCCGTGCTTGTGGTCAATCAAGCTCCAATTTTGTGAAGTGAAAGCAACGAACCTGAAAGTGAGGCTGCCTCCCCAAAGAACAAAGAAGTAAAAGAGGTAAGTAGCGAAGAAGATTTATCCCAACTTTTTACTTCAGTAGATGAAGAAGAGTCTTGTGAAAATGAAGTTCAAATGTTCCATCAGAGAGCATCTCCATATAATTTAAGAAATAGATAAGCATGAGGACCATTCACTACTTACAACTCGCCTAATAACTTCAACACCTTGTTAGACCCCAATGCTAGCAACAACCCAGGCTATCCCCATGTAACTACACAATACTTGAGTAGAAAAAAAAAACCAAACCAAACACAAAGCCAACCGGCTACTTCTTCCATAGGTAGATCCTTTAAGGCTGAAATTGAACAAATGGGGGAATACGTTGCTGAAGAATTCAAGAAAGTCAAAATCATCTTATCTTCTTTTGAGCTACTTAAAGTTCCTATAGTTAGACAAGCCTTCTTCAAGATGATTAATGGGACCCCTTCCTCCAAGGCAACACAAGAAATGCCAACTAAGGTCTCTTTTGAAGAGCCCTCACATGAGCCTGTAATTCAGGAAATCATAGGTAAAAAGAAAGATGTTCCTACTAATCAGCAAGTTATAAAACAACCTACTAAAGAGAAAAATTCAGTACCAACCAACGAAAGGACCAATGAAAAGGATAAAGGCCAAGTTGCCCAGGCTAACACGCCTTCGGGACTCTTTCAGGGAAGGTTCGAAATGCCTCCTTTCCTTACCACTATCCGGATATTCAGAAAGAGCGTGCATAATTGTTTGATTGACTCCATAGCATCATCTAATGTCATGCCCTTGGCTATATGCAAGGCTCTTGGGATTGTCCCCACACATTCAAGAAGAAAAGTAACTCAACTGGATAAAATTAAGGTGAAAATCATTGGAGAAATCAACTATATTCCTATGCAGATTGCTACAGATCCAAGAGTGCAGCAGGTCATCAACATTCAAGTTTCAGATATTCCTGACACATACGGAATAATCTTGGGTTGATATTTCACTCGAGCATTAAATGGATATGTCACGACTGATTTCTCTCACATGTGGTTGCCATGGAAGTGACTGGAAAACTAGATCCGTATAGATCAAGAGCCTCATATGAAGTTCATGATTATGGAATACAACATTAATGAGGTGTTGTTTGCTGAAAATGAGTGAGGAAATTATTCTCCTGTAGCATATCTGGAAGAACCAGATCCTCAAGAAGAAGAGGTGACTGAAGAGGTCCTTTTAGTACTAAGCGACCCTCTAGCCAACTTGTCCTATGCACCCTAGAGCACATAAATGTTAGTAGAATCAGACGATGATGGTAACTTGGGGTTGCTAGATGGATTTTAAGATTTCATGGGGAAATGCATACAAGACTAGCTTAGTTTGGAAGTAAGGATGGATTTTCAGGAACTCCTATTGCCTAGTTGGTGTAGAGTGCATAATGTTGCCCATTCAGAATTTGAATGTTGCTTGTGTCAGATTGCAGTAGAATATATCAAAGGAAAAACCACCTCTCAAAAGGAGCTACTGACTGAACCGCCTACCACCAACCATCATGAGTCTACTCCCGTTCCAAAAATGACAGATGCAAGTGTGCAACTAAGAAAGGATAAAGGCTTGATTGGCCCAGAATTCAAAGAACCCTCCACATTTTGGACGTTGCATTTCGATGGATCTAACTCCAAGTAGGGAGTTAGAGTTGGATTTGAACTCATCAACCCTACAAGTAAGACTTACCTTGCTGCTCATGGACTTCAATTCTATTGCACTAATAATGTAGTGAAATATGAGGTGTTAGTTCATGGTCTCCTAATGGCTCTAAGGAAGAAAGTTAAGATGTTGCAAGTCTTTGGTGACTCAGGATTGGTAGTAAAACAAATCAGGAAATTATATTCATGCCATGACTGAAGACTAGAAAATTATAGGCATAGAGTTTGGGATCTTCTAGAAATCCTAGATGCCTTCAACATCTAGTTGATCCCTCATTCTTAAAACCACACTGTTGATGCCTTAGCTCAAGCAACCAGCACATTACAACCACTCTCTCTATCTGGCCTTAAGATGTTCATTGTTGATCTTACTTTCACCCCATCCATGCTAGACAATGTCACCAATTTTTCAGGTGTTCAATGACGAAAAGCATATCTTGGAATTCATCACTGGTTCTGGTGTGTTTGCTACTCAAATAATTGATGAAACTGAGCATGAAGAAGCTGAACTAGACATAGAGGGGATTATTAACCTTAAGACAAACACTATCCCAAGAGGTATGGTTCAACTTGAACACATATTTTACCTGGACCAGATTTGAGACCAAGATCAACAAGAAAAGAAGGATTCCATCAACAATCAATGTGACACCCACAACCTTGGGACAACCGAGGAAGTTAAGAATGTATTCATT
This sequence comes from Sequoia sempervirens, assembly GCA_007258455.2. Classification (NCBI taxonomy): domain Eukaryota; kingdom Viridiplantae; phylum Streptophyta; class Pinopsida; order Cupressales; family Cupressaceae; genus Sequoia; species Sequoia sempervirens. Next base: position 911,705,601 of record VDFB02271358.1, read on the forward strand.
AGCAAGGTATGCATGCTAGAGGAGAAGAAATGAATTATTAATGCTTTGCAGAAGTATCATGATGTGGTTGCATGGAGTTACAAATATTTGAAGACATATGACACCTCCATTATTACCCACATCATTCCTCTCAAGCCAGACGTGCGACCATTCAAATAACGACAACGTCCCATCAATGCATTATTAGAGCACATCATCTATAAAGAAGTACAAAATTTGCTCTTAGCTTGAATCATCTTCCCAGTTAGGCACTCCACATGGGTGGCCAATTTGGTCCTAGTTAGGAAAAAGAACAGAGAAATCAAATTATGTGTGGATTTTCGCAATTTGAACTGAGCTTCGAAGAAGGACAACTATCTTGCGCCTTCATTGGATGAGGTATTGTAGATCGTTAATGGATCATAGATGATGTCCTTCCTCGATGGGTATTCTGGCTATAATCAAGTCATGGTGCAATATGAAGACAGGCACAAAACCACGTTCACCACCAAGTGGGGAACCTTCAAATACCGAAGGATGTCGTTCAAAATCATCAACCCTGGCACCACTTTCCAATGTGTGATGGACATAGCCTTCAAGGATCTAATCAAAAAATGCATCATCATTTACATGGATGATCTTACAGTGTTCTCAAAGAAATGAGGTGATAATGTTTTTGATTTGTGCAATTTTTTTCAAAGGTGCGGAGAATTCATGGTTTCTCTTAACCCAAAGAAATGCTTTTTTGGGGTTACTGAAGGAAAGCTGCTCAGGAAATTTATTTCAGAATGAGAAATCTCCATAGACCTTGAGCATATCTAGTCCCTCTTGAAGATTCAACTACCAAGAAACAAGAAAGAGCTGAAATCTTTCTTCAAAAAGATAAACTTTGTTAGAAAATTTATTACAGGCTTTGCTAAGATTGTCAGCCACTCAACGCCATGTTGAAGTGAGATGCTAGAAGTGAGTGGACTCCAGAAGGAAAGAAGGCCTTCGAAGAAATTAAGAAATCCATTGTTGAGGCACCTATGTTGGTCAACACAAATTATCTGAAGCCCTTTTACATTTATTCATTCACCTTAGATAATTTATGTGCCAACATTTTGACCTAGACAGATGATGAAGGGAATGAGCACCCAATTTCTTTCATGAGTGATCCCTTAAAGGATGTTGAACTAAGATACCATAGCATGGAAAATAAAGCATATGCTCTTGTTAGAGGAGTCAAGAAGTTCAGACAATACATCCTACAAAATAAGGTGTTTTCCATTGTACCTGACACAACAGTGAAAATGTTGTTGATGCAGAACGAGTTGGGAGAATGAAGAGAAAAGTGGGTCACCCTACTAAAGGAATATGACATGGAGATTCAACCAATGAAATTGGTACAAGGACAAGCTCTCACCTGAATGATAGCTGAAACAGTAGTTGAAGTGGGACCTGAACTTACGGTTCAACAATATCAGCTTGAAGATGTTTCTCCCAGAGAATGGTACGACGATATTGTTTACTACTTGTTGAATAACAAGTGCCCACCTCGCTTACAGGGAGTCCAAAAGTGTGCCCTCGGACTGAAAAGTAGAAGCTATATGCCGCAAGGATCTGTATTATACAAAAGAAATCATGAAGGATTTTACCTTCAGTGCCTTGGAAAAGAAGAAGCCGCAAGAGTGCTAAAAGAATTCCATGAAAAATTTGGTATTGGTCATAGGTCTGGTCCCTCTACTGCTCATCAAATTCTGCAAGCGGGATATTATTGGCCAACCATCTTCAAGGATACTCATAGTCATCTTCGCACATGCCACGTTTTCCAAACCGCCACAACTAAAGAAAGGAATGTTGTTGTCCCATTGCAGCCAGTCTTGGAGGTAAGACCATTCGCGCAATGGGGTCTCGACTTCATCGGTCCGATAATCCCACCATCTTCCATGGGTCATAGGTACATTCTAACCACCTCTGATTATTGTACTAGATGGACAAAAGCTATTGCATGTAGGCAATGTACCATAGAGGTAGTTGTTAATTTCCTTGAAAGTTGCATTTTAAATCGTTTCAGTTGCCCGTATGTGTTAGTTTGTGATAATGGCCCTGCTTTCTCCTCACTCAAATTTTCTAGTTGGGCCTTTGACTATGGCATTGCCCTCAAATTTTCATCCAACTACTACCCTCAAGGCAATGGCTTAGCTAAATCCACAAACAAGAACCTCATCACCATCATCAAAAAGCTGCTAGATAAGAATCCCAAGGATTGGCATACCCATCTTCGTTTCACCCTCTGGGCATATCGCACACACCACAAAGCTATCTTGGGTGATTCTCCATTCCACCTCGTTTATGGCCTAAAGCCTATATTTCCTATCCACCTCAAGATTCCCACCCTCCAATCCATCAAAACTTTTTATGAAGAAGGGGAAATCGATGAGAAACTCGCTTAGTTGAGTTGCTCCACTTAGAAGAAGTGCGTGACCGATCCATTGAAAATTTCACCAAACATCAGGGTGTGGTCAAAATATGGTTTGATCGACGAGCCAAAGTAAAGGCCTTCAAAATCGCTGATCTAGTCCTATGTTGGGAAAAGGCCCATGAGAAGAAAGGGGGACATGACAAATTCAACAAGCTCTGGCTTGGCCCTTTTTAGATTGTTGAGATCCTTAGTGATAATGCTTTCCACCTTAAGACTTTAACCAGTGAAAATGTCTCATTTCCCATCAACGAGCAACACCTAAAGCATTATTTCCAAGCTTGAGATCTCCCGAGCTATTCCTATAAATACCTGTACATAGGTTAGTTTAGGTTGATCTTGGTTCACTTTCATTTTGTTGCTTCACATCACTTTTGTTTTTCTCGTTTCCCGACTGCTTTTGTTTTGGTGGGAGTGTTTCTTTGTTTTTGATGCAGCAGTCATGCTTAACTCGACGAACGGTTCACTTTGTTGCTTGCTCTTAGTGTTCTTTGGATAACTATTCACTCTTGACTGTTGGTCTTTGATTGTTTCCAACTCTATTGGGGCTATGGACACCTGGCTAGCAGTAGAGCAATGTTCGTGGGGTCACAACAACAACTCCATCAGAGCTATGGATGCCTGACTGGCAGTGGGGCAATGTCCAGGTTACTTTTGGAGCTAGATGATCTATAGCTTGTTCGGTTTGATTGACTACCATTTGTTATAGTCTTCAAAAAAAAGGAATGAATTCACTACTTACACACACTTCTGAGACACTTTCGTGATTTGATTCATCCTAGGATCTCGTTCTCTTTTGAGTCCCCTAGTTTGAGACTGTTGCCTTGTACTTGCAGCAATAAAGCAACACTTCAAAAACTTTAGGAACTCCACCCAAGGATCCAATTCCCTTTTCAATTGAACCCACGTAAGGTTGCCCTGTGATTAACAACAAGATCAGATCGAACCAATTGACATATTCCAAGCACGTCATGACCTAACACTCGAGAGACATTGGGGTAGTTCTCAGTAACTTGTTATTTGAGATTTCCTTTCAAGAGAGGTAGTGCACTTATGCATTGCCTGTGTTGAGAAGGTGCAAAAACACCCATCAACAGATACTTGATAATTTTTGAAGATTGGTTAGTCATTGGATTTACAAGTTGCTTTCTTCAATAGGTAGAATGACCCTTCTAAAGTCAATAGTTCAGGCTCTCCCTCTTTATAGGTGCTTTGTTCTTTTTGCTCCTTCCAGCTTCATCAAGGACTTTGAGAGATTATCTCATCAGTTTCTATGGTATGGAAATTTCTTCATAGAAAGTAAAGCTTAGCTAAGTGGGATGTTGTTTGTAGGCCGAAGTAGGAGGGTGGTCTTGGTCTACGATGGAATGATTTGAATGGGCATACTTTAGCTACTAAGTTGTATTGGCATTGGTGTTTGCAACAACATATGTTGTGGGCTAAAATTCTCACCTTCAAATATTTGGGTGTGGTGGAGAGTGTGTAGGTTGCAAGATTCAGTGTGGGGAGGAAGGGCTCAATGATTTGGGGTACCCTCAAAAGGGGTGCCAAGCTTGTTAAGTAGGGGATTTTTTTTATTTGAAATGATGGTCAGGATGCTCTCTTCTGGCATGATTCTTGGGATGGTCACCCTCCCATTATTTCTTCTCATCCTCACCTCTAGTACTTGTACCAAGTTTTTGAGGAGGCGGGTTGGTGTTGTGTGGCATACTTCGAATCTCAACAAACCTTGGGTCAGATTATTGTGTCTAGGTGGAAGGACCCTTTGGAGTGGCCTCCTGGCGGAGTGATGGAGGACCGTCAAGAGCTTGCTAAGATTCTGTTAGATCGTGTTTTCAATTTTCTTCATGGGCATGATGTGTAATCTTGGGGTCCTAATCTGAAAGGAAAATTTTCTATTGCTTCTAGTTATCAGGTTCTAGATAAACAAGTTTTTGGGAGCTCTGAGGTTTCTTGGTGGAAGCATGTTTGGAATAAATTTTCTTGGCCTAAATGTAATTTTTTCTCCTAGCTTGTGGTTCAAGGTAAGTGTCTTGGGAGAATGTTTGGAAGTGGGGGTTCCAAGGCCCCTCCATGTGTGTTTTATGTGGTAAGCATGAAGAATGTTTCTCGCATCTCTTCTTTCCGTGCTCTTTTGTAAAGGCTATTTGGCATCTCTGGTGGAATCTTTGGAGCCTCTTGTGTTGCCATATTTCTTCTTTGGATGATTTTTGGAGGAGATAGGGATCCTCTCCTACTAAGACCTCTTTTTCTGAGAATTTCCTGGACTATTGGCCCTAGTTTGATTGTTTGGCATATTTGGTTGGAGCATAATAGGAATATTTTCTTGGACAAATAGCTACTTATTGGACAGCTTTGGAGGAGAATCCTTGGAGTTCTGCAGGAGACTCTGACTGCAAAGTGTGATTTGTCAATTTTGGTTGATCCTATGGTTTTAGGTGTGGTTAATGCTTTGGACCTAGTTGACGGGGATAGGAGAAATTTGAGCAAAGTGCATCAGGGTTGTGGGCATGAGAGAGTTACTCGTGTTGGTTTTTGGTGCCCTCCTACTCTATGAGAGCTAAAAATAAATATGGATGGGTCTTCTAGGGGCAATCTTGAGTATGCTGGAGTTGGTGGTATTGGTAGAGACAGCCTAGGAGTGGTGGTTTTTTTCTTTTCTATGTATCACGGTTTGCAAACTAATAATCTCATGGAGGCTAGTGCTATTCTTATGGTGGTTGAGCATGTGGTTGGCCTTAGTTGGTGAAAAATTTTTTGAGTCTAGTTCTTAGGTTTTTATTGATATGTTGCAAAAGTGACACTTGGAGGATGTGAATTGGCAGCTAGCTCTGTGGTTAAACAAATTATTTCTATGAGTTCTAGTTTGGAGTCTATTATTTTTTGCCATATTCCTCAGGAGTGGAATAGGGCGGCTAATGGGCTGGCTAGATGGGCTACAAAGAGGATGGATTCTTGGTATGTGGATGATTGGGGCAATCTTCCTGATGACATGGCCCCTATTCTTGAGGAGTGGGTTACAAAGGATATGAGGTGCTTCTTAGGTGTGAATTAATTCTTGTTTTTGTTGAGCCCATGGTAGGTTTGCTTCTCTTGACTTTGTAATGTTGTTCTGATTCAATGAAGGTTTTACCCTCATTTTTATTAAAATAAATGATGTATGTAAATAATTTTTAATTTTAAGTTAAAAGGTTTTCCTAAATAAATTCATGGGTGATCCCACAAAGCTGGTTTATAATTTCTAGGAGATTCTATTTTTTGCTAAATCACATATTTTTAGAAAATATAATGATTTAAGCCTTAAAAGTTCCATTTAAAGCATTCCAATTGAAGAGGGTTTTATCAAACTACCTTAGATCAAACCCCCTTGGATAGAACCCTGCTAGTTTTAAACCATACCTATAATAGAGTCTCCTTTACACCTATCAAAATGTTGATAAAAAACCACTTTTGATTTACCTTTTGGGGGATCAAATGAATTCATTTAAAATTTTTTGTATGTATGTAGTCCTTATTATAAGCTTCCCAAAATGTATAATTTTAAATAATTTAATTTAATTATATTTATTTTTTATTTCTTGTGAATGTAGGTTTTTCACTGAAAATCAAGCTCTATGTTCTGCACATGTGGAAAACTATAATATTATCAAATTTTTTTTTTGAAAAATATGAGTGCACCAAATATTGAAGTCCTTGATCCAACAAAAAAAAGAAAATTGAATTTCGATACATACAAAAAAAGTTACGCGTTATACGGTCCGCCTATATTTGAATTGTAATTGGTTTGACTTCAAAACTTGATTAAGGAAAAAATATTCAATAAAATACTATGAAACCAATTGGAAGCACTAGATAGTGTAGTTAAAAATCTAAATTCAAAAAAATTATAATTTTATCCTTCATGAAAAAAGAGATGCATTATACAGTGAGCGTCACTCCTTAAAAATGTTGTTTACTGAAAAAAACTAGTTTTCGAAGGAGATAGAAAAAAAGTGCAATATTATTCCAAAAATTTTGAAAAAAATATATTTAGAATCTATAGACAAAATGTCACAAATCACTAGTTTGCATCATCTTCAAATTCCTCACGGTTTAGCCGCTATAGGTGCCCAAAAGTCAAGATTTAGTTAGAAAAAATTATTTCAGTGTCTAGTTTGACCAAAAATTGTAAACCAATATTGTGGGATCACCCTGAATGTCATTATAAATTTCTTTTTGTTTTCATTATAGTTGCATTTAATTAAATTTTATACTCATTTCTTCCAAAAATTAATCATTCCTATTTTTTACTTTTTAATCAAGTATACATTATATTAATCAAAATATCCTTTTAAATAAGATTGAAATATCAACAAAATTAATTTACTATACTAAAAATATATTATTAGAATATTTTAATCTCTAATATTTTTTAAAATTCAATGGCAATTTATTATTATTATAAGAAATACAACAATTATACATATTACCATTTATCTCGTTATTCTAAATTAATATATAATATTTTAAATTTTAAAATTAAATATAATTTTAAAAATTTCTCAAATCAAAATACTTTTTTTTTCCAAAAATTTTAAATCTTTTTTATTTTTTTAATATACAAACGAATCATAAAAATAATAAATGAAGAATCTGAAAGTTTAGAATTAAGATATCATTAAATAAAAAATCAATTATTATTTTTACACTAAAAAAATGATTACTTGTTATATTTAATAATCTTGATGTTAATTAAAAAATCATATAAAATGGTTGGGCATGGTTGGTGAGGATGATGATAAGTGATATAAAAGTCATTCATTAAGGTTCAAACTCTTGGAGATTTATTCAAGCTAGGGTTGTCAACCTTTGGATGACTTTGATGAACGAGATCTCCCTACACATGAATGTTTAACCAAAAGCAACTTTTGGTTTAGAGGTATGCTTACTCAAATTGTTGACATAATATGCTATATAAAGGAAAAATGCCAACATGTATGTAACTCAACTTGTTGGGTTGGTTAAGTTGAATGACTCTAAATGAATCCACCATCAATCAAGTATTGTATAGTACAAAACCTTAAGACCATAAGAGATACGATACCTTAGATAACTTTGATGAAGCGAACACCTCTCAATCCTTAACTCTTTATCTATAAAATATGGAACCTATCAAATACAAAACCTACAAAATCTTAAGACCATTTCACAAAATAGTCACCTCTAAATCCTTAACTCTTTATATATAAACTCAACTAACTTTAACAAAAGAGACACCTGTTAATCCTTAACTCTTTACCTATAAAGTTGGACAACTTTAACAAAATAGATACCTCTCAATCCTTAACTCTTTACCTATAAACTCTTAGTCCCCCCACCTCTTAATCCTTAACTCTTCACCTATAAACTCAAACAACATTAACAAAATAAACACCTCTCAATCCTTAAGTCTTTACCTATAAACTCTCGACCCCACCACTTCTTAAACCTTAAATCTTTACCTATAAACTCAAACAACTTTAACATAATAGACACCTCTCAATCTTTAACTCTTTACCTATAAACTCAAACAACTTTAACATAATAGACACCTCTCAATCTTTAACTCTTTACCTATAAACTCTTGACCCCACTACCTCTTAATCCTTAACTCTTTACCTATAAACTCGAACAACTATAACAAAATAGACACCTCTCAATCCTTAACTCTTTACCTATAAACTCTCTGCCCCACCACCTCTTAATCCTTAACTCTTTACCTATAAACTTAGACAACTTTAACAAAATAGATACCTCTCAATCTTTAACTCTTTACCTATGAACTCTCGACCCCAACACCTCTTAATCTTTAACACTTTATCTATAAACAGACAACTTTACCAAAATAGACACCTCTCAATCCTTAACTCTTTACCTATAAACTCTCAACCCAACCCCACTCTACATTAAAATTTGAGCCAGCGAGGCTCTCCTCATGTGGTCGTCGTTTTCCAGCCATTGCTGCCTCATCGAGAGTTCTCGTACAATCTAAACTAGTGTACTTGCAAGTGTCCAATTGTATTTTACAAGCCAGTGATTAGGTAGGCCTAAACTGGTAGTACTGAAGTTAACGAAAAGTCGAAAGCCATACGTCTGCCGACAAGTCCGTGGTCTGAACAAGACCTGTGAAAGATCGACTCATTTTGTCATATTCCTCAAACTTCATGTCATGGGGCCGCCCGCCGTAGACCATGCGCAACGCCCATAGGAGCAGATTTACTGGAACGAGTTCATCGTCGTTGGAAAGCCGAAAGGGATTTGATTTTGCCTATAGATATTTAATATAAAGGAAATCGTATATTTGTCTGGATGAGCCGCAGTCCTGGGTTTCTAATGAAGGAATCCTCGGGTCAAAGCGTAGACAGCACAACGAGTCCGTCCACCTTCATCTTCCCTGTCGGCATGGCTCTCATTCTGTTGATGGTGTTGGGCATCAGCGCTTTTTGTTTTCATGTTGTTACAACTGGGAAAATATCAGAAGCATGCATAACCGCACTACTATGGCGGCGGTGGCGCAAATTCCCCATCGCGGCCAACCAGCCGTGATAATTTATCTCCACCTGTGACCGGTCCCCCAGTTGGAACAGCCTTCGCATCAGCACTCCAATTCAACAGGTAATTTCTCAATCTTCAGCTGAAAATCAGTTGCTTCTTTTAACCGACATAGGTAAAGAATCAGAGATTATGATATTCAACCGTGTAGTTTTTCGAGTCAAACTTGTTGGATTAAAAAAATTACACGGTTGAATCTTGAGAGGATAATTTAACGTACAGTTGAATCTTGATAGTATAATTTCACATGTTGTGGAAAAATATTTTTTATTTATCAATTAGTAGAGTTTTTAATAATATTTATAAGATTAAAATAGCTTATGATATTTTAAGTTTTAAGAAAATATATTTTCTAGTTTGAATGTCCTGAAATTTTTTCTTAAAAATTCTTTTTTTTCTTAGAATATGATAGACAAAAGACATTCTCCAAAGACTATTCAGGTAGCTTACTAAAATATAATCCACTCCCTCTTTCTTTCTTTTTGAGATCTTTTAAATACTCATATTTAACTTAATTGATGCCATCCAGTCTTCAATTGAATTATAAACATATTTTTTGTGTTAGGTTAGTGGGATCAAATGGCTTACACCTTCTTGTAGTTGGTCTGAGTAAAAAAAGAAGTGATTTTCCATAAAAAAAAGAACAGTCAAATACATATGACTTTATTACATAGGACATTAAGAAAAATGTCTTTCGTAGTATTTTATTTAACATATTTTTCTTCATTACTTCCCATGTTAAAATTGATGGATTCCATACATATGATCTTGAAGTCATTCCTAATGATAATTTTATTATTGTTGTTGGTAGTACTCTCTTTATTGTATTCTCACCTTTATGATGTGAAGTATGATTTATATCAATGCCTATGATCATACTTGCATACTCTTTAGAGCTTGCATTAGTCCTATTTGTTGTTAATTATAATTATGTTGACTTTGTGACATCACTTAAGTTCTATGATGACATTTACATGTTGTAGATACATTGACATTTAAGTGTTTTTAGTGACCTTTCCTTGGTTTTAATTTCATGTCTTTCTTAAAATTTCCATGTAATTCCATTTGTTATTAACAAACTTGTTTCCTTTGTAATTCCTTGATATAGATTCTCCAATGATTGTCCTCTCATTGATATACATGTTTACTCTATAGATGAAGAGAGAGAGAGTTGCTATATTAAGAAGATAGAGAAAGAAGGGGAGAGAAAGTTGACTATTTTCCTAAGAAGATGGGGATATATTAGAGAGAGAAAAGCAGAGAGAGAGTTAGTCCTTGCCCTATGAAGAGAGAAAGTATGCAAACTTTCCTAACAAATAGATACATCTTGTTTATTCCTATCATTGGATAGTAAGGTCCTACAATAAATCCCCTCTCAATTTCATCCAAAGAAGAGTAATTTGATTGTCCTAGCATGTCATGTTCACTTTTTAATAAGTTTTCATGATGTTTTACAAGCTCATTGTCCATGGGCTTATGAAAATAAGAATAGGGAAATGAATGTATAACCTTTAAGTGTGTTGTGTTTTTTATGTCTTCATAATGTTATTGGACTTAAACTATTGTCATAATGTGGGTGCCTAGAGTGTGGTTCTCTTGTAATTTTTTTTTTTTTTATGTGATTATCCTATGTGGCATGGGAAGAGCTATTTAAAAATTTGAAAAAAAAGGTTCCTTTTTGGAGGGAAAGTTGGGAACTCAAGGAGACTATACAAGAAAGGCCTTTTGTCAAAGAATATATGTGTTTAACACTAGACATTGGAGGATGGAAACCCCTTGATTTCCATCACTTGATTAGTGGATGGAAACCCTTGATTTAGAATTAGGTGATCTCATTCAGATATTGCACTTGGGCATCATTTTGGTGGATAACTTTAAGGATTTAAAGTTGAGTGGTGAAGGATTTTGGGGTCACTTGCACATGACGTAGTTGTGAATTCACTATTGAGTTGGTGGATCATTTTAGTGCTATAATTATTGATTATTAGTTGCTATCTCAACACCATTCACATGTATTTGATGAGTCGCTTCTTGAGCACCATATATAATAAATTAATTGTTAGTTTACTATGATAACTTTAATTTGGAATTGCAACTTTAAAACTATTACCTAGTAAATTATTATTTTTAACTTTGTTTGAGTCCAAAGACACTTATAGGGGATCTCTTCCCAATGGATTTATTTCCAAGACCACTATTTAAGGGCCTCAATCCCCAAAGCATTAACAACTTGTTCAAACTCACAAGCTCAATGACCTAATGAAGGCCTATAACATACAAGCACAACAATGAAATAAAAAAAACATCCTATGAGCATGTTAGCCTAATAAGGCATAGAGCATGTGAGCTCAACAACCCAACACAATTTTTAAACCTTGGTGGTTACCACAATAATTTGATATATAAATCATTGTTAATTTTAAGTTGAGAGATCTTTATGAGAAAATTTGTCATTATAAATTTACCCATTTTTAATTAAATTTTATACTTATTTCCATCTAAAATTAATCATCCCCATTTATTTTCAAATTTTTATATAAATTGTAAACAAAAAATAATCCACTAAAAAATATAATAAATTGTGTAATTAAAATAATTTTAAACATTCAATTATAATAATTATTATAAGAAATATAAATATTATAAATATTGTTATTTATATATATTATTTAATTTTTAAAATCAAAATATAAGTTTTAAATTTTCCAAATCCAATACCTTATTTTTTCCAAATATATTTGTTATAATTCTTTTATTTAAAAAAAATACAAACAAATCTAAAAAATAAGAAATAAAAAATCTACAATATTTACAATTAAAAATAATTTTTAAAACATTTAAATAAAAACTTTCAACCACAATTTTTACATTTTTTTTTTTTTATATTATATCTTGATGTTAATTGAAAAACTATATAAAATTCATAATACAAAAGATTACGAGTGATTCAGTGATTAATGTAGAAGAGTTCTTGTTGTCTTGGGAAGTTAAATGGTTCTAAATGAGTCCACCAAATATCAAGCAAATAACAATTACATCAAATACAAATCCATGTTATAACGTATCTTTCACAAAACTTATTTAGTGAGTGTAGCATCCACAATGAAAATATAATTTTGAGTAGAGAAAATGTATTAACAGTATTTTGTGTCGATGGGAAAAATTGGAGGGAAAAACTGAAATGATATAAAAAAGGAGGTAAAGTAATATGTGGCGCCACATGTCATTTTTTTTCCATTTGCAGCAGTTCTTATTTTCAACCCCCTAATTTTTGCACATATTTTCATTTTTTAAGCAGCTACTTCACGAAAATAGGGGAAGATTCCAAATTACCCTATTTTGAATAATATAATTTAAATTGACTCCTTAAAAATAAGTAGAAAAAATAAAGTTCACGGGGCCACCAGCGTCACAAAATACTCCTTAAAATATTGAGTGACTGCTAGCCAAAATAAGATGCCAACGTGCCCTTAATCCTAAATTTCACTTGGTGAATCTTTTTGATCTCATATTTATGAGCTCATAGATTTTAAGACAAGTTTATATTACCGCATAGCACATTTTATGTGTCACTATATTAAAGGTCGGTTAGATGATTTGTATGTACGAAAAAATAGAGGTCATGTGTCTCTAAGAATAGGAAAATGGACTGTATTTGTATGTTTAACAATAAAATTATAGCATATTGTCAATTCAGTCAACCTTAGAACCTACTATAATAATGAACCCCTCAATCCCTGAGTCTTCGCCTATAATATTCCCACCGACTTTGCCAATAAAATGTGAGCTGTGCTGCCTCCGCTACTCAGGCGGTCGTTTTCCAGCCAAGGCAGCCTCATCAAGACCTCTCCTACCCCTGTACTGTATTGTACATGCCACTGACTGGGTGGTCCTGAATCGGGACTCGGCTGCAAACGCTGCGTAGCAATCGCCTTGTTCGCGCCTGACTGACGTCAAGTCCTCCGTCCCGTCATTTACAGGGGCCGGTTTCTACTCAAATCTCCAGACGTGTAAGGTTCAGAATCATTCAAGAGAACTTCAAGTCACTATACGTCGTCCCATACAACATGTTCCAGAAAAATTGAGCCACTTTCGGCAATTGTGTTTTGTTTTTTTTTATTAAACCGTGTATCAGTAGGGCTATGAATTTTGCGGGATAGAGGCTAGAGGCTAAAGCAGGTAGTACTGAAGTTAATGGAAAGTAGAAAGCCATACATCTGCCCATAAGTCCGTGGTCCGAACAAAACCTCTGAAAGATCGGTTCGTTTTGTAATTAGCTCAAACTTCATGCCATGGGAACGCCGGCCGTAGCCCATGCGCAACGCCCATAGCAGCAGATTTACTAGAACGAATTCTTCGTCGTTGGATAGTAGAAAGGGATTTGGTTTGGCCTGTAGATATTGAATATAAAGGAAATCGTATATTTTTATGGTTGAGCCGCAGCACTGGCTTTCTGAAAATAATGAAGGAATTCTCGCGTCAAAGCGCAGACAGCCCGACGATTCGGCCCACCTTCGTCTTCCCTCTCGGCACGGCTCTTATTCTCTTGCTAGTCTTTGCCGTCAGCGCTTTGGTTTCTTGTTGCTATCACTGGGAACAGATCAGAAGCATGCACAACCGCCACCAGTATCGCGGCGGCGTAAATTCCTCATCGCGGCCAACCAGTCGTGCTAATTTCACTCCGCCTATGATCGTTCCGCCCAATCGGATAAACACTCCGGTTCAACAGGTGATTTCTCAATCTCCAACTGAAAATCCGTGCTTCTTTTAACTGACATCTAAGATAGGTAGAGATTTTATAAGACTAAAATAGTTTATGGGATATTAAGTTTAAAAAAAATACTTTCTGTAGTTAAACTCTGGCTTGGATTTCTGGGCGTTTTTTTTTGTTGGGGGGTGGGGCGGGGAGTAGGGGTGTGGTTTTGTTTTTGAAGGATTTTTGTTAAATACGAAACGCACGCATAGGCATTCTCTATAGACTGTTCAGGTAGCTAACTCAAATATAATCCATTCCCTCTTTGCCATGTCTGATGTACCGAAAAAAATATATTTCTGAAAATTTCGATTGCTTGAAATTTAATGAAAAAAATCCATTACTTCAAAAAAAAATTATGTTTTTAAACGGTTGAATGTGACAGAGCCGAGGAAGTTTGCCGGTAATGATGCCCGGAGACGACGTCCCGATGTTCTTGGCAATGCCGTCTCCTCACGCATTTGCGCCGCAAAATATCGGAGGCAGTGCCGTGGCGTCCTCCCACATGAAGCAATCCAAACAGATCTTCATCCACCCTTGATTTCAGTTTTTGCAGGCATTTCCAAGGTTTTATGTGGATGTTTATACCGTTAAACAGAAACATACAGCTATGACATGATGTATCATAGAATGGGTTTTTTCCAGGTTTTGTGGACGGACTCTGAGCTTCATTGAATGTTCTCATGTTTTTTGTGTGGAGCATATTCAAGGACAGCTACATAGATTAATTTCTGTTCCAGGGTAGACTTTTCTGTGAGTGGAGTGAAAATGGTTGTCGTTAGTTGAGATTGCACTAAGGCTTATCTGAAATATGTGTTGGGTGCGAGTTTGAGTACTGTACATTGAAATGGATGGAACGAAAGAGTAACCCACTGGATGGGTTTGACAAACTATAAAGGTTTCCAACCTGTCTTAGCTTGATTTTTTTCATATCTAAATTATGTGTAACAATGAAGATATCTAGAAATATCTTTAAGAAAGTTGTTAAATCATTTAGAAATATCTTTAGGAAAGTTGTTAAAGCATGAGGCTTAAGTTTCTTCAGGTCAATTTTCTTAATGGACTAGTTTTATAATTTTGGGCGAATGTTCAAAGACAATATTTTAAGACATGCAAATGGTTTAGATGATTTTAATATAGATTCTAATTCTTTTTGTTTCTTTAAAAATTGTATTGTGTGGATGATTTCTCTTTGAATGAACATATGAATTGATTGCTCATTGGATGTCTTTAAATACCAAGATATAGCAACAAGTTGTACTAACATGTCAAATTGGCTTACATTGACTAGTAGGAAAAGACAAGTCATCGTTTTCAATTTAAAGTTTTAAAAATTGAGGGTAAATCCCAATCCCCTTGAGATTGAACATGAGCATTGTAAGATTAACCTAAGATAGGAAACTACTAGCCTCAAAGTGGTGATAAAATGCATGGATATGTGTGCAAGTGTTGGTGCAATAAATGCCTAATAATAGTGAATACATGAGAACTATGTAACTAGTGATGAGGTAAAGTCAAATGTATAGGGATGAGTGTAAATGGATGTAAAGTGGGATCAAATAAGTATTAGGGAATGAGGCAAACATATCACAAGAGTGTGTCATGTGTCAATTATAATTGTATTAATTTATTCCCTCAAAATTGACCAAAAACTAAATGGGTATTCAAATTTTGGCATTTCATTCTACCTAGACATTTTGAGGTGCATGCAAATCTAGCATGAACATATATTTCAAAGTATATGGGAATATTCATAGCCAATATGAAAAGCAAATATTTTAACATAAAAGGAATACAGGGTCCATGTATAGTAATGGATTGATAATGTAAAATATTTGTCTGTTCCTCTCCTTAGCATGAATGCTCTATAAGAACCCACAAATTAGAGAAAATATATTCAATAAGTAGCTTCTATCATAGAAGTAAAAATAAGCACATGAAAATTTAATTCAATTATCTATAAAAATAAAGCGAGGCATATAGACAAATAGAAAGAGATAGAAGGGGGAAGGGGGAAGGTTTTATGTATGTATGAAAAGTGATACTAAAATACTTTTCTTAGTGTAAAAAAAGTAATGTCTTATGTCACTCTAGTCATGACCATGTAATGTGATCAAAATTTATCTAGGTATGATGATGAACCTTTGCCTAACCACATGTGCGTATCTTCAATCTAGACATAAAAGTGTAAGAAATAGTATAGGAACCATAAATTGATTGCATATGAGATGCAATGAGTATGAAGATAGAGAAAATAATATACGAATGTAAACACATGGATCATGTAAAGTAATAAATTCCATATACAAAATTATGTGACAAGCAAGTAGGACAAGGTTAATGATAAGTGTTAAAAACACACATATTGGAGATGATTAGAGATAACTTTTGAAATGTAGAAAAAGGGAATCCTTAAGTTTAATGACCAAAACCTAGGGAAAATTCCACCTCTTCTAGGATTTTATTAGGATGCAAATCCACAAGGCAATTAGATTTACTTTCAACCAAAGAAGGTGAGTCAATCAGATCTGAATCTGATCCTTTTGAGTCTTGGAAATGGATTGGAATTGAATTTCCCAAAACAACCCTATCAAACTATGTGCCCTGGATTGAAAATGCAAGGTTCTAATAACTGGCAAATTGCAACAAAAATTCTAATTGTAGATTTGAGAAAAGCATAGTTCTATGCACCTATCCTACAAATTTGGGGTTGAAATAGGGGACGCTCACACCCAGGGCATGAGTTTCCTTGTATGCTTTTTTGAGCTTCAAAATTTGATCCTATAGTGCTCTGTCTGCTCTTTGATTTCCTACCTTGTAACTTTCATCTTTGAATTTGTACCTATAAGAAATCTACAAATGAGATGGGGTGGCTATATAGGAGCTTGCCTCAATCAAGCCCTTGTTTTCATAATTAAACCTCCATAAATAACCAAAGAGTTGATAAAAGACAGTGTGTGTGAGCCCTAACCTTAAGTGTGTCTAAGGCTGTTATGAGCTAAAATGCAAAGAAACCCTAATCAAGTGTGTTAGAGAGAGATTCCTATATGATAATAACAAGATCTAACTAAGAGAAGTCAAAACACTCTTATAAAATATAAAACATAATGATATGTTGCTTGAGGTTGCAAATAAGTTGAATCTTGAAGATGAGAACACTAGGAAACAAGTAAGTAGGTTTAAGGAAAAGACCAAATGTATCTCCTTAACCTAGAATCCATCATGTTCTTCTATTGGCATCGACCTTGAATCATGCCATAAGACTTGATCAAATCTATGATTAGGTTTGAGATTCTACAAATTAGGATGCACTTGATGATCTCTTATTTCTTCTTTTCTCCAAAGTTTCCTTCTCTTTTCACGCTAGTTTCAAATGGTAAAAAGACTAGGTATTTATAGGTCTCTAATATGATTTTCCATAAATTAGATCTCGATAGCTAACTTTTGAAAATTGAAATTCAAATAACAAATTGTCACCTCTGACATATTCCAAATTTGAGCCAAAATAGGGGGACACTCACGCCCAAGGTATGAGTGTCCCAGCCCTATTTTTTAGGTTTTTAGGTGTTAGGACAATGCATTAAATGAATGCATTTGATTCCCAATTGCTTCAAAAATTGTCAAAATAGTCCATAGAATGCATAATTTAGGAGATTAGGGCCCAATTAAGAGGTGTTAAAAATGCAAGAGGCACTAAAGTAGGTCTAAACTAAGCATGAAATTGTACTATCTCTTAAAAGGGAGTACAATTTATGACGTTGCATTTAGCCCCAACTTTAGCTGCCATATGACACTATGTGCATATGCAAGCTAAAGTACTAAAAGTAAGTTCATGTTGTATAAAAAGGATACTCATGGATATTATGAATCATTGATGCATAGGAGAATAAAGCCCGCAATGTAGTCATCTACAAAACCACAATGTTAAGAACCACATCCTACAAAACTGATTTGTTAGATATTTAAAAATCATCTTGAAAAATCATATCTTCTAATAAGAACCAAATTCAAGGGTAGATGTATGCCTCCATGATTTTGATTTATTTACGAAGGTGGAATCAAGGTAGCAATCTAACCACATTGACTTGTTACATCTTTTCTATGTCTATGATAGGGTCATGAGGATTATAATACCAACTATCGAGAAGCATATGGTAAGAACATGAATAGAACCATGAATCCAATGCAACAAACAACATCAAAATTCAAGTTTGCTATCCCCCATTATGATGAATTAAATGATATGTGCTATAAGAATGTATTTACTAGATTTAACTATAAGATAGAGCAAAACTATGATTTTGACATTCATTTTCACTTTTTTGCTATCTTAAGAGCTAGAGATTACCATTACCAACCTAAGGAGTGAGGATTATGATCCAACAACCATACAAGCTCCCTAAAATCAAGGTCCTACAAGCAGATGATCCACGAGGTGAGATAGCACTGATAGTATGTTGCTTTTCCTTTTCCTTGTTATTGCTTACTATATTTTATGGTGTTTTTATGCTTTTTTCAAAATCATGGTGCCCATGTCCACTTTGGGTGCTTGTGTCCATTTTGGGTGCCTCTATCCCAAAATGGTGCTTGTGTCCCTGAATGGCGCCCATGTCCTAAAAAGGCACCTCTATCCAGTTTTGAGAATTGTTCTACTTTTAACTTCTTGATCACTAGTTTAACTTAACAACTAATGATTCCTTTTATTTCTTGTAGATTCTACCACATGCTCAACAATGGCTAGGATGATGCTTATTTTCATTACTTTGAGAGCAAGTTTCACATCTTTCGTAGGAGGAGAAATTTTTTTTACGTACCACTAGACTCTATTGGGTATATCTCATGCCACTGATGAGATATCATGATGTTATGTTGATGGCACTTACTGGGTGTTGGAATGCAAATGTACTTCTACCTTTCATCTCTCAATAGGGGAGATGACCATTACACTTGAGGATATACATCGCATCTTTAGGCTACTCATGTGAGGTGAGACCATACATTATGAATATCATATCCCTTAGGATATGAGGAGAGATATATTATATTGCAGTAGTTGTCATAGGGATCTTGATTCTGATCCTAGCAGCTACATCGAGCTTAAGTGGATACTGCATATAGGTCCTTCTATACCATTGATTTGATGGATCCTTATTGTATTCATCGTCTTAGATCTAGCACATGAAGGAGAAGGTGCATACCTTGAGGGGGGCCTAGTTCACATAACCCAGGAGATGGAGCAACATCAGATAGTATATGTCTAGGGATGAAGCATGCTTGCACATCTATATTATGAGTGTGGTTGCCTTGTATATTGAGATGCCCACAATATTCTTCATTTTAAACGCTTCGTCAAGTATGGGCGTTGGAGCACATCAAATGCACTAGACTAGAGGGATTTCCCATGGTAGCCCCTAATGCCTATCCATGAGTTTTCTATTAGGGTCATCCCACAATAATGGGTTACACTTTTTGGCCAAACTTGACATTGAAATCAATATTTTCAAAGAAAACTTCACTTTCTGACACTTATAGTAGGTAAACTATTAGGAATTTGGAAATGATGTAAACTAGTCATTTGTGAGATTTTGTCTGTAGATTTTAAATGTATTTTTATTTTATTTTTAAATGAAATTAAATTGTAATTTTTTCCATCTCCTTTGATAACTAGTTTTGAATAGTAAACAACATTTTTAAAAAGTGGTGTGTACTTCAGCTCGCATAACTTTTTTTCTACAAAGGATAAAATTATAATTCTTTTGAATTTAGGTTGGTAACACAACTATCTAGTTCTTTCATTTTGTTTCATAGCATTTTGTTGAATATTTTTCTTTTAATTAAGTTTTGAAGTCAAAACATTTATAACTTAGACATAGGTGCACTTCGGCTCACATAAATTTTTTGGTATGTATTGAAATTCAATTTTTCTTTTTTTGTTAGAACGAGGACATCAATACCTAGTGGATATATATTTTTCAAAAAAAATTTCCTCAAATTTACTATATGATTTTTCATCGAACTTGACGTTCGGTGAAAAACCTATGTACAATAGAACTAAAAACTAAAATATAAAATAAAAACAAAATATATTAAATTTATAGTTGTTGGAAAGCACATTTCGATCACTACAATCATCCAACTTGGTTTATCAAGTTGACTCCATTTGTACCTCCTTCCCAAGCTTTGATAGTAAAAAAAATGCATAAATTTTGAAATGGTGGAGGGGAAGGTGAAAAAAGGGGGTTCATTCAAACCCCCCTTATATGGTGCAGAAGGGGGTTCATTAGAAGGGAGGGGGGTTCATTAGAACAGGGGAGGGTTCATTAGAAGGGGGGTGGTTCATTCGAACCCCCTTCATTAGAAGGGGTAAACCATTTTAAATTTTTTGATGAGAATTTCTAATTTTTCTTCGTTTGAAAAATTGTAACCCACTATTGTGGGTTAACCCATTATACACTCAAACAACCTTGGTAGTGGAGACCTGTTATACTAGAGAGTCACTTTTGATTGTCTAGGGGACAGTGATATTTAATGGAGACCATACATGACTCTAAATAAGTGGATCAATCTAGCACATCAGTTATCCAAGATGCATGATACATGTTATTAGTTAGGAGACATGGTTACATCATCATGCCATTCTATTATGATCATGCGATGAGACAGTTTGGTCAGATATAGATATTGCCTAGTCCAAGGCCTACATATCCAAGATCTACACATAGTGGTTGTAGGCCACAAGAAATCCACCATCCCACACTCATAGATGTCACTCTTAACGATTTGGAGGATGAGGAGCAAGATATAATCCAAGCTTCTGATAAGGATGATGTAGGCACATTGATTACATATGATATAGGTGGTGGTGAGCTACACACCCCAAACCAATCTTCCCTATTGGTCATCCTACAAGCAATCCAGGACCTTGGCCACATCATCATGGGGATGACGTATCTAAGGGGAATGATGATAATGTAGATGGGGACATGACAGAGGATAATGAGGAGGAGGAGGAGGAGGTAGAGGATGAGGATCGACAACCAATAGGAGGATTCCCTAAGGAGTGAGTAGAGGCCAAAGATACCCATGAGGAGAGACCTACATCTCATCCCCGCATCATGCAAGCACATCCTAATACTCCCAAGAGGACCCAGTCCTATAGGAATGGAGAGAGAAACCATGCTATTCCCTCCCCAACACTAGCCTCTCAAGGAAGTCCCGATAAAACACCTATAGTGTTCTTTCAAAGTCCTGATTGGCTAGCTGAAGATCTAGGTGATGATATGTTAGTTATTTATGTTATTGAAATGAAGAAAAATAGGGGGTTTTATCCAAAATGAGATGAAGGAATGTACCTATCTTTCTATCAATTTCATTAGGAAAAAGAGATCCCCAAAGGTTAATATTGACTTTCAACCCTCAGGTGAGACAACCTTAATGGAGATCTTGTTGTTTTCTTTATGCAAAGATGAGGTAAAATATGTTTGATTAACACTTTGGGGAGAAAGACTAAAAATAGTAAATAAACTCAATTATGCAATGTGAAACTTGAATCATCATTGATTTAAAGCATAAAACTATTAGAATCAACAAAATTTCAATAGATATGAGAAGGTTAAGACATTGTGCACCTATCACCAAAAGCTATTGTTGAGTGTACTCTTGGGACAAATCATCCCAGGGCGAGTGGGTCTTGTTACAAGGATCCAAAATATGTTTTCATAGTCCTCTTCTCCTAGATATGCACTCATGCTTCCTCCTAATCTCACAGTCAAAACGTTAGAAATAAATTATATAGGCGAGTTTCCATGGCTTGAGAACTTTGATGACAACTTTGACAACTTTGCAAAATTGCACTTTTGATCAATCTTCAATCCTTCTTCACCTACAAATCTACACATACAAAGAGATGAAAAAATTGTTTATTAAATTTGGTGAATGGGGGTTTGCCTTGGTCAAACCCCGTTTTGGTAATTAAACCTTGAAATGAAATGAAACATGAATGGAAGGAATGATGGATGAACACTAGCTTGTTGCAACTCACCAAACCCTTGAATGAAAACCCTTAGAGGACTGAAGTCTAACACATCGAGCTTCAAGGTCTTGATCTTGCATGAAATGGTTTGATTGGATATTGATCTTGATGCTTGAATGCTTGAAACATACATCATAATGTTAGCTCCAAAAACATGCATAGATGCAAATAACTTTGATATGATGCTTGAGATCTTGAATGCTATAAGGCGAGTGCAAAAATTTGGGGGGGAAAAAGTGGCCAAATTTTTTTTTAAAAATGAAAATCCATAATGCAAGTGCATTATAATACGTTCACATTATAACATGTTTGTGTTATAATGTGCTCACGTTATAATGTGCTCGTGTTATAATGCACTCATGGGTAAACCCACAAAAGTGGTTTACAATTCGAATGAGGAAGGAAAACTTGTAAAAAATGACCTCGTGCCAAAAATTTTCATTTTGGCCCAATTCAAATGAACGAACCAAAAGAGGGTTTGCTCGAACCAGGGTTCAAGTGAACCAATTTAATGCATGTACAAACCAATCGACCAAAAAAACAAATGGAAACCCATTTATGGAAGGGGGTTCATTCAAACCCCTGGGGGTTCACTCAAAGCCCCCTTGGTTCGGGCGAACCCCCCTTTCCCTGATTTTTTACCTTGTTCACAAAAAAATCAATTTTTTGCACTTCGGAGCTTAGGTTGAAGATGAAAATAGTAGAGACTTCACAGACCCAACTGGAATCAGGTAGTCCTCAGAATGATCTATCCAATAAATATAATTTTAATATGTTTTGGTTTTATTATGTATTTGTTTTATTAGTTTTATTAAACATAGGTTTTTCACTAAAAAATAAGCTCTTTGTTTTGCACATGGAAAAATAGCAGATTATCAAAAAAAAATTGAAAAATATGAGTGCACCAGATATTGAAGTCCTTGATCTAACAAAAAAAAAATTGAATTTCGATACATACAAAAAATGTTATGTGTTATACAGTCATGCTATGTCTAAATTATAATTGGTTTGACTTCGAAACTTGATTAAATAAAAAATATTCAATTAAAAAACTATCTGACCAAGTGGAAACACTAGATATTGGAGTTACAAATCTAAATTCGAAAGAATTATAATTTTATCCTTCATGGAAAAAAAGTTATACATTATACGGTGAGTGCCACTTTTTAAAAATGTTGTTTTCTAAAAAAAAAGTTTTCAAAGGAGATAGAAAAGAAGTGCAATTTGATTCCAAAATTTTTGAAAAATATATATTTAGAATCTACAAACAAAATGTCACAAAACTCTAGTTTTCATCATCTTCAAATTCCTCACGGTTTAGCCACTATAGGTGCTCAAAAGTGAAGATTTAGTTAGAAAAAATTATTTCAATGTCCAGTTTGGCCAAAAATTATAAACCACTATTGTGGGATCACCCTTGTGTTATATTAATGCGCTCACATTATAATGTGCTCGTGTTATATTAATGTGCTCTCATTATAAAGTGCTCATGTTACAATGTGCCCGCGTTATAACGTGCTCGTGTTATAATACGCCCGCGTTATGGCATGCTCGTGTTATAATGTGTCCGCGTTATGGCGTGCTCGTGTTATAATGCGCCCATGTTATGGCGTGCTCGTGTTATAATGCACCCGTGTTATTGTGTGCTCGTGTTATAATGCGCCCGCGTTATTGTGTGCTCGTGTTATAATGCGCCCGCGTTATAACATGCTCGTGTTATAATGCGCTGTTATAACATGCCCGTGTTATAATGCGTATAACATGCTCGTAACATGCTCGTAATATAACATGCTCGCGGTTATAGCTTAACATGCTCGTTATAATATAACATGCGCGGTTATAATGCTTATATAATATGCTTGTGTTATAATGCGCCCGCGCGCGCTCGTGTTATAATGCGCCCGCGTTATAAGGTTCTCGTGTTATAATGCGCCCACATTATAATGTGCTCATGTTATAATGCGCCCACGTTATAACGTGCTCGTGTTATAATGCGTTATAACGTGCTCGAGTTATAATGCGCCCGCGTTATAACGTGCTCGTGTTATAATGCGCTCACGTTATAAGGTGCCCGTGTTATAATGCGCCCGCGTTATAAAGTGCTCGTGTTATAATGCGCCCACATTATAACGTGCCTATGTTATAATGTGCTCCCGTTATAATGTGCCCATGTTATAATGTGCTCCAGTTATAACGTGCCCGTGTTATAATGTGCTCATGTTACAATGCGAGCATGTTATGAGTTGTTATTTAAAAAAAAAAAATTGAATCATTTTTAGATTGTCACATTTCTTCCATCTACGGCCTACAAACCCTTCGAAGGCACGCTTGAGTTTTTGAGACCTCAAATTCGACAATTTCTTCACCAAATCTTTGCCAATGCTTTTCTAGAATTCCACCACGTCAACAAGGAGCTCAAAGGAATAATTTTTTATTATTTTTTTGTGAATTTGTTGTTAAATAGGTAGATTTAATATGTTTTTGATGTTAGTTTATTTAATTTTAAGGAGTTGAAAATCCACTTGATTTTGCTCCTCAAAATCCTTCTCATGAACAACCACCCCAACAAAAAAATTATTAACAACCACAACAAAAAACTCCATCAATTCCTCAACATCCTCCTAGAAATCAACAAAATTTAATGGGGGAAATTGAAAACAACAAAAAATAAATTGAGCAGTTAATTGCGTGTTTGAACGATCATGTAAGTTCATCCTCAGAAAGAACCATGCTTGAAAATTCACTTCAAGCTATGTTAACACATGTAAATCCAATTAGCAAGTAATTAAGTGGTTGGGCGGATAAGAGGCGAGAGTACAAAGAATTTTATGTAGATAAAATATCCTACAAATAGGTAAAAAATTACAAAATATGACTTGTGTTCACTATTCACTAACCCGCATACAAATCAACCTCTTCACCTTACAAGCAAGAGGTTTCCCATCCATTGGTGCAACCACCAAGGGATAAAGGAAAATTTTTGGTAGAGGTGGTGGATGGTTATTGACCATTCTTCATGCAACAATAATGAGGTCCCCCAATATTTCTTGAGGAAACTCTACTACAAGTTTGTCCTCAATAAAATCTCCAACTATTTTGATATGCAAGACTTCCAACAGAGAGGTGGTGGGTCAGCACAGGATAGACTAGGTGCACGTCTTAATCCTTAGCGACTAGTGAGACCACTCGCTAGACCGGCTTATGAGCACATTGCTATCATGTTTGTTGTGAAGGAGAGCATTGAGGTGGATACTCTACAGTCTATTAGTTCTCTACCCAGAGTATCATCGAGTGTGCAAGTCTTGTAGTACAACGTGAGCCAAGGGAGACTTTGAGGGTTAGGGTTCCAACCCATATTTTTCAGGCTTGCGGGTCCACCTATACATGTGACCCCACAGATAGTCAAGAGGTTGGTGCACAAGCTACATGTGTAGCTAACTAGTTGGCAATGATAGATGACATGTCGAATTGAGGCTTTTGGCATTGATACTCAAGTAAATGTCACAATGTTCATTGAATTTAATTTATTAAGTTTCATTTTTGAAATGTAAGATTAACTAATTTAGTTTAATGATTGTAATAAAATTTCAAGGTCATAGTGTTCATATTGTTTTCATCGGGCCTCCACCTCCTTATTACTCTACGACATCTATTGTCAAGGTATGTAACTAGTAAACAATTATAAATATTAAATGTGAATAGAATTGTTATATGAATGGTATTCTAATATATGATTTTGGATGTTGAATAGGTTAATATTTGATATTTCATGGTAACACCTCCCAGTGGTGGTGGAGTTCAAACCTTCACTCAGGTAATAGAATAAAGAGTTTAACTAATGAATTGTGTGACTGATGACATAGCATAGGTTAATTACACTTGATCCATATGGATTCAAAGTATACTTAATCCACTAAGCATCAATCCAATAAGATCATTCATTGTAAACAAAGACGAAGAAGTCATTAAAACTATCATTCTAAAGCATGAAAGCTTGAAAAACATCTACTCTAAGACATTGAAACTTATCCTATTGGGGAGTGGTGTCGCATTGATGTGGAATGGTGACCCTTTCCAAATCCCTTGGTTAATGAGCTTGTTTCAATAAGTTTTATTGAAGAAAACTGATGAAATCAATGAAAGATGTGTTGTAAAACATGATGAAAGTTATTTTAACATGATAAATGCTATGATGATTGATGTAAGTGTATGCTAAGATATTCTAAATGTATGCAAGATTTGAAAGATTAAAACACTAATTTCAAAATATACTAAATGGATGCAACTAAGCTACCATGGAAGCCATTAATGGATGCTCTAAGCTAATAATACAAGATTTAAACTAAAAAAAAGCTAAATATATGCTAAATATAGATGTAAATGAGAGTGATTTTAACAGCATAAGTTTACTATTAAAAGATGGATCCCTATTCAATAGATGCAATCCCTATTTATAGAATAGGAAAAATGAAACTGATGGCTAAGATTAAAAGAATCAGTCAATGGTCAGGATGGAAGGAAGATGGAGGCATGCATCATGGATTCCCATCAAGCGTTAAGAATGCAAGATGATATTTAATCAAGGGCTCACAATCATCCAAACAAACACACTTTCAAAACTTTCACAAGAAGTTTGTTGAAATTTTGTTACAAGGAATAATATTCCTTTTTTCAAATGAGTGAAGAGAGAATATTCTCAAGGAATATTCTCATGGGTGAGGAAATTAGCATTTAGTTAATTAAAACCAAGTTTTAATGTGTAAAGGGGAAGGAATATTCCATGAGAATATTCCTTTTGGAGGAATGTGCAAAGGAGGAATATTCTTAAGGGATATATATTCCCTTGCAAGTGGGAGAATTTGATTTAATTAGTAATTTGATAATTAAAACAAAGTTTCAATTATGTGAATTAGGGGAATTCAGGGTATTCATTAATTTATTTATTTATTTAATGAAAAGGGGTCAAAATGACATTTAATTAAATAATTAAGATTATTTAATTAAATGAGAGGACTTAAGGTGTTAAAATTAGATATCTTGATTTATCTGATTTAACAAGATGAAAGGTTAGTGCAAGAGGGGAGGAATTAACCTAATTAGATTAATCAGGTTAATAGATGAAAATGATGCAAATATTTAAATAGCTAGGCTAATTTAATCAATCAAGCAAAAGGAGGATGGGTTTTAGGATGAAATGGTGTTAGTATATATCGGATTCGAGTGCATGATATCATTTAGGACAATTTTAAGTGTCTACATTTTGCCCCTCTTTGAAGTGAGGTACTTGTTACGTTGGTTCAAAGATTGACGCCTTTTGGATTAAAATTGCTGCTCAGATAAAAAAAATTTAAAAAATGATTTTTTGGATGCCTCACTGTTTCCCCAATGGAAGAAATAAGTTGGTACCCTGCACCCTTGAGAAATCAGGTGGAAATTTTGAATTTTGGGTTGATTTCTCAACAAAGGTAAAATATAGGTTCAGGTGCCAAAATAGGTCTTGGGATACCAAAAATGGCCTCAGAAATGCTGAAAATGGCTCAAAATAGGTCATGAAGCATAGAAATATGTAAAATAGGCCAAAACCCTAGCTTTTGGCTCAAATTAGGGCAAAAAACCCTAATTTTTAGGCTTAAATAGGTGAGAAGGGTGCACTTCCAATTCATTTGTACATTCAAGCTTTAGAAATTTTTAGTGCATCCCAGAGACAGACAGTGTCAGCACACTTGTATAGGGAGACAGACACATAGGCTACGTACTATAGGATGCACTACCACAGAGATGTCCCTCAGGCGATGAGGCGGCCTAATTTTTCACAGAGGAGCTGAGCACCTCCCAGGATTGAGGATCATCCATCAGTTAGAGGGGAGTTGAGCAGCCACCAGGGCTAGCCATTTTGTAGACACTTTTTTATTATTCGCCCAATTGTTTATACAGATACATTCATGGGCTCATTTTTGATAGCTTCGTGGATATTTTATTTTTGATTGATATCCATACACTGATTCAAATATTATACCATGACATACATTTTTTAATATATATACGAGATGATTCGGATTCAATATGTGATGTGCTTTTATTTCATACTTTATGGATGTATGGATGTATATGCTATGATGTGACATGTTATATTTATGCATTATGGTTATGTGTGGATGCAATGTGATGGATGCACCTCCTTTATCAATTGGTGTTGATGTTATATGTGATGTGGATGGAATGCAAATGGATGTGTTATCTTCTTTCTCAGTATCTTTCTATGATATGTTATGGGATGGATGCTATGATATTCTATGATATGTAGATGATATGATGTATGGGTGGATGCATTCCTTTTTATGTATTTTTCCCATGCTATTTATGATGTCATGATGTATGTACAGATTTGGATGTATATATGAATGTTATGCAGATGTTCATGTTTATGATAGGATAATGCAATGCATGCTTATGCCTAAGACATGTTTATGATATGTGATATGGATTAAGATGCTTAAAATAACAAATCTATTTTATCCAAAGCAACTTAAATGATAATGATGATGAAGTAGATTATGTTTTCCTTTATTATGATATGCAAGATGCATGTATGCTAATGATTTTGTGGATGCGGGATGGATGTATGATGATGTTTTCATTGACTATCATGATACCAAGTTAGCATGGAAAGAAGATAGAAGAATAAGATCAATGATTTGACCATTGATTTTGAGATTGATTCAAAAAGTCCAAAAATTCCATGATCCACCGAGACTTTATTAGATATGGTGATGAGAGATGATGATGACTTTGCTCATATCTTGGGATTGGGATTTTTCATCATTCCTTATGTTTGATATAACACATAGACACGATGCATCATGGTACTGAAAACCAGGATGACGTTGTATCCAGTGATATGGACTTTGACTCTACAAACAAATAGGATAGTTCTTGTTCACACCTTGACATACAAAAACCTCATTGGAATGTAGTTTAGAAGTTTAGAATATATCAGACCAAAGCATACACAATAGTCAACAATGTACTCCAAACAACCTCCCTACACACAACTAAGCAAGTATGTGCCAAGATTAATTTACAATAATACCCACAAGCACAACAAACAAAAGATAATGATCAATTCCCCCATTCCTTCCTCTCTAAATCATTGAGACATCATCGAGAGGTCCTTAGAATGGGTCATTAAGATAAATCAAAAGAAAAGATCAAAGACAAACAGTCAATGTTATCTATATCTCTTGTTAGTTTATTTTAGCTAAGGTGATTTCTAATGTTAATGTCCATTCTCGGAAGGATGCATCCTAGGACATGTTATTAGATGGTTTGATGAGGATTAGGTTTGTGATAGGTCGTTGATACAAACTTCATAGACTCGTTTACCTATGATCTAGAATTTATCTATTTTGACACTTAGGTCCTCACTTTACGACTTGTGATACTTGCTTTCTATTTGTTTTACCAAAGGTTGAAGATGGCGTTTGATTTATTATGGATGAAAGTTTTATTGTGGGTGACAGCGAAATAAGATGGGTAGTTTTGGATTTTCTTGAATATTTCAATGTTTTTGGTGTTTTAAAAAAATTTGAGGCTATTTTTTATCTTTTTGAAATTTTATATGAATGTTTTAGTTTTAATTTATTTGAGGTTTTTTAGGGTTTTCTAATGTTTTCAATTTTTAGGGGTTTTCTAAGTTTTTCGATGTTTTTGTGTTTTCTGAGATTTCTGAATGTTAGGGGTTTTCTGAGATTTCAAATATTTTTTTGTTTTTATAAGTTTTCCAAATGTTTTGGGATTTTCTAAGATTTTGACCAAGAACCTAACCTAAAATACTATCCTATGAGCCTCGAGGGAGCTTATCAAAGATGATCCTTTTCTACGTTATACACGCAGAGACCACATAGTTTGAGTAAATTGACTTATTGTTTGATGAGAAATGAACAATTGGTGGATTGCCAGTTTATTATGAAAGACTCCTAAAGGACTGACCTAGGGTGTCTCGGGGACTTATCAAAGATGATCCTTGCCTATGTTCAACCTCAAAGACTCGTAGTTCAACATGGTTTCGTTTTTGGATTTTTGATGTTTTTACATGTTCAGGGAGTTTTGATGTTTTTTCGATGTTTTGGGATTTTTGATGAGATTTGGATCTGGATTTTAACTGTACAATTTTTGAATGTTTTTGAATTTTAGTTGTATAGGAATTTGGATGTTTTTGGATTTTGATGAGATTTTATGATTGTTTTTGGGATTTTTGATGAGATTTACAATAACCTTAAGATATAAAAGAACCCAATCTAATCCATAATGAATTTCCTGCAGCGTGTGATGGTATACTACCTCAATATAAGCAAGAAAAATTGACATTAGAAATATGCCAAGTAGTACTAAAGGGGAATATGATACTTCACAATATCAAGCTATGATATAAATGTAGATGGGTGATGGAATAAATAGGATGAATGATGCGATGGATAGATGTGATGCAAAGAATGATAGGATAAAGAGCCAAAGATAGATGGAGGTACTTTATTTATGTGAGGTGTCAGTTTGTCAGGTTTCACCAAGGTACTTGCCAAAAGTGCCACTGAAGTGGTTTTCACTAGAGGATGATTTTTTTTTCTTTACTATTTTCAATCCTTTTTTTTGGATTTTTGATCATTTTCTAATTTTTTTGTATTTTCAAATTTACACCCTTCAAGCCTAGGCATAATTTTTTTTAAGATGCAGACTATTGGTCGGTTCTTGCAAGGGTTCACCTTCAGGCATTGATATTTGGTATGCTTCTGATCCATAGCTTGTTGTGATGACAAATGGACCTAACTAGTAAAGCTCAAACTTTCCTTTACTATCCTGACTAGGAAGATTTTTTGTATTCTACTTTAGGACAAGATCCCCTAACAAGAAAGACCGAAACTTGATATTCTTGTTATAGATTCATTTCAGTCAGTTTTGATATACTTATAAGTGATTAAGGGAATTAAGACGACACTCATCCAATAATTCTAGCTCATCAATAGTAAAATTTGGAAAATATATGACCAGGTGACCTTTTAGTTACAACAAATAAAAATGACTAAATTCTACTCATTTTTGCAACTCAACTATAAATGAGTAAATAAATGACTAATTTGGTTGTTGAATAAAAAATTATTTAGTCACATAAATAAAAATGACTAAATAGTTAGTCATCAAATCCAAATTAGACAAAAAATTTGAAAAATAATTCGGCCAATTATTGGTGTGATGTATTCATGCACGTGATGTACTAGTGTGATTATTCACATTCATTTTAGATTCATTTGTCTCGTTCATTCCAAATTCATTCATCTCGCTTGACCTCGCTTCATTTGTTAGCCTGGAATGGGG
Source organism: Sequoia sempervirens (assembly GCA_007258455.2). Classification (NCBI taxonomy): domain Eukaryota; kingdom Viridiplantae; phylum Streptophyta; class Pinopsida; order Cupressales; family Cupressaceae; genus Sequoia; species Sequoia sempervirens. The sequence continues at coordinate 911,736,765 of VDFB02271358.1, forward strand.
CATTTTGATCAGTTATAGTAGCTACTTGCATGGGTGATAAGGATTTAGAGAGGACTTGGAGACTTTTGAAAATGCAGGAAAGGGAAAGGAATTCAGAGTCTACTACAATGAACTTGAATTAGCTGAGGCCCTCTCTAGCAAAATCAGATTTGGGGATGCCCTCTATAGAAAATTTAGAGGTAATTTGAAACCCTCATTATATTAAACACATATTCAAAATGCTCATTACAATCTACTACTCTTAATAATGTTCTTTTACAATCTTGCTACTATTCTGCTTCATAATGTGTTTGAGCTAAATATAACAAAATTTGGGTTTCAGTGCCAAAATAGAATTTCCTCAAACAATTTTGATACATTTTCACTATAAGTGCAAACTATCCTTGTGCAAAGTAAACATGTGCTAGATTTACCCACACATCATGCATCTGAACAAATATATTTCTTATTGTAGCTTCTTGTGTAAAAATTTCCTTTGCAATATCAAATTGACCCCTTTCAGCTAGCACAATGGTTGCCCCATTTGTAGCATAAACATTTCATGGTCTCTATGTCAACACTTTACAATACAATTCTCTAGCCTTCTCAATATGTTGTGCCTCCACCTTTGGATCCCTCCTCTCTTTGCAAAAAGCTATAAAATAATTCCAATTTCCAAGTGAAATGTCAATATAAGAATTCTTTGCATCTAATTCACTTTGTGTAGCTTTAACTGTTTCTTTTGCTTTAAGCCAGTCATCTATTTTCAATTCCATTTTTCCAAGCATAGATAAAGAATTTGATGAGTATTTATCCACCTTAAGTGTATCCCCAATCAATTCTAGGCTTAGTTGGATCTCATTCTGAGCCAGAGCCATTGTTGCAAGACATAGATATGCATCCACATAATCAAGAAACTTGAACAATATTAGCTTGTATAAAAGATTTACTTTTTCAGCATCATGTAGTTGTTCAAACAACCTAAGAAGATTAGATATTGTTGTGACTTTATCCCATGGTAACTCAAGTGAAACACCACCTTCTTCTAGTCAATGGAAGAATTTCATATCCTTAAAGAGCATAGGCAAAATTACAGAATTGGCACTGGGGGTTTTATTTATGAATTCAACCCAAATTCCATTTCCTAATGCCTCTATAAAATTTTTTGAGCCAACTCTAGTTCATGACACTCAAAATGAAGAACCCTAATGTTGTTTGAAAATTGAATGAGTACTTCTTCTTTGATCTTCTTCAGAAGATACTTTGGCATCTTAAGAGAATCTAAGGCTGCATTGGGGTCGACAATATTAATAACTCACCCATCTTGATAAATGTATGGGAATCATTTGGATCTATGTGAGCTGCATTTCTTAAAATTTCCAAAGCCTTCTCTGCCTACCCTTTTTGAGCATATAGATGGCCTACAACTTTTAAGCTCTCACAATTCTTAGGGTCGACCTCTAGAACCTTTTGAAAATTTGAGAGAGAACTCTTAAGATCTCCCAGCTTCAATTGAACATGTCCACAAAATCTTGTGGCCTCTGGGTTTCCTTGACTAATTCCATGTAGTAGTGGCCAGTGGCACTATCATAATCACCTTTACTATGATATGATCATGTAAGATTATAATATGAATGAGATTTCATGAGAGGGTGGTTAGTTGAAACAAGAGTTGTCTCAGTCAACTATTCCACAAGAAAATGTTGCCCTATAGTGAAGAAAAAATGGTTTTCTAAATGATTCAATGCCATTTCACAGTACGGGTATAATTCAAATGATCTACGCATCTTTTCCATTCCTTCATGAACACTACCTTTTTCACTAACTATGAGAATCCTACAAGTAAAAAATGCATAAGACTAACCACACAAATTTAAGTAGAGGCAAAACATCATTTCCTAATGCCTCCATAAAGGTTTGTTGAGCCAACTCTAGTTCATTACACTCAAAATGAAGAACCCCAATGTTGTTTAACAATTGAATGGGTACTTCTTCTTTGCTCTTCTTTAGAAGAGACTTTTTCATCTTAAGAGAATCTAAGGCTGCACTAGGGTCTGACAATATTAATAACTCACCCATCTTGATAAATGTATGGGCATCATGTGGATCTATGCGAGTTTCATTTCTTAAAATTTCCATAGCCTTCTCTAACTGCCCTTGCTGAGCATATATATGGCCTATAGCTTTTAAGCTCTCACTATTCTCATGGTGGAACTCCAAAACCTTTTCAAAATTTGAGAGAGAACTCTAAAGATCTCCCAACTTCAATTGAACCTGTCCACAAAATATTATGGCCTCTGGATTTCCTTAATTGATGCCATGTAGTAGTGGTCAGTTGTGTCATAATCACCTTTACTATGATAAGATCATGCAAGATTATAATATGAATGAGATCTCATGAGAGGGTGGTCAATTCAAACAAGATTTGTCTCAATCAGTTGTTCCACAAGAAAATGTTTCCCTGTGAAGAAAAAATGGTTTGCTAAATGATTTAATGTCATTGCACAGTACGGGTATAATTTAAAGGCTCTATGCATCTTTTCCATTCCTTCATGAGCACTACATTTTTCACTAAATATGAGAATCCTAAAAGTAAAAAATGCACAAGACTGACCACAAAAATTTATGTAGAGGCAGAACATCATTTCCTAATGCCTCCATAAAAGCTTGTTGAGCCAACTCTAGTTCATCATGCTCAAAATGAAGAACCCCGATATTTTTTAACAATTGAATGGGTACTTCTTCTCTACTATTCTTCAAAAGAGAATTTGGCGTCTTAAGGGAATCTAAGGTTGCACTAGAGTTTGACGATATTAATAACTCACCCATCTTGATAAATGCATGAGCATCATGTGGATCTATGTGAGTTTCCTTTTTTTAAAATTTCTAAAGCCTTCTCTGCCTACCCTTGTTGAGCATATATATGGCCTACAAATTTTAAGCTCTCATAATTCTCATGGTGGACCTCTAGAACCTTTTCAAAATTTGAGAGAGAGCTCTTAAGATCTCCCAACTTCAATTGAACCTGTCCACAAAATCTTGTGGCCTATTTTCCATTATTGATGCCATGTAGTATTGGCCAATTGTGTCATAATCACCTTTACTATGATAAGATTGTGCAATATTATAATATGAATGAGATTTCATGAGAGGGTGGTCAGTTGAAACAAGAGTTGTCTTAGTCAACTGTTCCACAAGAAAATGCTACCCTGTGAAGAAAAAATGGTTTGCTAAATGATTCAATGTCATTGCACAGTATAGGTATAATTCAAAGGCTCTATGCATCTTCTCCATTCCTTCATGAACACTACCTTTTTCACTAACTGTGAGAATCCTACAATCAAAAAGTGCACAAAATTGACCATAGATATTTTTCAACAATTTCAAACAACAAAATTTCCAAAAAAATATGTTTAAAGCCTGCAAATAAAATCATGCTAATTTTCAAGAAAAAAAAACATGAGACCACTACTTGCTGCTTACTATTATTATTTGATATATTTTTTTCAAGAATCCGTAGCTTTTTTGAAATCACTTATTTTAGGCTTTTAGCCATAGCAACAAGGAAGTGAACTGTTTGATAAAATGATTTGGTAGACATGTATGAAAAATGTGGTAGTATAGACAAGGCAATGAACTTTGGAAAAAAATTTGGCTCAAAGAAATATGGTCTCATGTTCATGGAATGCCATGACAAGCGAATTGTTATGGATTGTCATGGCATTCCATCACCATGAGACCACATTTCTTTGAGGCATTTTTTCAACCAATTCACTGCCTTGTCTATGCTATTGCTTACTATTATGCTTTGATAGATTTTTTCCAAGCACCCATAGCTTGTTCGAAAGCACTTGTTTTAGGCTTTTAGCCATAGCAACAAGGTAGTGAATTGTTTGATAAAATGTTTTGGTAGACAATATGTATGAAAAATGTGGTAGCATAGACAAGGCAGTGAATTTTTTGAAAAAATTCCTCAAAGAAATGTGGTCTCATGGAATGCCATGACAAGAAAATGAAATTGGTATCTACTCCTAGTTATTAGTTATGCAATGTGAAGTAATTACATAACTACTTAGGTTGACTTTGTAAAAAATATATTGTAATTGAATTTTTTTCATCTATCAACATCTAGTTATTAGTTATGCAGTGTGAAGTAATGCTTTGAGTTTGAAAGATATGCAATGCAATGTAATCAACAATTTGAATATAAACTACAAAAATATATTTTTACAATTCATTAGTTAAACTCTTTATTTTATTTGCTCTTTATAACTCTATTGCTATGGAAATGCCTTTCAATTAAAAAATAGTTTTTGTCTTTTAGTCTACAATTTTTTGTTGTTATGTATAGAACATTACAGATGGATCAATGTCGAAGTTTGACTAGGGATCAATACCATGCATTTGATGAGAGAATAGCCAATGAGATGGACATGGAAAAATATCCATGTCCATGTAATTAATGTCTTGGTGGAAAGGTGAAAAAAAGAAGTGAGATTTATTGACATGTGATAAGATATGGGCATAGTGGTATAAGCCCTTGGAATGTCAATTATTATGAAGATATGATAGAATGGAAGAGTGTGAGAGATGAAGAGGCAACAAACATAGATGAAGTGGCACCAAACATAGATGAAGTGACATCAAACATAGATGAAGAGGTCGCAATGTTATATGAAGGGTTTGAGGTTGATAGAATGTTGAATGAGGTTCTAAACGATGATTGGGAAAAGTTGATGGAGGATGCTTCAAAGCATGTGTATGCTAAGTGCAGGTTAAGTCATTTGACAACAATCCTTCTAATTCTTAACTTGCAAGTAGTGTTTGGTTGGACAAATGAGAGTGTAGATCAGTTATTGGCATTATTAAGTTCATTGTTACCACCTGACTCCACATTGCCAACAAAACATAGTCAATGTAGAAAGGAAATCACTAAGCTAGGCTCAGGATATGAAAAAATCCACACATGTGTGAATGGTTGTGTATTATTTCGCAAGAATCTTCAAACTGAGAGTGAATGTGCAAAATGGCATGAAGCAAGGTATAGATAAGGGTTGAAATCAATTGTGGTTCCTAGAAAGGTTCTTCGCCACTTTTCAGTAATCCCACAATTACTCTAAATGTATAGGTGCAGAGACATTGTTGAACTTATGCAATGGAATGCCCAAAATAAGAGCATTGATGGAGAACAATGACATGTGCCTGATTCTAAGACATGGATGGAATTTGACAATAGATGGGCTGATTTTTCTCAAGATCCTCATAATATAAGGTTGGGTTTGGCTCTCTATGGGTTGAACCCATTCTTATATCAAAGTACTAAATGGTCAACTTGGCCAATGTTTTTAATAAATTATAGCTTGCCTCCATGGTTAGCAACTAAACCATTTTTCTTAATGCTATCATTGATTATATCAGGAAAGAAAAGTGTGAATGCAGATACAATTGATGCTTATCTAGAGCCATTATATTATGAGATAATGGAACTATGGAAAGGAATTGAAGCAATTCAATCTTTAATCGATGGTCATTCAATCAAATTCACTTTAAGAGCTTCCTTATTGTTTATGATTCATGATCTTCCTACATATTGTACATTGTCTGGTCTCAGTGTTCATGGATACCATGGATGTCTTGCTTGCAACTTCAAGGATTTTGTGAGGCACTCAAGAATTTTGTGTAAGTGTATTTATTGTGGACATCATGCTTACCTTCAAATGGATCATCCATATCATCAACAAAAAACACGGTTCAATGGTCAAGAAGAGAATCGTGAAGCACCATTGCTAATAACAGGTGATTACATTGTTGAGAATGTACAAAAAATAATGTCATTTATTGAAAATTATGGTGCTAGTAGTATATATGATCCATGTAATGAAAGTGATGTTAAAAGGTTGTACATATTCTATAATTGTCCATACTTTAAGGATATAGCCATTAGGCATACTGTTGACTTTATGCATACTAAGAAAAATGTAGCCTATGCTATTATAGAAACTCTTTTTGGTGCTTTTGATACTATTTCATCATGTGAAGACTTTCGACAACTAAAGATTCATTGAAATCTTTGGCTTGAAAAATATGATGATGAAAAATATAGAAAACCTGGTGCTCCTTGTGTCTAGACAAATGAACAACGTGCACAATTCTTACAATTGATTTCTCAGACTCACTTTCCCACTAGATATGTACGTAGTAGTATTAGAAGCCAAACTGGCATTAATGGCTTAAGAGGCCTCAAGACCCATGACTATCACCTCATAATGAAGAATATTTTACCTATTGTGGTAAATATATTAAGTTTGGAAAAGGGGCCAATATTGGCAGTTATAAGGTTGGGCCTAATATTAAAGAGAATGAGTTTACATGTATTAGATCCTTTGAACTTTTATAGTTTGAGGGAGAAGGTTGTTGAAGTCCTTTGTCTATTGGAACAGAAATTTCCTCCAACAATTTGTAACATTTCTATGCATATTTTGATACATCTACAATATGAACTAAAGCATTGTGGTCTAGTAAGAACAAGATGGATGTACCCTATAGAATGATATATGAAGGTTTTGAAAAAAATTGTTCATACTAGGGAAAAACCAAAAGGAAACATGTCTAAGGGATATTCAATGCAAGAGGCCATGGGATTTTGCACAGAATATATGAAGGATTTTAAAAATTTCAATCGATGTGTATGTGATGATGACGAAGAAGAGACAGTTGCAGGTGAAGTATTAGAAGACAATGGATGTCACTTCAAGCTATCACATCAATAAAGAAGTGTGATACGTGCCTATCTTGAAAACACATCTTCATTCGATAAGTGGTACAAGTAAAAAAATATGTACACAATAATTTATTTACTCAAATGCATTTACACATTTATATTATCAATCTAGTATTTGTACATTAATATTCTATGTAGAAAATATGAAAAAGATAATCAAGCTTGGATGCAACATCGACCTCAAAGGCACATATGTCATATTGATTTGATTGGAGGTGATTCTTTTCCAAAGTTTGAAGAATGGATTGCTAATGTAGTTAGTGATGCAAAAGAAGAAGGTCAAGATATAACAATGGAGGAAAGTGAGCTTTCACAATCTCCACATTTATGGTCTACACATTTTAGTGGAATGTGGGCCCATGATAGTCATTTACGAGTGGAAGAAAAAGACAAAGGAAAGATAAATTGTGATTGTGTTGTTAGTGTTCAATTTCTTCATGAAACTGAGAAGAAATTTTATGTTGGATTCATCCAACAAATTATTCTAGTGACTATGGTGAAAATAGTCCTATATTATTAAAATGTAGGTGGATAGAACCATCTGCAATACAACTTGATGAGTATGGATTTTTACGTGCAAATATAAGACAATTTTTTATCAGAGATAGATGAGCCATAGGTTTCCCCTCTTCAAATTAACCAATAATTTATAATTGATGATGTAAGAAGCCCAGGATGGTCATATGTCATTCAAATAGAGTCTTGTTCAAAATGAAGATTCATGGAAGTTGTTGATATAATTCCTAATGGGAAATATGTTAATTTACAAGAAACATTCGAAGAAATGGATGAAGATAATGATGGAGTGTTTGAAGAAGACATTTTGATTACCAATGAAGAGATTGGGGGAGAGAATGCATTGCATGTCATAGATGAGGATGAGGAAGAAAATCAAGTAGATGCAGACATGAATGATCAGGATTCTAATCTTGCTGGCAATGCAGATGATTATGATGTTTTTTTTTCACCTTAAGAGGTTAGCTTGTCACCTAAACTTTGGTTATATGTATGGTGTAATTTATTATTGAATATAATAAAGATCTGAGTATAGGTACGCTTATTCACTGTTGTCTTATTGATACATTTATGAATGTAATCATCATTATTTTGCTGGTACTTTGTATACAAAACCTAAGATGTTCATTGCTGATTTGAAGTGTATTTAAAGTTAGGTTCCATCATTCTTCTTAGTTTTCTTACTTTGGTTGAAATTTTAAAATTAATTTTGTTTAGTTAGAATATAATTTATTGTATGTCCTATATGTTTTCTAGATGCAAACAAATAATGAACATCTGTGATTTAATAATAAATATAGATATCTTAACATTAGGTGAACTAAGCCTCCTCATTACAAATAAAGAAATGATCTCCTAGGTCTAACTGACACTGAAAACTAAAACAAAGAGATTGCAAAATTAGAAAATTGTTCAATCTTTTCAATAAAATAATATCTAAAATACTACACATTCATAATAAAATCTAATGCCGCACTATTGCAACAGTCAATAGAGGTATGCAGGGGATGGCAGGACATATAGGTCAATGTACAAATCCTTACCACAATACCATGGCAACCAAATATGAATATTGCAGGAAGGCGGTGAGAACATGTTAACAACTAAAGTAAACCATAGCCCCACAAGGGGTAAATAGTGGTCCATTGCGATATGGCGGTGAACAATCACTCAACCACTAGAATTAACCTATTTTCCCATGGGAGTTCAAAGGGGTGTGTGCAAGGTGGCAATACTATTAACCCTACCTTACTTCTACCCCGCAACGGTCTTGATATGACAAAGCGATATGGTGGTGAACAACCACTCAACTGCTAGAATTAACCCATCATCCTATAGGTGTCCAAAGGAGTGTGTGTGGGGTGTTGGTACTACTAATGCTACCCCGCAACGGTCTTGAAATGAAATAACAGTACTGTGGTACAAGTTGTCAAAGAATTTAATGATTACACCGTTTGATTTCCCAAGATCAAAGGCATGTATTCAAACTTGAAATATGGGTAGATTCTAAAAAAAATTGTATGAATTGAAATTAATAGTGAGGTGACCGAGCTCAATAGAAAATATTACTTGGGACTTGAAAAAAATTTAGCAATCATTCACACAACTTAGCATACCGAAGGCAAGGGAGTTCAAATGGGAAGACTCTAAAGCTAAGAACTGAATTTTATTTTGCATCGGGTAAGTTCACATAAACCCTCTATAGCAAGTGTATAAGAACTAAATTTTATTTTACAAGTAGACACTTAAAGAAATTAAGTAGAGTAAATTCTTCATCATGCCACCCAAAAGAAGTCAACTTACAAGTAAAAAGAAAGAACCATAGTTTCTAAATCAAAGAAGAGGTCCCTACAACAATCCATTTTAGATGTGTTACCTAATTTTGTAGACAAAGGATTCAAAAATATGTTTAAAGATATAGCCCATGGATGTAGAGACCCAATTATCCCTATCTCAGGGTGGGATTTGTTTTGGTACTTCTATGAAAAAAGGGATGACAAGATTCTAGTTTCAAATCCTTGGACCTTAGATTTGGCCAAATTGATAGTCCCAAATGTCTTCGTAGATGTTGAGTTTATTAAAGTATTGGCACAATATTATCAACCAACTACCAGGACTATAATAATGCTAGATGGTTCACCATTAGTGGTGTTGACTAAAGAAGCAATTATAGAGTGTTTTATGTTAAACAAGAAATTTGTCACTAAGATCGACTTGGATAGAAGTGAGGACGATTATAGGAGATTGAGAAAAACCTATAGGAGTGATGAACTTCCTTTACACATAAAAAGGGGTGTAAACAATAGGAGGATACCTATCTCCCCCTCCCAAATTGAGCCATTTTCCATAGAAGACTTTCAAGTATATTTCAAAAGAACTTATTTTTCTTTGTGCCAAGTGCTTGGAATAGATGTTGAAGAGAGGATTCCAACCTATCTCATGATGATGGCATTGAAGATACAAAATCCTGAAGTCAACATTGAGTATGACTTTGTTGCTGAAATTGAGAAAGGGTTACATGAGGGATTTTTGCAAGTAAGAGAGAAACTAGCTCCCATCACTTTCATAAAATACTCCCTATTGTTTCATTTAATATTGTACCAAAACAGAAATAGATGGACTAAAGAATGTGTTTGGGAATGACTGATGATGAAGGGAATAGGTTTCTTTTACAAAACTGGTGTTACATTTGGGATAGTAGATGTAAAAATAGAGATTATGTAATATTTCATGATGATTTCATAGTAAAGGTCATGGCCACTCTTGATCATATTTTACCAATATTTCCTAATAAAATCATGCAAGTATTAATACCTTTAGCATTGAAGCCAGAGTAGGGACACACTCACAATTTTGGTGACTGGTTCTTCTTAGCAAACCAAACATTAATAAGGGTATATGGGTGTCCTCAAGCCCCACATTTTTTACCTAAATTTGTTTCTATTTGAATTGAATTTTTACAATTTATGTGGAAAATGTTATGGATGGAGCAAGATGTTATGAAAAGATAGAAAAAGGGGACATTCCTCCTTGACCTAACTAAATGTGAGGAGTTATATGTAGGGTCTGACACTCTTAAAGAACTGCACAACTATTTGAAGATGGGGTATTCATTTAAGTCATGAGGAGAAAGGATCTTTGATCCTGAAGGGCATATTAATTTTATAAAGAAAACACTTCTCACTAAAGCTGGGATTACCCATGTAATGGATTACGAAGAAGATGTAATAAGAAATTGCTTTACACCTGGTGAAGTTTTTCAGAGAAAGAGGAAGTGGGAAATCATAAAGAGGCTTGAGGAGGAGAAGAAGAAAAGGGACAATGGATTCCAAGGATTCTATATTGAAGAAAAGGATCCTATCAAAAGGATGAATGTAATAATTGAGAACTTTGAAAGATTATATGTTGAACCAGAAAAGAAACCTAAGGGCTAGTCTTCAAAACCCTCCAAGCTTCCCATCAAACCAAGTGGTATTGTAATCAAAGAGCCCTTAACAAACATTGCCACAATACAATTAGAAGCATCACCTGAGTAACCAAGTCCTAAAAGGCATAAGACATATGGAGTGGCCCCCTTAGTGGCATATGAAATAAGTGAAGGAATAGGGGATACTGAAGAGGTAGCCAATGTACTTTTGAATTTTAAATATGATGAAGTTGATCAACCACCGCCTACGCTTGTAATTGATGCTCACAAACTATAAGAAAGGGTGGATGTACATGGGCATAATGATCAAGAGGTGCATGATGATGAAAGGTTGATTGTTGCCCTCAGATTTATTGAAGATGATGAATTTATTCAAACTCTCAAGTTTTAAGGATTTTTGGTTTAAGATGAAAATGAAAGAATTTGAGGAGAGACTCCAAATTAATAAGATGGGCACTGGGGAGTCACAACATGACCAGATTGTTTCCTAGACTCTTGAAAAACTCAGGATTAATGAAATTACTATTAGCCCCCAAGAAGCAAGAAAATTGGTCTTAGAAAGCAATGTACTAATTATTCCTGGGATGGAGTTAAAAAAGATATTCTTAATGGATCAAGTAAGAAGGAAATAATATCCCATGTTGGTTTCTAAATTCAATTAGGATGAGGGAATCAGTGCCACAGGTTACAATCAAAGACTTGAAACCCTAGCCTTTTAGACAAAGCAAAAAAGAAGAGATAAACCAAGATTTATTGATGTTGTAAAAGAAATGAGAGGGACTATCATGGTAAAGACACTTCAAGACACATCAGCATCGGAGGAAGCTACTATGACAATGCACTCAAAAATGTTTTGTAGGGATGTGATTAAATCTATGGATCTTAGATTGGCAGAATATGAGAATGCACAAATTGATATGAATGATGAAGTGAATAGGTTATTCATAGAAAATGTGAAATTGAAAGAGTAGTTGAAGGGTACAGGTCCTTCCCAAAGCACAAAATTAACAGTATACCAACCCCCTTCCATCCATACTGATACAGGTGCAATCACTATTGAACAAATAAATGTGCTAAAATAAGAAATTGAGAAGTTAAAAAAGACTAATGAAGAAATAAAGGAAAGAGCAAAGAGAGAAACCCTCAGGGTATTGGAACAGATCTTGGAGCATAGGGTTAAACTAATTGTGGAAAAATTGTAAAATGTGTATGAATGTTATGTCTCCTTGTCACAAGTAGTTGATCAAATAAAGTCTCATGTACCTATATTGGACCCCTTATTCAAGAAATGGAAACTTGTACATCACACCTTAATGACTTTGTGTGGAATTTTACAAAGGAGTGTTGAGGCCCCTACAACTTTAAAGCCTACTGAGAAAATGGTCTAAATGGTCACAGATGAATTTCAATACATATCTGCATAAGACCAAAAGATCAAGGTAAGAGTGGATTCATTTCACACACTAAAGTAGTGGTTTGTGTCTAAGCTACTAAGGGATGATGATCAACTGAAAGTCTCCAAGGATTGGATAGATGAGTTTAGAAAAATTGTTCCCAATTGCCTCACTAATATACAGAAGGATGGTGACATAAATATTCACTGCCTCAATATAACCTTGGATGGAATAATTGCATTGAATGTTGGATACTCAAAATTCATCACAAATAGTAAAAGGTTATTAGACAACAGATGGAAGAGTCACTTGGCCAACACACAAAAAATCTAGGAGTACAAATGGCCTCATGATTACAGGGTGTACCAATGGGAGCAGATACATCTAGCTCCCCCAAAAGAATAGGCCTTGCAGTGAAGTACCAAGCCTTGTAGGTACTATCATGGAGAGAGGACCTTTCCAGATCTGAATGATCACAGGTACCTTACAATGAGTAACAAACTTATGTTTCTTGCGAGTTCTATGGACTTCAACATCTGATCATTTCTCTTCACTTCTCGTCTTTCATTAATTTTATGTAATCCTATGTAAACAAAGATAATTAAGACTTTATTATTTATGTTAAAAGTGGGTAACTAAAAAAGACACTTTTTGACATGTCGGTCAGAACAAAATTTTGAAACGTATTGTAAAATATTTTTGAAGATCAATAGAATGAAGTTATAATTGGTGGTCAAATTCTAGTTTCAATTTTTTTTTGAAGTGAATTAATGAATGTTATCTTGTTGTCTCTAGTTTGATCTTTCCTTGTTATTTAAATCAATATATCAAGGGTATATTTGGTCTATCAAAACACATTTGTTGTCAAACAATTCATTTTGTACTACATGTTGGTGTCAAATCTTTGATAATTATGGTTAGTTTCATCACATTCAAATTTTGAATTTTAGAAAATTATATATAGTAAATAGATTGATGGTTGTTTGGATAGTGAAATTAGCTCTCTTAGAAATTAACTAAAATATCTTGTCTTGAAATATCTAGAAGTATTATTTTAATTAAAGAGGATTTTGTGGTTATTTTTCTATGATTAACAATGATTTTACAGTGTAGCTGGGTGGCTTTAGAATAGTGGTTTACACTTTCTACGAGGAAGGAAATTTCATATTTTTTCCTTTCACCATATTGAATGGGTTCGGCCAAACCCATGAAAGCCCAAATAAAAAAGCATATTCAAATAGGTTCGGTCGAACATGGGTTCGACCGAACCCCCTTAATATGACAAAAACAAAAAATTGTTTCATTTTAACCTGTCACTTTTACTTGTTCTTTTACCAGTCACTGTCCCTGGTGCGTGCGGTGAACAGAGACCATGACGACGACAAAACAAGGTTTCTCTTTCTGACGAAAGCAAATTTCCGTTCGTCTCTTCAAAGTTCATCATTCCAGTTTGCATATCGAGCACTATTGAGCACTAGGTATTTAAAATTCAATTTTTTTAGAGTTCAAAATGCATCTATTTTTTTAATTTTGAAACCCTAAATGCAATTTTTTAAAAATTTGTTGAATTCAAATTGCATTTGTTTGAAAGTTTTTAAAGCATTTTCAATATAGTATTTTGCTTCCCCGTTTTGCATATATTTTTGTCTTGTTAAACACCTTTCAAGAGAAAAATGAATATCAAAACTATCAACTATCTGTTAGGGGATGAGAGGTCTATAATTTCAATGCATCTACACCTTTTCAATGCATCTACAACATTATTTCAAGTGTCAGAATGCTCCAACATCACCTCCCCATCATCTACCATTTCGTAGTGGACACCTTAACTATCATCCAACTAATAACACAACAAATAAACTAAACACATATGTACTAGACAAACCAAGTTGCATTTTTATTTGCAAAAGTTTAGCCATTAACTTGAGCCTAGACTAGACTTCGCTTTAAACATATCAAGGATATAGATCCAAATGTTATTCTTTTCATTTTGTTTCTTTGGCACACACATTTATATATCCAAATTTAAATATGGTCCCAAGTTGAAATACTTCCAATTAGTTATTTCTCAACAATTTGAGGATGAAATATTAAAATTTTAGAGCTACAGTGTTATATAAAAGAAAATTTTCTAATTCATTTAGATATCAATCCATATGTATCATAGATCAACATATGATTTGATCATTAGAGTATTACATCAACTTTCAAGATTATAAGGATAAAATACCTAGGCACTTGCATTTATATAATTTGGCATGCATTTTAACTTGTTCAATTTTTTTAAATCAATCCAAGGGTTTGAGTAAGGAAAAATGAGTTTCCTCCCAAAGTTAGTGCAAAAAAACATAATAATGGCTCTCAACATAGTCTAAGAAATGGCGATAAATAAATTCCTAAAGACTAGAAGTGTAGGGGTCAAGGTCACAAAATAATTTTAAAACTACAAATTTAGGGTCAAACTTGTAGATGAAAATGTAAATTCCATACATGTAGGAGTGAACCATGAAAGTCATATCTTGGTTTGTTAGGGTGTCATAATATTAAATCTTATAAAAAATCAAGAATCATATCATTGATTATGTACATTACAATAAAATATCTCCATATAACAAATGAAGCTAAAAACCCTAACCCTCTTTGTCAATTCTATAGTGTGCTTGTCTAGTATTTTTAAATTCAATTGTATGTTCTAAGGTAATTTGTGTGTTTACTTATTGTATTTATTTATCCTAGCTAATTAGAAAAGAAAACTCTAAACAAATTATTTTCTTTTCATTTTGGCAAAGCCATTTAATTTGGTATGTCCTACGATTTGGCCATAAAGGTTTTCTTGAATCTTATTTAGTTTTTAGATTTAAGTGCTTTCTCATTGTCTAATTTCTTAATCAAATATAAACATTGTTCGATCCTTATTTCCTTCTAATACCAAAATCATCCTCTTTTCCTAGTAAGAAGTCATAGTTCAATCCCACCATGGTTGTGAATCAAGCTAAAATTGGTATGATTGGGAATATGCATGATACTAAATTTATCATAATGGAGAAGAATCATTTGACCATGAGGCCCTTGTTGAGAAAATGGTAATCAAGATATAGCTTTGATGCACACAACCTTTCTTTGGATCTTGCAAATTTGGCTAGTAATATTAATCCTAGTACAATGATTGATCTCCTTCATATACTATGTTGATTAATAAGCCATGTGGAAAGAAAGTACTTAAAGTTAAATAGGCAAAAGGATAAGCTCAACAATCCCTTTGAGTGATGTGCCATTTTCCCTCCATCCCAAGCTTCTTCTTCATGTATTCCTCCTTATTGTTTTACTCCTATCTATCTTATGCAATTTATTTATCTTATGCAATTTATTTCTCCTTCCACCAAATCTCCCCAAATTTATCCTCTCATTTTTCCTAGATCTCATCTCATGCTTACGTATTATGATGCACATACTTCTTTGTCTCCACATTAGTTCTCATTAGTTTTGTTTACACTTCCCATGTTCCCCTCACTGTGATATTCCTACGCAAGTCTTTGTCACTCCACACTCATTTATTATGTCACGAAAAATTTATACACCACCTTCCATTTCCCATCTTGCCCTTTCATTCATGTCCTTAATCCTAGTGTGCCTCTATCTACCCTTGACATTAATGTTTAAAGGCTTGTTGAGATGAAAAGTAATGTTGATTCCTTACCTAATGGAAACAAAAAAAGACATACATATAAAAATCAAACACAATTCAATTTCTATTGAAAATTTTACATATCCATTTTTTGTTGGATTTTTGGATCCTAGATTTGAGATGCACAATGTTAAAGGAGATCCCATGACACATTCAAGGTTCTTTAGTGCTACATATTTGGATTTTGTGTATGATGATAAGTTATTGGCTAAGTTCTTCCCATGAAATTTAAAATATTATGCTATTAAATGATTGTATTATCTTCCATTTGGGTCTATTTTTTAATATTGAAATTGGTCAATGCAAATATTGGGAATGTTGGATTGAAGTTTATTATTTTAGATTTTTTGACTGTAAACAAGGATCTACAAAGTATATACATTCTTAACATTTGCATGTGCAAGTGAGATGAATGTTAAGAACTAAAGTTGTTAGAGGCTACCACACTTAATTATGGATCTTCTAATGCTTCATCTACATCATCCTACCCTTGTAAATTTGAAAAGAAAAATTATTTCCAAAAGGATAGTAAAAAATAATGGAAATGACCATTGTACAAACTATACATTATAAATGTTTCTAATATTATGACTCTAAAGCCTCCAACTTTTTCCTTTGTAAAATGTGCTTCAAAATTTACTTAGTGCAAACATGATTACACTTCCTCCTATTAGGCCATTAGATAAATCTAAGGTTATTCCCAAAAGATATAATGAGAAAGAATTTTGTTATTAAATTGTAGAGTTAATTGTAATTATACTCAACATTTTATGGGATTAAGGAATAATTGATTAAGGATTTGATTGATAAAAAAAAATTAGGTTGAGGGGGTTAATATTGGGGCAATCCTTCAATTGTTCCTCCTAATGAAAATTTAAATATTTTACACTAAATAAATCTAATAAAATGGTTTTATATGAGGGTCATGAGATTGAGGTACATATACATGTTGACGAGCTTGAAATAATTGATTCACCTACATGTGAGGAATGATTTGTTGGTATTAATAAAAATTATAAGGGTACTTATTCTTCTTCTTATGTACTAGTGATTGACTTTTATAGAAATTTCTATGGACTAACTAGTATTCAAACTTAGGACCTCCCATTTGGTGTTAGGATGCTCTACTATTGAGGTAATGGCTCACATTGTGATGAGTCTTTTTATGGCTTAGGTGTGTATCATTTCTCCAACACACTCCCTTGAGCCACAACATAGGTGTCAAATGCACCTAGCTTGGCTCTAATACCATGTTGAAATTTCCATGAACTAGTTAGGATGCAAATCTCCACCACTAAGCTACCCACCCACTTTATGACAAGTCAATTTACGGTTTAGGTATGCTAATTTTTTCGACACCTTTTTCACATTGTGAGATATTACCAAATAATTATAATGGTCCTTTGGTTTTGTGTGGATCATGAACCATGTAAGGGTGTGTTTATTGATCTTACTCACCAATAAAATGTATGCATTGAACAATTTTTGTTTTATCATCATTTTATAAACAAGCATATGCATATTTGAGGGTTTCTTTAAAATTGACTAATGATATGTTGATTGAGACTATAGGATACATTATTTTACCTTAATTTTTTGGTCTAAAAGATGAGGGAAGTTCTTATTCTATGTCATATTATTTCTTCTTTAGATGTATCTCATATTTTACTTGGGTATCCATGGATAAAGCAATATCAAGCAACATCATCTATGTCATGCCATCAAGGTATCAAATATGTTCACACTAGTAAAGAGGTTACAATTGCAAGAGATCCGTATATGCCTTTATTTTAGATTAAGTCATTTAACCTTAAATAATTTTAAGAACATACTAAGGATCCTCTCATAAGCAAAAGGATTCTTTGCCTAATTTAGAAAATTCTCAAAAGGAAACAATGGTGGGAAAATCAAGACAAGACGTAAACAATTTAGGAAATTCCTAAAGGGTTTCAAATTATTAGAGCCAAAGTAGGTTATATGTAGGTTTTATATTATAAAATGATTCAAGAATCCATAAGGCCACAAAAGAACCATAAGTATTTTGCAAACTGGTCTAGAAACATAAGGGATTGGATATTTTCATTCCAAACATAGCTTTGCTAAAACCATTTTATGTAGCAAGGAAGGATGAGGATTACAAATGATAAATCTATATTTTCTTCATCTTAAAAGGGTCTTCAAACTACTTGGGTATCAAAGAATGATTTACATAATAAAAAGTTGAAAATCTACAAGTAGAAATACCAAGTTACAAAAACAAGAATAATCATTATGGTAATAGAAAGAGATAATGCTTCCTCTTAAAAAACATGTTTATTAAGAGTTCTAATTTACATAGTGTTGAGGAGCACATAATATAA
The DNA here is from genome assembly GCA_007258455.2 of Sequoia sempervirens. Taxonomy (NCBI): domain Eukaryota; kingdom Viridiplantae; phylum Streptophyta; class Pinopsida; order Cupressales; family Cupressaceae; genus Sequoia; species Sequoia sempervirens. Next base: position 911,754,907 of record VDFB02271358.1, read on the forward strand.
TAAACATGATTCAAGTACCAAAACATTAAGTATGATGATTGGGATG
>VDFB02271358.1:911755052-911814468 GCA_007258455.2 Sequoia sempervirens
TCTCTCTCCCACTCCCCCCATCTCTCTCAAGTCTCTCCCTCCTACCCCCTCTCCCCCTCCCCTCTACCCTTTACCCTTGTACACCCCCTACCCTTTATCTCTCTCCCACTCCCCCCCTCTATCTCTAAAAAGTCTCTCCCTCCTACCCACTCTCCCTCTCGAGCTCCTCTACCTTAACCCTTAAACCCTAGGACCCCCTACCCTTTATCTCTCTCCAACTCCCCCCTCTCTCTGTGAAGTATCTCCCTCCTACCAAGGATTAAATTTGATGGTCGACTTTGCCTATCAACAAATTTTTTAATTACGGTTATCTATTCAAGGGTGCCCTTAAAACATTATGATATACCTTAGTGTATGTAAAATTATATATAAATCAAACATATATATCATTATAATTCTATATAAATTTTGACAGTTTATCCAAAATATCTCCTTTTACAATCTTCTTAAAATTTGGATTGTATTCTACAGCAAAAATCTTTAAATACGGTCATATGGCCATCAAATTTAAGCCTTGCCGCCTACCCCCACTCCCTCCATATCTTTCTCATAAGTTATCATTTAAAAACAATATAATTAATATTTATATTAATATTAAAAACAAGGTATTCAACCGAACATCTTTATAATGTTCAGTCGAACCCATTTAAAAATCATTTTTTTATTTTATAGATAGTGGGTTCGGTCGAACCCCTGTTCGACCGAACACTTTTATTTTCTTCGACCAAACATCTGTTCGGCCGAACCCCTGTTTTTTCACCCTTGCTCCCTAAGGCACCAAAATTGCTGAGAATTTTGCACTTCGAAGCTCGATTTGAGAATGAAAATGGAGATCTCAAAAACCCAACTAGTATCAGGTTCCCCTCAAAACGAGCTATCCAACAAATATAATTTTAATATGTTTTGATTATATTATCTATCTGTTTTTTAAGTTTTATTAAATATAGGTTTTTCACTGAAAACAAAACTCTCTATTCTACATAAGTGGAAAAATAGAAGATTATCAAAAAAAAATTTAAAAATATGAGTGCACCAGATATTGGAGTCCTTGATCCAACCAAAAAAAAATTTTGATACATACATTAAAAGTTATGTTATACGGTCGTGTTATGTCTGAATTGTAATTGATCGACTTTGAAACTTGATTAAAGAAAAATATTCAATAAAACTATCTAACCAAGTGGAAGCACTAGATATTGGAGTTAGAAATCTAAATTTGAAAGAATTGGAATTTTATCTTTCAAGGAAAAAAGTTATGGTTATCGATTAATGCGTCACTTTTTAAAAATGTTGTTTTTGAAAAAAACAATTTTCGTGGGAGATGGAAAAAGAAGTGCAATCTGATTCCAAAAAAATTGAAAAAAATATTTTTAGAATTTACAGACAAAATGTGACAAGACTCTAGTTTGCATCATCTTCAAATTCCTCACGGTTTAATCGCTATAGGTGCCCGAATGTGGATATTTTGTTAAAAAAAAAATATCAGTGTCTAGTTTGGCCAAAAATTGTAAACCACTATTGTGGGATCACCCAGCTAACTTGCTATTTTCATTCAAGATACAAGTCATGATCAAAGTCAAGCACATACCAAGAAGATGGTACTCTACTTCAAACCCTCAACCTCACTTAATTTAGTCTACCTACATGGAGATATTAAGGAAGTTGCTAAACACTTAATATATATCATTTGTTGTTTGTGAAGGAGAATCCTGTGAGATCTAATATGGCAGTGGATCAATATCCAGTTTCTTAAGTAAAGATGATGTCATAGTTGGGAAACTTGTTGTGAAACATCACGTTAGTAATTTTTGGATTTTAAGGCTTCCCAGTTAGATATCAAAGATATTTTCTCATCAACTTAATTTGGAATTTATGTATAAACGGATTCTTTCATGGTGCAGGTCTTTACTAAGACAACACATGAACCAAGGTTGACATTTTTGTTGTCCAAGTCTGATGGCAATCTTGGGCTTAGTTTCCAAGAAATTTTTATTGATAATGTTGTTCCAATCAGGTTAGTGTTGATAGCCTTCATTCTATAATATGTCAACTTCATTCTATAATTTGAGTGTATCACCTTTCTTAAATTTTGAATAAGGTTTTGAAATCAAGGATACAATATGCATATTCCAGGCCTATGTTCAACACTCTATTTAAGGCATTTATTGACAAGGCTACAATTTTTTAATTGATTTATATTGTTGTTGTGTTTGGACTTACTTTTGTAAACTTGCAATATACAATGCACTTTTATTCTTTCTAAATTGAGACTAATAGTAATATTGTTGGTTGTATTGAGGCACAACATCATTCATGGTGGAAATAGAAGCATCTTGTTGCTCATATCATATGGCATGTTGCATATAAAGGAGGAAATATTCTAGCTGGGTTATTGTTGACTACATTGAAGGAGAGAGCTTCACATATGGGACACGGTCAACACTCTCCTTGGATTGTACACATTACAACTTACTCTAGGAAGATTATCCACGTTGTAGAAGTTTTAAGATATGAAAGGGGCATGTGCTTGCATTGAAGGGCTTCAAGCATGTGTTTCCACCATTGCAGAAGTGTTTAGGAGAAGTTTCCTTCTTGCAGTCATTTCTGTGCAATATTGTAACTCATATTTTTAGTCTTGTGACTGAAAATAACAATTGTAATACTCTATTATTTCTAAGTTGTAACTATAACACCTTTCTCTTATTAATAAAGTTCAATGATTTTTCCTTCTCAATGGTTATCTTATTGTGTGCAATTGATGATTGATGTGTATTTATGTTTTTAATGCTTAAATCCTCAAATATAAATTAATTAAAATGACTAAATATACTACTAATTGACATCAATTAATAATTAAATTGACTAAATATATTACCAATTGACACAAATAAGTGAATAGTGAATAAATATGAATAGATATTGTAGATAAGGGGGATTCGCTACTCACGAGTTCTCTTCATTCAAAGAGCCTCACAAGGGGAACTACCCAAAACTACCTCAAGGAACAGCGTGAGAGTTTTAGAATCAGAAAGAGTAGGTCACAAATATTTTTTGGATAGATTGAAAAGCTCTCGGCCAAAGGGTGATAGCGTGGAATACAGACGCCAATGTGGCATGCTGACATCTCATACAAACCAGAAAGCAAAAATATCACAGGAAATGGTAAAGTGGCTGCTAGCAATCTAATTATTGAGAAATTCCAGAATGTAGGAAAATGACATAATATGATAAAAATAAAATAAAATAGAAATGATAAAGATAAGGAGAAGAAAGAAAGTGCTCACAACGATGCAAGTGATGAAGCCTCTAGCAAATGAATGTCTTCAAAACCTACATGCGTAATATCTAGAGAAATTGTTGAGGCTGTATAGAGGTTTGCCTCAGTCAAACCCTCGTTTTGGTGTTCCCACCTCCACATACAACCAAATAGATAGAGAGAAATGAACTGAAATGGAAAAAGCATGTTGTTAAAACAAAACCTTCTTTAGGATTAGAACCTGCACCACCAAGTATGAGTGATAAAAAAAATCCCTGCTCGAGGAGGAGAACCTATATCACAAAGTAAGGATGCAAATGATAGGGGATATGGAATCCCAGGATGCTCACAAGAATAAGGAGAGGGAGATAGAGCTTCAAGGCTTAAGGAAGCCAAATGGAGAGAGAAATAGAGCCAAAAGAGCCCAAAGAGTGTTGCAAAGAGGGAGAGCAAGATAGTTGTAAGAGCCAAGAGTGGTGCAAAGAGAGTTGTGAAAGCTTTAGAGAATGTTGTTGTAGCAAGCTATATGGAACTATGCAAGCAAGAGATGGAGAATAGAAGGTTGGAGCCAAATCTAGAGAGAAACTAGAAGTTAGAGACAAAGTGAGAAACCAAACGAGTTGAGGAGATGACTTTTAAGGAGAAAATAGAAGCAAAAAGAAGCTTCTCGGGCGGTTACAAGGCGACCCGAGTTGTTACCACCAACAAAAGAAGCTAACAAGTGGAAAACATGCTAAAAAATTCTTGTTTGAACATTGAAACATCGTAGGATGCTAACGCAGCATGCAAATGTCTATGTGGCATGCTAGTCTCCAGACACATCATGCTACAAAACAACACAAACAGGAAAATCACAAGTTTTGATGCAAAATTGGTGTGCAAGGGTAGTTGTTGAAAAGGGGTGTTGGAACATCCTGAGAAGGGGAAAAAGGCTAATACAGGGGCTAAAGTGAGCCTACACAAGTGTTAAGGGAGTGGACACCAAAGTAGATGCAAGAATGTATGTGAAATTGCAAGGGGTGCAATTTTACGACATTACATTTTTCCCCCACTTTAGCAGGCATCTAAATCTATGCTAATATGCATGCTAAAGGAAATATATTAAACATCAATAACATCATTATTCCAAAAGGATATTGTAGAGGAAGTAGATAACTCTTCAAACCAAGGAAGCATTCCCCCAAGTTGAAGACCTACAAAACAAGCATATTAGACAAGAAAGAACTTGCACCAAACAACAATGTCATAACATAAAAACTAAAGGATTTGAGTCAGAAAAGTGAAAGATACCTTGATGTAGAAGGTTGTCTCAGTACTATGTGCCGTCCCAAAATTAATAAATAACACACTTAGATGAATTCTATAATGAAGGGAGGAATGGCATATACTCAGGATGAAGAAGATGCAAATCTTCGATCTAATATACACAAAAGAGAAGAGAGAGTATTTAAGAGAAAGATGGAGAAGCTAGAAAGGAATTACAATTCTAAGAAAGATGGCTCCATAGGTCCTCGTACCCAAGGTGAGTTTGAAAAAAGTGCATCGAAGGCCCGCAGACCAATGATGGACATATCTCGCAGGATGAAAGCATCTCACATGCCTGTAGACCTGCAAGGAGGTAGCCCCCAAGATATATCACATGATGGAAGCCCTGTGAAGTATGTCCCTTACAGGAACACAGACCTGCAAGAAGGTATCCCCCAAGATCTCTCACATGAACGAAACCTAGAGAAAAAAGTGCCTTACAGGCCCACAGACCTACAAGGAGGCATCCCCCAAGATCTCTCACATGGAGAAAACCAGTATGAAAGCGTATTATAGGCCCATAGGCCTGCAAGGAGGCATCCCCAAAGATCTCTCACATGGAGGAAACCCAAAAAAGGGGACTCCGCAAAGTTAGAAAGTAGCTTCATAGGCGCACCTGCAAAGCAACATGTTAATCTGCAGATAAAACATACCAGAGAACAAAGCAGCCACGCAGGAAAATAAGTTGACAGCCATGTAGACCATTGAAAATTTGGGAACCTTTCAAAGGGGTCCTTCAAGAACCCTTCAAAAGATAGTTGTATGGCTTTTTGTCTTTGCACTTGTTGGAATCCCCTTTGAAAAGCAGCTTGCAATGCCGCATTGTATTGGCTTGATGTGGTGGAAGTTGGTGGTGGTGGGGGTGGTGGTGGATTCGGAATGGCATTTGTGGTGAGCGATAATGTTGTGTTGGTGGATGGTGGTGTTGATGTGGTTGGTCCTTGGGAGACCATAATTTGCAATATTAGGGGGGTGTTTGATGATGTTGCAATTGATTGTGCATTTTTCCTCTGTTGTTGCGATATTGACAACAAATTTTGAGCATTTTGCATAATGCTTTGATTGATATTTGGGATGTTGGTTTGATTGATAGTTGGTAGAGGGGGAAGCCCTAAACCAAGGAGTGGTGTGGATGATGATGGAAATGGTGGAAGAGGTGGAAATGTGAGAGGTACGAGTTCTTGTGAAAATGTTGTGGTGTCGAATATGCCCCCTGGTCCAAACATATCTCCCTCTTGCGAATTTGTGAGGAGAGAAGTTTGAGGTGTTGCGTGGAAAAATGATGATGATGGATCATGATGGAATGTGAGAGGAACATTCTTATGTAATGGGTTTTCGAAGTATGTTTTGTTCCAAGATGGTATTTTCATCCAAGTTTTGATTATTAACAAGGGGGTGTGTTTCAATAGCATTGAGAAATGCATTTCCCTTATTAACATTGGGTTGGGTTGGAGCAAACGATGTCGTGATCTGCAGAATGTTTTGTGTGATGATTTGTGATGGGGGTGTAGATGAGATGGGAATGGTGGATGATATTGGAGGAAAAGATGTCTCCACTATAGTACTCACATCGAAATTTGAAGGTAACTTGGCCCCTTGTTTTGCTAGTTCAAGCATGTATAACGAAGGGTTAAGCCTCATCATGATGTTGATGATTTTATGATTCTCCAGATTTTGGAGCATTTCAGTTATTTCTTCGTGAGACATTCCAAAGGTAAGATCCTCTCCTTGGTTTTCCTCTTGTGGATTTTGTGATGATGAGATGGTCAAAGGATTGCTTGATTCTGTGGGATTCATCTCAACGTTTGTTTGGCTAAGATCACTTGAAGTGGGTGTTTCTTTGTTGGCTTTCATGCTCTTCTTGTATTGAGATCTAGTTTGAACCATAAAACAAGGATCAATTTTTCAAGAATAGGAGAGATGAATCTCTTGGTTCTTTGGATTGATCTTTACTTTATGCCCAAAGTAGAAAATTTTAGGATATCTTGAGGATCGAAAGATGATATGATGATGATGTAAGGGATGAATGTTGCGGATGTTTTTGTCTTTTGATAAATCTTGAAGGAGATACTAGGCTTTTGGGACTTTTGGATATGTTGCGGATTTTTGATTTAGGATTTGGGATTTATCCTTGATTTTGATTTTGATTACTTTTGATTTTGAAAAAATAGACCCTAAGATGTTGGATGATTATCTAAGGGATAGATTTGTTCAAAGGATGATAATTTGAATATGTGCGGGGAGAAGAATGCATCTACCCACACCTATTCAAACAAGATGATAGTTTCACTAAGCATATGAAGAAGGATTCATCTACATATACTAAGCTAAACAAGATGATTTTGATAACTTTGACTAAGCATATGCAAAAGGATGCATCCACACATACCTAGCCAAAGGCGATTTTGATAAATTTTTCAAGGATTTAGTCTCAATGATTTTGATGATTTTTATTTTTCCAAAAAGCCTAGCATTAAGGATGATTTCAAGACTTATCAAAAGGTGATGGTGAGATTATTTTTGTTTTGATGTTTTGAAGGATGGATGAAGAAAAGATTTTTATTTACTTTGATCCTAAGATGAACCTAAAAAAGACACTTTGTTTGCTTAGACCTAGGTATTGAAGAACATGCAAATGCTTCCTAGAGACCTTTATAACCAAAGAATGATTCAATTTGGACATACATTTTCAGATTTCCAACCAATGATTTTCACTTTGGGATTTGAACTCTTTGAGAATCGTGAGGCTTCAACACACATGAAAGTTCATTTTGCTTAGCTTTATTTAATGGCTTTGTTTTACCAAAAACACTTCTTTGATTAAGTTTTCAAACGAAGATGTCCAATGTCTTAATTTCTTCAAATCTCACAAAATATGTTATGTCGAAACTTCATGAACTCAAGGCAAGGGTTTACCTATTGTTTACTTTAGTAGACAAATCGATATGTAATCCAATGTTTAGAAACCTCTAAGGAGGTAAATCCAAAGGGCAAGCAATAACATATGGATTGAGTCAATTGCATTTGTCTCCAAAAAGGTTTGAAATTTGGATGATGATGTTAAGTGTTTGTTTTCGAGATGTTTTCAATCAAGCAATGCATTTTGTAACCCAAGAATAAGTACAACCCTATGGATGTGTAAGACAATATTTGTTGGATTCCCACTTGGACAAGTCCATCTACGCTTATCTTTAGCAAATGGTTAGATGCTTGACCCCACTGGCTCCCCTCCACGGCTCATTAACGTCAATCGGGGCAGCCAAGCATCAACACCCATGAAATTCCCATGGCATGCTTTCAATTTCTACTAGAAGACTGTAAAAGTGTGGGGTGGCTTCAGAACGACCGTTCTTGCACCAACAAATAAATTAAACGATTTTTCAAATTCTAGCACATGGGTTTTAATAAGGACTTTCTGTTCGTGGAGATTGACCCATATGACAAGAGTCTCCTTTCGGATCCATCTTGTCAGAATCAACCGCGTGATATTGGCATTTACTCCAATACCCACATTTATATCTCAGTTGGAAATACTCTTGGATTTAGAGTGTTACCGGTTGAGTCGTTCCCTTGGGTGAGTACTTTTTCCCCAAGGTAGGCCCTCTATTGGGGTAGGCACTCTAAGATAAACAAAAGTGAGTAAAAATAATATTCGTAACTCGATCAATCTTTGTTGGGAACAAAGAGAGAGAATATACGCAATAATGCCCCCACTCACACTCGCACAAGATTTTGTTCAATTTTAAAACCCAAATTGAAGTGTGGAGGTGATTGCTTTATCTCAACCTAAAATCATGAAAAAGGCCTTTTGATTCTCAAGATCGCTATAAAGCGCAAGAGAAGCTTGCGCATACATCCTTTTAAAATGAGGTTAGTTCAAGTAAGCCCTCAAGAAAACAAAGTTGCACTTGTTTTTTTTAAATCCACAAAGAAAAATGTGAGTTCTTTTTAGAGAACCAAAAGACAAATGATAAACATTTTGTTCTATTGTTATCCAAAGAAACAAAATCTAGTATGTTGTGATCCTAATGTTCCATTTTAGCCTTTGCAAGAAATGAAAAGATTATTTTTAAACCCAAATGAAATTAGTATCCTAAGAAAGAAGTGATAACAATTTCTTAAAAGTGTTAAGCAAACACTAAAGTGTTTAAAAACTCTTTAATTTGATGAAATATCCTCCTCATGCCTCTCCTTTCTTCATTTTCAATTTCCAACCTACAAGAGAGAAAACCAGTTAGATTTTGGAAAATACATAGATTAAAAAGCAGAAAACATAAGACAAATTGATCATTAATCAAAAAGCACGTGCTAAAATTTAATTTCAACTTTTTACTCCCTCCTAGTGGCGCAACCTGTGACTGCGTCGGAGTTTGATTTTTCAGCGATGCTCTTAGAGCACTGCTTACTAGTCAATGTCACTCTATTTCGGGACAGTGAGCTCAACTGCGTCATAGTTTTTTTCCAGTGTCGCAGTTTGATATTTTTGAAAATTCCTCTGAGTCAAACAGTCAAGCAGCAGAGTTTAGAATTTAATTTTTTTGAGTGGGAAGAGTCCAGTGTCCCACTTTGAGTTTCCCGCGGTGCTATATAGCGACACTGAAGAGTCAGCGGTGCCGAAACAGCGACGCTAAGCTCTCAACATTGGAATTTTCTATGTATAAGCGAAAATGTGAAAATTTTAGGAAAAAGTGATTGAAGATGAGATGTAGCCCTCCTTCTAGCGCCAAATATGCGAGCCCCAATCCTAATACCTATAAAACACAATGAATAAATCCATTAAGTTAGATATTACAAGCATGAACAAGGATTCCCCATGAAATCCATTTACAAACTTCAAATTAGGAAAGAAAACAATGAAGAACACAATAAAACAAGAAAATATAGATTCAATCCTAATTAGAATAGCAAACACATGGTCCCATGGGGGAACTGGTGCCAATTTGATGTGAAAATCGACCCTTTCCCAATTCCTAAGATGCAAGCTTGATATGTTGATGATGATTGATCCACTTTGTTGATGAAGGATGAGAGCTCCAAGCCAAAAATCTGCAAAAACCTAACTAAGAACTCAATGGTGATGGATGGAAATGGCTAACTATTTTAGTATAGTAACTTTGCATAATTTGTGGATGATCAAATGAGGATATGAGCACTTTATTTATATAATTCCAAGATGGATGAATGTCTAAATTTGAGCAATGTGGGACTAACATTCATCCAATGGCATGATGCCACTTGTCAATCTATGAGTGCATGGAGGATGTGCAAGATTTGGGGATTGTGCCAATAAATGCATATTTTTGAATTTCAAATTTGTTGAAATGACTTGTAAGAGGGAAGGGAAATTGCAATAAATGCCACTTGGCTCAACGAAAAGGACATGTAAGATGAATTTATTGCCTTGTTGGATGTACATGTTGACTTGGAATTTTTTGAATTCAAATTTGGAGAATATTCCCAAAAGATGCCTTGTGAGGAAAATAGGGATTTAATAAATGAATTAAATCTATTTTCATGTGCAACTTGCAAAATCTAGAGGATGGGACATGATAAGAAGTAAATTAATCAAGGGTTAATTAATTTAATGAGAGATTAGATGATGTGACCTATTTGACTCAAATTCATAGATTTATTTAAATCAAATAAGAGAGGAATATGATAAGAGATTAATTAAATAAAGATTTTTTATTTATTTAATTTAAAAGAGATGGTGTTAGATTAAATCAAATAAGGTTTTAATTTATTTAATTTAATAGATAGACTTTAGGGATTTAATCAAATAAAATTAATTATTTAATTAAATAGGGATAATTAGATCAGATGATTGATTTAATTAACAAAGGAGAGTGACTTAATTAGATAAAATGGTTTATTTAATTAAGAGAGAGAAATTGATGAATTTAATCAGATAAGGAGATTTTTATTAAATGGTTAGACCGAGGGATGATTCAGGATGAAACGGTGTTAGTAGTTAGGATCATATGCACAATGTCAATCGGTATATTTTACGTGTCTATAGGAAGCAACCCTTTCTCTTGTGGAGAAAAGTTTGATTGCTCACAAGAAGAAGACATGAAGATAGGAGACAATGGAGGATGAATCAATCCAAGAGAACGAGGTTGAGCAGGATTCGTGCCAATGTTAACCATTTTAATAGAGGCATAATCATCTTCCTCAGAAGGAGGATCAACATTAAGAACATTACAATTTACATCCACCTTATCCCATGATACAAAAGAATGGCCATCTTTGATAGCAGGTTCAAATGATGTTATTGGAAGGGCTAAGTGGATCGGGTTGACTTTATATTCCCCACTGAAGGGTTCAGTAAAGTCTAAGGAACCCCAATCATCACCAAGACATGTATTTTCTTGAGAAGTAGAAAGACCGGACTTACGATCTCTCACTTTAGAAGAATCATCTTCAGAGATATCTATCTCAATAGTATCCTTTGTAGTAGGTACTGTTGGAGTAAACATCGACACATTGGAAGACACTAAAGGAATAAGAGTAGGCAAAACCAAAACTTAACCAATAACTGCCATCTCACATAAGCACATAGCATCAGGGTTAGCCTTAACTATGACTACTTGGTTGTTACAAATGAACTTAATAGATTTATGTAAGGTAGACGGGACTACACCCATATCATGAATCCATGATCTACCAAGAAGAAGGTTATAAGGTAACTTTTCTGATATAACATATACAAGGGTACGTACAATAACGGGTCCCAACCTCAAAGGCAAGATTATCGTGCCTAGGGCTTGTCAACCAACATTATCGAACCCACGAATAACAACAAAAGAAGCATTAAGAGAAGATGAATCAATATTAATCTTAGGAAATAGATCAATGCTACATATATTGAGCACCGAACCAACATCAACAAGAGTACATCTAATGCCAATATTATTAATGTTAACTATAATCATTAGAGGGTCCTCTTGCTTTTGTTCTTCTGGAGATAGGAGTTCCTATGGATAGAATGTAATATTCGATGAATCTGCATGAATATGAGCTATCAACGCATCAAAATTTTTAGGCCTAGCAGAGGTAGGCAAGAGGATCTTTTGCAAGGCTTCCTAAAGCATACCTTGATAAATTGGAGTAGACTAAAGCAAGTCACATAGTGAGATCTTAGCTGGAGTAACTTGGAGTTGCTCGACAAGATCATAATCACTAGGTGATTTAGTTGTAGGTTTAGGTGCTTGAGGAAGGCTTGGTTATTTATTCATACTATTCTCATAAGCATGGGCTATCGCTCTGTAAGAGGGAACCATAAAAAAACCAAGAGAATCACTCTCAGATTGAATACCATTAATAGAACAAATCCTTTTAGGAGGACTAGCTGGAGTCAAATAAATAACAGGTCTCTTAGGCCTTTGAGGGGAAACGAAACATAGATTATATTTAAAAAATCATCACAACTCTAGTGGAATAATTATTTGAAAACACATTCTCAACATCGATCCAAGGAGGATCAAATGTGGAAGGATATTCATCATTCGCTAATGCATCATCTCTAGAAGAGAGTGCATCAGAAAAAAGACGAGATTCATCACTCACCAACGCAAAATCTCTAGAAGAGCATACATTGGGATGTAAAGGAGATTCATCATTCACAAGTGCAACGTCTCTACAAGAGAGTGCATTGGAATGAAGAAGAGATTCATCATTCACCAATGCAATGTCTCTAAAAGAGAGTGCATTGGGATGAAAAGATTCATCATTCACTAATTTTCATCTCTAGAAGAGAGTGCATTGGAATGAAGAGAAGGTAGTGTAACATTAAGAAAGGTATCAATTATTTCATCTTCTTGCAACAAGATATCCTCCGAAGCAAGAGGAATCTCATGAGAAGGATCAAAATACAAACTGACATGGGCAAAGCCAAGTCACTATCACATGCATGCAATGGAATATAAATAAAATTTTGAAAAAAATTAGATACTAAACTAATAAAATAAGATATTAAATTCATTTTGGTGACAAAACTAAGAAAAACTAAAAATTTAGATTTTTTAGATTTTTTCGGTATTTTCTAGGTTCTAGTAATTTGTGTTTTTGGAGGTCTTTGGAGCAGGATTTGAGGTCAAAACTTGTGTTGGTCACTAAAATTCAATAGACAAAGGCATAGTATTTTAGGGACTAAACTAGTTCTCTTGGAGACCTTTCCAACAGTGAAAACGACTCTGAATTCTTAGCACCAAATCAAAAGTTATGACCCCACCAAGTAGGGGGAAGTAAATTCCTAGTTTTTTGAAAAAAATTGCTCTTTACGTCGGATTCACCAAAATGTAGAGAAGGGGGACTCGCTACTCACAAGTTCTCTTCATTCAGAGAGCCTCATGGGATGAAGTACCCTAAACTACCAAAAGGAACAACGTGAGAGTTCCAAAATCAAAAAGAGCAAGTCACAAAGATCTTTTGGACAGATTGACAAGCTCTTGGCCAAAGGGTGATAGCGCGGAATACATATGATAGCACAACGCACTAGCATCCCTTACGAACCAGAAAGCGAGAATATCACAAAAAATGGAAAAATGATTGCTAGCAATCTAATTACTGAGAAATTACAGAATGTAGGAAAATGATAGAATATGATTGAACAGTTGATTTTTGGTTCTTAGGGCTTCTCTAGATCTTCTAGGGTTTATCACCTAAAAGGAGAGAAGTAGGCCAAAAATGCTAATGGTTCATTCAATTTAATGTTATGTGTGATGTTTTCTAACCTAAATGAAGCTAACTAAATGCAATTGATTGATCTAAATGAATGAAAACGAATGCAAAAGTGCAATTAAAGCTATGTTTGAAAACACATTGTGATATGAAAACAACTAAGTAAATGAAGAAATTATGCAGAACAGAAAGGAACAGGATGAATCTGAGTGCACCTGGATGAAGTGTGATGAATCTGAAGTGTTCTAGATGCTGATGGAAATTACTGATTTTTCGTAGTGGGACTCCTTCACCCACGGTGGCGAATTAGTCCTACTCCTGGTGAAAAACTGTCGAAGCAAGTTTATGTTTGTCAGGATCTGAAATTTGACAAAATTCAGATTTTTTAGTCCTAAGGTGGGACTCATTTTCCATAGGTGGTGAATCAATCCTCTCCCAAATTTTTGAAAGATTAGGAGACAACTCTACAACACTAGATCTGGAAGTATGCTTGTTGAGTTGCCAAAGTCAATTCTGCAAAAAATAGACAAAAAACCTTCTTCAAGCTTGAAATAGACTTAAGTTGACTTGAAGCACCTAGTTGACTTGTAAACCAATCTTCAACACCAATTTTTTTGTCACATCTACATACCTAGGTCTGCAAACAAACATGCAATAGGGAAAAATGGTTTAAGGTTAGTGAATAGGGGTTGCCTTGGTCAAACCCCACTTTTGGTAATCAAACCTTCAATAAAGTAATGAAATGCAAATGAATGACAAACTAACAACATGCAATTGCTATTAACTTACCAAACCCTTGATGATGCAATTCTGAAGTAATGTCAATGGCTGCTTCAAAGTGCTTGAATCGTGCTTGAATAGTGCTTGAATTGATGTTGTAAAATGCTTGAATACCTGAATGAATAAGTGGATAAGTGAACTTGATGAATGGGCCCTAGAATGAGATGAAAATCATTTATTTATACACTCTTGTGCCTTAGTTACCTGTTCATACCTCATCACAGGTTGAAATCAAGTGATTTTGAATAAAATCCCGAAAGGAAATTTAAAATATTTTGAATTTGGGGCCAAGGGGGACTCATTCGCCACCCATGGTGAATGGGTCCCACCTAGGACCTAAACACAAGTGTCAAGAAATATGTTGTATTTAATGTTGTTTTCCAGGATAATACTCAAAAATGCACTTAATTAAGCATATGAGAGCATAAAGGGGTCAAATAAAGCATGAGAAAGGGATAAATAGTGATGATGTGCCTAGAAAAGCATGAAAGCTTGTTACAAGACTTTACAACACTTCAAAATAGGGCTTGTTGATGAATAAAAAGGTGATTTTTAGGTGAATTGTAATTAATAGAATCTAGAAGAATGTAGAAATGTCTTACAACACTTCACAACACCTTCACAAGATGTCATTCTTTGAGTTTTAGTACCTAAATAAGCATGTTCAAGCCATGTTACAACATAAAATCAAAGCAGCATAGTTCCAACACCATGAAACAAGACCTAAAAGGCCAAGAAAATGATAAGGGGCCATTTTTCTATGATGCATTTAGCCCCCACTTTAGTGAAAGGATGAACTTGCTTCAAACTCACACTAAAGTAGCCATGAACATTGAAAGTTGGGTTCAAATGCACTTATGCTAGCAATATGGAATACAATGATCAAGAGGGATGATAAAGCCCCCAGGATAAAGATCCCATGGAAAACTAGACATAAGGACAAAGGAACACACAAGTGTTGAGGTGAATCGGATGAAGAAGAGAATGTGTAATCTCTCTAGGGCGATAGAACACATGATGGTCTGTCGGGTGAGAAGGCCCAAATGTACTCACTCTGGGGCCACAAAACTAGTTGTCCGTGGGGTGAGAAATCCAAAAAAGGTAAGATACATATGCTAGTTGGTATGCACTCACAAACACAAAAGTGGCTATGGGGAAAAGTCATGCTACTAGGTGGGCTTCCCGCTCAACCATGCCAAAGTTATACCCATTTATAACTTTAACAAGGTGCCACAATGAAACAAATGCTATGAATAAAAAGAAAGGTACCACGGTCATGCAAGCTGTGTTATGCAAGGCGGTAAAAATTCAAAAAATGTAAAGTGCAAAAATGCAAAGTGTAAAAGTGTAAAATGTTCAAAGGAGTCTTGTTCAATTCATGCAAGGTCAGTCACTTAGGGAACATTGTGTCTAATGTCCCCAAGAGAGGACCGATCAAAGAATAGTATATTCACAACTTAGGGGATGTAGTGTGTTGCATCAAGCCACCAAGAGGAATGTAATATGCTAAGATAGATCACACTTATGAAGGACATCACACCCAATATCATCCACAAAGTGATGAACACATCATGTAAACGACAAGGCTGCACTAGGAACCAAGAATGCAAATGCAATAATGGTAATGTATATCCCCCACTTTAAAGGAATTGCTACACATCGTTCTATGAGAAATTACTTTAAAGTAGAGAAGAAAAGAAAAAGAAAAAAGAAAACAAGACATGAGAGCCAACTTGGAAAGCCCTATGCCAAATCATATGTTTTGAAGTTAGGCTGCATCATTTCAAGGAAAAATGAAAAGCAAAGAAAGGGAGTTGCCCCCCAGAAAAGAAAGCACAACAAACACATAAGGGATCTATGGATTTGGGGTCAGTATGTTCGTTGCTGCAATATTTTTATGAAAGAGAGTGGAATTGTCAACATTCCCCAAAGCACATAAAACTATAAGAATGACAACAGAGATAAAAAACAAACAAAAAAGAAAGTCCGTTTTGGGTCAACATGGAAGAGACATTGTGGTCTCGACGCTTTGCATTGTCCCCAAAAGGAAAACAAAAGTGAAACGAAAAATGAAAAAAAGGCAAAAGAAAATGAAAAATCTTTTGGGTCAACATGAAGGAGACATTTTGGTCTCAATGCTTTGCATCATCCCCAAAAGGAAAACACAAAACAAAAGCGAAAAAATGATAATGTACGACATATAGAAGAAGGGAGAGATACAAATAGAAGAAGTGTACAAAGAGAGGGTATATCAAATGCATAATATGGGGGAACACCACACACACATGAAAAGAAAAGAAAAAAGAAAAAAAAAAGAACTAGTTAGGCAAATGCAAGTCAACCATTTAACAGGTCATCCGCCTCCCAATCATGTTCAGTGTAATGCGATGGTGGTTGATTGTCCAAAGGAAGAATGGAAAGCGTCAAACCAGGAGTCGTACTAGGTTCTTCACTTGGTGAAGAGGATGTATCATTTAAGCTCATTGTAGATGAAAATAAAGAATTTAAATCGTTATGCACTTATTCATCTATTTTTGCTCTCGTCGCATCATCATCATCATCATCATCATCAAGATTAATGACAACAGGAGGACGAAGGGTAATTTCTAAGGATGGATGGATCAAACACAGAGGCTATTGCATTGGTTCAATTTGTTGTGAAGGTTGCATGGGACTATCGTGTGGCAAGTCAGGAGAAGAAGGGTGGTCATCCATTACTTCAGTCAAAGGTAAAGGTTGATTTTCTTTATCTTCTTCTAGGCAAGATCGACGAGCAAGGAGAAGATGATGACGCCTCCATTCCCTAGCATTGCATTTTCATTTAATTTTGTTTTGGAGTTGTTGAGTTGTAAGAGCGGATTGAGGAATCATAGGTTCTTCCATTTTTAAAGAGGGAAGAATGGTAGAAAATGAAGAGGATGGATCAACCACTTTGTCTTTCTCTGTATACACTTGTTTAAGGCAAGGAGGCATGAAAAGAGTGGTTTCATTTTCCCTTGGTCATTTAAACGATGGTGGGGAAGTATCAAGGGGTGGTTGTTCAGGAGGTTATATGGTTTGCTCAATGTCAAACTCAGGTTGAAGAATGGTTTCATCTATGATAGGAGGTGTGGAAGTGGATGGGGACGAGTTACGAAGAGAAAATTTGGTGATCTTTTTGACTTTAAACTTTTGATAGGTTATGAAAAAGAATTCCTTTCGAGGTGTGATAGGTTCCATGGGTGTAGGCCAAAAGGCTTCTAATGAAAAGTTACCTTTGGAAGATAAAGGATTAAAGCTACTATGATGTATGGTGACTATCTCATTTTCATGTGGAAACTTCAAACACTTGTGAACAACTAATGAGACCACTTTCATTGAGTGAAGCTAAGGGTGGCCTAGCCATAAATGAAATTGGTTAGATTGCGGAATAATTGAAAATGCATTACCTCTGAAGTTTTAGGTCCTATTTGTAAGGGTAGCATGATCAATCCAATCATAGGGCATGCAAAACCATTATGTGTCTTAATCCATGCAATTGGTTTATTATATTCATCTTGATATAGCTCATGTAATACTAGAAACTCCTTTGTGATCACATTCTTGCCACAAGCGGGATCTATTAATATCCCAATAGTGGGCTTATTATAGATTCTACCAGCTATGTAAAGAGGACCATTGGGAAGTTTTTATAGTATGTTTGTAGAAGAAAAAGTGATATCAAGAGATTTTGTGGTTTGGCCCTTATGAGGGATAAAATCTATCATAGCTACTAGTGCATCTAGAGGACTTTCCGTAGTAATAGAGGGAGGTGCATCATGTTTTTCATTGTTTGTATCAACATTCATTACATCAGTGGTATGTTTAGGCATGGGATTAGTGAAAATCTGCAAATTATGGTTAGGGGGTGCAACAGACTTATTGCCTTGATCATTAACACCCATAATGGATAGATGGCCTAAATCAATGAGGTCTTGAACTAGATGTTTTAGACACTTGCAGTGTTTAGTTTCATGTCCATTCTAGTGATGAAAGTGACAAAAGGCAGTACATTTGAACGTGGGTGGTAAAGGTTGGTTTGGATCAAGCAGTCGGACAGGTGGCAAAGTGAGCAGGAATTGTTGAATTAAGTGGTTCATTGTATTATGAAGGGTATTGGGTAGGGGAGTAAACTATCTCTTCGAGTTCCCATAGGTATAAGGCACCGCTACTTTAACAACTGCCACTTGATTTGGAACAGATTGGGTTGGCTATGGTTGAGGTTAAGGAGGCGGATTCAACTAGAAAAATCATCTATTTGGTTTGCGGAAGTTTTGTTGGTTATTTTGATTTTGACTGTCGTGTTCAAGTTTGTCAGCTCAATGAGAAGTAGATTTTGAATCACGAATTGAAACCAAATTATGGTATTCACACAAGTTTGTGCATAAATTCATAAACGAAGGGAATTTCATCATTGTTAATTTATCCTGAAGGTGTGTGTGTAATTTTTCGATAAACATCTTTTAAAGATGTGCATCAAGAATCTTGACATCAATTTGAGCATACACAAAATGGTATCATGAGATAAAATTCATGGCATTTTCATCTGTGTTTTGTCTACATCACATAAGGTCAGCCATTGTCTTTTTAGGTGTCATGTGAACTTGAAAGTGACTTATGAAAGCATCCGCCAATTCATTGAATTAATGGATGGAATGATTAGGAAAGTTAGAAAACCATTCTAAGGCAAAGTCTTTCAAGGTCCTTGGAAACAGTTTGGCTAACATTTTATCATCAATGACGAAGTCACTACACAAAGTTGTATAGGCATTAACATGGTTGACAGGGTCTCCTTTTCCTCCATATTTCTCAAACCGAGGCATTTCTATCCCTTGTGGCATCGGGATATGTAATATTTCTAAGGATAAGGGGATACTACGGATATGATATGTAGGTGGAGTAGAGTGACCTTGGCTAATGGTGGAAAGTTGATGTTGCATGGATGAAACGGTGGTAAGGAGTTGTGTAAGAAGGGGATCAGGGTATGTGGGTTGAGGTGGAAGGGAAAATGATGATGGAGTGTAAGTGATGTTAGGTGAAGTGAAAGGAATACTATGAGGTGTGACAGTGGTGGAAGGGACTTGTGATGCCACCAAGGAAGTAGGAATGTTAGCGGAAATCAGGAAAGAAGTAACCTGATGCATAGTTGTATGGACTTGCAAATTGGTATAAGTTGGGATGGAAGCTATGGTTGAAGGGGGAGGAACTTGAGGTCCTCCTTGGCCTACAGGAATGGTTGCAGATTGGGTATTAGAAAAGGCATGTTTATTGTAAATCTCAAAATTATCTTCATCACTTGCAAGCCATCATCACTTTCAATCAAACGATGAAAATTGTCAATGGCGAGTATGGTGGTTTGGGAAATGTTTTCAAGGGAAAATTCTTGTTGTAAATGTGAAGATTCTTCATGAATACTAATGACCTTGTCTTGAGGGAGAGAGTTATTTTTGTTGTCAACATTCATTGGATGGAAACGTGAAAGGATGGAAGTGGTATGATCAATTCCTAATGCACCATTTTCCATACTAGGAGTATGAGCTCTTGAGATCCCAAGGTCCACAACAAAAATGTTATCGTGGGAAGCCATGAGTCTAGAACTTCATCTCACCAAAGTATTATCAATGGGGCACCAAACACTCATGCAAGTACCACAAAGGGTGAATGCAAATGCAAAATAATCTAAGGGTGTGAAATGAAAATAAAATAAATGCTACTAATTGTAATAGAGATCTAACTACAGAAAACAAAAATGCAGCCAAATGTCAGATAAGTGCTAAAAATGTTGTTTAACAAGTGCAAAGGGACTGATTCGCCCTGGGTGGCGAATGAGTCCCAATATGCAAATTTTTTGTACTTTTCATAAATTTTAAGATGATTTTAATGTCCTGTAGAATGAAAACAATGATGCAGAATGCAGACTTTCTATTTTTTCAATGAGATGCAATGCAAAAATGAAATCTAAATGAAGCTTTCACTAATGCAAGATAAAACGTTCTAGAATGCAAAAACAAGCAATGTACTAATTGAATGTTAATGCACATGCAAACTAGAATGAAATGTGAAATAAAAAATTCAAAGTGCTCAAATGTCGGGTTCACCAAAATGAATTGTTGATTTTTTGTTCCTAGGGCTTCTCTAGCTCTTCTAGGGTTTTTCACCTAAAAGGAGAGAAGTAGGCCAAAAATGCTAATGGTTCATTCAATTTAATGCTATGTGTGATGTTGTCTAACCTAAATGCAATTGATTGATCTAAATGAATGAAAACAAATGCAAAAGTGAAATTAAAGCTATGTTGGAAAACACATTGTGATATGCAAACAACTAAGTAAATGAAGAAATTATGCAGAACAAAAAGGAACAGGATAAATTTGAGTGCACATGGATGAAGTGTGATGAATCTACAGTGTTCTGGATACTAATGGAAATTATTGATTTTTCACAATGGGACTCATTTGCCCACGGTGAATAATTAGTCCTACTCTTGGTGAAAAACTATCAGAAGCAAGTTTCTGTCTGTCGAGATCCGAAATCTGACAAAATTCAGATTTTCAGTCCTAAGGCGGGACTCATTAGCCATAGGTGGCGAATCAGTCCTCTCCCAAATTTTTGAAAAATCAGGAGACAACTCTACAACACCAGATCTAGAAAAATCTGCTTGTCGGGTTGCCGAAGTCAATTCTACAGAAAACCTTCTTCTAGCTTGAAATAGACTTAAGTTAACTTGAACCACCTAGTTGACTTGTAAACCAATCTTCAACACCAAAAATCTTGTCAAATTTGCATACCTAGGTCTGCAAACAAACATGCAATAGGGAAAAATGGTTTAAGGTTAGTGAATAGGCGTTTGCCTTGGTCAAACCCTACTTTTGGTAATCAAACCTTCAATAAAGTAATGAAATGCAAAGGAATGATAAACTAACAACATGCAATTGCTATTAACTTACCAAACCCTTGATGATGCAATTATGAAGTAATGTCAATGGTTGCTTCAAAGTGCTTGAATAGTGCTTGAATTAATGTTGTAAAATGCTTGAATACCTGAATGAATAGGTGGATAAGTGAACTTGATGAATGGGCCCTAGAATGAGATGAAAATCATTTATTTATACAAGCTTGTGCCTTAGTTACCCATCCATACCTCATCACAAGCAGACATCAAGTGATTTTGAATAAAATCCCAAAAGGAAATTTAAAATATTTCAAATTTGGGGCCAAGGGGGACTCATTCACCACCCATGGCGAATGGGTCCCACCTAGGACCTAAAAACAAGTGTTAGGAAATATGTTGTATTTAATGTTGTTTGTCAGGATAATACTCAAAAATACACTTAATTAAGCATATGAGAGCATAAAGGGGCCAAATAAAGCATGAGAAAGGGATAAATAGTGAAGATGTGCTTAGAAAAGCGTGAAATCTTGTTACAAGACTTTACAACACTTCAAAATAGGGCTTGTTGATGAATAAAAAGGTGATTTTTAGGTGAATTGTAATGAATAGAGTCTAGAAGAATGTAGAAATGTCTTACAAAATTTCACAACACCTTCACAAGACATTGTTCTTTGAGTTTTAGTACCTAAATAAGCATGTTCAAGCCATGTTGCAACATAAAATCAAAGCAACATAGTTCCAACACCATGAAACAAGACCTAAAAGACCATGAAAATGACAAGGGGCCATTTTTCTATGGCACAATGATAAAACTAAACTCAAATAGAAATGATAAAGATAAGGAGAAGAAAGAAAGTGCTCAAAACCATGCAAGTGATAAAGCCTCCAGCAAATGAATGTCTTCAAAACCCGCATGCATAATATCTAGAGAAATTGTTGGGGTTGTATAGGGGTTTGCATCAGTCAAACCCCCATTTTGGTGTTCCCACCTCCACAAATAGGAAAATAAATACACATAAATGAACTGAAATGGACAAAACGTGTGGTGAAAGAAAACCCTGCTTCAAGAGTACAACACGCACCACCAAGTATGAGTGATAAAAGCAATCCCTGCTTGAGGAGGAGAACCTATATCATGAAGTAAGGATAAAAATGATAGGGAATATGGAATCCCGAGATGCTCACAAGAATAAGGAGAGGGAGATAGAGCTGCAAGGCTTAAGGAAGCCAAATGGAGAGAGAAATAGAGTTGCAAGAGCCAAAAGAGTGTTGCAAAGAGGGAGAGCAAGATAGTTGCAAGAGCCAAGAGTGGTGCGAAGAGAGTTGTGAAATCTTTAGAGAATATTGTTGTAGCAAGCTATATGGAAATGTGCAAGCAAGAGATGGAGAATAGAAGGTTGGAGCCAAAGCTAGAGAGAAACTGGAAGAAGTTAGAGACAGAGGGAGAGACCAAATGAGTTTAGATGAATTTTAAGGAGAGAAGAGAAGCAAAAAGAAGCTTCTCGAGTGGTTACAAGGTGACCTAAGCCGTTACCACTGACAAAAGAAGCTAAGAAGTGGAAAACATGCTTGGAAATGCTTGTTTGAATGTTGAAATGTCGCAAGAAGCTAGTGTGGTGTGCTAGTGTCCAAACACATCACACTACAAAACAACATGAATGTGAAAATCACAAGTTTTGACGCAAAGCTGACGTGCAAGGGTAGCTATTGAAAAGGGGTGTTGGAGCATCTTGAGAGGGTAAAAAGGCTGATCTAGGGGCTAAAATGAGCCTACACAAGTGCTAAGGGAGTGGACACCAAAGAAAATGCAAGAATGTATGTGAAATTACAAGGGGTGCAATTTTATGACATTACAGATATATACTACCAAATTGATCAAAATGATGATTAAAATTAATGACTACATACACTACCAATGCACATAAATCGGTGAATAAAAATGACTAAATAAGTGACCAATTAACAACAATCAATGACTAAATACATCAGTGAATAAAAAAATGACTAAATAAGTGACCAGATTACAACAATCAATGACTAAATCAACAGCTAAATAAGTGACCAATTAAATATATCAGTGAATAAAAAATGACTAAATAAGTGACTAGATTACAGTAATCAATGACTAAATCAACGACTAAATATATCAATGAAAAAAAATGACTAAATAAGTGACCAGATTATAACAAGCAATGACTAAATCAATGACTAAATAGATCATTGGAAAAAAATGACTAAATAAGTGACCAGATTACATCAATCAATGACTTAATATACTACCAAATTGATCAATCAAAACAACCAATAAATGACTAAAAATGGTTTAGTCATCAATCTGGTCGCATTATATATGATTGCAAATAAACTATTAATGGTCATGTGACAAAGTTCAGTCATTTATAAGCAATTTTTAGTAGTTTTTTAGTAGTTTATTGTTGTTTTTGTACTAGTGCATTTAGCCGAGATATTTTGTATTCTTCATCAGTGATCAAATTCTGCAATGACACTCATAGTGAAGGAAGCTCGACCTCGACGGGTAGGATGGCTTTTGATCCATAGACCAAGGAGAATGGGTTTGCACCTATTAGCATGTGGATACTAGATCAATAGGCCCATAGGGCGAGATTTAAGTGTAAATTCCAGTCACGACTAGCTTCATTGACCATTTTCTTTAGGATTTTAGAATGGTCTTGTATGTAGCCTCAACTTGACCATTGCCCTAGGCGTAATACGGGGTAGAGAATCAATGTTGGATGTTGAATCTTTGACATAGCTCTTTCACATCATTATTCTTGAAGGGTGTTGCATTGTCAGAGATAAGGGTTTGTGAAACACCATAACGAAAGATAAGGTAATTCAAGATAAATTTGGCAATCTACTTTCCCATTATGTAGGTCATAGGAATGGCTTCTACCCATTTGGTAAAGTATTCAGTGGTCATTATGATGAATTTATGGCCACTAGATGAGGTTGGAGTAATTTTTCCTATGAGGTCAAGCCCCCACTGTGAGAAAGGCCAAGGTGTGACCATTGGTCGTAACTCTTGAGCTAGAGCATGAATGAGATCTATATGTTGTTGACATTAGATGCACTTCTGCACATACTGATGGGCTTCTCTTTCCATGGTTGGGTAGTAATATCTCATTCTCAATAGATTCTTAGCTAAAGTAATACCACTAGAATGGGAACCACATATGCCATCGTGAACTTATGTTAAAGCATTCAAGGATTCCTCTTGGTTAAGACATCCTAGTAATGTTCCCTCGATGCTATGATGGTATAAGGTATCACCTAAGATCATGAATTGGAATTCCTTCTTAACAAAGGTCTTCTTAAGATTGCAGGTGATATCAGATGGGAGGGTCCCTCTACTAAGGTAGGTGAATATATCATGATACCATGGGGAACCAGGACAAATAATGACACACACAAATTCAAGTTCAGGTATTTTGAAAGTTGATACGAGAAGGTGTTCTACTAATAATTTGCATTGAAGGACGTTGTATGGCATGTCTAATAAT
The DNA here is from genome assembly GCA_007258455.2 of Sequoia sempervirens. NCBI lineage: Eukaryota > Viridiplantae > Streptophyta > Pinopsida > Cupressales > Cupressaceae > Sequoia > Sequoia sempervirens. The sequence continues at coordinate 911,779,504 of VDFB02271358.1, forward strand.
GATCCAATTATTACCATAGCATACATTGCTCAATTGTTCATGCAAGGAATATGCTCAAAAGTTATATCAATGAAAAGGTCATTGAGACTCTTTACCATCTTCTTGTAAGGAATAAGCTTGTCATCCTTAGTTTGGTAGTCATCATTGACTTGGTTGATAACCAGTTGTGAATCTCCATAGACTTTCAACTCTTGTATTTTCCATTGAACTACTATCCTTAGACTTGTGATTAGGGCTTCGCACTCAGTAATATTATTTGTACACAAAAATGATAGTCAATATGACTTTGGAATGCAATCACCCTGAGGGGTGATAAAGAGAATACCTGCCCCTGATCCATGTTGGGTGAACGATACATCAAAGTAAATTTTCCATTGATCTATTGTATTAATAAGGAACACTGATTCATTAGGAAATCCAAATATTAAAGGATTCTCTACATATATGGGTGCTTCCTCCAATTGGTCTGCAATCACTTGTCCTTTGATTACCTTAGGCTCCACATATTCTATGTCAAACTCAGTCAAGATCATTACCCATTTGGCCATTCGCCTAGTGATATTTGTTTTGGATAATAGGTATTTCAATGGGTCAATCTTTGTAATAAGCTTGATTTGATGCGACAGCATGTAGTGTCTGAAATTTTGTGAAGAAAAAACCACCACTAAGTATGCTTTCTAAATGGATGAATAGTTCATTTCATTGCCCACTAAGGTCATGCTGATGTAATAAATGGCTCTTTCCTTTTTGTTTCCATCATGTTGTGCTAGAAGAGCACCTAGTGTTGTTGATGTTGTTGAGATATAGAGGATCAATGGTTTGTTTGGTATCGGTGGCATGAGCACTAGAGATGTCAATAATTATTCCTTGATCTATTGGAAGGATTTATCACACTTCTCATCCCACTTGTAAGTTATTCCTTTATGGAGAATATGCAAGAAAGGGTAGATTTTATCCGATAGTTGCGCTATGAACCTTTGAATGGATTTTAACCTTCCTTGTAACCCTCTCATCTACTTAAATTTTTGTGGTGGTTTTGTTTCTAGGATAGCTTTCACTTTTGTTGGATCAATTTCTATCCCTCTCTATGATACAATGTAGCCAAGAAACTTCCCTAATGTAACCCCAAAGACACACATTTTAGGTTTAGCTGCACCTTATACTCTTCGAGCCTGTCAAAGATGGGTCCCAATACCTCTACGTTCTCACTCCTTTTCTTTGATTTGGCCAAGATATCATTCAAATAGTCTTCGACTATTTTGTGGATCATGTCATGAAAGATGAGGATCATTGCTCTTTGATAGTTCACTCATCCATTCTTCAGCCCAAATGGCATCATGTTCCAACAATATGTTCCCCATGGACAAGCGAATGTAGTTTTGTGTTGATCCTCCTTGGTAATCATGTTTTGATTATATCTTTAAAAATTGTCCATGAGTGATAGAATTTCATTTCTAGCTGTTAAATCCATGATGATGTTAATGTTAGGAAGAGGGAAATCATCCTTCAGGCATGCTTTGTTTAAATCTCTAAAATCCATGCATATTTTGATGCCCCTAGTGGGTTTAGAAATTGGTATCAAGTTTGAAACCCACTTAGGTTAGTCAATGGGTCGGATGAATCTGACGTATAGTAGCTTTTGTAACTCAAGTTTTACTAAGAGTGATATCTGAGGGTGCATTTTCCTTAATTTATGCTTCACTAGTTTGGATTGAGGATAGACTGCTAAATGATGCACCACCACTTCTGGATCAATCCATGGCATATCTTTGTATGGCCATGAAAGGTTTTTTCTTCTCTCTTTCAGGAATGTTGCTAGTTTTTTCTATTCTTAATCCAACAAAGATTCGGCATAGAAAGTGATCTTGGGTGCTTCTTTTGTTCCCACATTCACTGGGTGGACTTCTTTGTTAGCATTGCTAACTTTTTTGGATGCATAGCACTAAGGGGGAGATTGAATCCCTCATCCTTGGGTGCCTTAGAGAGGTTTTCACCCTCAAATACATCCTTTCTTTTTACTATTTTAGGATCATAAAGTGTCATAGTGTGGTTTTCACTTAGATATCTACATGTTAGTTGCATGTCGCCAATTTTGCGGCTGAAGGATTCAATTGTCTCCCCGTAGAATTCTCATGTTTCTATTTCTATATCAAAACTATCTTTGTGATCTTCCCATGGTAAGTTGTCACAAAGTCCCATGATTTCTGACATTGCCTCATCGTTTTTGAATAAATCCAGAATCGGTGGTTCTTGTTGGTCCCAATCAATGAGTTTTGGGTATACTAGGCTTATTTTAGTAGTTTGATCATTGGGGCGAAGGATGTTGTGGATATCATGAAGATAGATTTATTCTCAAATAGGTCAGCAACATCAAGAGGGAAGTTGTCTAGGATAGTATCACGTGATGTTGGTATCCAAGAAGGAGCCTCAACCCATTTAGCGGAAGTACCTTTTCCAAGAAGGGTAACCTTAGTACAGTACATCCTAAACCAAGATTATTTGGACGTTTCTCAAGAACGATGGGTTCTAGAAAACCGTTGTCATTTTTTCCTAGTTTCTCATTCTTGTTGTATCCACATCCCTGCATTAGCTGCAATCCTTTATTGTCATCTTCCAAAGGAAGAATGGGCATAGTGTGGTCATCTTGATATAGCAGTTTAGAGACATCCTCCTCATTCACATCTTCTTTTTTTAGATCCCCCCACTTGGTGAAGGTGGTTGATGCCATCTTTAATGTTTTAGCCGCTTTGTTGATAGGTGGAGATTTTCCATGAGATTTGGGAGAAATAGGTATCTCTCCCAACAAAAAGTGTCCTTCGTTAATTTATAATTTCCACAACCATCATCCTGGATCACTTCTTTGATGTCGGGAATGTTTCGCACAATGGGTGTTTTTTGTTTTTGAGGTAAATGCAAGGGATGATGGGTCAAAAAATGAGGAGGGTGTAGGCCCTTCATAATTCTTGGGTATTTGGGGGATCTTTTAGAACTTGGCCTCAAGATTATTGCAGTAGTAAAAGGGCTTAGGATCACCATGAATGGTAACTTCTCTATCCTCAAAAGGAAACTTTACATGCATTGGTGATAGGTTGAAGCTACAACTTTTAGGGCATGTATCCAGGGTTGACCAAGCAATATGTTGTAGGGGAGATCAAGGTCTAATACTTGGCATGTATTTTCTGCAATGATGGGTCCCACTTGGATGGGTAGCATGATGATGCCTTGTGATACTCGCTCTTTATCGTCATATTCTTTGATAGTGGTACTATTTTCTTTCTCAATAGTATCCTCTAAATATCTCGGGTTCTTGATCAATTGAAGGGTGCAAATATTCAGACCAACACCTCCATCTACTAAGACTCCTTTAACCTTTTTCTTATGAATAATGACCTCAAGGTGTAAAGCACAGTTATGAGATGGTTGGGATGGTAGGTCTTGTTCCGAGAAGGTGAGAAGATAAGGGATAGTTATATTTCCTACCATAGCTTGAAACTTCCCTGTATCCATATCCTCAGGGACAAATGATGAGGACAAAGCTTTCTCTAATATTTCTCTATGTGCAGGAGATAGCCTCAATTATTCTAGGATAGAAATCTGCGCAGGGGTCTTCTTAAGCTAATCTAGGAGATTGTATTTGCTAGTTGGGTTTGATGTTGGCAATGCAAGTTGTTCCCTAGGTTGAGATGAAACCCCTTGGATGCTGACTTTTCCACGTTGTGTGGTGACTCCGCATTATGCACTAGGCCCTTTGATGGTGACGACAATGATGACACTATCACTGGAAGCAACTACATTGGAATAGACATGTTGCACATTTGTGTAATCCTTACCTTTTCCATTGTTGTTTCCTTTGCTATGATCTAGTATATGGTTTTTGTATATCTTGAGATCTTAGTTATCGGTTGGTACTTAAACAGATATGTCTCCATTCTCACTAAGATCTTGGATAACATTTTTTAGCTTCATGCAATTGGATGTTTTGTGTCCCTTGATTTTTTGAAAGTCACAAAGATCCTTTTCATTGTACCATGGTGGTTTATCTTGTGGTTCCTATTAGTTTTCAAAATTGGGAAGCCTTATCAAGTTTGAATCTACCAATTTCTTCATGATAGTTTCAATAGGTTCTGACAACTGTGTGTATTTACGTTTTGGATAGTTGTTCTTGTTGGGTTTCTGTCATTGTGTTTCGGTGTTATTGATCTAATTGTTTTGTGTTGATGTTGTTTGTTGTACAGTTGGTTGAGCTTTAGTCGTTTGATTGGTGTTTGACCTAGGATGACCTAGGACCACCTTAGCATCTACCACACCATCATTAGTCACATTTTTGTTCTTAGCCCAAACACAAGGCTTGTTGTTTGAACTGGTCGATGGGATTTTTTCTTTGTAGGCTTGAGTATTTCCCTATGAGATTAGAGCTCTCTCAATTTTAAGGGCTCTAGGGACAAGCTCATCATAAGTGGTAATGCACTGCATCTTCAAGTGGAAGGATAGATTGAGATCAAGATTTTCTATGATTATCCCCACTTGTTGCTCATCGAGAATGGGTTGCTTGCTCTTTCTATCCCTTTGCCTCTATCATTGTAAGAAATTGGTGAAAATTTCTCCTTTGTTTTGTTTGAGAGTGTACAACTCTTCTAGGCCGTGTTACTCAAAATTTTAAGTTGCAACAAAAAAAGGGTTGTAGTGCTCTGAGTCTACTTTCTAAATTACTATTTTTTTTTTAAATGGTAGAGATTAAGGGGTTCAAAAAAGGGAGCCACAAAAATTGGTGTTGCTTTTGTCAAAAGAACATAACATAGCATATTTTATGGCTCCCTCAAAAGGTTAACATTTTTTTGGTATTTTAAAAATCACTTCAATGAGAAATTAGCTAACATGATGTAGTTTATACCCAATTTTTCTGATAATTTTTTAATGAATATTTAATTTTTTACTAATTTTCAAAGTGGACACATCCTAAAAAATAGAACTTTGGTTGTGATAGCCCTATAATTTTTGAAAACTAATCAAAAATCATTTTTTTTAATGTGTAGAATGAAGTCTAGTTTAAAAAAGTGCAATTTATTTGAAATTTCAATGAATGGTTAAAAAATAAATTAAAAAATACTAAGCACTGGTTTTTGACAAAAAAAAAAACACAAACAAAAGAAAATAAAGATGAAATCATTAACATTGTCAAAAGGTGAAAATATTACATCATTAAATAGCTAAGAGAGAGCCTAACATTACCCAAGTGTTTGATTTACTCAACCTTGAAACACATGCAAACTTGATGGTTAGCATGAATGAGATTATCTGAAATCCTATAGAATATGCAAAAACATGTCTTTGGACATTGGGAAGGCACTCCAAGCCTTCGGATTGGAAATCCAAAGCAAATCCAAGCCTAAGGCTTGGGGATTCCTAAAGCAAGACATAACACGAGTGCGTTATAATGCACTCATGTTATATCTTTCTTTGTAAATTTTGCTTCATTTTTCTTCTTTTTGCTTGATGTTTCCCAAGCATGACATAATGCTTGATGTGTGCAAGTTTGTTAATATATATCTTTGATGTATGTATGTTTGTATATATGTGTATGTATGTATGTATGCATGTATGTATGTTTGTTTGTATGTATGTATGTATGCATACATGTATGTATGTATGTATGTATGTATGTATGCATGCATGCATCCATGCATGCATGTATGTATGTATGTATGTATGTATGTATGTATGTATGTATGTATGTATGTATGTATGTATGCTTGTATGTATGTATGTATGAATGCATGAATGTATGTATGTATGTATTTATGTATGTATGTATGTATGTAGGTATGTATGTTTGTATGCTTGTATGTATGTATGTATGAATGTATGTATGTGTGTGTGTATGTATGTATGTATGCATGCATGTGTGCCTGTATGTATGTATGTATGGTTGTATGTATGTAAGGGTTTTGGGTTTAGGGTGTATAAGGGTGAGGGTATAGGCTATAGGGATGAGGGTTGAGGTTTCAGGGTTTAGGGTTTAAGGTATAAGGTTGAGGGTTGAGGGATTAGGACTTAGAAATATGTTGAGGGTTAATAGTTGAGGGATAATATTCAACTCGTTGAGTGTATAAGGTTATGTGCATAAGGTATAGGGATTAGGGTTTAGGATATTGATTTTAGGGTTTACATATGGATTGAGGGTATAAGGCATAGGGTGAAGGGTTGAGAGTGTATGGTTTAGAGTTTAAGTATAGGGTTGAGGGACAATATTCAGGTATAAGGGTATAAGGGTATAAGGGTATAAGGGTATAAGGGTGAGGTTATAGGGTATAGGGATGAGGGTTGAGGGTGTAGGGTTTAGGTTTTAAGGTATAGGATTGAGGATTGAGGTATTATGGCTTAATCATATGGTTGAGGGTATAGGGTTGATGGTTGAGGGTTTACAAATCTAAGGGATAATGCTCAAGGTTGAGTGTATAAGGTATAGGGTTCAAGGTTTAAGTTTGAGGGTATAAGGCATAGGGATGAGGGTTGAGGGTTTAGGGTATAAGTATAGGGCTGATGGTATAGGGTATTAGGGTAGAGGTTTGAGGGTTAAGGAATAATGTTCAGGGTTGAGTGTTCAAGGTTAAGTGTATAGGGTATAGGTCCATTATGGTTTAAGATACTGGGTTGATAGATTAGGGATTAAGTATGGGGTTGAGGGTTTAGGTTGTAGGTTTTAGGGTTTAAGGGTTGAGGGTTTAAGGGTTGATGTTTTAGGGTTTAAGGGTTGATGTTTTAGGGTTTAAGGGTTGAGGGTTGAGGTATTAGGGTTGAGGGTTGAGGGTTTAAAGGTTGAGGTTTTAGGGTTTATGGTTGAGGATTTAAGGTATAATGGTTTAATTTTTGAGGTTTTAAGGGTTGAGGGTTTAAGGTTTAAGGGATTAGGGTTGAGGGATTATAGTTTAAGGATTGATGGATCATGGTTTAAAGGTTGAAGTATTAGGGTTTAAGGGTTGATGGATTATGGTTTAAGGTATAGTGTCGAGGGTTGTGGGTTTACAGTTTAAGGTTTAAGGGTTGAGGGTTAAGGTTTTAGGTATAAGGTTTAGGGTTAAGGGATTAGGGTTTAAGGGTTTATGGTTTAAGGGTTTAGGGTTTAAGGGTCAAGGGTTTAGGGTTTAAGGGTTGAGGGTTTAAGGTATTAAGGTTTAGGGGTTGAGGGTTAAGAGATTACGGTTTAGGGTATAGGGTTGATGTATCAGGGTTTAGGGTTTCATGTACAGGTTAGAGGGGTGAGGTTTGAGGGTTGAGGGTTGGGGAATTAGGGTTTAAGGTTGAGGGTTTAGGGTTTAATGTATAGGGTTGAGGGATTAGGGTTGAGGGTTGAGGGATTGGGGTTTAAGGTATAGGTTTGACGATTGAGGGTTGAGGGTTTAAGGTTTAAGGGTTTAGGGTTTAGGGTTTAAGGGTTGAGGTTGTAAGGGTTGAGGGTTTATGGTTTAAGGGTTGAGGGTTGAGGGTTGAGGGATTAGGGTTGAGGTTTTAATGTATAGGGTAGAGGTTTTAGGGATTAGGGTTTGAGGTTTGAAGGTTTAGGGGTTGACTATTGATGGATTAGGATCAAGGGTTGAGGGTTTAGAGTTTAAGGTATAGGGTTGATGGTATAATGTATAGGGTAGAGGGTTTACAGTTGAGGGTTGAGGGTTGAGGGATTAAGGGTTTAAGGTATAGGTTTGAGGGATTAGGGTTGAGGGTTTAATGTATAGGGTATAGGGATGAGGGTATAGGGTATAGGGTTTAAGGGTTTAAGGGTTGAGGGTGTAGGTTTTAAGGGTTGAGGGTTGAGGGATGGAGGGATTAAGTGTTGAGGGTTTAAGGGTTGATGGTTGAGGATTTAAGGTATAGGGTTGAGGGTTTATGGTTTAAGGGATTATGGTTGAGGTTTGAAGGATTAGGGTAATGGTGGAGGGATTAGTATTTATGGGTTGAGGGTTGAGGGTTGAGGGATTAGGGTTTAAGGTATATTGTCTAGGGTTGAGGGTTTAGGGATAGGGTTTAGGGTTAAGGATTTAGGGTTGAAGGGTTGAGGGTTTAAGGATTTAGGGTTTAAGGGTCAAGGTATTAGGGTTTAAGGGTTGAGGTTTGAGGGTTTAAGGGTTGAGGGTTGAGGGTTTAGTGATAGGGATTAGGGTTGAGGGTTGAGGGTTGAGGGATTAGGGCTGAGGGTTGACTATTTAAGGGTTGGTGGTTTAATGGATTAGTTTTTAATGGTTGAGGCTTTAAGGGTTGAGGGTTGAGGGATTAGGATTGAGGGTTTAATTTATAGGGTAGAGGGTTGAGGGTTGAGGGATTAGGGTAGAGTGTTAGTGATAATACATCCCCCCTTCAATTGGTTGTATACAAAGTGTGAACAAAATAGAGATGAAACTATTTTATGAAAACTACATGAAATCTAAAATTGAAAGAATTCAAGAACATAGATCATGAAAAGTAATACAAAAAGCATCATTGATAACATCATGTAACAACAAATATATATTGATGATAACTATTAAAATCATATAGAAAATAGATAATCATCAAGACATAGAATATTGCTCCCAATAAAGGTAAACAAGTATGATATAATTTTTTAGGTACATAGGAGATTAGCATCAAGGTACATTCACACTTTTTGAAAAAGATGAATCATTTGCAATAACTGTATTATTTTATGTGTTCATTTTATTCTTCATATTTTTAAGATTCTACTCTAAGATAGGGTAATCATGTGCCTCTATTTATTTAGTGTTAGTTGTAAAGTTCATATTTAGGTTTTTTCCAAGTTGATCAACAATAGTAGTACCTAGCGCTTGGGAATGACCAGTTGATAGTTAGACCTTTTGATGTCACATTTTAACTTGACTTAAATGTAAAAAATCAAATCATATTTATAACATTTTATTTATTTTTTCATGCTCTAAAAATTTCATTCTATTAGTTCCCTTACCCTATTGTATAACATTCAACAAACTATAATTTTAAATGCTATCCTATCTAAAATCTACAAATCAAAACATAATCTTCAGCAACTAATTCATTTAAGCTTCCATTTACAAAAACAAGTTAGAATTTGTAAACCTTGGATTTGAACATCTTATTGGCATTCACAAAAGAAATTTAATTTTAACTACTCATTCTTCCAAAGCCTTCACCACTTCCTTACTCTTTGACTAGCTCAATGATCCTATTTCGTACCCCTGCATGCCAGAACATTCTAGGCTACATTGGACCAGCGATTTATCTTAAGAGACCAAAGTGCAAGAGGGAAGTAAACTTTGACGATCTATTACTAAAAAAATGTGGCACTTAGAAAAATTTCACCTTAAAGTACATGGTCACATAGGGTCCCTCTACAATAACCTATCTCATTTTTTCATACCTCCAATCCATTTGCCCATGGTGACAAGTTTTTAGTCGATGGCAAAAGCATCAAATGCATGTAGTGTAAAGTTGCAAGGTGGTGTAATTTTTGTTATGTTAATTGTGCAACCAAACCAACAGTTCCAAAATGTCTGAATGGGTAGGTTTACACTATGCAAGGTCTTATTTCACACCCCAACATGCTAAAACATTTTGAGCTACATTGCACCGACGATATCTCTTAAGAGTCCAAAGTGCAAAAGGGTAGAAAACTTTGACGAATTTTTACTCAAAAATAGTGGCACTTAGAAACATTTCATCTAAAGTTGCATGATCACATAGGGACCCTCTACAATAACCTCTCTCAATTTTTCATATTTCTAATCCATTGTCCCATGGTGACAAGGTTTTAGTCAATAGAAAAAGTGTCATGTGTGCAGTGTAAAGTTGCAAGGTGGTGTAATTTTCATTCATTTTTTTGTGTGACCAAACTGATAGTTCCAACACCTCTAAATGGGTAGGTTTATACTAAGCAAGGTCATGTTTTTCACCCCAGCATGTTGGAACATTTCGAGCTACATTACACTAGTGATATCTCTTAAGAGGCCAAAGTGCAAAAGGGCAGAAAACTTTGACAACTTGTTACTCGAAAATCATGGCACTTAGAAAAAAAAATTCTAAAGGTATAGGATCATGTAGGGCCCCTCTACAATAAAATCTCTCAATTTTGCATATCTCTGATCCATTTTCCCATGGTGACAAGTTTTTAGTCGATGGAAAAAGCATCAAATGCATGTGGTGTAAAGTTGCAAGGTGGTGTAATTTTTGTTTTGTTCATTATGCAACCAAACCGACAATTCCACCATGTCCGAATGGGTAGGTTTATACTAGGAAAGGTCTTGTTTCACACCCCAACATACCAGAACATTCTGAGCTACATTGCACTAGATATTTCTCTTAAGAGACCAAAGTGCAAAAGGGAAGAAAAATTTGATGAGTTGTTACTCAAAAATCATGGCACTTACAAACAAATCATTTGAATTTACAGGATCATGTAGGGCCCCTCTACAATAACTTCTCTTGTTTTCTCATATCTTTGATCCATTTGCTTGTGGTGACAAGTTTTTAGTCGATGGAAAAAGCATAAATGCATGTAGTGTAAAGTTGCAAGGTGGTGTAATTTTTGTTATGTTTGTCATGCAACCAAACTAGCAATTACAACATGTTTGGATGGGTAGGCTTATGCTAGGATTAGGTAAGGTCCTATTTCGCAACCCAACATGCCGGAACATTCTGAGCTACATTGCACTAACAATTTCTCTTAAGAGACCAAAGTGCAAAAGGGCAGAAAACTTTGACAAGCTATTACTCAGAAACCGTGGCTCTTACGAACATTTTTTCTGAAGGTACAAGATCACGTAGGGCCTCTCTACAATAACCTCTCTTGTTTTTTCATATCTCTGATCCGTTTTCCCGTGGTGACAAGTTTTCAATCGATGGAAAAAGTGTCAAATGCATGTAGTTTAAAGTTGCAAGGTCATGTAATTTTTGTTATATATGTCCATCATGCGACCAAACTGACAATTCCAACACATCAAGCTAGGTAGGTTTATACTAGGCAAGGTATTTTTTCACACCCCAACATGCTAGAACCTTTTGAGCTACATTGTACCAGTGATATCTCTTAAGAGACCAAAGTGCAAAAGGGTAGAAAACTTTGATGAGTTGTTACTCAGAAACCATGGAACTTAGAAAAAATTTGTATAAAGGTATAGGATAATGTAGGGACCCTCTACAATAACCTATCTTTATTTTTCATATCTCTGATCCATTTTCCCATGGTGACAAGTTTTCAGTCGATGGAAAAAGTGTTAAATGCATGTACTGTAAAGTTGCAAGGTGGTGTAATTTTCATTGTGTTCATTATACGACCAAACCGATAGTTCCAACAAGTCAACATGGGTAGGTTTATGCTAGGAAAGGTCCTTTTTTGCACCTTAGCATGTTGAAACATTATGGACTACATTGAACCAATGATTTTTCTTAAGAGACCAAAGTATGAAAGGGCAGAAAACCTTGATGACTTGTTACTCAGAAACTGTGGGTCTTACAAACATTTTGTTTGAAAGTTATAAGGTCACATAGGGTCTCTCTACAATAACCTTTCTTATTTTTTCATATATCCAAATCATTCCACTATGGCAACAATGTTTCAGATGTTCCAAAAAGTGTTAGTTGCATTTAGTAAAAACTTATCGAGAGACATTGTTTACATTCTTCATCTCCTAGGGTTAAATCGATAATTTTAAAATGTTGGGGTGGCCATAAAATAAGTCCACTTTATTATTTTTGGTCAACGTAGGTGTCTTTATAATATTATGATTGAATGATATACACCAAAGAACTAGTCTCCTCTATTCCTTGAACTCAATGTAGTCATAAAGGTTTTGGGCAATATAGGAAAACATTTTTTTAGATGAGGGAAAGTGTGGACATAAAGAATACGTCTCTAAATTTGAATTGCAGGTTTGGCCAACTAGAGGATGGGTACTTGAATGGATAAGTACTTGAATAAAATTATTTCAAATTTAGTGTAAATTGTTTGTAATTTTTCTTGATTAAAACTTGATTCCATAACTATATGCCAAAAATATGTCATCAAAGACCACAAACACATACTATTATTGGAAAGTTAATAATTAACCAACAAATATAGGTGAAATTAATGTGAAATAAGTTATGAAGTTAATATGACATCAACATACCACACATATCACTAATTATGATGTCTCTATGTGAATAATCACCTTAAATATGCAATATCTACCACGCACTATGAAGAAATAGTTATATCATTAATATTTTGATATGCATACACGTTTCCAATATAGACATCACTACTACCTCCTCATGGTAGCACACACAAGCATAACTTTAAGTTTATAAATATATGTGGTAACTTTATCTATAATTCATAAAACTATAATGCTTGTATATTATGCCACATGAACTCTAATTTTATTACAAGTTCTCCTAATCATTACTCTTGCTTCTAAGGCGCCACATGAAAAATAGCTAGGCCAACTCTTTCCTTGATCAAGTAGCTCTTAGATTTTGTGCTAAATTTCATCCTTCTCCTAAGTAGGCCTATGATACAATGATCTATTTGGGAAAGGGTATTCATTAACCAATTAGTTTGATTTTGTACCATAAATTATTTTTTGGAATACTTTTGCAATTTATAAAGACATCGTCATCCTATAATAGTACATTTTCAAGCATCTATTATTGGGATAGAGAAGGTGCATGAGTGAGCAATGTTATTGCATGTTAGCTTTCATATGCAACATCTCTAAGTAGATAGTAAGAAGCAAGAATTTTCTATATATTATCAATGTTATAACATTATTTAGTAGAGACCAAGTTATTTGTCTTATAATTTAGACTTTTTGAGGTCAAAATGTTATCTTTTGATTCATAGCATCCACTATTGGGGTTTAGAATGGTAGATGTCTTCCAAGAATTATATCACAAACTTCCAGAGGTATGAGGTCCCATGTAATAATGTCTTGCCCATGTTTAGTTTCATACTTGAAAGTGCATTGTATAATTACACGAATTTACTTACCATGCAATGATCCTAAAGAGTGTGGATGTAGATAGACCTAGGTGTTAGATTTCATCATGCATTATTATATTCATATGATTGATGATTTCAATGATGACATGGCTAGGTTTTCAATTCACCAAATAGTTCATATTTACTTTATAATATCTAAACTTTATATATTTACAATTGTATAAAGGAAGAGTGCATGTAATACACTTGGATTTTAAATATTTGAAGTAAACCATCTATAAATATCCATTGAAGCATGGATTTATAATGCAAATATGGAAACCATCAATAAAAAAGATGTGTATTAACCAAATAGTCATATAGGCTTAAAAGAATGCCATATAGGCATAAAATGTCACACACATGTAATACAAAATATATGTGACCCAAAAGTGCCATAAAGGCATACAACAAAGGACCCCAATAAAAATTCATTCCCCTTTAGGGGAAGAAAACATATCACGAGCGACCTTTGATCATCGGGGGGATGGAGATGTGCATGATAGTGGTCTACTTCAAACTTGAGGGCTCCTCCTCCTATTTAATTCTTCATGGAGCTTTACCTGTTACAATAAAAAGTATGGACATTAATATATAGAAATTATATTATAAAAAAAATCAAATATTTAACAAAATAATCACTTTTCACTGCCAAATGATCTCTCTCCTTGTCCGCAACAATGACATGCTCAGGTGGTGGTGTTCCAAATTCCTATAGAAACCATCCAGATAGAAATTAAACTACAAATCAATAGTCATTTGATTTTTCAATAACGAATGTAATTTGAAATTTACTAATTTAACTCATACCCCCATCAAAGGATTTGAGTTGTCTATTGTAGTAGAGACACCATGCTCCAATTCCCTATCAACATCAAGAGGATTCTTTTCTTGCATCATCTAAAAATAAAATAACATTATTCAATTATGAAAACTAAAAGAGTGATGCAAGTCATGGCTTATAATGTATGAGATAGTCAATAAAATTTTGAGTACTTATTGAACTATTATTGCTTCAAGGGTTTGCATGTTTCATAAGGAAAATTTCAATGTAAAGGATAGTTACAACATGACAGTCCTAGGGATGACCATATCATGCAATCTCAAGGGACAATATTATGATTGCATAAAATAGTCATGCAAACCTTTTTTGATGTGAAGTGTGAAGAATTTTTGAAGTGGGGATAAGATTTATGGAAATAATGTAAAGCATGATAGTGAGATGCATGAAAAGAACCAATAATGAGCACTGCCAACTAAGAACAAAATGATGTAGTGATAGTGATAAATGAGGGGATTATGGTCCTAAGATCTTGATAATAATTCACACCTATAAAGACAATCCGTGATTTTCATAAACCTCAACATTCTATTCATATTCAATTGTGAATCACAAAGAAGAGATAGCTAATAAATGGAGTGAGACATCTTCATTATAGTGGAGAGTATAATATTCACATGGGTAGAGTAATGATCATAAGGAGAAATGATGAGTAAAGGACAAAAGATGAACAATAAAGGATATAGCATAAATAATGAATAAAAGTCAAAAACATGAAAAAATGAAATTCATAGATTATGAAGTGCATAACAACCTGAAATAAAATTAATTAAAAAGTACAAAGCATACTTAAAAACTATCTAGAATCTTCAAGTCATTAAACATTATTCAATTATGAAATATAATTTTGTTATTTTAAAATTATAAATAGTTTGTATTACCTAAGTGAAACTTTGATGGCCACCTCCACTAGTAGGTGTTGTCGTCGAAGCTCCAAGATTAACTTATTCAACATCCAAAATGAGATATACGAATACCATTGATATAATGTTTAGATATTCACATGTAATATTTATAATTCTTTACTAGTTTCATACCTTCACAGTACATGTGGTGCATAATAGGGAGGTGTAGGACTATTGAAAAAAGAGTGAACACTATAACCCTAAAATTTCATTATGATCATTCAAATAATTTAGTTAATCTTACATTTCAAAAATAAAATTTAATAAATTAAATTCAATGAATTTGCTAACATTTACCTAACTATCAAGGCCAAATTCCTCATGGAGGGAATCTTTCATCACCATCTGATCATCTGTAGATGTTCCCTTGGCACTAGCATCTAGACTATGCATGGGATCATAACCACAAGGTGAAGCACAAGCATGAAAATAATGAGGTGGAACCCTATTCCTTGAAGACTCACTATTCTCACGTTGTACTAGAGGATTGGTATGTTGTATGATGTTGGGGTGAGGGAACTAATCAATTGCAATGTATCAACCTCAACACTCTCCTTCACAATAGAAGGGATGGTCACATGAGCTCATATGATGGTCTAGCAAGTGCTCATCTCATTGGTCACTATACATCGATACATGCCCCGACTTTGTCCTATGTGAAGCCCCCACCTCTACCCTAGAAGTACCACATATCAAAATATTTTGGGATTTTATTGAGGACAAACTCACAGTAGAGTTTCCTCAAAAAATAATGTGGCACCTCATTATTGTTGCATGGAGGATGGTCAAAAACCATCCACCACCTCCTCCAAAAATGGTTATTTATCCCTTGGTGGTTGTACCAATGAATAGAGAACCTCTTTCTTGAAGGATGTAAAGGTCGATTCATTCTAGGGTTTTTGAATAGGGCACACAAGTCAAATTTTGTATTATTTTCATCTTTCACTTGTTATTAGGATAGTTTATCTACAAAATATTCTCTAAACTCTCATCTTTGTTTGAACAACCACTTATTGGCTTGCTAATTGAATGTACATGTGATACTATCAATTCAAGTGATTGAGAAAGTGTGGTTCTATGTGAGATTGAGCTTGCAAGATCTTTCATCCTTGCAATTATATCCTCAATTTTTATTTTTATTTTTTCAATTTTCCCCATTAAATTTATTGAGTTCTTGGTGCATGTTTAGGAATTGTTGGAGGTGTTTGTTGGGGTTTTTCCTCAGCAAGTATTTTGGCATGAGGTGAATTGGGATTTTGAAGAGAAATTTGAGGAGGGTTGGTGCATGTGCACCTTGGTAACTCAATGCCTTCAAAAGGAAACTTTTTGTAAAAATTGAATGATCAAGTGTAAAAGCATTGTAAAAGGTCTTGGGAGGTCAATTTCAATGTATTTGAGTCTTTAATAGGTCACTAGGGGGGTTGGTCAAGTCAAATTGCAAATAATGTTGTTTTATTGCACAAATTGCAAAAGTTGTAAAACTTGCAAAAAGAAAAAGAAAACAAGAATGTGAAGAGACACCTCAGTGGAGAAGGTAGTTAGATAGTTGTAAATTGAAAAGGCAGTTGCCTTAATGGTTTTAAAAGCTATATAAAGCATTGTGAAGGGCGAGAAAAAGAAAATTTTGTATTCTTGAATACATTTTAATAAATAAAGACCATGTTTCCTATTTTTATAGAGTTTTATTCATTTGAGCAGCAGATTGTAAGATATCTATTTGTTTATTTTTCTTTGGGAAGAGTTTTAGCAATCACCTTAAGGGGTTTTGAAAGGTTTCCATTAGTTTTAGTACAAATAAGATCAAGGTTTTGTAATCTGCTTGAAAACCCAGTCAAGGGTTTGAGAATCTTATAAGAAGTATAACCCCATCCCACCATTGTAGACTTATTAGAATGGTGGGATGGATTATTTTTAATGTAGTTATAATTTTTTAAGTGTGTGTGTGTTGAAAGGAACAGGGGAGGCAAGAATATGGGGTTGTGGTCGTTGCCCTTCCAAGAAAACACATAAATTTTCCTTGAAAGAAGATGGTTTCAAGTTGGCATATGTTGAAGAAATGTGTTTGAAGGATGGGAATTGATTATTAAGGAATAAGCATACCTAAGATGACATTTTTGAAGATGTGGAAGAAGTATTTGAGGTTTGCAACATTCATTTCCAATTTAAACCCTCATTCTTTTTGTATTGTAAAGCCTATATTTAAGGGTTTTGAGGTACAATGTTTTGTGGAGCCTTTTAGTCCCTAAAAATAGTTGAATCCTAAGTTTTTAAACATTAATGAAAGATTTTTAAAGTTATTTGGTGGTTTGGAGTTGTTATTGTGGTGGCTCCTTTATAATTTTGGCCTAATTTGAGGCTTATTTCAACGTTCAATCTAGTTTTCAAATGTTTGTTACAAAACAAGTTTATATTACATTTATTTATGTGATATTATGTCCAAATGGGGTTCTAAATGTGTGTTGGGTTAGTGAAGAAAAAAAGATACTGAAGATGAATCACCTGATTTAAGGGTTTGGCGGCCTACAAGGAAAATGAAGGTTTGATTGCTTAAAATTGTAAATCTGATAAAACAGACAAAGGAATGGTTATATATGCTTGGAAACTAATTATTTGATGTTGTCACAAGTTTCTCCATTTTTGGATAAGAGTTAGAAGGTAGATTAGTTGATTTGTTGTTTTGAGCAAGGTGAACTCTATGTGGGAAAAGGTGTTTTGACTACAAGTTAATAGTAAGTCTAATGGTCCAGTGGTTTGTACGTATGTACCTAGTTTATTTCAATCAAGAACATGTTAAATACAATTATTTTAAGGTCTAGTGTTAGTTTGAAAGAAACAATGTATGTTTAGTTGTCTATTTTCCTTGAGAAGAGAGATGTATTGAAGGGTGAAAGAATGATTAATGAAAGGGATGAATGGTTCTATTTTCCTAATTAGGTTTTGTGTTGGTACAGTCATTTTTATGATGGTAAAGATGAATTTGAGTCTGATAATGATGTGGATTACTGATTTTGTGAAACTTATGACTGAAAAGCCTTGTGAATGGCTAGAGAATTTTGATGGATAAATAAATGAATTTGGTGAAATGAATAGTGGATTTTGGGTGATTGTTCAATTTGATCTTCTCAGTTGAGTTTGGGTCTTGAGTACCCCTGATGATTTTTTGTTGTTGAAAGATGCTCTTGCATCAAAGATTTGGAGGTGCATTATCATTTCCTAAAAATTAAATAAATTTACATCAAAAAACATATTAAATCTACCTATTTGATGTCAAACTCATACAAAAATAGAAATTACTTACTTATTCAACCTCCCCAACAACATGGTGACATTTTGACAAAGATTTGGTGAAGAATTGAAGTATGTTTGGCCTTCCAAAAGTGTGAGTGCATTATGCAAGGGTTTCTTGAGCTGTAGACAAAACATAAAGTTACAAAAAACATAGAATGAAGTTTTTGGATTGTTTGTTTTAATAAGTTATAATGCGCTAATGTTATAACCTAAATGCATTATAGCTTGGGAGTGACTAAGCCTCAAGCTCAGTCACTCCAAGCCATAATGTGAGTGCATTATAACACAAGTGTATTATAATGTGCTTGTGTTATGGATTTTTTTTAAAAATGAAAAAGTTGGCCACTTTTTGGTCCCCCATCTTTTTTCACCCACTCCACTTATACTTAAATGTTTATAAATCATGTATATAGTTGTGCACTGGAAGATAAATACAAAGAAAAAAAAGAGATAATTTTTAAAAGTAAAACATAATACAAGAACATTATAACATGCTCACATTATGGCTTGGTAATGACTAAGCCTAGGCTCAGTCACTACCAACCCATAATGTGAGTGTGTTTCATTATAAAGCGTTCTTGTTTTCTCTTTTTCAAGACCAAAAAGTGGAGTGGCCAATTTTTGGCCCCCCATCTTGGTGCACATGCCCTACATCAACAAATAAATTTAATTGATGAGTACTCTACTGGCTAACTTAGATGAAGGATCACTATCCTCAAATGGTCACTATGCTTAAATAACCATCATTATAACTACCAAATGGCTACCAAGAGGCATTTACAAAACTACCTCCAAACTACTCACATAACAACACTTCAACTAGTGGCATCTCAAACACCACTTCCCTAACTATTGTAATCACATCATAATTGAAAGAGAACCTACCAAGAGGCTAATAGAAGGTGAAGGGTCACTATCCTTAAATTATTTCCATCATAACTACCAAAAGGATACCAAGAGGCAACTACAAAAATACCTTCGAACTACCCACATAACAACACTTCAACTAATATAATCTCAAGCACCAATTCCCTAACTTTTATAATCACATGATCATAATAGAATGGACAACCACCAATGGATTTATTGATGACACAAAGGTCCATAAATAAGTCACCCACAAAGGAAACCACAATCTTCCATTGGTAAAATAAAATAATTCCAAAAAAGGAGAATAAATTCCCACACTACTCTCAATACAAAACTTCACCCAAGGGAACATAGATCTGCTCTACCATCATTGTCACAATAAATTATGCCTAGGATATGGGATTAATACACACATGAGAAAAGGAAACTTCATCACCACTATGACAAGGGACCTCACAGTTCCAAACACTACCCAACTCACTTATCTACTAGTTGTCCCTTTAACTTTAAATCAAATTTTATTAATTTGTCCAATGAAACCACTTTCATGCTACCATGCCAATCATGACATTGTATTTAACCATTCACTCCCAAACAATCTCTAATAGAAGATCAACTACCAAGTGCTTGGAAACTGACCCATCCTTTGGCACCTAATAATATCTCATTAACCTAATATCAAACCTATATTATTTTAAGTAATAACATCACTCAACATAATTATAATTGTATACAATAAAAAAAAACTCTAACATAATTAATATAATATTATGATAGGGGTATCATATTTTATATGGCTATAAAAAGCCCCACCCATGGTTTTATCCTTGAAAATATCATATTCTTTTGGGTTTTTCCTTTATAGATGTGGCTTATAAATTAATTTCCTACACATGTTGTTACATCTAAATCTCATTGGTTCTAGAAAGCACATTTAGTGGCCTATTCTAGATAAATGAAAGATTGTTGACTTCCTTAATATGCTCAAGACCCATGAACAATGTAAAAGATTAAAACTTCACAAAAGAGGCATGCACATGTTGATACAACTAATTTATTTGAGAGTAGAACTAATATAACTATGACTAAGATGTGCATACACAAGATAAAAAATATAGAATTATGGATTGATGATCCTAAAAACCTTGGATGATGTACTAAAATACAATTCCTATATACACAACTTGAGACCTTTTGCATACAAGTTAATGGGATGACAAAATAACATTCATATGTCAATAAATCGACCTATGAAGAAAGATATAGATGCAATCCATTCTAATAGATAGGATCAATAGGTTTTAATCTAGGGAGTATAAGGCCTAATAAAATAGATTAGTCATTATCTAAGGTGATGGATATATATATTAATTGCAAACACATACATATATTGGCATCATGAAATATCAAAATATGATCAACTAGGCTAGCCCCACCTTTGTGGTTTAATAAATTTAATCAATATTCAAGGAATTTGATTAGTATAAGATTGAGATGGAAAAGGGGACTTACCTTGAACTTTTGGATTCAATTTCTTAATTGCACAATATTATTTTGTTCTTTTTTGGCTTCACACTTCTCCAAAGTTTGAGTTTTTCATCAACTTCCTTGGTATGATGTTCAATTTATACCAATGTAATAGAACAATTGATCAAAAATATGTAAACAATGATTATGCATTATCCAATTCAAACAAAAAACATGAAAATAATCATTCAAAATATTCAAAACATGAAAGTAGTAATTAATACTATCAAATTCAATATAAAATTATATATGCAATTCAAATATTCTACATCAACAAAACAAGAAAAGGTGATAGATTTGTTAAACGATTATTGGAATTTTATGAATATCATGAAATGTGTGTTTTTGTTGTAGGAATGCACACTATGTAGGGTTAACAAGAGAATGTGGGTCCAAAATCATGAGATCCACATACTTTTTTATCTTTTTGGATTTTTGTTTCTAAAGAAACATGAGCATATTATAACGCACTCACATTATAACTTGTCTGGAGTATTGCCAATCCTTAGGGTTAGATTTACCTTGGGAATCCAACCTAAAGGGTTTTACTTACATGCCAATGCCCAAAGATGTGTTTTCTATGAATTGTAAACAAATGACTCAAACTCGAGCATGATCTCCATTAGGTTTGCACATCTTTGAATGTTGAGCTAAAAAATAACATAATAATGTCAATCTCTCTTATTTTAACATTTTAAATATGTTAAGGTTTTTATCTTTAATTTATTTTGTTAGTGTCTTTTCTTTTTGTAAAAAACCATGTATAGTATTTTTTATTTCATTTTTTATCTATTCATCCAAATTTGAAAAAAAAAAAATACATTCTAGAATTTATTTATACACATTTAAAAAATGACTTTCAATTTGTTTCCATAAAATGGGGGGGAGCACACTCAATTTTTTATTTTTCAAGACATTTGTTCACTTTGAAAAATAGTAAAAAATTATATATTTATTCAAAACTTAGCAAAAAATAGACATAAACTTAGGTAATTTTTCACTAAAGTGGTTTTTAAAATACCAAAAAAATAGGGGGAGCGTAACAAACACTATGTTATATTTTTCTACAAAAATAGGTGCACATTATGTGCTTCCCCTATTTAGACCACTTAATCTCCACCATTTAAAAAAACTGTAATTTAAAAAGTAGATTCAAAGCATTATGACTCTTGTTTTTGTTGCATCTTCAAATTTTGAAGATAACTATCTTCAATTTCTCATATAAGATCATTTTTTATTGAATTAAAAAAATAGTCACTTAAGATCCCCTTTTTGATCTCCCATTTCTATGCATGTTGTTGCAAGGTGTGTGCCCTTGGTCTCCTTGTGCTATGCAACATAGTGCTCAGGTTCGTAAAATGGCTTAACCGCCTCCCATGGATTCATTAACTTTGACGGTTGTATTAGGAATTAACAAGTCAATCTTTTGGTGCAACAATAATCGTTTGTGCAACAATTGGTATCAGAGCCTAGGTCATGGGTTTGGACCCCCCACTTGCGCTAGGGGGATTATTGCAAGGTGTGTGCTCTTGGTCTCCTTGTGTTGTGCAGCATAGCGTTCAGGTTCGTGACATGGCTTAACCGCCTCCTATGGATTCATTGACTTTGACGGTTGTATCGAGCATTAACAAGTTGATCTTTTGGTGCAACAATAACCATCTGTGCAATGCACAGACCCTGTAAACTACTCTTTATATTGTTTTTCATTCATGTGGTTAATTAATCAATATAAAATAACTATATTTTTATGTGTAATTAATTCATAAACATTAGATTCTAGATTAATTCTATTCATTACAAAATCTAAAATTTAATGCATTATAAATAGGTTGAAATCCAAAAAAAGATTAAGCCTTAGGAAAAAATACAAATTCTAGAGTAGAGAAAAATTAAATAGAATCAAAACTCATTCCTGACTCCATGACCTATCAAGGGAAAAAAGAATGTTAGACAGAGAAAAAAAAAAAAAAACTAAGAAATAAATTGGATATGATCAGATTGCATACCCTAATTAACATGGATTAGATAGGAGCTTTAACATACCCTAATTAACATGGATTAGATAGGAGCTATAAGATGGAACTTGAAGGGATTTGAACTTTGAATATCTTAAAGAATAAAATGTAATTCCAAAATTAAATGATAATATTTAAGATCCACCTCATTTTGTTGAGGCCATTAAAGATTAAAACTTGAAAATGCAAGGATCTATGTGCACTAAGGGAATCAAATAGGAGGAATTCACTAAATGAAATTTAAATTGATTTAGAATTTGAATGAAAAATAAGAAAAATAAAATAATCGAGAAAATATGCACTAATGGAATCAAATAGAAGGAATTTACTAAATGAAACTTAAATTGATTTACAATTTGAATGAAAAATAAGAAAAAATAAAATAATCAAAAAAATATAAATAAAGTAAGCTTACAAGAGAAATCTTGGAAACTTAGGGAGAAAGCACAAATAATGAAATCAAAGAACCTAAAATCTGAATCTCTAAATAAAAATACAAAAAATAAATTTAAATAAACAACTTGATTGTTAACAAAACTTAAAGCAAGCTCAAGTATTTAGAAATTGATGTCATGTTAGAAACAAGTTATTATGTCATGTCCTTAAAAATTTCAAAAACAATTGTGCAACTATCTATTTTTTCTATTCAAACTTAATGCTTCCCTTACAACTATAAACATATTCAAATTTGACTTAATTTAAACCTACAACAAAATAATATTATTTTTTACTATTTTAATCAATCTTTGGATGGACCATCCAGATGTCTTCAAGTAAGTATGATGATCATATATCTATTCATTCACCATGTTAAAAGTAGCCCATTATGTGGGGTCTTTTATACTTCACATAATTGCATTGAAAACTCAAAGCCAAGGTGATTGTGGTTGAGCACTAGTAGCCAACCAAACCCCATTAGCAATATTGCTCAAGAGCATCTTATCCCCTTACCAAGGTTCAAGCGAATTAGTTGGGGACCCATCGCTATCCATGTAAAGTTAAATATGTACCATAAGATAAGTATATGCCAACCAATGAAAATTTCTACTTTAATAATAATTATGACTTGTTAACATATTCTTCAAATTATCTATTATCCATGACAAACTTTATGAGTTAAGAACCTTTTAACAAATCGAATATTGGCATGATTGAGAAGTGTCTACAAATTCTAGGACAAATCTTAGGGAAATTATCCTTAGGTCCCACTATAAATTTATAGTAATTGCACACCTTATAATGATTGGTCCCGGTTGTTTCTACGTTGTTTTTGGACTCGTGAATGTTAATTCTCTTTTTATTCTATTATGTTCTTTTCATAAATATTGTTTAATATTTTAAAGAATTATTTAGTGAAAATTTGTCTGTATTACACATGTTTATATAAAAATCTAATTATAATAGAATAAGCGGTTGTAATGAAGTGGGTAGGTAATGATAAAAATTTAATATAAATTTAATGTTTATATTTTAAATGCATTTATTTTAAAAATATAAATTTGAAGTATTTATTTAATTTATATTATACATTTGATAAAATTTATGTATATTAATGTGTTATAAATCAATAATTCATAAAGGTTTAAGTAAAAAATAGAATTAATGATATAAAATTTCCACAATTCATATTGTATTGTTCAAAGATTTTTGTGTACAATTTTTTGTAGGAAAATTGTATACAATCAAATCTAGAAATCTTTGAACAATAAAAAATAGAATTTAAAGAAAATTTTAGGAATGATATTGGAGTTAAGCAAAGATGATCACTATCTCGTATTTGATTTATATATCAACAAATTGGAAGATTGAATAAATCTACAAAGAGGGAAGGGTGTTCTTTTAAGAGAACATGTCATGAGGCTTGTTTTATATGCTAACATTCTCATTTTGATTGTAAGCTATTCAAGGGCTTCAAGAGCACTCAAAGGTTTTAGAGTGTTTGCAAGGCGGTGAGTGTGTACATTGACATAACAAGACCAAGATCATAGTCTTTTTCAATTAAGAAATACAATTAGTGTAACATTCTTCTTAAATAAGATCATGGGAGAATCAACAAGGTACAAATATCTTGAGATAGTTCAACAAGTTTGATTGGAAAACTTACAAAGAAACAAATTTTGAGAGGTTTAAGAGGAATTTCTATATTACAAAGCAAAGGTAGAGAAGTTTAAGTTATGAGACTAGAAAATAAATTATTCAAAAAAAATTTGAACTATTTGTAATTTTCTAATTGTTTATAAGTGTTAATTGTGGACTAGCAATACATTAAAAATAAAATGAAGGCAAATAGATAAGATTCGGAAATGCTTGATCACAAAAAAAGTCAAAATAAAAAACTTTGAAGACCTTATAGAATTGTTCTAATAAGAGCATATGCATTCCCTATAAAAATAATTGTTATGTTTAACCTCTTAAATATTTATAAAAATAAAAAGGTTACTTTAAGTAGTTGATACAATTGGTGAAGATGGTAATGTTCCTTGATTACATTATCTATAAAAGTTCAAAAATCTTTATAGGTACAAGAAATAAAAGATGAGGTTGGGATTTGGCACCACCAATAGAATAAATACCCAATGGATACATCTTAATGCTTGACTCTCAATGAAAAATGTATGATTCTTGACTACATCATTTATCAAGGTTCAAATTCTTTAGAGGTACAATAAATGAATGATGAGGTTGGGATCATACCTTGGACGCCTTCGAGAGAATAGATACCAAATGGATATGCTTAATGCTTGGTTCTCAATGAAAAATGTATGCTCCTTAACTACACTATCTATCAAGGTTCAATTTTGTTAGAGGTTCAATATATAAAGGATGATGTTGGGATCATGTAATGGGCAACTTTAACATAATATATAACCAATTGATACATCTTAATGCTTGGCTTTGAATGAAAAAAGGTATGTTCCTTGAATACATTATTTATCAAAGTTCAAATTCTTTAGCGGTACCATAAATAAAAGATGAAGTTGGGATCATACCTTGAACGAATTTGACATAATCGATACCCAATAGATAAGCCTAATACTTGGCTCTCAATAAAAAGATATCAACAACTTTTATGAATAGATATCCAATAGATATCCAATAAACACCCGTGAACTCTCATGAAAAATATCACCATATACTTGTACCCTTGTATAAAAAGCCATAAATTCTCCAACAAACACAAATATCTTTAAAAAAATTGAAGAGAGAGACAAAAGCACAAGGACGGTCCTACAGCCATGGACCCCTGGCAGCCTGTTGCATGGAATGTGTGGTTCAATGCAGATAAAGCAGGAAAGTAAAAGTAGAATCGGCTACGCAGTGGCAATAATTGACCTTTTTTAGGTGTAGTTACAGTCGGCTTGGCCCAGCCTGTCGGCAATGCGCACTCCATACGCTAACAACAGTTAACGGCATAAAGTGTGCGGGACATACTCCAGCATTAGCCAGCTTTGTGAGGCGGCAAGGCAAGGTATAAGCCATAATTATGATCATCCAGGCTCTTTGGCTTTTCGCGAACCGGGGACAAAATTCAAACGTAAAGCCTCAGCACTCAGCAGTGATGATAAAGGAGTAAAATCCATGTCCGCTGATCCGTGCAATATTAAGATAATAGCAGCTTTCCTGTTCAGTACTAGTACTTTCCATTTTGTGGGAGGAAATTTGGGAACTGGAAAGGGCAATGTGTGGTTCTGAATGACTTTCTGTCACAAAAATCTAAAGCAAGAGTATATTTTTATAAGTTATGCGTCAGGGCACATGGAGCAGCAGCAGTTGCAGCTGGAAGGGCGTTATACAGGGCTTTTCTATGGGCGTGTGATGGAGGACATATCGGCGGGCGGTCATGTCGGCGCCGACAGCCCAAGGCACGCCTTAGGGTTTCCTCTCGGCACCGCCCTTGTTTTGCTGATTGTATTCGGTATGAGCGCCTTTTTTTCCTGTTGTTACCACTGGGAAAAGATCACAAGCTTGCACGGCCGCCATCGGAGCGGCGCCGCTAATTTCCCAGGACAGCCTCAGACTACCAGTCGTGCCGCCACCGCTCTGCCCTTGTCAAACGCCGCCATTTGGAGCGGCTCTGGCAAAAGCAATCCGCTTCGACAGGTGATTTCGATTTAAATTCCCTCCACCTTTAAATAAGATAAATTTGGCTTCGGAAAAGAGAAATCCAATTGTTAAATTTCTATCTTTGAGCTGTGGAGTGAAAGGTTGGTTGTGATGGCCACTGTGACAGAGCCGAAGCAGTGTGGCAGTGGTGATGCCCGGCGACGACGTCCCGAAGTTCATGGCAATGCCATCTCCTCACGGATTTGCGCCGGAAAATGTCGGAGACAACGCCGTGCCTTCTTCCCACAGCAGTCAATCCAAACAGAGCCGCTCTTGATTACGGCTTTGCAAGTTTTTTGAGTATCTTCAAGCTTTATCTCCGGAAGGACTTATCAGTACTGATGTATAAAGAAAAATACTAAGTGAGCTGTTGCTTTGTCACTAATCATTTCTTATCAGTAGGATCAGAATAGGTGACCGGCAGTTGGTCCATTAGATTTTATCAGCATACATTTGTGATTATTAATCAAAACTGTAAATCTTCCATCAACGGCAGTTGATTTCAAGTTTTTTAAATAAAATTGTAAATTTGTATTCCTGATTAGGAGCATCGGAAGTTCACAATTTCTTGCAGAAAACTGTGCTAACATCAATATACAGTCAAATCCAGAAATGTCGATGGAAAAAAATTCAGTCAAAACTAGAAATGTCGATAGAAAAATTTCAGTCAAATCCAGAAATCTTGATGAAAATTTCAGTCAAATCCAGAAATATTGATGAAAAATTCACAGTCAAATTCAGAAATGTTGATGAAATAATTCACAGTCAAATCCAGGAATATCTGTTGTAACTATTAAAGGGTTTAAACATCAATCTGCAAACTGAGACAAATTTAATCATTAAAAACTGCTTCTGGTTGATTGTATATGCTTTAAAGTTCAAATGGAACATGAAGGTAAACAGAGTAGAGGAACTGTGCACTGAAATAAATGGAACAATCATTATTAAACCTTGGAACTTGTTTCAGAAAGCCATTGTTATTAATGTCCTCCATGAGTGGTGCAAGTGAGAAAGGACGAAGCTACAGAAAATCAAATACATTCTGTCCTTGCAAGGACCCGTGTCGCACAGACGTTTACTACGGTCGTCCTCCTTCAAAAGTGAAGCAGCCAAATATTGAAGAGATGGTGACCGCGCCTGCAATATCGACAGGTTTTGTTTTACTTAGTAGTTTAAAGGTTCCCTCCGAGGAGACATGGCGCACTGATTTAGTGTACGAAATCTGATCATGTGAATATTTTAAGCGAAAATTATTTCTTAAATTATTATTATTGATTTTATATTGATTTGAGGTGTACAGCCTCTTGAATTCGAAGGCAAATTTATAGATAAAAAGTCATAATATTAGTTTTTAATTGGACAAACTGAATTTTTCTATTTTCTATATATAATATTGGAAATTGTTATAATATCATTTCATTATAACTAATTTCTTTGTAAGGATAATGTGTTAATAGTGCTGGATATTTTTTGGGGTAAATCTTTATAAAGTTGTTATGAGTGGGCTTTATTGTTTTATTTTTTTAGTGTGCATTGATATTCGCAAGTGAAATGGTACAACCATTATCTATAAATGTAGTCAATGGAACAAACTACCATTCATGAAGAGTGTATTTGGAAAACTATTTTAGTCAACAAGGTGAGGCACTTTTGATGGCCAAGTAATTTTAACAATCATATTGAGTGGTTCCATACTTCGACATTATTTATGGTCACATTTGTTTGTCACTCTCTTAAATTTTCAACCACATGAGGACATTGAGTGCCCTTATACTTTTTGGCTATTCCTTGGGCATTTATTTGGTGATGTTTCCATAGACAACACATTTTTTGAGTTCAATAATATTAATAATTTTAATGATGACAACACAAAGCGCAAGGACTTACACATGACTTCATTAAGTTTGTCATTTTGTGAAGCATATATTGACCATTTTTTTTAGGACCTTACCTTCATTAGAGAGCCACCTTCGTTGGATTCCTTGTAAAAGTGTCACAATTTTTTTTGTCAAATCATGTACTATTGATTATTACAATTTTATTTTATTTTATTTTTTAACAAGGGGAATCGGGTGCAGCACGACCCCCCTATAACCCCCCACCGCCGGTAAACTTTGTACCGTGACCGGCAGTGCTGGCGGGACACACCAACCGGTACCACGGGAGCGCCGGAGAGTTGAACCCATGGTGGGTGCCCTGTGACAGGGAACACCTTAACCAACTGGGCTCGGACCGGCGCCCCGATTATTACAATTTATTAGGGGGCATTAGATTTCATTTTTATTTAAATTATTTCTTCCTTTGAAGATGTTTTCTCCACCTCTTTGAGAGAAAAGTAAATCAAATTCAAACACATTTTTGTTGCTCCTTAGTATCTTATTTTGGACTAAGAAGAATTTCAATAAGCACCTTCAATCACATATCTCCCTAAGGAAAGGAATGTTGTTCAATGCAAACAAACTTTGTTTAACATCCATTTTTTCCATCTTCATTAGTTTGAAAAAAATAAACATGAGAGAAGAAATTTTATAAGATAATATCCACAAGAGAAGCTTGTTGATGTAATGTTCTTATGCTATTTTATCTTTTGAATACTATAGCATTTAGTTTATGTGTATAGTGATTTATTTTCTAAGATATAATCTTGGGAAATTTTCTAAGTAGGTTGAGTTCCTATACCTCTAGCACGGAATGATAATCCATGTTATCACCTTCTTTTCAACTTATCAGTGCTCATGATCAAGAAACTACAAAATGCAAGATATTCTTTGATCATATACTAGTTAAATGTTATTAGTACTTTGGAATAAAGGTCCTCAGAAGTAAGCTTTGGAAATAAATGGCTCCTTTTCTCCCCCATAACCATTATCATTCAAACCATAACCAAAAGGGAAATTTTGTTGGTTTGAAGTATTCAAGTTAATGTGTGCTTGATGGTTGTAGTGTAATCATTGGAAAAGATTGTCCTCTCCCAAGTGGAAAAAGCATACAAGGGTGTGGTAGTAAATGTAGTTCAAGGTATTTTTCTTACAAATATTAGAGTAAGCATGCATTGGCTAATAATTAATTAATATTTAATTAATTATAGGTTAATTTATTTATTCTCATGCACTTAAGCTTAACTTAGGAGAGTTTTTTTTGTTAACAAGAGAGCTATTATTAGATCATTTTATCTCATCACACAAGATGATGACACTTATCATGATCTAATCCCTTTATCATTTAGGGTTGCTCTTATAAAGCACTCTCCCTCTTTGCATTATTTTATTATGTACAAGTTTTTCTTGTTGAGGATATAGAAAATCATTATTTGCAACTCTCTTGTGTGGAAGGTAGTTTTATTTGTTGTTGGATCCTATGTCTCATGTTATTCACAATTCTAGCATGGTATCAGAGTGAAGATGTTTGATTGGAAAAAGGGATAGGTCCTAAATCACACTTCTTCCAATTAGGGACATTAGGGATTAAAAATGATCTCAATATCCACTTGGCTACAAACCTCAATGGAAAATCCAAAATGGTGGATCAAGGTTTTAATCCCTTTTTGTGTGTGTAGGGATGATGTGGATGTGATTAATTGAAATTTTATTGGCTGGCTTATATGATGCAATGTTGTTCCTAGGTTACTAAGGAAAATGCAACAAACTGAGATGATTTTTTGGGAAATACAAAATAGAAAGACAAAAACAAATTCTAGAAACAAAGGGCAGACACAGAAGAACCTAGTATATAAATTTGGTGTTGAAATAGCTGGAAATGGATGTGGGATGCCCTAGATTGGCTTTTTGTTATTCAAGATTTGATTTCACATTCTTGTTGCTCCTAATCTACAAGTCCTCTTCTGAGGTCATTATTGAGAATTCATTTGTTTCTGATAAAATCCACCTTCCTTGACTTGAAAACTTGTAGGGCTTGAATCCATGAATGAGCAATTAGTCTTCAATATTACTCCAATTTTCTTTAGATCTAAGAACCTGCACACATGAAAGAGGGGGAAGGGTTGTGTTGTATAGGGGCTTGCCTAAGTCAAGCCCCATTTTGGTGTTTCTACCTCCATAACAACTATGATGATGTAAAAAGAGAGCTTACCCTTAGTCGAGTAGAGGTTAAATGATAAACAAGTGATAAATTGACAAATTGTTGCAACTCACCACTTAGATCTACATTATTTGATGGACTGAAGTCATGTACTCATCACCTTTAAGAAGAAATTGTTGTTTGATTTGAAGTCCTGCAAGTGTTAGTACTCACAAAAAAATGAACACAAAACATAAACAAACTTATATGAAAACATGATATATGATTGAAATGATGCTTGATTGAAATAAATGTCACAATAATCTTGATAATTTTGCTCTAGATTTCTTTTAGGATGCTCAATATGCTTAATGAAGTGCTCAATTATAATTAAAATCATGGAAATGACTTGTATTTATATGCAATTTTTCTAATTTCTAAAAAGTCAAATGTCAATAGCCAACAAATTGTAATGGCGTGAATTTGCACCTCTCAAAAATTCCTTGTTTACGCACCTCTTAGAAGAATTCAATCAAATGATGTTATTCCACATCCCTCATTCGCTTCCCATCAACTTGGTAGATGTTTTTAGTGTCTATGGAGGATATTCTATCAAGGACGCTAGCACAGTGCACTTCCATCCTGACAGGATTCCTACCTTTGGAATCCACAAAGGCATTACAACTCTCCATTAGTGATGAAGTGTAAGGTTCCTACACCCTTGACCGACCTCGAATGGCTCCTTTTCCTCCAATTTCACCTTCAAATGTCTATCTCCTTGATTCTTGAATGACTTTTTGATCTCTCTTGGAAATTTCTTGATCACACTCACTTCTACACACTTCATTCACAAAATTTTCACCATCTTGGAAGCTACAAGTTGGCATTATGTTGATTTTACTCATCTCGTTGTTGTGGAAATGTTGGAATTCACAAGCTTGCGAGCTCACATATTCCTTCATGTGCCTTGAGAATGTTGTTGGGGAGGTGATATCCATTCACTTAGCATCATTGTATTGTTTTCATAGCATATTTGTGTTAGCATAACACATAGTACACTTCTACTTTAATAGCATTATTTATCATACTTTCTCTATCATTACTATTCTGGTTGGGGTGATCCCACAATACTGGTTTACAATTTTTGGCCAAACTGGACACTGAAATATTTTTTTCTAACTAAATGCTCACTTTCGAGCACCTATACTGGCTAAACCGTGAGGAATTTAAAGATGATGTGAACTAGTGATTTGTGAAATTTTTTTTGTAGATTCTAAATATATTTTTTTAAAAAATTTGGAATCAGATTGCACTTCTTTTTCTATCTCCTTCAAAAACTAGTTTTTTTTCATAAAACAACATTTTTAAGGAGTAACGATCACCATATAACGCATAACTTTCTTTCCATGAAGGATAAAATTATAATTCTTTTGAACTTAGATTTGTAACTCTGATATCTAGTGCTTCCAATTGGTTAGATAGTTTTTTATTGAATATTTTTTTTTCTAATCAAGTTTTGAAGTCAAACCAATTACAATTCAAACATAGGCGGACTGTATAACACATTACACTTTTCTTGTATGTATCGAAATTCAATTTTTTTTATTGGATCAAGGACTTCAATATCAGGTGCACTCATAATTTTCAAAAAAAAAATTGATAATCTACTATTTTCCCGTCTGAGCGAGAGGAAGCGATTTTGGTGAAAACCTATGTTTAATAAAACTAAAAAAACAAATACATAATAAAACCAAAACATAATAAAGAAGTTATAGTCGTTGGATAGCTAGATTACGAGGGATACCTAATTCCAGTGATTGGGTTTGTAGGCCTCACTCATTTCATCCTCCTTTCGAGCTTCGAAGGGAAAAAATTATGGTTTTTTTGGTGCCAAGGAGCAGAAAGGTGGAAAAAAGGGGGTTCATTTGAACCAAGGGGGGTTCATTCTAACCCCCTTTCAAAAAGGGTTTTCCTTTGTGTTTTTTGGCGGGAATGGTGGGAAGTTCATTGAATGGGGTCGCTCGAACCCTAGTTCTAGTGAACCCTCTTTTTGTTCGTTCGAACCTATTAGTTCATTTGAACCCCAAGAATGAAAATTTTTGCCATGGGACCATTGTTTTCAACTTTTCCTTCTTCACTCCAATTGTAAACCACTTTTGTGGGTTCAGTTGTTGTCCGTGGAGGTAGAAAAACCAAAACGAGGGTTTGATTGTGGCAAGCCTCAAAGCAACCCCAACATTTTTCCTCATTCTTCTATGTGTAGGTATTTCGTTCGTGTGGAGCTTGTGGGAGGCTGGACTGACCATAAATTGGATTTCTACCACCTTGGTCTTATTAAATTCTAGTTTAGATTTCTTAAAGTATTCTTCTTGTTGTTTCAGTCATTTAGTCATTTTCTACTTTCTGTCATCGTATCAATCAGGTCGTTAGTAAATTCTCTTTGGGTTTTGATTGTAATTTATACTCTATTCGTATGGACGCCAGCGCTCGACTGCGACTCTAGTGCATGACACTATTGTTCGTCTTGTACATTGGAGTCCTTTGGTAGAGAGTTTCCTAAGTTAAAATCTAGACTCAGTAATTTGCTCACCTAAGTCCATAACCTCTCGGGTTGACAGAAGGAAAGAGGCACATCAAGTCTCCTTCCTTTTCACCCCTTTAAACATCAAAATCATCTTCAAAAACCCCTTAGTGGTAGGTAGATTAGGGCAACTGATTATTCTAGACCCTCCCGTGACCTGGGGTCGTGAGCAATTTATCTCCCTCCACATTTTGGTGAACCTGATGTAGAACTTGTAATATTTATTTATTTGTGTCAAGGTTCTTTCTCTCATGTCTATCTAGGTTGTGGAATTGTGCGTTGTGATGCTTTATGAGCTTCATAACTCAGGCTACAACTTCTGGATACATTTTTAGAAGGAGCATGCAACAGCAACACTTAGAGATGGACTTTACATGTGTCACTATGACTCTCTCTTCCAAGGAGATGGTATCAATGGTAGAGATAAGTTTCTTCGATGATACCACTCGTACCCCTACTCGTCCTATCTCTCCTATGGCCCCACCTTTTAACAATGAAAATTCTCTCACTATTCCTGTGGACCATATCATTGCTCTAGATAGAAGGCTAATGGATCTTGCAAATCACTTAGGGAAAGATAAAAACATGGCTAGGGCTGCTAGAGTTGTTAATGAGACCAAATATATGCTAGACAAGGTTCGGACAGGCATAGAATTTATCTGTGGCCTCATCAATTTAACGAAGTCATATGTCTCTTCTTACAACCCTAGGTTAAGCATTACCCGAGGTCATTAGCTCAACACCTATGAAAGACAAATTAGCATCTCAATGCCTATAACATTGGTATGCATGGCTGAAATAGGCCCTTCCATTAACATCTTTGCTCCTACTCCACCTCCTACTGTCAAAGTGAGAAGAATACCTCTAGGATTCAATGTTCTTCCTCCTGGAGACAATTCTATCCTTGGCAGTGGAATTTCTAGTGGAATGGGGGCTGGTGTTTCTAGTATGTTTGGTGGCTCCGATGGTGGCTCTGGTGGCGGTCATTGTGGTGGCTCTGATGATGGCTCTTGCGGTGGTCTTGGTGGTGGTTTTGGTGGCGGCTCCACTGACCCTACTTCTTCATCTAACCTTGTTTTGAATGCCCTACTACAAAATATGGGTCAAATGCAGATCCAACTAGCGAGTCTATCCCATGCCTCTGGCCAGCCGATCTTCCAACCCTTCTTCTAACATAGTCCTTTTTATCAGTGATGATTCTTAACACTCCCATCCCTCAAGGGATGGAAATTCCTAAATTTGAGAAATATGGTGGTAAAGGAGACCCTCAAACACGTGTCAGCCTTCAACACAATGTGTACAGACTTCTTTCACCATGATGCCTTGATCACCAAATTGTTTCCTTAATCTCTCAAGGACATAACACTAGAGTGGTATTGTTCCTTTCCAGACAACTCCATATTCTCATTTGATCAACTTGTTAATCAGTTTCTCTAGCAGTTTTAGGCTAACATCGGGTCGAAGATGAACTTTTCTGATCTTGTCTAATGTAAGCAAGGAGAGCATGAGAAGATTACTAACTTTATTGCTCAATATCAAGCACTGATTTTGCAAATCTCTTACCCGTTACCCCACTCCGAAGTGCAAAAGGTGTTCATTGAAAACTTGTAGAGACCCCGGAAAAAGAAGTTTTCCTTAATGAAGTATCCTTCTTTCGCGCATCTATGCACAACGTTATAGGAATATCAACAGATGGTTGTTTAGTTCAGGGGATCTTCCTCACACTCCCATCCCAAAAGAAGTTCTATTGTGTCGATTTTGAGAAAAGGAAAATCTATTGCAAATGTAGTTGTTGCATCTAATGACAAGGGCCTCAAGCACAATAGATAGTT
>VDFB02271358.1:911814568-911842668 GCA_007258455.2 Sequoia sempervirens
GAGTTTACAATGCTCATATTTGTTTATTAATTGTAGCAAGTACATCAAAGTTTGCAATAGGTTAGCAAGTTGAGCTTGTGCATGTGTGAGGGTTTGAAGCATGGCATGGGATGTGTGGATTCATGGTTGGTCACATGGAATGCATGGATAGCTTGTGCTGCAGAATTGTATGATATTTTATTGTAGGTTGTAAAGAGAATTGTTGAAGGAAAGGAAGCATATCAATCAAGGATTGATACAATATTATTGTAATCTTGTTCTAAGGTTAAATAATACAAGCACTATTGATTTTGGTAGAGTTTTTTCCCGAAAGGGTTTCTCCACGTATATGTTGTGTCACTTCTATCTTCTTGTCTCATTCTTCTACAATCTTTTGTCTCTTTCTACAATTAGTAAAATTGATCTAAATAGATTAATCATACACAAAGAATTGTGACAAAGAACACTTAATTAAATCTACAGTCACATAGGTTTACAAGTTTTAAGCTACAATTTCACCTTCGTTTTCAAGAATTACTTGACACCAGATATACGTGAAAAACCCCACAGGGGAAAAACCATGGTGAGAAAAGATGCTAGGAGCTACTGTCCTAATCTAGCCTCACAAGACAAAAATTTACAACTTTGTTTTAGGGATACAACCCAAGGAAGCTAAAACTCCCCGATTATAGGTTTAGGGTCACTCCCAAGGATGTTAAAAATCCTTTATCTAAGCACAAACTCAAGAAAGATTACAAAATGACAGTCCTTCCACTGTCAAAAAATGACAATTAAGTTCAATCCTTTTGATGATTGTAATTCTACTTTGTAACCTCTACAAATGTCCTCTCAACTGCCTACTAGCTCACTGCTTTCAAAAATAAAGAATTTTTTCCTTTGGCTCACTGCCTCTAGCAAACACTCAAGCTCACTTCTTCACTTCCCTTCTATAATAGAGATATGATCAAGATGAAACCGTATAGGATTTTCCACAACTACTCTTTCTCTTTTAGTTGCTTACATATTTATCACAATCACACACATCCTAGATAAAATAGGTTTACAATTTATACATGATATTACATTGATTACATCTCATGTCGACCTATAACAAAAAAATATTGCATCTCAAGTTGGCCAAGGATAAAAAAATCAACATGAATATGTAGAGGGCAATGCCCAAAAGACTACATGCAACACTAGGAAGAGGAACAAGTCTTGTGGATTCCAACACATGCTTAAATTGGTGCTAAATTATCTTCAAACCTTTGATTTTTTATTAACTTCATCCACACACTTTGCAAATACAAGTTAGGTTTCCCATAAACAAGAAACTATGAAACTTGTAACATGTTGGCCTTCAAATCTATTGGTGGTACACAAAAGGATAAAATATTATCTACACTTCTCCTAGATGAGTCGACATGACCCATAAAACACCTTCAAACACTCCTTAAGCTCTACCCAATCTTGAATTTGTGGTACACACCATCAACATACCTTAGTTGACCTTAGCAAAAACATAAGCCAAAAAAACATCATTTTAGACCACTTCCAGTACTGGAGAAGTCATAAACCACATTGCAGAGTATCAACAAGCATCAAATGATACCCAGGAACATACTCATGCATTCCTTCAATAACTTCATATAGCAACAAGTTGGCACAAGCTAACAAACATTGAAACTAGTCACCAGACAACACAACCCTGTACACTGTCACTTATAATTTTCTCTACCGAAGGATTATTGACATGAAACTTTGCATATAACACCTTCACATCTTAAAGAAATTAACTTCTAAACTGCATAACCATATCTACAAATAAGGATATTTTTAGAGCCAACCTTTGCACCTCTTGACAGAATATGAAGTTGTCCGCCAAATTGTAGGAGCAAAACAACATCAATGAAAAAATGTGGAGCATTTCTCAGAGACTTTGGCAACCAAACAACCAAACTACAACACTCTCCATAAAAATTTTGACATCAATTACAACTAAATTGCAACAATATCCCCCTTTGGAATTGATAGCAAAACCAATTTTATGTGCACATTCTCACCCCCTTAGACATCAAGGACAAAGGTCAAATGTCATTTCTCTCCCCCTTTTTGGTGCATAATTTCTCCCTCTGTCGGCAACAACCACTATCTACTCCCCCTGATAGGTAGCCTCCATCAGTCCAAGAATAAAGATATGACTTGAATTACTCCCCCTGGATAGATGCACCAACTATGCATCTCAGCAAGGAGGGGAAATTACCCCTAATTTATGTATAATATATTTAAATGTATCCTTTGCAAGTGCCTTTGTAAAAATGTATGTAACTTGATCCTTTATAGATACATACTCCAACTTCACTTCTTTATCTGCAACCTTCTTTCTTAGAAAGTGATACCTGATTGATATGTGCTTAGTTCTAGAATACATTACTAGATTCTTGAAAATATTAATAACACTTATATTATCACATAGAATAGGAATGGGCTTATCATACTTTATCTTTATATCCTTCAATGTTTGCTTCATGCACAACACTTGAGTACAACTAGATGTTGCAACAATATAGTCTAGTTTTGTTGTTGATAAAGGTACCAAATCTTTCTTCCTACTATGCTATGAGACCAACCTTTTCCATAAAAAGAAAGCACCACCATTGGTACTCCTTCTATCATCAACACAACCAACTCAATTAGCATCACTGTATGCACTTATATCAAATTCGTTACCTTTTGGATACCATAATCCATAATCAGAGTGCTCTTCAAATATTTGAAGATTCTTTTGACTTCCTTCACATGATTATCTTTAGGATTATCTTGAAATATTGCAACCAAACATACCACATGCATAATATCAAGTCTTGAAGCAGTTAAGTACAAAAACCTTCCAATCATATATTTGTATAGAGTTTGATCAACTAGAGGAGACTCATCATCCTTGCTCAAATGACAACCAATTACCATAGGAGTACTCATAGGTTTGCAATCTTCCATACCAAAATTCTTCGACATCTCTTTGACATACTTGGCTTGAGAAATAAAAATACCATCATCTACTTGAGAAATTTGAAGACCAAGAAAGAAGGATAACTCACCTATCATAGACATTTCAAATTCCTTCTAAATTTATTCAACAAACTTCTTGCATATTTCATCATTTTCTCCAAAGACTATATCATCAACATATACAACAACTATCAAAATTCTTTCATCCTCAATCTTGAAGTAAAGATTACTATCTGTAGTACCTTTCTTGAATCATTGCTAAAGCAAGTACTTTTCCAACCTTGCATGCCAAGCCCTAGGAGCTTGTTTGAGTCCATACAATGCCTTTTTGAGTTTGCACACCATGTTTAGGTCTTTTGATAACCGAAATCCATCAAGCTACTCTATATAGACTTTTTCTTCATGATCTCTATTCCAGAAGGATGATTTGACATCCATTTGATAAAATTTGAAGTCCTTGTAGGCTAAAAGGAAAAATTCTGATTGCTTCCATTCTTGCTACCATAGCAAAATTTTCCTCAAAATCAATTCCTTCTACTTATGAATAGCCTTTACATACCCATCTTTCTTTTTTCTCTTACAACTTCTCCATCTTCATTCAACGTATTCTTAAAAACCCACTTTGTTCCTATCACAATTTTATCTATAAGCCTTGGAACCAATTCCCAAGTTTGATTCTTCTCAATTTGATTCAATTCTTCTTCCATTGCTTGTATCCATCCTTGCTAGCATCAACAAAAGTTTTTATTTCTATCTTTGATAGTAAACAAAAGTTTACTTGTTCAATTTTCCTTGCAAGCCTTCTCTTGGTCAACACTCCTTCATTCTCATCTCCAATAATATGATGATCCTCTAAATCATTCCTTTGAACATACTTTACAAGAGTCTTACTGTGCTTTTCTATCATTTCTAATTTTTCTTCAGCTTCTTTCTTTTCTTCTTCTGACTAGGGAGGTGCATCAAATCCGTAGTCCTCAATTTCATACATATTCTGATGTAAATCTTTATCAACCTTAACTTTTTACTTTCAACTATCTTTCCCAATATTTTATTGTAGTGCCTATATTGAACACCCAAAATACTGAGAGGGGAGGTAAATCAATATTCTTTGAAACTACTTAAACATGTATTTAATAATTTTCATTCAACTTGAAAAAATGGAAAGAGACAATTAAAGCATGCATCATATCACATAACACAAGAACGCCAGATTTACTTGGAAAACCCAAGAAGGGAAAAACCATGATGAGGATTATTTCACAATATATTATAACGAGTTACAAGATATTACAGAAAGGCTCACTGCCAGGTGGACTCACTATTTGGAGGACTAATTGTATAGAGAATAAGAGAGAAAGAAGAAATGGTAGCTCATTGCTAAGATTTGAACTAATACAATGCATCTAAAATATGTTGGAGACAGTTCCACTGAAACTCAATATACTGACTTAACACACTTCATGTTTCTCAACACTTACAACCAATCTGCTCTTCTTCACATCACATTCACATACTCTACTTAGGAATTTGCATCACACTTCTCAACAACATAGACATCATCTCTACAACACTAAAATGAACTTACATTTATATGCTTTACATCCATAAACACCTACAACATCAATTAGGTCATCCTAATTAGATGAAATATGTAATATATCAACCTACTAGCTCAAGATCCAACCATACATGACTCGGGGCATAAATTAAAACGTTTAAAGCATCAAAATAGGTTGGGAGGGACCTATAATTACTCCCTTAAGTTATCTGAATTCATATTTTAACTTCGCACAACCCCAAACTCTTTAGGTTAACACTGGATAGTAAAGACTAGTGACATGAACCATCTATTCATTCACAAAAAATGTGTAAACCACCAAAACACTTCTCACTTAGAGCATAGACACTTCTAAAAACTATAAGCACTTCCTCAAAACCGCATAGCAAAATATTCATCTATGGTGGGATGTGGAGCATTCCAATCATGTGCTCTACATCAGTAACACAGTCACTATTAAGTTTGATACTTTGTCATCTCTATCTTTGACATTGAAGGACATAAAGACATGAAACTTTATATTTCATTCCTCCGAAAAGCACCAAAAATTCCCTAGAACCACATAACAAGATTCTTCATGGAAGAGCAATGTAGATGGGGAATTTGTGAGAGGTGAAAATTCATGCCATTACATTTTTTCCTCACTTTAGCGAGCATAAGTGTCAACGAATGCATGGTAAATTAGAGTAAAAGTTGAGAAATGTATACCTAAATCTTCAAGGAAGTAGACTGCAATATGACCCACCCAAAAGCACAGGAAGAGGAGATGGCTCCATAGGTACTCGATCCTAAGGAGATTTGAACTAATGTGTCACAAGTCCATGGACATATAGAAGGTGAATAAAAGGTTTTGTAGGTGTTGGTCCTACAGAGGAGGCACCCCAGGTGCTTGGTCCTGAGGGAAGCTAGATGTGAAAGGATTTGTAGAGTCTAATAGGCCCTCACAGGTGTTCAGTCCTGCAAGGAAAGGTTGAGATCCTTGGATCTCCAAGCTTGATTAAAAAAGTAGTTTTGTAGGTCCTGCAAAGCAACATGTTAATCCATAGACACAACATGTTAGATAACAAAAATCCACGCATGCAGACAAACAGTCATGCAGACAATCAACAATTGAAGGAGAAGCTTTCAAAGGGGTCCCTCGAGAATGCTTCAAAAGAAAAGGGGTCCACTCAAGGGACGCTCTATTTGAAAGATGAAAACACTTTTGCAAATGATTCTATCATCAAGGAATCCTTTCGAAAAATATCTTTCATCAAGGAATTCAAAAGGAAGAATACTCCATCGCAAGAGAAAGTTTTCATACTTCATAAAAAAAAGTACTCCCTTCTCGAAGGAAAGTTTTCAAATTCTTTCTTTATGAATCCATGATGAAAGAAAAATTATGCTAGGGGGTCCTTGTTGAAGAATATAGTTTTTGAAAAATAAAAAAATTTCAACAAGGGATTCGTTGGCCATTGAATACACCTTTTTGAAAATCGAAACTATATGATAGCCCCCCTTAGGATGGTGCATGTTGAACACAAAGGCATGTGACATTCTAAGGAGAGAGAAAAGATTGATGTTGTGGATTGCAATACATGACGAGATGTAATCATGGAAATGTTGTTGCACACATGAGAGATAACACATAAACACCACAGCATCATGAAGCAAGCAAAGATAGAAATATAAAAAGACCACATAAGCAAAAAAAAAGACAATAAGAGACATGGGATTTTATATTTCAGGGTCAAAACTGTTCATAGATATAAATAGATTGGTATAATATAATATATATATGAATTGTCAGTAATCCCCTACTATATCATACGAAGTGAAGAAAGATACGTGAAGACAAAATAAAAAGAAAAAATTGGGTCAACATGGAAGGGAGGTCTAAATGCCCCCAAAACTTTGCATTGTCCCCAATTGTCAAAAATCAAGGCACAACAGAGGAAGAATGATGTAACAAATAGAAGAAGTTTACAACATAAAAAACTTCTATATCCAAGCACTTATGAGGGTGACAAAGGTCCTTCAAGAACATATAAAAAAAGCACGGGGGAAAACACAACACACACACAAACCTAATTTACAAATAAAGAAGAGGTACCCTCCTAGTCCTCATCAACTAAGAGGTTGTCGTTCTCCAAATATAGATCATTATAAGGGGAAGAAGAACGAGCATGCAAGGGTGGGATAGCGAGGGGAGCACCCTTTGAGTCCCTTGCGAAAAGAGCTAAGGAAGAGGGCCCCTCGAGGTCTTCTTTGCTCAACTCATGTGAGGTAAACATCATTGATTTTGCAAAAATCACTGATAGAGCAGAGACATCACCTACCAAGTTGAACATGCACTTGATGGGAGTGCCATGTATCAACTGAATGAATGATGAAGGAGGC
Source organism: Sequoia sempervirens (assembly GCA_007258455.2). NCBI lineage: Eukaryota > Viridiplantae > Streptophyta > Pinopsida > Cupressales > Cupressaceae > Sequoia > Sequoia sempervirens. The sequence goes on from VDFB02271358.1 coordinate 911,821,494, forward strand.
ACCCGAGATCCACTGCTAACCTCATTGAAAGACTCATGGGTAGTGACAAACTCAGGGGACGCTGGGGTTGCCTTTGTCACTAAGATGACACAAGCCAATGCAAAGCCAACTTCCAAAGAAGGAAATCCATTCTTCTGACCTCCATTAGAAGTAGGGTCATCCTCCAACTTATGCTTCATTGGAGGATGTGAGATCCCTATAGATGAAGCAGAAGGTGAGGAGGAAGAGGAGAAAACTGCAACGTACACCACTGAGGTATTTGACATATCCACAGGCTTGGGAAAAGGCAAGATTTCTGGAAGAGACATTAGAAGAGGAGGCTCAACTGAAGGAGTGATGAACACTTACACCCTTTTAGGGTGAGGATCATCCACACTTGCAAGGGGAGCCATGAGCAAGATTGAGGCAACATGAATTGAAGCAGAAGGGGAAGAAGAGGAGGACACAATAGAGGACACTAAAATAGGAGTTGTAGCTTGAGGAGGAATATGAGGCTCTTGTTTTGTCATTGGAGTACCCATCACAACCATTACTGATAGAGGGAGTGACTCCTAGACAAAAATAGGAGGAAGAGATGCAGGAGTAGAGACAAAAACATAAATAGAAGAAGACTCAAGCACCTCAGCAGTAGGCCTCTTCCCATTCGCCACCCTAGGGGTAGGAGCAATAGGAGGTTGTAGAGGCCGAGACGTAGAGGTGACTCCACGAGGACCCTTCCCCTTACCATACATAACAGGGCGAGGCACCATGGAAAAGACAGGAAGGTCGAACACCTGATGCTTGGACTTCCACCAAGTGGGAACCATAAGATTCCCTAAGAGATGCATAAGGGAGGAAGTTGAAGGTGACACAATAGGGCAGGAGGCAAAGGAAGAAGAGACCCTTGAGTGTGAGCAGGTTTCCCCTTCCCTTTTTGAGAGGAAGAAGTAGCCCGCCGCTACGCTATAGGGTAAGTCATTTTTGGCTACACCTTCCCCTCAATCTTAGATTTGACATAGTTTCGATAAAGCAGGTCCATTCTTGGAGGAAGTAGATTGACCGAGGAGGGCCAAAAATGATCTAGCAAATATCCCCCCCATGTGATACCAACGACTGATATCCAGTGTTGTGTACGACATGCACTACACCTTCATGAGAGAATTTTAGACATTTATGAATAATAGAAGCAATTTCGTTCATGAAAGTTAGCCATGGAATGCCTAGCTTCACTTTGAACAAGTCATATTCTGGAATGATTTCAAAGGAAACATTCACATCCAAAGGTCCCACTATGACAAAAAGAGTTATAGAACCATAAGGAGCAAGAGAGATGTCTTCAATTTTCATATTCCTCCCTCTGTAACGAATTTAGCAAAAGAGTCTCCTTTGTAATAATGTTCACATGACTTGCAAGATCTACAAGGACTCCTATCACAATGTTTCCATCGAGACAAGCAAGAATATATAGAGGAGAAGCTTTTTTATTCATGGGAAAATCTTGCAATGTAAATGTTATATTTGATGAACTAGTCGCAAGTTGAGGGGGAGAACTATGAGTAAACAAAACCACATTTATGTATGTTGAGGCCTCTGGGGAAGTACTAGAAGGATCAATAATCAAATTCACAGAGTGAGATGGAAATGGGTCTATATAAGTCTGCAATTCACTATTTTCCTTAGCCACTGACTTGTTCACATTTTGCTTTTTACCATCAAGGCGAATGGTACCATCATCAATGCAATCCTATATCTCATGATGTAGGCACATACAATGTTAAGTATCATGCCTATGGACCTGATGGTATTGGAAGAATGTATTTCCATCATACCGGTCAGGGTAAGGTTCTCTAAGAGGTCGAGGATCTTCCAAGGTTATAACTTTATCCTTTAACAACTTCTTTAAAATAGAAGAGTAAGATTCAAAAAAATTTGTAAACTATCTATTGTGCTTGAGGCCCTTGCCATTAGATGCAACAACTACATTTGCAGTAGATTTTCCTTTTCTCAAAATTGACACAATAGAACTTCTTTTGGGATGGGAGTGTGAGGAAGATCACCCAAACTAAACAACCATCTGTTGATATTCCTGTAATGTTGTGCATAGATGTGCGAAAGAAGGATACTTCATTAAGGAAAACTTCTTTTGCCAGGGTCTCTACAAGTTTTCAATGAACACCTTTTGCACGTCTGAGTGGGGTAACAGGTAAGAGATTTGCAAAATGAGTGCTTGATATCGAGCAATAAAGTTAGTAATCTTCTCATACTCTCCTTGCTTACATCAGACAAGATCAAAAAAGTTCATCTTCAACCCAATGTTAGCCTAAAACTGCTAGAGAAACTGATTAACAAGTTGATCAAATGAGAATATGGTGCATAATTTCTCCCTCTGTCGGCAACAACCACTATCTAATCCCCCTGATAGGTAGCCTCCATCAGTCCAAGAATAAAGATATGACTTGAATTACTCCCCCTGGATAGATGCACCAACTATGCATCTCAATAAGAAGGAGGGGAAATTACCCCTAATTTATGTATAATATATTTAAATGTATCCTTTGCAAGTGCCTTTGTAAAAATGTATGTAACTTGATCCTTTATAGATACATACTCCAACTTCACTTCTTTATCTGCAACCTTCTTTCTTAGAAAGTGATACCTAATTGATATGTGCTTAGTTCTAGAATACATTACTAGATTCTTGAAAATATTAATAACACTTATATTATCACATAGAATAGGAATGGGCTTATCATACTTTCTCTTGATATCCTTCAATGTTTGCTTCATGCACAACACTTGAGTACAACAAGATGTTGCAACAATATAGTCTAGTTTTGTTGTTGATAAAGGTACCAAATATTTCTTCCTACTATGCCATGAGACCAACCTTTTCCATAAAAAGAAAGCACCACCATTGGTACTCCTTCTATCATCAACACAACTAGCTCAATTAGCATCACTGTATGCACTTATATCAAATTTGTTACCTTTTGGATACCATAATCCATAATCAGAGTGCTCTTCAAATATTTGAAGATTCTTTTGACTTCCTTCACATGATTTTCTTTAGGATTAGCTTGAAATATTGCAACCAAACATACCACATGCATAATATCAAGTCTTGAAGCAGTTAAGTACAACAACCTTCCAATCATAGATCTATAGAGTTTGATCAACTAGAGGAGACTCATCATCCTTGCTCAAATGACAACCAATTACCATAGGAATACTCATAGGTTTGCAATCTTCCATACCAAAATTCTTCGACATCTCTTTGACATACTTGGCTTGAGAAATAAAAATACCATCATCTACTTGAGAAATTTGAAGACCAAGAAAGAAGGATAACTCACCTAGGATCATAGACATTTCAAATTCCTTCTACATTTATTCAACAAACTTCTTGCATATTTCATCATTTTCTCCAAAGACTATATCATCAACATATACAACAACTATCAAAATTCTTTCATCCTCAATCTTGAAGTAAAGATTACTATCTGTAGTACCTTTCTTGAATCCTTGCTAAAGCAAGTACTTTTCCAACCTTGCATGCCAAGCCCTAGGAGCTTGTTTGAGGCCATACAATGCCTTTTTGAGTTTGCACACCATGTTTAGGTCTTTTGATAACCGAAATCCATCAAGCTACTCTATATAGACCTTTTCTTCATGATCTCTATTCAAGAAGGATGATTTGCCATCCATTTGATAAAATTTGAAGTCCCTGTAGGCTAAAAAGAAACATTCTGATAGCTTCCATTCTTGCTACCATCGCAAAATTTTCCTCAAAATCAATTCCTTCTACCTATGAATAGCCTTTACATACCCATCTTTCTTTTTTCTCTTACAACTTTTCCATCTTCATTCAACTTATTCATGAAAACCCACTTTGTTCCTATCACATTTTTATCTATAGGCCTTGGAACCAATTCCCAAGTTTGATTCTTCTCAATCTTATTCAATTCTTCTTCCATTGCTTGTATCCATCCTTGCTAGCATCAACAATTTTTTTTATTTCTATCTTTGATAGTAAACAAAAGTTTACTTGTTCAATTTTCCTTGCAAGCCTTCTCTTGGTCAACACTCCTTCATTCTCATCTCCAATAATATGATGATCCTCTAAATCATTCCTTTGAACATACTTTACAAGAGTCTTACTGTGCTTTTCTATCATTTCTAATTTTTCTTCAGCTTCTTTCTTTTCTTCTTCTGACTAGGGAGGTGCATCAAATCCATAGTCCTCAATTTCATACATATTCTGATGTAAATCTTTATCAACTTTAACTTTGTACTTTCAACTATCTTTCCCAATATTTTATTGTAGTGCCTATATTGAACACCCAAAATACTGAGAGGGGAGGTAAATCAATATTCTTTGAAACTACTTAAACATGTATTTAATAAATTTCATTCAACTTGCAAAAATGGAAAGAGACAATTAAAGCATGCATCATATCACATAACACAAGAACACCAGATTTACTTGGAAAACCCAAGAAGGGAAAAACCATGATGAGGATTATTTCACAATATATTATAACTAGTTACAAGATATTATAGAAAGGCTCACTGCCAGGTGGACTCACTATTTGGAGGACTAATTGTATAGAGAATAAGAGAGAAAGAAGAAACGGTAGCTCATTGCTAAGATTTGAACTAATACAATGTATCTACAATATGTTGGAGACAGTTCCACTGAAACTCAATATACCGACTTAACACACTTCATGTTTCTCAACACTTACAACCAATTTGCTCTTCTTCGCATCACATTCACATACTCTACTTAGGAATTTGCATCACACTTCTGAACAACATAGACATCATCTCTGCAACACTAAAATGAACTTACATTTATATGCTTTACATCCATAAACACCTACAACATCAATTAGGTCATCCTAATTAGATGAAATATTTAATACATCAACCTAATAGCTCAAGATCCAACCATACATGACTCGTGGCATAAATTAAAACTTTTAAAGCATCAAAATAGGTTGGGAGGGACCTATAATTACTCCCTTAGGTTCTCTCAATTCATATTTTAACTTCGCACAACCTCAAACTCTTTAGGTTAACACTGGATAGTAAAGACTAGTGACATGAACCATCTGTTCATTCACAAAAAATGTGTAAACCACCAAAACATTTCCCACTTAGAGCATAGACACTTCTAAAAACTATAAGCACTTCCTCAAAACCGTATAGCAAAATATTCATCTATGGTGGGATGTGGAGCATTCCAATCATGTGCTCTACATCAGTAACACAGTCACTGTTAAGTTTGATACTTTGTCATCTCTATCTTTGACATTGGAGGACATAAAGACATGAAACTTTATATTTTCATTCCTTTGAAAAGCACCAAAATTTCCTTAGAACCACATAATAAGATTCTCCATGGCAGAGCAATGTAGATGGGGAATTTTTGAGAGGTGAAAATTCATGCCATTACATTTTTTCCTCACTTTAGCGAGCATAAGTGTCAATGAATGCATGGTAAATTAGAGTAAAAGTTGAGAAATGTATACCTAAATCATCGAGGAAGCAGACTGCAATATGACCACCCAAAAGCACATGAAGAGGAGATGGCTCCATAGGTACTCGATCCTAAGGAGATTTGAACTAATGCATCACAAGTCCATGGACATATAGAAGGTGAATAAAAGGTTTTGTAGGTGTTGGTCCTACAGAGGAGGCACCCCAGGTGCTTGGTCCTGAGGGAAGCTAGATGTGAAAGGATTTGTAGAGTCTAATAGGCCCTCACAGGTGTTCATTCCTGCAAGGAAAGCTTGAGGTTCTTGGATCTCCATGCTTGATTGAAAAAGTAGCTTTGCAGGTCTTGCAAAGCAACATGTTAATCCATAGACACAACATGTTAGATAACAAAAATCCACGTAGGCAGACAAACAGTCATGTAGACAATCAACAATTGAAGGAGAAGCTTTCAAAGGGGTCCCTCGGGAATGCTTCAAAAGAAGAGGGGTCCACTCAAGGGACGCTCTATTTGAAAGATGAAGACACTTTTGCAAATGATTCTATCATCAAGGAATCCTTTCAAAAGATATCTTTCATCAAGGAATTCAAAAGGAAGAATAATCCCTTGCAAGAGAAAGTTTTCATACTTCATAAAAAAAAGTACTCCCTTCTTGAAGGAAAGTTTTCAAATTCTTTCTTTACGAATCCGTGATGAAAGAAAAATTATGCTAGGGGTCCTTGTTGAAGAATATAGTTTTTGAAAAATAAAGGATTTTCAACAAGGGATTTGTTGTCCATTGAATACACCTTTTTGAAAATCGAAACAATATGATAGCCCCCTTAGGATGGTGCATGTTGAACATAAATGCATGTGACATTCTAAGGAGAGAGAAAAGAGTGATGTTGTGACTTGCAATACATGATGAGATGTAATCATGGAAATGTTGTTGCACATGTGAGAGACAACACATAAAGACCACAACATCATGAAGCAAGCAAAGAAGATAGAAATATAAAAAGACCACATAAGCAAAAACAAAGACAATAAGAGACAGGGGATTTGATATTTCAGGGTCAGAACTGCTCACAGATATAAATAGATTGGTATAATATAATATATATATGAATTGTCATTAATCCCCTACTATATCAGACCAGGTGAAGAAAGATACGTGAAGACAAAATAAAAAGAAAAAATTGGGTCAACATGGAAGGGAGGTCTAAATTCCCCCAAAAATTTGCATTGTCCCCAATTGTCAAAAATCAAGGCACAACAGAGGAAGAATGATGTAACAAATAGAAGAAGTTTACAACGCAAAACACTTCTATATCCAAGCACTTATGAGGGTGACAAAGGTCCTTCAGGAACATATAAAAAAAGCACAGGGGAAAACACAACACACACACAAACCTAATTTACAAATAAAGAAGAGGTACCCTCCTAGTCCTCATCAACTAAGAGGTTGTCTTTCTCCAAATATAGATCATTATAAGGGGAAGAAGAATGAGCATGCAAGGGCGAGATAGAAAGGGGAGCACCCTTTGAGTCCCTTGCGAAAAGAGCTAAGGAAGAGGGCCCCTCGAGGTATTCTTTGCTCAACTCATGTGAGGTAAACGTCATTGATTTTGCAAAAATCGCTGATAGAGCCAAGACATCACCTACCAAGTTGAACATGCACTTGATGCGAGTGCCATGTGTCAACTGAATGAATGATGAAGGAGGCACCCGAGATCCACTACTAACCTCATTGAAAGACTCATGGGTAGTGACAAACTCAGGGGATGTCGGGATTTCCTCCTTCACTAAGACGACACAAGGCAATGCAAAGCCAACTTCCAAAAAAGGAAATCCATTCTTCTGACCTCCATTAGAAGTAGGGCCATCCTCCAACTTATGCTTCATCGGAGGATGTGAGATCCCTAGAGATGAAGCAGAAGGCGAGGAGGAAGAGGAGAAAACTGCAATGTACACCATTGAGGTATTCGACATATCCACAGGCTTGGGAAAAGGTGAGACTTCTAGAAGAGACATTAGAAGAGGAGGTTCAACTAAAGGAGTGATGAACACTTACACCCTTTTAGGGTGAGGATCATCCACACTCGCAAGGGGAGCCATGAGCAAGATTAAGGCAACAGGAATTGAAGTAGAAGCGACAGAAGAGGAGGAAACAACAGAGGACACTGAAATAGGAGTTGTAGCTTGAGGAGGAATAGGAGGCTCTTGTTTTGTCATTGGAGTACCCATCACAACCATTGTTAATAGAGGGAGTTACTTCTAGAAAAAAATAGGAGGAAGAGATGCAGGAGTAGAGACAACAACAGACATAGAAGAAGACTCAAGAACCTCAGTAGTAGGCCTCCTCCCATTCGCCACCCTAGGGGCATGAGTAGTAGGAGGCCATAGAGGGCGAGACGTAGAGGTGACTCCATGAGGACCCTTCCCCTTACCATACATAACAAGGTGAGGCACCGTGGACAAGACAGGAAGGTTGAACAACTGATGCTTGGACTTCCGCCAAGTGGGAACCATTAGATTCCCTAAGAGATGCATAGGGGAGGAAGTTGAAGGTGACACAATAGGGCAGGAGGCAGAGGAAGAAGATACCCTTGAGTGTGAGCAGGTTTCCCCTTCCCTTTTTGAGAGGAAGAAGTAGCCTGCCACTACGTTACAGGGTAAGTCATTTTTGGCTACACCTTCCCCTCAATCTTAGATTTGACATAGTTTCGATAAAGTAGGTCCATTCTTGGAGGAAGCAGATTGACCGAGGAGGGCCAAAAATGATCTAGCAAATATCCCCCCCACGTGATACCAATGACTGATAGCCAGTGTTGTGTACGACATGCACTACACCTTCATGAGAGAATTTTAGACATTTATGAATAATAGAAGCAATTCTGTTCATGAAAATTAGCCATGGAATGCCTAGCTTCACTTTGAACAAGTCATATTCTGGAAAGATGTCAAAGGCAACATTCACATCCAAAGGTCCCACTAGGACAAAATGAGTTATAGAACCATAAGGAGAAAGAGAGATTTCTTCACTTTTCATATTCCTCCCTCTGTAACGAATTTAGCAAAAGAGTCTCCTTTGTAATAATGTTCACATGACTTTCAAGATCTACAAGGACTCCTATCACAATGTTTCCATCGAGACAAGCAAGAATATATAGAGGAGAAGCTTTTTTATTCATGGGAAAATCTTGCAATGTAAATGTTATATTTGATGAACTAGTCACAAGTTTAGGGGGAGGACTGTGAGTAAACGAAACCACATTTATGTATGTTGAGGCCTCTGGGGAAGTACTAGAAGGATCAATAATCAAATTCATAGGGTGAGATGGAAATGGGTCTATATAAGTCTGCAATTCACTGTTTTCCTTAGCCACCGACTTGTTCGCATTTTTCTTTTTACCATCAAGGCGAATGGTACCATCATCAATGCGATCCTATATCTCATGATGTACACACATACAATGTTTAGTATCATGCCAGTGGACATGATGGTATTGGCAGAATGTATTTCCATCATACCAGTCGGGGTAAGGTTCTGTAAGAGGTTGAGGATCTTCCAAGGTTATAACTTTATCCTTTAACAACTTCTTTAAAATAGAAGAGTAAGATTCAGAAAAATTTGTAAACTATCTATTGTGCTTGAGGCCCTTGTCATTAGATGCAACAACTACATTTGCAATAGATTTTCCTTTTCTCAAAATCGACACAATAGAACTTCTTTTGGGATGGGAGTGTGAGGAAGATCCCCTGAACTAAACAACCATCTGTTGATATTCCTATAACGTTGTGCATAGATGCGCGAAAGAAGGATACTTCATTAAGGAAAACTTCTTTTTCCGGGGTCTCTACAAGTTTTCAATGAACACCTTTTGCACTTCGGAGTGGGGTAACGGGTAAGAGATTTGCAAAATCAGTGCTTGATATTGAGCAATAAAGTTAGTAATCTTCTCATGCTCTCCTTGCTTACATTAGACAAGATCAAAAAAGTTCATCTTCGACCCGATGTTAGCCTAAAACTGCTAGAGAAACTGATTAACAAGTTGATCAAATGAGAATATGGAGTTGTCTGGAAAGGAACAATACCACTCTAGTGTTATGTCCTTGAGAGATTAAGGAAACAATTTGGTGATCAAGGCATCATGGTGAAAGAAGTCTGTACACATTGTGTTGAAGGATGACACGTGTTTGAGGGTCTCCTTTACCACCATATTTCTCAAATTTAGGAATTTCCATCCCTTGAGGGATGGGAGTGTTAAGAATCATCACTGATAAAAAGGACTATGTCAGAAGAAGGGTTGGAAGATCGGCTGGCCAGAGGCATGGGATAGACTCGCTAGTTGGATCTGCATTTGACCCATATTTTGTAGTAGAGCATTCAAAACAAGGTTAGATGAAGAAGTAGGGTCAGTGGAGCCGCCACCAAAACCACCACCAAGACCACCGCAAGAGCCATCATCAGAGCCACCACAATGACTGCCACCAGAGCCACCATCGGAGCCACCAAACATACTAGAAACACTAGCCCCCATTCCACTAGAAATTCCACTGCCAAGGATAGAATTGTCTCCAGGAGGAAGAACATTGAATCCTAGAGGTATTCTTCTCACTTTGACAGTAGGAGGTGGAGTAGGAGCAAAGATGTTAATGGAAGGGCCTATTTCAGCCATGCATACCAATTTTATAGGCATTGAGATGCTAATTTGTCTTTCATAGGTGTTGAGCTAATGACCTCGGGTAATGCTTAACCTAGGGTTGTAAGAAGAGACATATGACTTCGTTAAATTGATGAGGCCACAGATAAATTCTATGCCTGTCCGAACCTTGTCTAGCATATATTTGGTCTCATTAACAACTCTAGCAGCCCTAGCCATGTTTTTATCTTTCCCTAAGTGATTTGCAAGATCCATTAGCCTTCTATCTAGAGCAATGATATGGTCCACAGGAATAGTGAGAGAATTTTCATTGTTAAAAGGTGGGGCCATAGGAGAGATAGGACGAGTAGGGGTACGAGTGGTATCATCGAAGAAACTTGTCTCTACCATTGATACCATCTCCTTGGAAGAGAGAGTCATAGTGACACATGTAAAGTCCATCTCTAAGTGTTGATGTTGCATGCTCCTTCTAAAAATGTATCCAGAAGTTGTAGCCTGAGTTATGAAGCTCATAAAGCATCACAACGCACAATTCCACAACCTAGATAGACATGAGAGAAAGAACCTTGACACAAATAAATAAATATTACAAGTTCTACATCAGGTTCACCAAAATGTGGAGGGAGATAAATTGTTCACGACCCTAGGTCACGGGAGGGTCTAGAATAATTAGTTGCCCTAATCTACCTACCACTAAGGGGTTTTTGAAGATGATTTTGATGTTTAAAGGGGTGAAAAGGAAGGAGACTTGATGTGCCTCTTTCCTTCTGTCAACCCGAGAGGTTATGGACTTAGGTGAGCAAATTACTGAGTCTAGATTTTAACTTAGGAAACTCTCTACCAAAGGACTCCAATGTACAAGACGAACAATAGTGGCATGCACTAGAGTCGCAGTCGAGCGCTGGCGTCCATACGAATAGAGTATAAATTACAATCAAAACCCAAAGAGAATTTACTAACGACCTGATTGATACGATGACAGAAAGTAGAAAATGACTAAATGACTGAAACAACAAGAAGAATACTTTAAGAAATCTAAACTAGAATTTAATAAGACCAAGGTGGTAGAAATCCAATTTATGGTCAGTCCAGCCTCCCACAAGCTCCACACGAACGAAATACCTACACATAGAAGAATGAGGAAAAATGTTGGGGTTGCTTTGAGGCTTGCCACAATCAAACCCTCGTTTTGGTTTTTCTACCTCCACGGACAACAACTGAACCCACAAAAGTGGTTTACAATTGGAGTGAAGAAGGAAAAGTTGAAAACAATGGTCCCATGGCAAAAATTTTCATTCTTGGGGTTCAAATGAACTAATAGGTTCGAACGAACAAAAAGAGGGTTCACTAGAACTAGGGTTCGAGCGACCCCATTCAATGAACTTCCCACCATTCCCGCCAAAAAACACAAAGGAAAACCCTTTTTGAAAGGGGGTTAGAATGAACCCCCCTTGGTTCAAATGAACCCCCTTTTTTCCACCTTTCTGCTCCTTGGCACCAAAAAAACCATAATTTTTTCCCTTCGAAGCTCGAGTTGAGGATGAAAATGGAGGAGGCTTCACAAACCCAACTGGAATTAGGTAGTCCTCAGAACGAGCTATCCAACGACTATAACTTTAATATGTTTTGGTTTTATTATGTATTTGTTTTTTTAGTTTTATTAAACATAGGTTTTTCACCGAAAATCAAGCTCTCTGTTCTGTACGTGGAAAAATAGTAGATTATCAATTTTTTTTTGAAAATTATGAGTGCACCTGATATTGAAGTCCTTGATCCAATAAAAAAAATTGAATTTCGATACATACAAGAAAAGTGTAATGTGTTATACAGTCCGCCTATGTTTGAATTGTAATTGGTTTGACTTCAAAACTTGATTAGAAAAAAAAATATTCAATAAAAAACTATCTAACCAATTGGAAGCACTAGATATCAGAGTTACAAATCTAAGTTCAAAAGAATTATAATTTTATCCTTCATGGAAAGAAAGTTATGCGTTATATGGTGATCGTTACTCCTTAAAAATGTTGTTTTATGAAAAAAAACTAGTTTTTGAAGGAGATAGAAAAAGAAGTGCAATCTGATTCCAAATTTTTTTAAAAAATATATTTAGAATCTACAAAAAAAATGTCACAAATCACTAGTTCACATCATCTTTAAATTCCTCACGGTTTAGCCAGTATAGGTGCTCGAAAGTGAGCATTTAGTTAGAAAAAAATATTTCAGTGTCCAGTTTGGCCAAAAATTGTAAACCAGTATTGTGGGATCACCCCAACTAGAATAGTAATGATAGAGAAAGTATGATAAATAATGCTATTAAAGTAGAAGTGTACTATGTGTTATGCTAACACAAATATGCTATGAAAACAATACAATGATGCTAAGTGAATGGATATCACCTCCCCAACAACATTCTCAAGGCACATGAAGGAATATGTGAGCTCGCAAGCTTGTGAATTCCAACATTTCCACAACAACGAGATGAGTAAAATCAACATAATGCCAACTTGTAGCTTCCAAGATGGTGAAAATTTTGTGAATGAAGTGTGTAGAAGTGAGTGTGATCAAGAAATTTCCAAGAGAGATCAAAAAGTCATTCAAGAATCAAGGAGATAGACATTTGAAGGTGAAATTGGAGGAAAAGGAGCCATTCGAGGTCGGTCAAGGGTGTAGGAACCTTACACTTCATCACTAATGGAGAGTTGTAATGCCTTTGTGGATTCCAAAGGTAGGAATCCTGTCAGGATGGAAGTGCACTGTGCTAGCGTCCTTGATAGAATATCCTCCATAGACACTAAAAACATCTACCAAGTTGATGGGAAGCGAATGAGGGATGTGGAATAACATCATTTGATTGAATTCTTCTAAGAGGTGCGTAAACAAGGAATTTTTGAGAGGTGCAAATTCACGCCATTACAATTTGTTGGCTATTGACATTTGACTTTTTAGAAATTAGAAAAATTGCATATAAATACAAGTCATTTCCATGATTTTAATTATAATTGAGCACTTCATTAAGCATATTGAGCATCCTAAAAGAAATCTAGAGCAAAATTATCAAGATTATTGTGACATTTATTTCAATCAAGCATCATTTCAATCATATATCATGTTTTCATATAAGTTTGTTTATGTTTTGTGTTCATTTTTTTGTGAGTACTAACACTTGCAGGACTTCAAATCAAACAACAATTTCTTCTTAAAGGTGATGAGTACATGACTTCAGTCCATCAAATAATGTAGATCTAAGTGGTGAGTTGCAACAATTTGTCAATTTATCACTTGTTTATCATTTAACCTCTACTCGACTAAGGGTAAGCTCTCTTTTTACATCATCATAGTTGTTATGGAGGTAGAAACACCAAAATGGGGCTTGACTTAGGCAAGCCCCTATACAACACAACCCTTCCCCCTCTTTCATGTGTGCAGGTTCTTAGATCTAAAGAAAATTGGAGTAATATTGAAGACTAATTGCTCATTCATGGATTCAAGCCCTACAAGTTTTCAAGTCAAGGAAGGTGGATTTTATCAGAAACAAATGAATTCTCAATAATGACCTCAGAAGAGGACTTGTAGATTAGGAGCAACAAGAATGTGAAATCAAATCTTGAATAACAAAAAGCCAATCTAGGGCATCCCACATCCATTTCCAGCTATTTCAACACCAAATTTATATACTAGGTTCTTCTGTGTCTGCCCTTTGTTTCTAGAATTTGTTTTTGTCTTTCTATTTTGTATTTCCCAAAAAATCATCTCAGTTTGTTGCATTTTCCTTAGTAACCTAGGAACAACATTGCATCATATAAGCCAGCCAATAAAATTTCAATTAATCACATCCACATCATCCCTACACACACAAAAAGGGATTAAAACCTTGATCCACCATTTTGGATTTTCCATTGAGGTTTGTAGCCAAGTGGATATTGAGATCATTTTTAATCCCTAATGTCCCTAATTGGAAGAAGTGTGATTTAGGACCTATCCCTTTTTCCAATCAAACATCTTCACTCTGATACCATGCTAGAATTGTGAATAACATGAGACATAGGATCCAACAACAAATAAAACTACCTTCCACACAAGAGAGTTGCAAATAATGATTTTCTATATCCTCAACAAGAAAAACTTGTACATAATAAAATAATGCAAAGAGGGAGAGTGCTTTATAAGAGCAACCCTAAATGATAAAGGGATTAGATCATGATAAGTGTCATCATCTTGTGTGATGAGATAAAATGATCTAATAATAGCTCTCTTGTTAACAAAAAAAACTCTCCTAAGTTAAGCTTAAGTGCATGAGAATAAATAAATTAACCTATAATTAATTAAATATTAATTAATTATTAGCCAATGCATGCTTACTCTAATATTTGTAAGAAAAATACCTTGAACTACATTTACTACCACACCCTTGTATGCTTTTTCCACTTGGGAGAGGACAATCTTTTCCAATGATTACACTACAACCATCAAGCACACATTAACTTGAATACTTCAAACCAACAAAATTTCCCTTTTGGTTATGGTTTGAATGATAATGGTTATGGGGGAGAAAAGGAGCCATTTATTTCCAAAGCTTACTTCTGAGGACCTTTATTCCAAAGTACTAATAACATTTAACTAGTATATGATCAAAGAATATCTTGCATTTTGTAGTTTCTTGATCATGAGCACTGATAAGTTGAAAAGAAGGTGATAACATGGATTATCATTCCGTGCTAGAGGTATAGGAACTCAACCTACTTAGAAAATTTCCCAAGATTATATCTTAGAAAATAAATCACTATACACATAAACTAAATGCTATAGTATTCAAAAGATAAAATAGCATAAGAACATTACATCAACAAGCTTCTCTTGTGGATATTATCTTATAAAATTTCTTCTCTCATGTTTATTTTTTTCAAACTAATGAAGATGGAAAAAATGGATGTTAAACAAAGTTTGTTTGCATTGAACAACATTCCTTTCCTTAGGGAGATATGTGATTGAAGGTGCTTATTGAAATTCTTCTTAGTCCAAAATAAGATACTAAGGAGCAACAAAAATGTGTTTGAATTTGATTTACTTTTCTCTCAAAGAGGTGGAGAAAACATCTTCAAAGGAAGAAATAATTTAAATAAAAATGAAATCTAATGCCCCCTAATAAATTGTAATAATCGGGGCGCCGGTCCGAGCCCAGTTGGTTAAGGTGTTCCCTGTCACAGGGCACCCACCATGGGTTCAACTCTCCGGCGCTCCCGTGGTACCGGTTGGTGTGTCCCGCCAGCACTGCCGGTCACGGTACAAAGTTTACCGGCGGTGGGGGGTTATAGGGGGGTCGTGCTGCACCCGATTCCCCTTGTTAAAAAATAAAATAAAATAAAATTGTAATAATCAATAGTACATGATTTGACAAAAAAAATTGTGACACTTTTACAAGGAATCCAACGAAGGTGGCTCTCTAATGAAGGTAAGGTCCTAAAAAAAATGGTCAATATATGCTTCACAAAATGACAAACTTAATGAAGTCATGTGTAAGTCCTTGCGCTTTGTGTTGTCATCATTAAAATTATTAATATTATTGAACTCAAAAAATGTGTTGTCTATGGAAACATCACCAAATAAATGCCCAAGGAATAGCCAAAAAGTATAAGGGCACTCAATGTCCTCATGTGGTTGAAAATTTAAGAGAGTGACAAACAAATGTGACCATAAATAATGTCGAAGTATGGAACCACTCAATATGATTGTTAAAATTACTTGGCCATCAAAAGTGCCTCACCTTGTTGACTAAAATAGTTTTCCAAATACACTCTTCATGAATGGTAGTTTGTTCCATTGACTACATTTATAGATAATGGTTGTACCATTTCACTTGCGAATATCAATGCACACTAAAAAAATAAAACAATAAAGCCCACTCATAACAACTTTATAAAGATTTACCCCAAAAAATATCCAGCACTATTAACACATTATCCTTACAAAGAAATTAGTTATAATGAAATGATATTATAACAATTTCCAATATTATATATAGAAAATAGAAAAATTCAGTTTGTCCAATTAAAAACTAATATTATGACTTTTTATCTATAAATTTGCCTTCGAATTCAAGAGGCTGTACACCTCAAATCAATATAAAATCAATAATAATAATTTAAGAAATAATTTTCGCTTAAAATATTCACATGATCAGATTTCGTACACTAAATCAGTGCGCCATGTCTCCTCGGAGGGAACCTTTAAACTACTAAGTAAAACAAAACCTGTCGATATTGCAGGCGCGGTCACCATCTCTTCAATATTTGGCTGCTTCACTTTTGAAGGAGGACGACCGTAGTAAACGTCTGTGCGACACGGGTCCTTGCAAGGACAGAATGTATTTGATTTTCTGTAGCTTCGTCCTTTCTCACTTGCACCACTCATGGAGGACATTAATAACAATGGCTTTCTGAAACAAGTTCCAAGGTTTAATAATGATTGTTCCATTTATTTCAGTGCACAGTTCCTCTACTCTGTTTACCTTCATGTTCCATTTGAACTTTAAAGCATATACAATCAACCAGAAGCAGTTTTTAATGATTAAATTTGTCTCAGTTTGCAGATTGATGTTTAAACCCTTTAATAGTTACAACAGATATTCCTGGATTTGACTGTGAATTATTTCATCAACATTTCTGAATTTGACACTGAATTTTTCATCAATATTTCTGGATTTGACTGAAATTTTCATCAAGATTTCTGGATTTGACTGAAATTTTTCTATCGACATTTCTAGTTTTGACTGAATTTTTTTCCATCGACATTTCTGGATTTGACTGTATATTGATGTTAGCACAGTTTTCTGCAAGAAATTGTGAACTTCCGATGCTCCTAATCAGGAATACAAATTTACAATTTTATTTAAAAAACTTGAAATCAACTGCCGTTGATGGAAGATTTACAGTTTTGATTAATAATCACAAATGTATGCTGATAAAATCTAATGGACCAACTGCCGGTCACCTATTCTGATCCTACTGATAAGAAATGATTAGTGACAAAGCAACAGCTCACTTAGTATTTTTCTTTATACATCAGTACTGATAAGTCCTTCCGGAGATAAAGCTTGAAGATACTCAAAAAACTTGCAAAGCCGTAATCAAGAGCGGCTCTGTTTGGATTGACTGCTGTGGGAAGAAGGCACGGCGTTGTCTCCGACATTTTCCGGCGCAAATCCGTGAGGAGATGGCATTGCCATGAACTTCGGGACGTCGTCGCCGGGCATCACCACTGCCACACTGCTTCGGCTCTGTCACAGTGGCCATCACAACCAACCTTTCACTCCACAGCTCAAAGATAGAAATTTAACAATTGGATTTCTCTTTTCCGAAGCCAAATTTATCTTATTTAAAGGTGGAGGGAATTTAAATCGAAATCACCTGTCGAAGCGGATTGCTTTTGCCAGAGCCGCTCCAAATGGCGGCGTTTGACAAGGGCAGAGCGGTGGCGGCACGACTGGTAGTCTGAGGCTGTCCTGGGAAATTAGCGGCGCCGCTCCGATGGCGGCCGTGCAAGCTTGTGATCTTTTCCCAGTGGTAACAACAGGAAAAAAAGGCGCTCATACCGAATACAATCAGCAAAACAAGGGCGGTGCCGAGAGGAAACCCTAAGGCGTGCCTTGGGCTGTCGGCGCCGACATGACCGCCCGCCGATATGTCCTCCATCACACGCCCATAGAAAAGCCCTGTATAACGCCCTTCCAGCTGCAACTGCTGCTGCTCCATGTGCCCTGACGCATAACTTATAAAAATATACTCTTGCTTTAGATTTTTGTGACAGAAAGTCATTCAGAACCACACATTGCCCTTTCCAGTTCCCAAATTTCCTCCCACAAAATGGAAAGTACTAGTACTGAACAGGAAAGCTGCTATTATCTTAATATTGCACGGATCAGCGGACATGGATTTTACTCCTTTATCATCACTGCTGAGTGCTGAGGCTTTACGTTTGAATTTTGTCCCCGGTTCGCGAAAAGCCAAAGAGCCTGGATGATCATAATTATGGCTTATACCTTGCCTTGCCGCCTCACAAAGCTGGCTAATGCTGGAGTATGTCCCGCACACTTTATGCCGTTAACTGTTGTTAGCGTATGGAGTGCGCATTGCCGACAGGCTGGGCCAAGCCGACTGTAACTACACCTAAAAAAGGTCAATTATTGCCACTGCGTAGCCGATTCTACTTTTACTTTCCTGCTTTATCTGCATTGAACCACACATTCCATGCAACAGGCTGCCAGGGGTCCATGGCTGTAGGACCGTCCTTGTGCTTTTGTCTCTCTCTTCAATTTTTTTAAAGATATTTGTGTTTGTTGGAGAATTTATGGCTTTTTATACAAGGGTACAAGTATATGGTGATATTTTTCATGAGAGTTCACGGGTGTTTATTGGATATCTATTGGATATCTATTCATAAAAGTTGTTGATATCTTTTTATTGAGAGCCAAGTATTAGGCTTATCTATTGGGTATCGATTATGTCAAATTCGTTCAAGGTATGATCCCAACTTCATCTTTTATTTATGGTACCGCTAAAGAATTTGAACTTTGATAAATAATGTATTCAAGGAACATACCTTTTTTCATTCAAAGCCAAGCATTAAGATGTATCAATTGGTTATATATTATGTTAAAGTTGCCCATTACATGATCCCAACATCATCCTTTATATATTGAACCTCTAACAAAATTGAACCTTGATAGATAGTGTAGTTAAGGAGCATACATTTTTCATTGAGAACCAAGCATTAAGCATATCCATTTGGTATCTATTCTCTCGAAGGCGTCCAAGGTATGATCCCAACCTCATCATTCATTTATTGTACCTCTAAAGAATTTGAACCTTGATAAATGATGTAGTCAAGAATCATACATTTTTCATTGAGAGTCAAGCATTAAGATGTATCCATTGGGTATTTATTCTATTGGTGGTGCCAAATCCCAACCTCATCTTTTATTTCTTGTACCTATAAAGATTTTTGAATTTTTATAGATAATGTAATCAAGGAACATTACCATCTTCACCAATTGTATCAACTACTTAAAGTAACCTTTTTATTTTTATAAATATTTAAGAGGTTAAACATAACAATTATTTTTATAGGGAATGCATATGCTCTTATTAGAACAATTCTATAAGGTCTTCAAAGTTTTTTATTTTGACTTTTTTTGTGATCAAGCATTTCCGAATCTTATCTATTTGCCTTCATTTTATTTTTAATGTATTGCTAGTCCACAATTAACACTTATAAACAATTAGAAAATTACAAATAGTTCAAATTTTTTTTGAATAATTTATTTTCTAGTCTCATAACTTAAACTTCTCTACCTTTGCTTTGTAATATAGAAATTCCTCTTAAACCTCTCAAAATTTGTTTCTTTGTAAGTTTTCCAATCAAACTTGTTGAACTATCTCAAGATATTTGTACCTTGTTGATTCTCCCATGATCTTATTTAAGAAGAATGTTACACTAATTGTATTTCTTAATTGAAAAAGACTATGATCTTGGTCTTGTTATGTCAATGTACACACTCACCGCCTTGCAAACACTCTAAAACCTTTGAGTGCTCTTGAAGCCCTTGAATAGCTTACAATCAAAATGAGAATGTTAGCATATAAAACAAGCCTCATGACATGTTCTCTTAAAAGAACACCCTTCCCTCTTTGTAGATTTATTCAATCTTCCAATTTGTTGATATATAAATCAAATACGAGATAGTGATCATCTTTGCTTAACTCCAATATCATTCCTAAAATTTTCTTTAAATTCTATTTTTTATTGTTCAAAGATTTCTAGATTTGATTGTATACAATTTTCCTACAAAAAATTGTACACAAAAATCTTTGAACAATACAATATGAATTGTGGAAATTTTATATCATTAATTCTATTTTTTACTTAAACCTTTATGAATTGTTAATTTATAACACATTAATATACATAAATTTTATCAAATGTATAATATAAATTAAATAAATACTTCAAATTTATATTTTTAAAATAAATGCATTTAAAATATAAACATTAAATTTATATTAAATTTTTATCATTACCTACCCACTTCATTACAACCGCTTATTCTATTATAATTAGATTTTTATATAAACATGTGTAATACAGACAAATTTTCACTAAATAATTCTTTAAAATATTAAACAATATTTATGAAAAGAACATAATAGAATAAAAAGAGAATTAACATTCACGAGTCCAAAAACAACTTAAGAAACAACCGGGACCAATCATTATAAGGTGTGCAATTACTATAAATTTATAGTGGGACCTAAGGATAATTTCCCTAAGATTTGTCCTAGAATTTGTAGACACTTCTCAATCATGCCAATATTCGATTTGTTAAAAGGTTCTTAACTCATAAAGTTTGTCATGGATAATAGATAATTTGAAGAATATGTTAACAAGTCATAATTATTATTAAAGTAGAAATTTTCATTGGTTGGCATATACTTATCTTATGGTACATATTTAACTTTACATGGATAGCGATGGGTCCCCAACTAATTCGCTTGAACCTTGGTAAGGGGATAAGATGCTCTTGAGCAATATTGCTAATGGGGTTTGGTTGGCTACTAGTGCTCAACCACAATCACCTTGGCTTTGAGTTTTCAATGCAATTATGTGAAGTATAAAAGACCCCACATAATGGGCTACTTTTAACATGGTGAATGAATAGATATATGATCATCATACTTACTTGAAGACATCTGGATGGTCCATCCAAAGATTGATTAAAATAGTAAAAAATAATATTATTTTGTTGTAGGTTTAAATTAAGTCAAATTTGAATATGTTTATAGTTGTAAGGGAAGCATTAAGTTTGAATAGAAAAAATAGATAGTTGCACAATTGTTTTTGAAATTTTTAAGGACATGACATAATAACTTGTTTCTAACATGACATCAATTTCTAAATACTTGAGCTTGCTTTAAGTTTTGTTAACAATCAAGTTGTTTATTTAAATTTATTTTTTGTATTTTTATTTAGAGATTCAGATTTTAGGTTCTTTGATTTC
>VDFB02271358.1:911842768-912140404 GCA_007258455.2 Sequoia sempervirens
ATGACCATGTATATTTTTTTCTACATACTTCGTCATAAAATTATTAGACCCATTATCACATATAGACCCACAAGAATGGTGAATGTGTCATGAATCCATAATGGAATTCCTAATTCAATGATTATTTTATGATGCAATTATGACATGTTGAATTAATATGCCATTTTTATCCAATGAGCTCATCTTGGGATTTTGGTGTTTATTTTCTAACTAGTTTTTTGGATGCCACTTTTTTTGGTGGTTTTAGATCATGGTTTTGTAATCACTACTTATATTTATATGATGCTTGAGATTTAATTTTAAATAAATAAGTTTCTAGGTAATTATATGCTACTAGAATCACTCTAAATCTTTGGTTGGTGATGCTCCTATAAATAAATTCCCCTCCAAGTTTATTATAAATATGTTTAGACTATTGAATAGTAAATTGGGCTCTTTTGAGTGTTTAATCTCTATAGAAACTTTGATAAAAAATAATAAAGGTATGAGTGGAAGGGTGTACCAAAACTCTGTTGGTGTAACTTTTGAGCTTATGAATGAAATATAACATCTTATTATTAGAGATTCTCCATGATTGTGTTATCATTCTGTATTTTTCTTATGTTTTCCATACTTATTTCTTCTTATATTTGAATGAATATCAGTTATTGAGCCTCAATACTGTGCTTATGTGAATGAATATGCTAATACAGTAAAACATTTATTGTGGATGTTTTCAGTTACATGTTCAAAATTATGTTCAACATAAAAATGGAAACTATTTAAAAATAATAAACTTAACAAAGTTTCTTATTTAAATAATTGTGAGTTATGTGCATTAATATTTTATTAACTTTTGTGTCTTCACGAACATATGTTGATACAAAATGAATGGAAGAAGCATCCAAGTAATCCTAATTTTTTCTACTAACAATTCATACCAAAGATTGAACAATTTAAGGATATTTGAATAGGTAATTGGTATCGACACAAATAATATTACTGAAGCATTTCAAAGTTTAGGCCATAAGAATCATCCTTTTTAAACATGGATTGCAAATAATTCTAAAAATTTAGAAGTCTTGGTCATTAACATTATTGCTTGCTACAATGTCATCCAGTGTATCATTGTCAATGTTCATATATTCTTTCAAGTATTTAATATTATCATCATCCTCATCTTGACCTGCATCATCTTCATCATCATTGAAATTTGACTGTAGACCATCTATATCGTTACCAGATGTATTTGGATCATCATTTTCTATACCATCCATATTGTTGTCTTCCATAACATCATCTAACTTTGGATTGTTGTCTACTTGTGCCTGAACATAACCATCTTCAACATCATCATGGATGTCGATTTCTTTGATATTCTCTAATATCTCTCTCTCATTTTGTTGGTCATCATTGTTTTGCTCAGTATCCACTAATGTTTCATCAAATACATGCCTTAATCTTGGATCATATTGTATGACAAATATCCATTTTGGGTCCAAAATATCTTCATAGAAAAATACCTGCACATGAACAAAATACATATATTAGACATATGTTATAACAATTTTATTGATTAATAAACACGTGTATATATTCATAATAAACTATGAATTAATAGATTAATGATCACTTTCGCTTCTTGTTTGAGTTAAAGAAATACTTGCTCACAATGAATTGGTAGAAAATAAGGCTCCTTATCCTTCGGTAGGAAGCATGAGGAATCTATAGAAAACAATCCACAATGGGCATCATGTCTTTGTGTCCTCCCAAATGCTTCATACCATCTACACTTAAAAATACAACATTTAAAAGAGTGGTAATCCAACTCAATAATTTCTTGTATTTTCCAAAAATATTGTAAATTCCCTTCAATTATATTCTTATCTTTTGAGCTTGGTCGACTGGATTGCTTCAAGTCAACCATGATGCCACAATCAAAGGATCGTCTCTTTACATCTACACTTTCTACACAATAATGTTGACCATATGCTCACATTGCTAGATATTTCCTTGCCTATGAAAGACCATTTATTTCAGTGAAACCAAATATAATGACAAATATTAAAATAGTTAATAGTGTCAAAACTGTAAGGAAACAACATTTTGTAAAATTCCAATTGTACCTTTCTTTCACATCCTCTAGACATGTTGATTTCATCTTCTGTTATGTTTGAATCTATACCTACATCTTCTATTTGATTTTGAATTTGTTCAGTAACCCATTCTAGTGTGAAATATTTGCCCCATTCCCCAAGCAGATCAGTGGGAAGTGGATTATTCCTAGGGTTCAATCTCTTAAATTGTCTCCTTGCATCTAACACTTCTCTCTTTTTATCATACAGATCAATCCAATTGTTCATAAATTCCATGTGATACAGAATGAACTTGTTGAGTATAACACTTTCGTCTACACCTATTACATGTCAACATGTTTATTTCAAAATCCAAATGTCATACTGTTAATTTGACAAATAAATTACAAAGTGAATTAATGATTTCAAGAAAAATAGCCACACTAATCATGAATTTACTTACTAATTTCTACTTGAACACCATTAGAATGTGGTTTTTCTCCATCAATAATATTTGATGCTCATTCTTCATCCCAAAAGCATGGACCATCTTCAAAATCCTTACCAAGGAATTCAAACAAGAAGAAAAATGCTTCATTCAATGCATACCCTTCAGCCATGCAACCCTCTAAATGTGCCTTTTTTTGGACATATCTTTTTAGAGTTTTCTTATAGCTCTCAAAGAAAAAAATCTACCTTGTTGATACAACACCCGCCAATTCAATGTCATCAACTAGGTGTATAAGTAAATGGACTTGTAGGGAGCTCCTTCTCAAATACACATAAAATTTCTGCAATTTCCTTCTTCCATTTTGACACTTCACATTTGTGGATCTCCTTGGAGGTCACCCACCTAATATAAGAATAGTAAATTAGTATGAACCTTTAGTCAAAAATTAAAACATAATATAATATCTCTATGTCTCTCACACATGAACATTTCATATAACCACATACCTTGTAAATGATAACAATTGACTTATGGTATTCCTTAAGTCAACTGTACTAGAAGAACCCTCCCAATTGCCAATGGCATGAGATGCTATCAAACACATTTATGAAAAGGTCATTAGTAATTTTTTCTCACACAACAAAATATCAGAATATATTTAGTACTTAATCAATGTTACCAGTAAATGTTAAATGATGATATATAATACTTTCATAAAATTATGAAAATCACGTGTTTTAAACTCTATGATATGTCCACCAACTGTAAAAGCTTTAGCCAATGATGACCCATAGCCAATAGGTGTCCTTATTGAACGGATGAAATTTTTTAGTTGGTCTAGCCCTTTTTTTTTCAAAATCCATGGAGCTTTTGCATATGTTTCATTTTCCTTGTTTGGCCACAAATGTTTTCTATCAATTTTGGTACATGAAAGAGCAATATTTCTCCTCGAAGACAATGTGTCCTCTTTTCCTGGTATATGTCAAAATATAGAATCTAGGACATTTTTGAAGATGTGCATAGGATCTAATAGGTGAGATATTAATAGATCCTTCCAGTAAGGGAGCTCATAAAATATGGATTTCCTTTTCATTCCTTTTGGCATATTAACTACAACTTGTTTTGGTTCTTCAATTGAATTCCTAATCAAAAAAATCCTCCCAAGATTTCAATTCAGCATCTTCATACTTCTTAAGCCAATCACTTGGGCCCATAATCATGGGAGGTCCTCTATTTTCAACATTTCCATCAAATTGATTCTTTAGGAAATTTCTAAACTTATGATCTAGTGGTAGAAAAACCCTGTTTTTTGTGTAAATAAATTTATGTAGATCTTTAGAGTATTGCCCTTGAAATTGTTATGCACATCTTGGACATGCAAATATCCCCTTTGTTTAAAGCCCTACAATTCAATAAGTAATGCTAATAACATCAAAAAAATAGTATAAAGCTAAGTATGAAAGTTGGGATGAAAATAAATTATGAGTGTAAATACGTAAATATTTTATCTTACCAAAACAAACACCAAGTCCTAGGAAATCATGAATAGTCTAACATAGCACACCGTAAAACATGAAGGACCTATTTGATGGAGGATGCGATATGTCATACATTCTTATGCCTTTCCATAGCAATTGCATCTCATCAATAAAAGGCACAAGATAAACATCCATGTTTTTAACTTGATGTTTTCTTGGAACAATGAGAGTCAACATAAGGTGCTCCTTTGTAACACTCATCCATGGGGGAATATTTTATACTATCAATACAACTAGCTAAACACTATAATTTAAGCTTCGGAAAGAGAATGGGCACACTCCATCAATTGCAAGACCAAACCTGATACTATGGGGTTCATCTTTGAATTTTCTTGACCATTTTTCCTCTATGTATTTCATTGCTTTGGAGTCGACTGGAATTCACATGAATCCATCTTTACTCCTATTATTTGCATGCTAGTCCATCAATTGTGCAAGTGACTTGAAACGAAACATTCATTGAAGTCTAGGTATAATTGGTATGTGACGTAAAACCTTCTCTGGAACTGTAGGAACTTGTACATCTGTATGATATCTCTTCTCTTTGCATATAGAGAATTCTACCTTGTTTTGATATTCATCTCTATATAAAATGCAATCATTTTTACATAAATGAATTTGCTTATATTCAATCCCCAACTCAACCAACAACAAACGTGCCTCTCTTCAAGTTGATGGAAACACATTCTCTTTAGGGAATATTTTAGTTTTTAATGCCTTGTAAGATTGCCATAGATTAAATCAATTGAATGTTTGACTTATGATGAACATGTTTGATATGTAAATTTATACTAGGACTGTTTATATACAATATATGGTTTTAAAATCCCCTTAAAGAAATATAAATGAAGTTGATGAATGTTTATGAATTATCTACACCAATTGACAATGCAAAGTAAGAAATAGATTTCAACTCAATTTAGTAGGGTAGTGAATCCTTTGTCTAACCAATCAAATAGTGACTTGATTTCTAATAATATTAATGTGCATGCCAGTTTTGAGGTTCTACTTGCACCTGATTTGAACATGAGTGTCTTCACTACTTGCTTGATGGAGTCTTTCAAGTTGTTATCATCAACATTACGTTGGTGGTAATTACCCCTGCTATCATCGTTACTGTAAACCATGTGATCATTATTGTCATCATTGTTTCCATCCCCAAAGAAACCTGTAAGCATTTCATTCAATCCTTCTTCATGCACTGCATTTTCACTATCATCATCATCATCATTAAGGCTAGGTGGCATGTCATCAGTGTATGTGGATCTCATCATCTCTTCCAATTTCTTAGCTGGTAGTATTCTCTTCAATCTTTCTCTTTTCACCTTGGTATTATTTAAAGGATGGTTTGGATCATCCCGTCCAAATCTTAATAATCCAGTTGGATCATGGGTATTAGTATGTGTTTCATCAACATCTTCTACCTATCAACAAACACAAGTGTTATTTAATGTTTTCCAACAATTGGATAAATCATAAATGTATCAATTTCAAAGAAATATAATCAAATATGGCTCAAAAAATAAAAATAAAAATTGTATGAACATATATACATCAATTGAATAATGGAACATTATTTTATAGACTACCTTTTTTATACAATAATTTAAATAAAACACAATTTTGAAATCATAGTTTATAAAACATCTGTCCACACTCATTTATTATTCTTTGGTTTTTTCCCTTAAGAACATCCTTGGTGAGACCTTATTCTTCCCTTTTCTTTCGTGCAGGAGTGTGTTTTAAGAAGGGGTAATCAATCAATAAATCATCCCCAATGGTAAGGTCCATAATAGCCTCAACCATTATCAATATACCAACCTCTCTTTCCATATCTCCATATTTATCATTTATAGCCTCAAAAAATTGACAATTTGGTCTTACAGTAGGGTCCCTTCCCTTACTACTTGAACCGTTGATTTTTGGTTCCCAGGGCTTCTCTAACTCTTCTAGGGTTTTTCACTTAAAAGGAGGGAAGTAGGCCAAAAATGCTAATGGTTCATTCAATTTAATGTTATGTGTGATATTTTCTAACCTAAATGAAGGTAACTAAATGCAATTGGCTGATTTAAATGAATGAAAACAAATGCAAAAGTGCAATTTAAGCTATGTTTGAAAACATGTTGTGATATGCAAACAACTAAGTAAATGAAGAAATTATGCAAAATAGAAAGGAAAGGGATGAATCTGAGTGCCCCTGGATCAAATGTGATGATTATGGAGTGTTTTGGATGCTGAAATTATGCAAAATAGAAAGGAAAGGGATGAATCTGAGTGCCCCTGGATCAAATGTGATGATTATGGAGTGTTTTGGATGCTGATGGAAATTATTGGTTTTTCATAGTGGGACTCATTCACCTAGGGTGGTGAATTAGTCCTCCTCTTGGTGAAAAATTGTCAAAAGCAAGTTTTTGTCTGTCGGGATCTAGAATCGAATAAAATTCAGATTTTTAGTCCTAAGGTGAGACTCATTTGCCATAGGTGGTGAATCAGTTCTCTCCCAAATTTTGGAAAAATTAGGAGACAAATCTGCAACACTAGATCTAGAAATCACTGCTTGTCAAGTTGTTGAAGTCAATTCTGCGGGAAACAGACAAAAAACCTTCTCCAAGCTTGAAATAGACTTAAGTTGACTTGAAGCACCTAGTTGACTTATAAACCAATCTTCAACATCAAAAAGCTTGTCAAATCTGCATACCTAGGTCTACAAACAAACATGCAATAGGGAAAAATTGTTTAAGGTTAGTGAATAGGAGCTTGCCTTTGTCAAACCTCATTTTGGTAATCAAACCTTCAATAAAATAATGAAATGCAAAGGAATGATCAACTAACAACATGCAATTGCTATTAACTTACCAAAAACTTGATGATGCAATTATGAAGTAATGACAATGATTTGTAAAGGTGTGATAGTGCTTGAAAGGATGTATAAAATACTTGAATACTTGAGTGAATGGTGGATAATGAACTTGTGAATAGAGAGTAGAATGGATGAAAATCAATTATTTATACACACTTGTGCCTTAGTTACCGTTCATACCTCATCCGCGAGCATCAAGTGATTTTGAATAAAATCTGAGAAAATTTAAAATATTTTGAGTTTGGGGCCAAGGGGACTCATTCGCCACCCATGGCGAATGGTCCCACTTAGGACCTAAAAACATGTGTTAAGAAATATGTTGTATTTAATGTTTATTGTTGGGATAATACTCAAAAATACACTTATTTAGGCATATGAGAGGATAAAGGGGTCAAATAAAGCATGAGAAAAGGATAAATAGTGAAGATGTGCCTAGAAACATGTGAAAGCTTGTTACAAGACTTTACAACACTTCAAAATGAGACTTGTTGATGAATAAAAAGGTGATTTTTAGGTGATTATAATAAGCCTAAATACAGAAGAATGTAGAAATGTCTTACAACACTTCACAACACCTTCACAAGATGTCATTCTTTGGGTTTTAGTACCTAAATAAGCATGTTCAAGCCATGTTACAACATAAAATCAGAGCAAAATAGTTCCAACACCATGAAACAAGACCTAAAAGGCCATGAAAATGATAAGGGGCCATTTTTCTACGACACACTACTATTTATAAATCCTTCAATATTTTTGTGTGTATGCATGTCCATCTATATACATAAGATGACCTCTATTCATTTCTTTTCCACTTTCCAATTGGAGATGACGTATATACATATTTGAATTTAGACCATATGATGACATGCTAGGCTTATATTCCGCTAGCCTTCTCCATTCACCATTGTAATATGATGGACCATAATATTGCATTAATCTCCCAGTGGTTTGTTCTGAATTGTTTCTATGTTTAGATCCCACATGTACATTTTGGAAAATAAAGAGGCCTAGATTCACTCCATGAATATTTGAGGGTCGTATCATGTAGCTTTATCCCAAAAATTGAAACACCCCATACACTTTAGGTAGTTGTTGATCACTAGGCCAAGCGCAATATAGTTGACGATCAAATGTCTCTTTGTAAATTGATCTCAAACTCAGGGACAAGTCATCATCTCCATCACATTCATTCTCATAGGGTATGTAGTCCACCTTCCCCTTTTCTTTAAGCAAATTATGCATCTTTAAACTAGTTCTTGTTATGTTATTTGTTTTCATCAATTCCTCATCTTCTGAGCTAGTATATTGACACATATTTTTGCTAGATGTATCATCTGATAAATGATCATTGCCCTCTAGGCTGGAAGTCGATGATCCAGGAAAATTTAAACCAAGAACTTTATCCTACAAGTATCCATTAAGAAAAAAATTAGTTATTTAAATAATATAAAACAATGTTTAAATGAAGTATACATGTTATTTATATCAAATTGGAAAATTCCTTACCACAATTCCTATTGGATTTGAATCGATTGTAGGAGGCATACTACCGACTGGAAGCTCATCATATATGTAATGTCTTTGTACAGTTGCTTGTTTGAATTGTTTCTTTCCACAACATATAGAACATCCACAAACAACAATTTTCTCAAAGTATTCATCCCATGTACTATAGTCCTTACCAACCTCTTGTTTAGTGCAATCATTTGTTGTGTCTACAAGATCCATTGTCATATCCTCTTCCACCCACTTTCCTCTACGTGATTTAATAGTTTTAGGTCCATGTCCATGTACATATCTTCTTATTTTGCTAGTTGAACACTCAGGCTCTGCATTTGCTCCAATCTCCATCTAAAATAATCAACATGCATTAATTTATGTCAAGATTGGATAATACATTATAAATTTCAATAATACTGTGAAAAAAGATGGATGTATCACAAAATTCCATTAGATCATTTTTTCCTAAGTTAAGTCAAAATTTGAGTACTTGATGTCCCGCTTCATCCGTTGTGTCCTCATTTGATATGACACGATCTATTACCATGGCCTCGTCTTGCCCCTATAATACACAACATAGTAAATAATTGATAAGTAGGAGATACTTTCCATAGGGTCAATGAGGTTGACTCGAAAACTACACAATTGAATCCTGATAGCAATATCATAATAGTAAATAATGTTTAGTACACCAATTATATTATTTCAACGAATATGCTATCCAACACAAAACCTCACTTTAGTCATATATTTCACATATTAATATCATGTTTTGGCCATCCTAATTTTCAAACTTTTCCCTTGATCATAGAATCACATTTAATCACCATTCCTGTGCATTTTCAACCAATAAGTTTGACCTCAGAGGCCTCATGGACAAAAAAATGACTTTATCTCCTCTATGCTGTAGCATTTGTGAATTCATAAACACCTTCCTCCTTGGTTGAGGTTGCTTTCTCTTCTTACCTCTATTGTATCTGTAGATTTTGTTGTCATATATATTTCCACCCACTTTCCTCTTTGCGATTTAGTAGATCTATGTTGTCCACGTCCTCTCTCCATGGTGTCCTATAGATCCTGTAATACACAATGATGACAATAGTCACATAACAACTATGCATCAAGAGAATATTGTTGAAATTATCTTGTTAATACACTCGCTTTTCATTAAGACACACTATGAAAAACAAAATAGGACATTGCAACATTTTGCTCTTCACAAAAAGTTCACATGTGGAATCTTGACAACTAGAGCTCAAATCTCTCTAGGAAGCATGCAATACATATAGGATGTTGATGCAATGTCAATGTTACATGATAATTATTTAGTTCTCATAGATGATTTTTCATAATTCCCCAATAAGCCCTATATCTAAGATGATAGTAATGAATTAGGGTTTGTCCTTTTATACAAATTTGTAACATGCAATTTGAAATATTTCACACTTTAGATGATTCATCTAGTTGTATAGGGTGAACATGTGCCTATTTAAATTTAATTCTAAAAGTTTGTGGGTCATTTCTAAGTTCACAAATCTAACCTCTTTTAGCTTTGCACCCACAAAATTGACATGGGATAAGGAACAGATAAAATAGGGAACCATGATTGCTCCCTTGGAGCATATGAAGATGAAGTCAATTTAGGATCAATTTATTTATCAACTTCCAAGAAAAATACATCATTTTGCACTGCTAGGTGCTAAATTAGGTGCACTTTGCACCACCTTTGGTACCCCAAACATATCACATTTAGGGCTAAAAGTTGGCGTTAACTATGCCGACTACTGAATCAAAAACAAAAATTAAAAACTTCTCACCTCAAGGAAGAGATGTCAGGAGAAAAAAGGGAAAAATGACGCAAAGGAGGGCTACAAGCAAGTAGATCAGAAATTCGATTTAGTTTGTGACACCGTAGGTAAGGTTACAATTTGTTTTTTTCGTTCCCACAAATATTTTTGTTTGGATTAAATGGAGAGGATTGTGAAGAAAGGGTTGTGAATATTGTTTTGTTTACAGGCGAATCATTCAAGTCTCATGTGGTTGAAAAGGAAGAGGGTAAAATTGTAGGCATTGCATTATTTCCTCCGCATCCAAGAGCAATGAACGCATTTTTGAAACCTTAATGCCCCAGTTTGCTTATCATTCCCATCCCAAGCTTTTGGATTCCAGTTCAATTTATCGGACCTTCCTTCCATAAATTTATCTAAAGACAACTTTCTTGCTTCCTTCCTAAAAAATTAGTTGAGTGCTTTCAAGACAAGTCGTTAAACTACATCTGCCCCACTGCAGCCAGGTCCCGTGGGAATAGAGGTTGGTCGAGACAATACGAGGAGATAGGGATTTTGAGATGACAACTGAATAATAGATCATTACCTCAAATTTGTGAGACCTTTGGGCTTAAATTAGCTATTACTAATTTTCACTTATTCTTTTACAGAACAATGAGCTCGTGGTTTCAAATTGATTGTGCACACACATTCATTTTCTTTCTAATCAGTGGATGCGACTCGAGTATGGGACCTATCTATGTTAACTCTCAAGAAAACCACACTCTGCGCCCTTTTTATCCCCCAAAGATTACCATTCTATACAAGTGTGCAAGTGTTGATTTTTTTACAATACATTTGTTTCATTTTGCATATATTTATATCCTTTCAAATATGTTTTCCTTGCAATTTTTTTTAATAGGGTTTGATCATTTATTGGAACTTTAGGGTTGTTACATTTTCCCATTAAACTTTAGATTCCCTCCCAAGGAAGCAATTGATTCATAGGAATTTAAATCCAGAAAGAGATTCATTCAAGGTAAAACTTTCATACCACAAACTAGACGAAAACTTTCATGCCTGATAGTGTGTACTTCGTTTGCCTCCATAGACTAGACGAAAATAATTTTCCCTAGGTCACCTCAAAATGTCAAGCAACAGAGGGAAGAGAGAAAAGGGAGCAGACTCTGGCCACAATGAGGTAATTCATTGTCAATTTATAGATTTGTAAATGTTTTCATTGTTTAAAACATTTATAGTTTATAATTTATTTTTTTAAAATTTAAAAGAAGAAATTTATTATATATATAGGGACATGAGACAAACAAAGATAAAGAGGCATTGGCTTCCATATTAGGGATAGAGGCAGTGAAAAAATTGGATGTTGTGGACTTGACAATGCTTTCCAGATACATAGAAGAACGATCTAGTGAAGCCCCTCAAATATTGCGACCAAATCAACCGTGTCAAAGGGAATCAATTGATTCCCCAATAATTCTTGGATCGAGCAAAAGATCTAGGAGGAAATCAATAACAGTAAACTCTAGGAATGTGGAATAGGGACCAGAGACTTCCACTATCCCAGCCACTCTTGGGACACAGACTTCTTCCACCACGCCATGTTTTGCATCTTGCATTGGTAGCTACAATACCAAGATAGAATGCAATGTGGTTTCAAGGGAAGTCCGAATGATAGATGCTGGATTTTTTTTTTGGATAGGTTGAAGGAATCATGCCTTTAATGGTTCAAATACCATCTACATTTTCCATTCTCAAAGACACCCATGCACCTACAAAAAGTAGTTATCCATGACATGGAGATTGAATTTGGCACAGGTTGGTCTATGAAGAAGATAAAGCTACGAATGTCTCAAAATTGCAAGAGATTTCAGTGCAACTAAACAAAGAAGATAAAAAAACTCCCTCCCGAGCTAAGGCTCAAAAAAAGGCCAATTGATGTAAGTGTCAAAGTATGGAAAGAGCTTGTAAAAGCATATGAGAAGTTCGATGCACAGAGGAAGTCTGGTGAGGAGAGTACACAAGTATTTGAATTTGCTCATAATATTATATCAAATTTATTAAACAATTTTTAAATTTTATTTGTGCATAGTTAAATTGAATTAGTATATGTTTCAGGACAAGGCCTCCAAGGCTAGGCTTGAAAAAATTTGTGCCACGCATCACAGTGGCCAAAAAGGTTTATAGGCCTTGATCTGTACATTTGTAAGTATATTTAATATGTTAAATGATTTTTTTTATTCCCTAGGAAAAAGTAAATGATTGCATATTAATTAGTTTAACTAGTCCATGTGCCATGTTTTGATAGGAGGAGAAATATGGACGACATCCAAAGCAATTTGAAAAGGAAAATTTACAAAGCAAAAATTGGGCCGATTTTGTAATCTGGATGGAGAACGAGGTATCAATAGTTGACTTTCAATAACTTAGTTGGATATTGTTGTGTTAATATGTCAATTTGTATTTCTTGTGTTGAGTTGTTTATTGATGCGTAGGATGAGTTATAAAGTGCTTCTCTGTTGGCCCTAGATCCCACTCAATTGTCCCATTATTTCATGTTGAGGAAAAAAATATTGTTTTCCTTAAAGGGCATTGGGTGACATTCATGCCTTATTTTCATCGCATATTTTAATTAATGATCATGGCATTTTAATATCTCTTAAGTGTCCTCATTTAAGTTATGAGTTGTACCATTTGAGTAACTTAGTCCCATGTTGATTTGATTTATCTTCTTTTCTCTCAAACATGGTATCTCAAGGAGTGCTCCACATGCATCTTTTCCATCCTTCCTCATGATGCTGCCATTATTTTAACATGTAAGAATGTTTTGATGCATCTTGGTAGGCATCCTATAGATCTAACACATCCTTGTAGTCTGCATCACTTGGAATATCTAACCAATCACTTAATTTGTGCATCTAATTTAAAAAAGGTAGTAAATTCCTATCTTCCAAGTTAAAAAACTCCATAAATAAAGAGATCAGTAGTAAAAAACCTACAACCTAATCTGATCAACATAGAGAAGCATGTAATACTAGACTTATTAACATTCAAAAGATAAATGGAATGTCTTTAACACCTAGTAGAGCTATCCAAAAAACCTAACTAAAAACACAAACGTGCTCTTGCACACAATGGCCTAATGGTTGGTTGTCATAGAACTCAAACTACCGAAGTAACAACACTGATCAAGTTAACATATACGCATCATTTGCATAAACAATTGAGCCATTTATGTGCATGAATAAATAGTAGAAGGATGTAGATGAACTAAATTCATCTAACTTATGCCTCTTGGAATGCATTCCTCTTGAATCTCTAATATCAGGTGCCCGAGACTTTCTTGTGCTTTTACCTTTTTTCGCCACCTTTCCTCTTCATTGTCAAAGTCGTCTCCTTTTTCCTTATCTGAATTTTTGGCTTCAACTTCTAATTCATCCCATGATTTACCTTCCTCCTCTTTATAATATTCTTCTTCTTCTTCATCCTCATCTGACTCCACAAGAGATTCATCTTTCGAAACTTCCTCATTTGATTATGATTCGTTTTCTACATCAAATGGTTCATATCCTTGATCTGACTCTTTTGAATTATCAAAATCAAAATCACTAGCTTCCATATTCAAAAATTCCCAACCACCATCTTCAATAAATTTATCTAGATCATCAATAATAGTCTTCAAAATTGGTCACCAGTTCAAGTTCATTTTTCTTTCATAATACTTTATATCCATGGAGTTCAACCATTCCTTGGTGCCACAAGCGAAGATTGAGGAATGGTGTCAATGTGGAGTACATCCCACTTGAAGTCTTTGAAAACAATAGCCATATCAAATGCCTTTTTCTGAAGTCCTACTCTCTCACAGTTAACAATCTCAATCTCACTAATAGTGATTACTAAGAAAGGTAATTCCTCCAACTCTACCAAATAGTTTACCGTAGGAACAATAAAAGCAGAGGCTTTGAAAGGAACTCCATGAAAACCAAGCTCTCTAAATGGTATATCAAACTCTCATTCAAAATATTTTAGATGAGGCTGCTCCCATAGCTCTCTTACTCGCTTGACAAATCCTTGAAACTATGCATTGATTTTACTTTTCTTGTCCCTCTCTTGTTGTTCTTCATCAATTTCATCAAGATCATACATTGACCTTCTTTCCCCTCCTAAAGTTTGGACCACATCCATTACCTCCACATAAAACTAGACATCCTTGGTCTTCTTGGTTCCCACTCCATGATATGGTTATGCAAATGAAAATGAACCAAAGTAATCATCTCCTTTGCTAGCTGGAAGAATTTATGCTTAATGTTTTGATACATGATATCAGCTCTCTCTTCTGCTCTCATGGTTGAATACCGAAATCCATTATGATGGGCCTCCAAAGTTCTAGTCATCTTTCTTCCTCTTCCACCAAATGCTGGCCTGATTGACAAGTCTGCCAGCCTAATTGGCTTTGTTTTTGAAAGCTGAAGTTTCTCCTAAGTAACCAATGTGGCTCTCTCTACCTTTTTAGACTCTTTCATTGCTAAGATCATCTATGGGATTTAATCATTGTACCACATGGTTGATGTGCTTTGAATCCTTGGATCTAAAGAAAATTTCCTTAACATAAATACTGCTAGGGAATTTCAATGTTGGCATGTAGTTGGCATTAAAGCCGATACTTGGAACATTGAAAATTATCCTTATATAAGTGTTATCTACTAAAATTGCACCCTGTTGAATGTGAAATTCAACAATTTAGTGTAACATGTGAAGACCTCTAAAGTTGTGGGTTACTTATAAGCAGAGGTCAACCTTTGGAGAAGGTCGACTTCCTTTCGGTACTCGCTTAAAACTAATTTAATGATCTGATGAGGAAAAGGGGAAAAAGGTAACATAAAAAGAAATGATTAAATCCTATGGTGATGCACCTAAACATTCATTAGACTTGCAAACAACTTGCATACACAGTTTAATCAATAGAAAAGGTTGGCTTACACAACCCAAAATAATATATTTCTTGCATTAGTGTTTCATAGGAAGGCCTGACAGTTCACCTCTAGAAGGAAAGATATCTCTCATAGCTAGAAAACCTACATTTAACACATCCTATATCCTACAACATACATATTTTCTGCAAAAGGTGTTTTCATTGAGACAAAAAACTACAAGGAAACAAAATAAATTCACAAGTAGTTATATCAATCAACTAGCATGCACACAATAAAACAAAGAATGAGAAGGAAAAAATACTACTTATCTCCATTGATCATCAAGGTATCCACTGTCAACATGTCCAAAATAGTGAGTTACAAGGCATGCTCTTTTCTCCAAAGGACTCACAAAAGTCACAAAGCAGAAAAATACAAGTTAGAACTAACTCCTAAAATGAGTGCAAAAGAGAATATATCTCTCAACTCCAATAGCTCCACCAAAAAAGGCTCTAGAAGCTGTTGGGATCAGATGCCCTCAAAAAGCCTAAAATATAGCAACAAGATCTTCAACAAATGAGCTCCAACATGTAGAAAAAGTCAAGGCATGACTATACCCTCCATAAAGGCACAAGAAAAATGCCTAGATACCATCCATGTGTTCCAAAACTAAGTCAACATGCCTATATTCACTCCAAATGTTTGCAAACCTCTTCTAACTTCTCCTATATGTTTGCAAGAGCATAAAAGCTCAACAAATACATAAACACACTTACAAAGCATAATACTTAATTTTTTTTCATATAAGATACCAAATTGACTTAATGATTCATAACAACACCATTAAATTAATGATATCAAGTTTCCACAATCCATAATGTTCTTTACAAAGAACACCATTAAAGTCAAATGCTTTACATTAAATAAATACAAAAAATAAATTCTAAAGCTTGGCCTATAAGGAGAAATAAAAAAAAGACATAAAGCATAAAAAGGGGACATCCTACAAGACATAAGACTTGAAATCTTATCCCACGGGCATGCATTAGATATATGATGCATATAATTTAAAAGATAGACAAAAAAAATGTCTAAAATTTCATCGGCATATTAGGTTTTGAAAACCCTAATAGTCAAAGCTCATGATAACACTAAATGCATCTTCATTTGCATTTTAGCGTTCTAAAAAACACCACAACTCTGAGAGGCACCAGGTCATGGATGAATACAGATCAAGGTTTTAATGTTGCTAGAATGAGAGTTTCTGAAGGGCTTTCTGGAGTTATTTGTTTACATCAAGGTAAGCTTCATTATCTTTGTGAAAAGTAAATGATACCTTGAGCTTTGTTTATCCAGAAAATAATAGAAATGCTTTATGACTTTCTTGTATATTTTCATGCTCAACTTCAAGCTCTCTTTGTGCAAGAAAATTTTGTGAGTTACTCCCATTTTGTAATCATGATTTCAATATTATGTACTTTTGTGTATTATTGCTTCTGCTATAGGGATAAGGATTTAGCGAACAAAATAAGCTCTCTGTGTGATTTTATACCTGTTTCTAAGTTTTTCCCCTATAAGTGATAAAACCATGACCTCATTACACATGTCTAAGTAGAATATGGCTCGACCTCTTCATACTACAGGAGCTTGTTTCACCATACCCGAGCCCAAACACAAGCCCTAACACAAAGTCTCTACTTATTTTATTTATTTATTTTTGTCTGAGAAATTTGAAAGGGATTTACTTTTGTGGTTTTAATAGTTGTATTTAATTTTATTTTCTAAAGGTAAAAATCCTAGGCTGTGGGTTTCACTAAACACCCTTGTGGGTATCACAGTATAAGCAACCCTATAACTAAGCTTCTCCTGAAACTTGTGAGATGAGGCTTATCATAATTTGAAACATTCTCTGGCTTGACATGTCATGTTCTTACAGGATATTTTGATTGTGCATTGTTATGATTTAATTGTTCTAAGAATCCTTGTTGCTCGCCTTTCTCATCTCTCAGCTCTTTGCCATGGTTAGCTTTTGACAATCCTTTAAAAAACATTGTCTCTTCATTCCAATGGCCCTAATGGCATTATTTTCTTTTTAATCTATAGGAAGGCCTGTACAAAGGTTTACACTTCCCTATGAATCATGTTCTTTATACACCTTGGTATATATGTTGCCTTCATATAACAAACTATCATCATGTTTGAGATTTTCCACTCTAAGTCATGGGAGCCAAGCTCTTTTCCTAATTTGAAACATCTGCAGATTCTTGCTTGTTTTTGGAATGATTGTATTTGGATTCAACTCCAAATTTAGGCTCTTGTAACCATGTAGTGAGTACAATCCTTTCATTCATCGTTGTAGCCACCTTTTAAGTGCTTTGATATGACTGTCCTATCACAGTTTATGCCATAATTATAGAACTCATTTGTTTGATTACATTACACTGCTCAATTGTATTCCAGGCACTAAAACATTATTTCACTACAGGGTATCATGGACTATTATTTACTTTCTTCCAGCTACTGATAAATTCATCTCTATCATTGCACATACACCATTATATCTAGCCGAAATATTTTCCTTAACTTTCATTTTCCACTTTGATTATGTTTCTTTTCTCCATCTATCCTTAAATCAGAATGCATTGGTAATCATGATCAATTATCACATGGATAGTGGAAAGATGATAATCATCCAGAACTCCTCTTGTCTTCATGATTGTGTTACATGTCTTGATAGGGGACAATGTACTAACAAACTATTCTTGTACTCTACTTCATGATTCATAAATTCCTTGAAACCTTGCCATTTTTAAAACTTGTTCAAAGACTATCAACCTCTGTCATGCATAGTGATAGCTATGCTTTATTAGCTAGGACTCAAGATTACTGTTCTAAGTGAGAATAAGGAATTCAAGACTTGTAACCTTAATTTCCATGGTATAAATATCTATATCTTCCTTTGACTGTAATGGGGCTATCCTCCACTCTTTGTACTTACCACTGTCATCTTTTTGTATGACAGTCACTATCCATATCACCTTATGAGGTTAATACTGTAAGTAAAACATGTTAGACAAGACTATCAGTGTGTATCTTATTCATGAATGCCACAAAATATTCTCCCCTTTCATATTCATCACAATGATTTCATGATTTTATGCTATTTGCTAGCAGCACTGCGAGACTATTTACAAGTAAAAATGACTGTCATTGCTCAAGATCACTGCCTCCCTTAAACGAATTTTGTTTCTATTCTCAAATATCACTGTTATTTATGCTTACCTTATTTGGATTGTCACCAAAAGAGGCACTTTCCTGTGACACAATGTTTCATAATCATCATGCTTTACGTTACTGTCACTTTATCTCTTACTTCACGTGACTCAAGTTAACCCCTTCACATTGAATCTTTGTGCTCAATGTTACACTTTACTGTCATGATATCTATTTTATGTGTTTTTTCCATAGAATCTTCATGAGATGAATATTCAAGATCATTATCTTCTTTTTTCATTGTAATCCTATTGAACAAGCATTCATTATTTGTGGCAATGAGTTAACTAACTCACTATTATGAATGATATATACTTGTCTAATAGAATTACAAGCATGGAGACTCTAAATTCTCATCTCCATCAAAGTACAAGAAGATAGCATGCTGGGCTCAACCCTTTTGGGAGTCACATTTTACCCCACATGCTGTAAATTGATGAAACAATCAGTAACAATAATTTTCTTGTAAACAAACAAGTTAGAAAAATATATGCATATGCCTGAAGGGCTTGATGGTCCTATTGCTTTCTTGAACATTCTCAGTTTACATGCTTGTTTAATGCACTTGAGGATCAATTTATATGTTCATGGGTGCATGCAGATGTAATGTGAGAGACCTTCATTGCTTAGAGAACTAATCTAACATCATTGTTATTGTTAGATGTAGGAACTAGGAGCAAGGAGCTGAGGAGAGACACAAGGTAGCTCAAGGCGAGAGACAAAGCAAGGCAAAAAACATCAAACCAGTCATCAGGCAATGACTGGCCTCTTCCCTTATATGTGCATTCTTTTCTCTTTATCCATCGATGTATAAATTATTCATCATTTTTATTGAACAAGTTAAGTCTCACGGCTTGTGTGAGACAAATATGTACTTTTGAATCAATAAAGATTACCTTCAAAAAGATTTGTGCAAATATTTTCCATATTGTATGCATTTGGATAAATGCAATAATTTGTTACTAAAACTTATAATCTCTTTGATTTTTCTATTTATACAATTGAATGCAATATAGGGAAGATAGATAATAAATGTACTTCACTTTCATTTTGCAGACACTCTAAACTCAATCAACTTGAGTAAGTAACAAAAATGGGTAACAATAAGAATTCCCTCCATCTTGTTGGCTTGTAATACTCCTGATGGTGGCTACATGAAATGGAACTGTGATGCCATATATGGGTACCAAAACAACATCATTTTTTGTATCAACCTGAATCATGAGCTCTCTAGAAATAGGGATATCATCCACATTTTTGTAAAAACCATCTCATTGGATGGCTTGGAAGAGCCATTTCCATCTCCTATACCTTGATTCCCCCTTCAACCAATCTTCTTGCAGTCTCCTCATTCTTTTGCCTTGCAAGTTTTGCTTAGTATCGCCAGCGATGATCTTCTTTAGTCATCTCCTAATTATCACATCATAAGGTTGCCTTCAAGATGACTGATTCTCCTCCATTTACCTCAACCTTTGGTTTTTGTTTCACTTCCTCGTCTTCATCATCGTTGTTAAATGAGTATGCAAAATTAGTGTATACTTTGGAGCTAACCCCAATTGCATTTTTAGGCCCTTTATCCTTAACAACCATAGTGTTAGCAAGGAGCATTGAATAATTCTATGTTTTGGGATTACCAGTCTGCAACTACAAATTTTGAAACCCAAGTGATACATTAAAATCCATTCCATCCTTCACAATTTTTTCATTTCTTTAATTCAAACTTAAACCAGACTCTCAAAATTCGATCCCTATTCCTATTCCTAAAAATTTTGTAAGATGAGGAAAAAGTTTAGGGCCATCTCTTTAAACTACCTCCATAGCTGCCTTATATTAACATACATGAACATGATATGATTATATACATGAAAAGGTCACTTAAAAATAGTATAATCAAAGTACAATTTTTTTTGAAGAACTATTCTCTGTATGCTCAAGTATTGTTGCAAGTCATAGCTTGCTTACAAACAAAAAACTAAACCATAAATGTTAACTCTCAAATACAGGGACATATAGACTAGTTAATTCTCAAAGAACCTTTGAAGCATATTACAGTGCCAAAATGTCCTAGAAAAATATCCAATTCTGAAATAGAGGAGAAGATATATAGACTAGTTAACTCTCAAAGGATCTTCGAGGCAAACATAATCATATATAGCACAAAATGTAGAGGGTTGGCACTTAAGGTTATGTAATAGAATTTACAGTTGATAGTTAAATTGTATAACAATTTTTTTTATGATCTTTACTAATGTTTATTAGAATTGTTGCATGTTTTCATCATTGGAATGACATATTAGCTGTAACTTTTTTGAAATTTTATTATTGTATGTGTACTTTGATATGATGTAATATGATTATGGTTTCATCTCATATGTTATAATATTAGATATATAACAAAAAAATAAATTATTGCATGAAATAAATAATAACTTTTCATTTTAAATATTTTTTTTTGCAGAACACGGGTCTTCCAAAAGATCAAGATGATCCTCATCATGATATAGATCCAAAAAATATTGGTTCTGCCGGTGCAAATCACATGGCAGAGGATGATGATGATGCAGATATGGAAGACACCGAGGCCGATAACAATGATGATGATGACGATGATGATCATGATGGTGATGATGATGAGGCAGTTGCTGGTAGTAGCTAGTGAAATTCATTATCATATAGATAGCATCATGGATCATTGCTGATATATCACATTATGATGCCTCTTTTCATGGTTACTATCATATGTATCATTTTCATGGCCTACAGTGCCATATTATTGAGTTGTATCATATTGACATGTATCATTTTCACTTATATCATTTGGACATGCATCATCTTGAATTGCATCAATTTGAGTTACATAATTTATCATTTTGACTTATGTTGATTGTTGGACATGTATCATTTTGACATGTTATTGATCTACCAACATCTTTGACTTTCACTTGTTTTAGTTATATATGATGATGATCTTATCAGTATTGACTTGTCAATTTATATATATTAAAAGTGGTCGATGATTTTTGGATGGATATTTATTACGTATGATGATTTTAATTTACTACTCAGATGGATGTTGTCAAATTCAATTAAATTATAGATATTTGACTCAC
Organism: Sequoia sempervirens; assembly: GCA_007258455.2. NCBI lineage: Eukaryota > Viridiplantae > Streptophyta > Pinopsida > Cupressales > Cupressaceae > Sequoia > Sequoia sempervirens. Next base: position 911,864,252 of record VDFB02271358.1, read on the forward strand.
TTGTTTTAATTATAGATGATGATCATGCTATAATAATTATCTTGTTATTTAATCATATGAGTTAAATAATTAAATTACTTACTCTATAATCATATGAGTTATTTAAGAAGCATGATATATTTAACTAATTAAATTGAAATAAAACATATTAAATTAATAAATGGAAGCAAAACAAGAAGCATTTTTAGAAGCAAAAGAGGAAGCAACAATGGAAGCCAAACTAGAAGCAAACCGTATAATCTTGGAAGCAAAACTTGGCGTTATCTAGGAAGCAAAACAAAAGCAATTCAGGTAGCAAACAAAGAAGTAATAATGGAAGCAATTTTAGAAGCAACAACAGATGCAATAATAGAAGCCATATTAGAAGCAACAAAAGACACAAAAATGTAAGCAAAGCTAGATGCAACAAGTGGCATTATATTGGAAGTAAAATTGGAAGAAAAACTGGAAGAAAAATTAGAAGCAAATATGGAAGCAAAATAGGAAGCAAACCTAGAAGTAAAATGGGAAGAAAAACTAGAAGTAAACCTGGAAGCAACACAAGAAGCAAAACCAGAAGCAAAATTGGAAGCCAAACTGGAAGCAACAAAAGATGTCATAATAGAAGCAAAAATGAAAGCAACAAAGGATGCCATAATGGAAGCAAAACTTGGCATCAATTAGGAAGCCAAAAAAGAAGCTATTTTTGACGTCAGACCAGAAGCAAAACATGAAGCACGACTAAGAGCAAAATGAGAAGCAACAATGGGAGCAGACATGGAAGAAAATTTGGAAGCCAAATTGGGCGCTAATTTAAGTGCTATTTCTGACATTAAATTGGTCTCGCTTCTCGACGCTATTCCTGACACTAAAGGCAACGCTATTGCTTGCGCCATTTTTATGATACCAAATCCGGTGGTAAATTCGATGCAAAATCCAACGCTGAAGTGAACATGCAGTTTGGTGCCAAATTTTGTGCCGTGAGATGTGTCCAATTGATGAACTCAAATGCACTAAATTCTAGCACTATTTTAGGCACTAATTGCCTATTGTGCTGTAGTGTAACCAAAATATTTATCCTATAACCCTAATTGAACCCTAACCATAACCATAGATGAACCCTAGCCCTAACCCTAACTCTAATTCAACCCTAATTGTAATGTTAATTGAACCCTAACCCTACTTTAATCATAACCCTTGTTAAATCCTATCCCAAATTGAACCCTAACACTAACCTTGATTGGATGTTAAACCTAATTAAACCTTAACCCTAACCCTAATTATACTCTAACCTAAACTCAAACCCCTAATTGAATAATAACCATGATTGAATCGTAATCCTATTTGAACCCCAACCTGATCCTTTTCCCAAGCTTTATTATAAAACCATCACCATAATTGAAGCCTAATTGTAATCATAACCCTAATTAAATCCTAACCTTAACTTAATTGAACTCTAACCTTAATCTGAACCCTAATGCTAACCCCAATCCTAAGTGAACCTTAACCCTAACCTTGATAGTAAACCTAATTAAAACCTAATGCTAATTTAACCCTAATTGTAACACTAACTCAAAGATTTATCTTGTAACCATAATTGACCCTTAACCGTAAATGTAAATAAACCCTAGCTCTAACCCTAACCCCAATTGAACCTCAATTGAACCCTAATTAAACCCAAACCCTAATCTAATTGAACCCCAATTCTAACCCTAATTCTAACATTGATTGGACTCTAATCCCAAACCTCGATGTAATTGAACCCTAACCCTAATTGAATGCTTATTTGCATCAAGTTTTATTTTTTAATCATGTTTGTTATTGCATCATGTCTTCCACCTCCATTAGAAATTGATGATTTTAATCTATGAAATTATCATATGGAGAAGACCATCATTTATCAAGCTCCCAAATCTATTTAAAAAATTACTATCAATTATTGATTTATATTTTTAAAAATATTAATGAATTAGAAGATGAGTTTGGAAAAATAAAGATCATAATTATGTGTTAAAATGACTTAGATCCATAAATAAGTTTAGAAGTTAAAGAGCATAGTCACATTGATTAAACCATTCTAAATATAAATTTTAATTTAAATTAGTAGTCATATATATGTCACGTTCAAATCTATCTATCCTTCCTCAACATCTAAATATATAATAATAATTTTGTATTTCATGTTTCTCTAAATACCTAAAAAATATACGATAAATTATATGTATTGCTTAACATATTTATTTACTCTAAATATTTATATAAAAATATTCTATTTCATTACAATTATTAAAGAGTGAAGTGTATTTCAAAACTATATCATTACTAAACTAAATATTAGTTCACACACACACATTTAATGGATATTTTAAATACTAAAAGATACAAAGAGATAATCTCAAAACCCTCTAATTAAGCGAAGAGGCTTCTTACACTCACATTATGGATTGCAAAACCTAAGTACATTTTTATTCTTTGCATTTAAATTGACGTTGAAATGACTTGCAACATACATATAAGGGAAAAATCAAAAAGTTTTAAAAAAGGGCAGTTATGCAGCTTTAAAATGCTTTAAAGCAACGAATTTCCCATCAAAACCATTCTAAAACATGGCGCAGATTTTTCTCTACAAATATCCGGACAAGAAAGTGGATTTCTTCTCTAGGGCCACATGCGTTATCAGCTGGCAGCTAGATGTTGCTCTTCTACTTGTTTTTGAATTGTGCAGGATCTATTACAAGCGGCCATGATTGTGTTTGCAGGAGTTATTGTGAACAACCATGAGAGAGTTGTAGGAATTCCTTGAGGAAAATGGAAATGCAAAGTTTAGAGGGGTAGCAAGATTTGAAGGGCGATGGATGAAAGGAATGGGTATGGTGGTGATACGCAAGGTTGAGCCCAACTCCAAGGAGAGGTGACAACCCCTATGGCGAGACCCCTGTGAGTTACTCACCATAGAGGGTTGTGACCCATTAGGCCTACATCCTATCTCTTAGATGAGGTTGTTCCCTCACAGAGGAGGTCGCACCCCTTTTTTTCTTAATTTTTACATTTCCTTTTTTTAGACTTTCAGGAAAATGCGATGGGTAGCATAGAGTGGACCTGCTTATAATTTTGGTTATTGATTTGTGCATCGCTTGGTTTTTAAGTGAAGGTGCAAACGATTTGGCTATTGCATGAATTTCCTTTATTTTCCTTGGTGAAATTTGTAAGTTTTTTTAATACGTGATAATAAGTTGCATTGTACATAGCGAAATGTTCAGGAACTTGATTGTTGATCATCAAAGCTGATGTTTTTAACACGATATTGGTTGGACATATATTTTCTATTATTAAGATTCTTCTGGTTGGATATAGATTTTCTATTATTAAGATTTTTTTGGTTTTATATAGATGAGGTTGTGCCCTCACAGAGGAGGTCGCACCCCTTTTTTTCTTAATTTTTACATTTCCATTTTTTAGACTTTCAGGAAAATGCGATGGGCAACACAGAATGGACATGCTTATAATTTTGGTTATTGATTTGTGCATCGCTTGGTTTTGAAGTGAAGGTGCAAATGATTTGGCTATTGCATGAATTTCCTCTATTTTCCTTGGTGAAATCTGTAAGTTTTTTTAAAACATGATAATAAGTTGCATTGTACATAGCGAAATGTTCAGGAACTTGATTGTTGATCATCAAAGCTGATGTTTATAACACGATATTGGTTGGATATAGATTTTCTATTATTAAGATTCTTCTAGTTTTATTTTATCTATATATGATATTATTCTTTGTGTGTTTTTCATGTTTTTCTTCTTATTTGGTTTGCTCTGCTATGCCTCACAAATTTGAGATTGATTAATTCCAACTTGGTTGTTCTCCTCAAGTTTGTAGTCAGAATGTTTTATCAAGTGTCATTGTTTCCCCTTCTATTGAATCTAGGATTAGTAGCGTCGAATAATGCCAAATATAACAGGGATGTAAAGTATAAAAATTTGTCAAGCAGGAATTTGTAGATTGGTTGAGGGAGAAATAAGTAGAATTCTCAAGAATCATAAAATTTTCACTAAGAGTGAAGGGAGATAGCTAGGGACTATTAAAATGGCAAGTGATTCTATCTTTGATCTTAATTCATTTCTTTTGTTGTTGTTGCCAAGGCCTTGGAGGTTGCATTTGTTTAATATTTACATGGACAAGAACTGTAGATTTGTAGGTATCCAAGAGCCATGGAACTTACATTTCCTTGACAGCTGAAAAGAAATGGGTTGATCAAATGCAACTGAATGAGTCTTTGAGAACATAGTTGTGATTTTTAGATTGCATGAAATTGTTGTTGGAACTTTTGCAATTTTCCATTTATTATTTCATTGATCATTCTTGGAATTGAAGTTTAAGTGTGATCATTATCTCTTTTAAGTTTGATTCTTATGAATTTTGAAGAATTATTGTCTTTTAGGATGTGTAAACCATGGGATCCAGTAGAATACATTTTTGAGATCTAGTAGAATACATTTTTCCTCATTTGTTGCAAATTTCTTATGAAATTTGAGATTTGGAAGGCTTCTTTGTTGATTTTTGTTGTGCTTGAACTTTGGAAGAGTTGATGATTATCCTCTTTCTTTCTCTAAGCAGAAAAGAGATTGATATGGATTTTATGTTGAAGGATTCAATATGTTATTTTCCAGGAGTTATTCTTTTTAATTGTCCTCTTATGCCGACTTCCCAGCTATCTAAAACAAATTGTCAATAAGCCTGTTTTGAGAGCTTGGTCTTTTACAAAAGTTTGTTTGTTGCCCACACGTTATTTTCAATTTCCTTCTTGGCAACTTTTTTCAAACTTTGTTCGACATCAATGGCTAATCAATCTTTTAAATTTATCCTGATTGATATATTTTCTTCATCCCTAACAACTTTTATTTTTAAATTCTTTTTTTTTAAACATTTGAATGGGAAAGATCTTCTTTTGAGTTCATCATATGATCAATCTCAAAATTTTATATAATGAAATGACTTTGTAAAAGTTCAGAAAATCTCTATTTGGAAATACAAATGCTACTAAGATATCCAAGAAAACTCTAAATGATAAACTTTATTGTTATTTTTCTGTGACAACACACAAAAAACAAACATAAACTTTATTGTTATTGTTCTCTGATAGCACACAATAAAAAACCTCATTTTGGAAGGTATGAATGTTAACTTGGAAAAAAGCCATCTTCTATTTTTTTTTCATTTTAGTTTTTTTTTTCTTTCTCAAATGCATTTCTTCTTATTATTTTACTTTTAATGTCTATCAACATATATATTTTTTGTCCTAGAAAAAAATTGCTTGCATGTACAATTTTTTCTAAAATTTTCATTAAATATATCTTAAAAGAATATTTTTCAAAATTAAATAGATTTATTTTACATACAAAATTGGCTATATAATTTAACTAATTATTTATTTTAAAATAATTTAACAGTTTCTATTCTATTTGTTTTTTGTTTGCACACAAATCATTTCATATTATAAAATTAAACTAAAATTTGATTTTCTAAATTAAATTAGGAATGAAAAAATGATTAAATATAAACATTAAAATAAAATTATTAAAGAGTCAAAAGTATTTCAAAACTATATCATTACTAAACTAAATATTAATTAATCCATCATGAGTATTATCATGAATATAAATAAATAAATTAACATGTATACTAAAAGATATAATGAGATAATCTAAAAACCCTCTCTAATTTATATCATGAGTTAAATATAAACATTAAAATTAATATTTTTTTAATCATTTAAACAAATATACTTAAACTATCTAAACCAATAGAAACATGCATAATTTTTTTATTACTTTTCATTAACTAGCATACCTATATTTTAAAAATATATGTAAAGACGCTGAGAGATATCCTTCTCAAGACGTCTATTTTTAATCAATTGAACCTTAAATTGATATATAGAAACAAATAATTTTTTTAATTAAATTTTTTAAACCCAAAAATTCATAAAGAATAATTTGTCAACTAATTTAATTATAATATCATGAATTCTATGAAATTATTAAAAACTGGTAGCTTTTATTCTTGTTACGTTGTCCAATATAAAAAATTATTAAATTATATGATGTATTCTATACAAACAAACACTTATTTATCTTAAATCAATTAAAATTATTAAGAAATTAAATTTCAAAAATTTAAATTTTAAATCTTTAAAATTTTCATTATTAGGGGAGAGGACCTAGTAGTTGTGCACCCTAACTTCGCACTTCTAATTATCCTACATGAAAATTTCAAATCACTCCCAATTTTTTACAGCGACTTACTTGGCAAGTCCTTTGCTTATAACTTTCGTTTCAAGCCACATCATCAAATATGATGCCACATCAGCATGATTTTTGTCAAGATGTCCAAAAAGGCCCAAAAAACAAAAGTGCTAGCAATACTTGTGCATTCACATCATGGGTAGTTGAGCATTGCAATACTTGTGCAATACATTTTGTTTAAGCTAGGGTAGTCATGTCACAACTATTGGGCATTATATAAACAACTACTATCACAACTATTGAAACATGCTCTATTTGTAAGATATTCTTTAACATGTCATTGCCATTACGATTTTCAGACTATTTAATTCATAATTTGTTTCAATTTATAAACAATTCACAAAAACAACATATATTTAATTAGCTAGCTATATTTATATATATTAGCATATGTTTTTATGTAATTAATAGCATGACTATTTAATGTCTAATTTGTTTCAGATTTATAAACAATTCACAAAAAGTCAAATTTTTGAAATATATATTAAAAAATATTAATGCTTTTCCATTGTGAATTGCTAGCAGTGAATTTATTTATCATGACGGTGAATTTTACTTAACGTGAATGTGCACAACATATTTTAACCAATATGTTGTGCACACTGTATGACTGTATAGCTAGTGACAGATAATACAGACTTCACAGTTATTGGAGTTTTGGGACCTACCGGTGTAGGCAAGTCAACAATTTTAAATGAGCTATATGGCTTTGACAGGAATACATCAGGTATGCCAATTTTACTCGCTCAAGATGCTTCAGTACTAAATCTTTTCCCAGTCACTTTATCTTGTAATGTGGTTTTTTATTTAAATTTGGCTTGTCTGTGTTATGATTGAAATTGTGAGTCAACATGTGGGGGTTTTAAGGTTGTGATTTGAGGTTCAAGAGTTAAGAAATTTGTAGCATGAGTCACACCATTGAATGTAATAAGAAATATGCTAACTGTAGGAAAAATTGTAAATGGTAGATGTGGAATGATCATCAAATTATAAGAACATGGTTAAACATAATGAGACTTGATCAATGCCCAAGAAACCAAGTAAATGACAAATAAAACATACCTGACACAATATAAAATTTAAGTCAAACTAAACATGGATGTGGGAGTAAACATTGACAAGAAAATCAATCTGTTGAAATGGTCTTTGAAGTCCTAAACAGAGAGGATTGAAAATAAAATGATGGAGCATTTGCCTCTTGTTATTTTGTTTACACTTGTCTTTGCAAGAAATATCTTACTCTTACCTATTTACACAACCTGGACTTGTATTTGGCAGGTGTACTTCCACCATTTGCAGTTCAATCAGAAGAAAATAGAGCCATGGCAAGGCATTGTAGTGTTGGCATTGAACTTAGGATGTCTGTTGAGCGCTTTATTCAGGTTTGTTTTAATGTACAAGGAAAACTTACGGCTTTGGTATTCAAATGTTTTAATGTGCTTCATCTGTGAGCTATGTTTGTTTCTCATGAAATTTATTTCAATTCTATTCCAGTTGAAAAAATTTAGATCACATCACAAATTAACAAGTAAACAAAATTTGCTTCAACTGTTGGAGATCCACTATTTAGTATGTTGTTCAGATTCTTAAAAAGTTTGATTTCATTTCTCTGTAACTATTTAGTAACATTGTATAAGATTTCCTTTCTCTGTTCCACTACCATTGTACTAGGCTTTTATCTATGTATCAAAGATCAGAAGGTTCGTTATTTGATGCCTTTATGGTCACTGGTTAGCTAACAGGCTTTTTAACTTTAAGAACCTGACGACTGAACTCTAACAAAAGGCCTATAAAAGGACAATTTAATTTATATAAACGAAATCCATTTATGTAAAGCTATTTCTTTCCTTTATTTCAAATTGCAAAGCTTGCAATTTCTAAAATATATATTAAACAATAAAAATTAACAACTATAATAATTGCTCAAAATTTAACTATATTTTTTAAAAGCACCTTTAAAAGCTTATAATTGCATACTTTGAGTAACCATTGATGCAATCACATAGGATCATATAGGATCATTGATCAGATGCCGCCGCTATTTCTTTCCTTTTATTCAAATTGCAAAGCTTGCAAATAAACTGAAAAATTCAGAGCAACATGGAAAATAAACAAAAAGTGAGGTAGTTAGTTTGCTTCTAAAGAAATTTATGTTTCACTGTGACATGGGACTGTTATACATGTCTCGCGAAAGGTTGCAAAAAATGCGCAACTTGAGAGGACAATGTGCCTCAGTTTGAGAGGAAATAATCATAATCAAACTATACAATATTTTTGCCCTCATTATCTTATCCAGACCTTTCCTTTCGCCTCCTCCACAATCTAGCGCGAGCTAAAAGCGGAGCAAATATCGCGTTCATTTAAACATTTAATGATCGTGGAGGATTTCTTAAAGCGTCGAGATTTAATATTTCCATTTTTTTATATGTATATGTATATATTTTATTTAAATATACATGACTTCCACCTGCTGTCATTTTCAATGAACCTTCAAAAACTTACGGAGAATATTCTTTAAATTCTTTCACTGTATAACTCTCGACCTAAATATATATTTTCAACACTTTCGTGATTTAAAACTAGTGTATATATATATTAAATATTAATATATATAAAATAATGAAATGAACTCAACCAAAACAAAAAAAATTGAACTCAATCACAAAAAAAAAAAACACTCATACAATTATATGTTAAGAATCTGTTAATTTATGATGCAAACACTTCTCTGAACCAGAGGATTGGGATCTGCTCCATCCATGAGCCTGCCTTTTGCATCGATCAAAAAGCTATAGAAACAATCTGTTATTCAGTATGTTGCCAAATCTTTGTGTCATCAGCCCTTCGTTGGTACCTGATAAAGATAGAAATAAATCATTAAAAATATTGATATACAGTTTTTATAATAGTTAAATAACAAAGAATTTATTAGCACAGTATATTTTGCAGCCAGACTGGTAGACATGCATGTAAAATACAATCATGATATTTTGCAGCACAATATATTTCATAGAAAATAGGGTAGACATAGAATGCAAGGTTTTATTTGCATTGCGTACCTGATTTGAAATGCCGCTGCAAAAACTGAAATGCTCGCTCTATTGAAATGCCAATTGCAGTCCATTCATAGCTAAAAATAGATAGGCGTCTCTTCCACTACATGTCGTTTCATATGACCTTTCACTCTCCACTATTCAACCGTTTCACACGACGTGCATTCCACTACCATCCAGTAAAGACCATTTTGACTGTCATCTACTGTTACTTTGTTGCTCATGAGTACCGCCATCTGCACGTCATTTTAAATTCAACTTCAAAAACTTGACAAAGGTTTTTTCCACCCTTACTGTGACTGTAGAACGCCTCTATGCGTAATTAAGAAGCAATCTTATAGAAGTTTCAAGATTTATTTTTATGGAGTGAGAGGTCTCATAAATTTGAGGAAAATGCTTTTATATAAGAAAGTCAAATCTTATTCTAAAAAAGAGCTCTTTTTTTAATTCTATTTCGATTAGATTGAGCTAAAATAAATTGAAATCTTATTCTCCTATTTATTAGTTCCATTTTCAATCTTAAATTTTAGTTTTACATATAAATATAAAATTTATAAAAACACTTAATTATAAAATAATTCTATTTTTTTTACTTCCTATTAAAATTTAAATAATTCCTGTATAAAATTACTTTCTTATTTTCTTGATTTCTTAATTTAAATCTTCAAAATAATATTGAAATCCTCATATTGTTTATGAAATTTCTATTTTTAATTCCTTACAATATAAATTGAAAACAAGATACAAAATATTATATCTATCATTTAGCTAAAAACTTATAAATTCCATTAATTTAAACTTCAAAATAGAACTTGTATTTCTATAACCCTTAAATAATATCAAATATATTATGAAACATTCTCACCAAATTTTGACATCAATTAGATAAAAAAACCATAAAAATATCTACACAAAAAAAATAAAAAAATTGTTACCTCAACAAAATTATATGAAAAAGACATTCAAAATTTTACCCTCTTCAAAAGTTTGAAAGAAAAACATCTCCATAGCACAAATATTTATTCACTCACCAAATTCAAAAGCACTGCTAATAAATAGAGCACCACACAAAGGTAAAGAGAAACCTTCAAAAGAGTTAATTAAAATTGAAACAAAATACAAATACTTCATTCTTGCTTCTTTGGTGACATTGTTAAAATGTCTAATAATAAATTTTTTCATTTGAATACTTCACCTATATATATAAATAACTAACTGTTATCTTCCGATTAGTGTATAACAGATATTAATTTAATTAAAAGATAAATAAATAAATAAAAAGCCAAAGGGGAGATGGGCATTGTTGTTATCATATATGTTAATAAAATTTATGTTAATAATTAGATTGATCATAAATGTTGATATCACTATTTTAATATCCTCTATAAGGATTTTATTTCTAATTCAATTCCATAGGGAAGAAAAGTTGGATTTGAATAAACTAGATTTAGTTGGATTTTTTGTCAATCTATATAATCTAGAGTCTAATACAAATTTTAGCCTGGAGTCAAAGTTTTCTAACCATAGTCAAGCACACTATAAGGAAAGAGTGCATAGCAATCCCAATACCCTAATCGTATAGCTAACCAAATCCAACAAAATCCAATTACCTCAACCACCTACAACCAAATTCAACATTTATGGTCAATCTAATTATTAACATAAATTTTATTAAAACAGTGTTATCAATATTTATGGTCTGTGCCAGTTTGTCTGCTTCTGGTGCTCCCATGATTGTAGGTTTGTCTGGTGGGTTTGTGCCGGTGGTCTTTGTCACCTTGAAGGTTAAAGGGTGGAAGAACGTGCTGACCAACACTAGCTCAAGTGCTAAGATAACCTTTCCTTGACCAGAAGAAGAGATTTCTACTTTGAGTACCGACTTCACCATCCCTGAAGCTATTAGCGATAGGATTGTCTCCTCAATGGAAAATGTTGTGGTGGGTAGATTCTTGTTCTTTCGCCCTACAATGGATATGGTCAGAAGATGGACTTCTGTTAAATGGTGCCTCAAAGGGAGTGTGGAGGTCTGTGCAATGGTAGGGGTCTCTTTCTCTTCAAATTCACAGCTGCGAAAGATTTGATCTTGGTCCTCTCCTTGGGACCCTGGGTCTATGGGAAGCATAGTTTGTCTCTATGCCGTTGGAAGTCGAGGTTCAATCCTACTATTGATCTCAACAAGTTAGCGTTGGTGTGGGTCTGTCTGTCGGGTTTGCCTCTGGAGAACTAGGATGAATCTATTTTCAAATGTATTGGAGACTCCTTGGCCCATTTCATCACCTCAGACTCCATTACCAGGTCTAAATCCAAGTTAGTTTTTGCATGTTTTTGTGTCAACATTGATGTGCATAAGACCTTACCTACTTCTGTAAAGCTTTGTTCTAAGTTTGGTTCTTGGATCCAACAAGTTTGTTATGAGAATGTTGTGATCTACTATCAAAGGTGTGTTAAACCTAGTCACCTTATTTCAAACTATAAGTCCACCTTGAAACATGTACCCAACCCTAGTGAGCCTGTTGTTGATGACCTTTCTAACACTTACCCCTAAGTAAATGCAAGAAGAGTTCACGAAATGTGGAAGTTTTTGCCTTAGGAAAAAAAATGAAATTAGCTTGGAAAAAATGGAATCCTGCTTTTTAATAAACGGGATCCCGTTTAGCTTTGGGATCTTGAGCCTAAATTTAAAAAATGGGATTTCGTTCTGAAAATTTTCCAAAATAGAAATTTCATAAAATGACAAGTTTTCAAACAGGATCTCGTTTTGAAACTTTCTATTATGGAAACTTTCAATTTTTGAAAAATTCCATTTTCAGAAAGTTTTCAAAACATGATCCATTTTGAAAACTTTCCGATTTTTGGAAACTTTCCGTTTTTGGCAATTTTCAAAATGGGATCTCATTTTACAAAACGGGATCTTGTTTCGTAGAACCATAAAAAATGATTTTTTTATGAAACGGGATCTGTTTTTTAAAATATGAATTTTTGCTTAGGTTTTTGGCTTGTTTTTTGGTTCAGGAAATGGCTTGGGGACTCGAACCTAAGCTTTGGACTTGGTTTGACCTGCAACTTGAAGGTCATGTTAATGTCACAAAAAATAGTGACTTTGGACATATGTCTGAAGACCTATTTTATAGATTTTTTTTATGAAATTAAAACCCATTATAGATGAGACAGTGCATATTCCAAATATGTAATTTTTTTTACAATTTGATTAATTTTTTATTTTTCAATTAATTTCTGATGAAATTGATCCATAAACTTGAAATATCAAGGTTTTTTAGTATTTTAATAACTTTTTATTAAAATATTTTTTGTAAAAAAAATTGCACAAAACGTACTTCAGAAATTCTTTTCAATTTGAAAAAATGAAAAAAATGATAAGTTTAGGTCATCTTATGCGTGACGTACATATTTTTCAAAACAATAAATATGGCCAAAAAAATTTAACAAAAAAAAATTCAATAAAAAATTACAAAAAAGAAAAGAAAGTGCTTTAATAGTGAGTTACGAATCTTTTCCCAAAAGGATTTAGAAAAATATGATTGTTTAGGTCAAAATATGGATGACGTACACACACATGGTATGGTAAAAAAAGGTGACTTTTAAACAGTGGTTTTTAGAAACGCCTATTGAAAACCAATTTTTATCATCTAGGTATTGAAATAAATTACACATTTGGAAACTAGACTCTGAGTACTACATTTTATGATTAGTGACTTTTTTTAAGATTCCATCTCTAAGTGCTTCAAATTTTAAGGTCAAATGTGACAAATTCTGAAAATCAGGGAAAACACTTCCACTTTTTGGCCAAAAAGTGGACTCAACTTCTTGCACACACCCCCCTTCAAATCAGACATTCTTAAGATTGTTGACTCCCGGTCAAGACTAATATCCCTAAGAATGTAGATTCCTCAGTCAATGCTGACACCATTAAATCTGATGCCTCCCCAACCATCTCTAGGTCTACTGGCCAGATGTCCCCGATTGTTCCTCACGAGGATTTGTTTTATGTTGATTCTGGTATGGTTCCTTTTATTCCTTCTTTAGTCGGTGCCCTAGAACTTCCTGGTGTTGCGGCTGTTAGGGTACCCTTGTCGGGATTAGAATGTGTAAAGTCCCCTAGCTAGGAGTTGGCTAAAGATAGTGAAGAGGGTTAAATCCTGAAGGTAGAGGGTTTTAAAGTAATAGCTAAGTCAATGAAGACTGATGGTAAAGAAGGTGAAATCATGAATGAAGAAGTTTGTATAGTAACAACTGAGCTAGTAAAGACTACTTCTTTGGGTTCGGCTCAAGACAAAGCAACAGAGGAGGAGTTCTGGTCAACCCCAAAGAAAAAGGGCAAGCAAAGGAAAGTATATGTGGGTGGTGGCTCTAAACCTGGTAGGCCCAACCAACGACATACTAAGAACAGGGAGACAACAAAAGAGAGTCATAGGTAAATAGAGGACATTGGAAGTGTCCTCAAAGAAAGATAAAAAATGAAAGTCATGTCTTGGAATGTGAGGAGGCTAAATAGCTCTCACAAGCAGTTGGTGCTAAAAAATCATGTGTTGGAATATAAGATTGACGTTTTGCTACAAGTATCACCTAAAATTGCACCCTTGTTGAACCTGATGTTCAACACCTCAATGTAACATGGGAAGACCTCCGAAGCTGTGGCTCACTTATAGACAGAGGTCAACCTCCGGAGAAGGTCGGCTTCCTTTGGTGTCACCTAAACTAATGATTCTGTAAAGGGAAAAAGGAAGAAGGAATGCATAAAATAAAGATTTAAGTCTAAGGTGATACACTGAAATGATGAGGAATTCTGAAAAGAAAACAGGATGAACATACACTAGGAAACCTAACTATAAATGTTTTATGTGCTCAACACAACTTCTTCTAGACTTATGCATCAATCTTAACAGGTTCAATCTACATACACATCTCAGGAAGGAAAGATTAATTTCACAGCTCTAAGATATAAGTTCAGAATTTATAAAACACAGTTAAAGACTTGCATAATCAAAAGAAAGATACAAAAATGAGAACAGTACAAACATGAACACTAGCTTCCAAGGTAAACTCTGTGTTGCATTCCAGATTCTGATTTGAGTTACAAAATATACATCAATTGAGGAAGGATAGCTAAAAATCACTAACTCTTATGGATGCATTACCTGAACTACTTACAAAAAGGCAAAAAAAAGCCTTATATATCAAAATGTGTCGGCCCCCTAGGGCTTACAAAATATCCAGCCCTGGAAAGATCTATACTCAGATGTTTTAATTGAAATTAATGTTGCATCCTTCGTGTCCTTGTTGTGCGTTTCGATGAAGAGTTACCCTCATAGAAGCCTCCTGATATTTCACAGCTACCACATTCATTTGATCCATCGTGTCCTGTTGAGCTGCTTTGGCTGCACCTTGAATGCCCTGAGCTTACAACAGATACACGTCGCCCATTCATCCTGTTGATGTTCTTTAGACTGCCACGGTTTACCCTCAGATCTCTCTGATTGGTTGAGTGAATTCTGTGCAACCTCTTCAGGTGGTCAAAACTCTTTTGAAAAGAATCGCATCTCGGTGAGACACCAAAAATGTCTCGCCGATGCGATTATGTCATCTGAAATTATCGGCACAGCATGAATATATCGATGAGAGTCTTTATCGAGCTTCAGAACTCATATCGAAGTAGCCTTAGTGGTCTCCAAGACAATCGCTCGTCGGTAAGACATCATACCGAGCGCACAGCCTCCTCCCGAAGTCTCCTCGATCTTGATATTACAAACCATACCGGCCAGAGTCTGCCAATGTCATCCTGACGCATTTTGCTCCACCGAGCCCTGCATTCTTTGCTGAGATCCTGTATCGAGTTGGTAGGACATCCACGGGTCGCTAAGACCTTTTGCCGAATTCCTTTTGTCTGGCCAAACTGATCATCTTCTGTCAGCCAAACGACATCGAGTTGGGGAAACCTTTCTCTGACTTAGAATGTTATACTGGGGCCTCCTCTATTAGCGAGACCCCACTGGGTCGCTGAGACCATATGCCGAAGGCACATCTTATGCCGATGGCGGAAACCCTCTTTAGGCGAGACACCTATTATCGGGAAGACTCCTGCCAAACCCTTCTCGTGATCGCTAAGATATTCTATTCTTGCTAAGAATTCTTAGCGAGCTCCTTTACTTACCCTGAAGTGCCCAGTCGGTGTAACCTTCATCCTTCGGCAAGAAACTTTGCCGAAGGCTATATCCTATGCCGAGCTGCTCTATTTCTTTCGGCAAGAGGCCGTTAGTGTCTCCCTAAATGCATTTTACCTTACCAAGCTCCGCTTTCCTTTTGCTGAGACTTAAGCAAGTCGGCAGGACCTCATGGCGAATCACTCATCCTTCCGCGAGCTCCCTTTGTTGTCGGCGAGACATCAGAGTCGGGAAGACCTTATCTTTAGTGACGCCGCTTTTCCTGTCAAGGAGACATCTCCGCTTTGGCATGACCCTACGCCGATATCCAATGTTCTCGGCGAGACTCCTTTGATGTCGGCGAGACATCTCGCCGATCTTGATTCCTTATACTGAGGGCCACATTACTTCAGGGAGACATCTGGTAGTCGAAGAGACCTCACCCCGAGCTTGCTTCCTTTCGCCGATGCCACCTCATGAACTATTGTCGGCGAGACCTTCGTCTTCGGTAAGACCTCCTAGAGAAGCTTGCTTTCTTTTCCAAGCTCCATTTCATTTGTTGGTGAGACATCTGAAATGTCTTGCCAATAGGCAACATAGACATTTCAAAAATGGATCGGGGGAACCCTGCCATTCTCACACCGAAACCTTATTGTTGCTGAGGAGACCTCCTGTTTATCGCCGGGACATCTTGGTGAATGCTTTGTTATGCCGAAGGTTCTTTAAGTCGGGGAGACCCGATGCGTTCGGCAAGACCTCCCTCCGAAGAAAAGAACCTCTATCAAATTGAAATCCCTTGGTCGTCGGGACGATGGGTGATGTCTTGCCGATAGGGAACCATAGGCAAACCCCACTCGCTGTGACACTCCTGGGGTCTTGGTGACTCTGTCCTTAGAAGATTTTCATGCCGAACCTGAACAAGGAAGGCTTCTTCACTGAGTTCCCTATGACCTAGCATCAGATTCATGATTTTGGCCCTAGGCCGAATGCTCCATTTGGCCTCTGAAGATCTAACACCTAGTTATCCTGCCTAATTTAACTGTAGGTGAAATATAGGCAACAGGTCCCATGATCTTCTTTTGTCTATGATCATAATATTGTGCATAAGTTAGAATCAATTATGGAGATTTTACTGATATTGGAAATGAAATTGCTTCCACCAATCCTAATTTTTCCAAAGATTTTAGCATAGTTGTTTCATCTTCTACTTGTTCAAATCTTTGTAGAAATTCATTCATATTCAGATGTCCCAAGTTAGTATCCCCAATATTTGTATATGGATAGAACATCTTAGAATGTGGGTGATATCCTTTATACTAGTACTCCATCCTTGCTCCTCCTTATATGTTTCCTACATGTCCAACAAACATCCATTACGGAGGAGATATAATTTATATGGGGAAAGTACACATATTCTATCATTCAAAATTGAAAAATCTTCACTGTCGATCTTCGAGTTTTTCATCAATTCATGTTCTTTAGAGTGATAGATTTAAGTTTTATACTTAGTAAAAATCCTTTGATTGAATTTATAACCTATATTAGGTTTTGGGAATCAGGAATAACCTTTTCTATTTGTTGCAAAATATTGGTGAGCATCAAAGAAAATATGCAATCCCCATTATCCAAAAGTCTTTGTTATGTTATGTGTTAATGTGATATTTTGGGGATCAATCTTTGGGGATATGATTTGTCTCATCTCAACAAGTCTTAAACATTAAGAATTAAGCCTGATATTCGATATTCAAAAGTATTTCTTTTAAATAAACTACTAAGGCTAAAATTTATAAGGAAAATGCTATCGGGGATCAATAATTAGGAACAACAGAAATACCTAGTTTGAAAAAAAAAGGAAAACAAGAACCAAAAAAGGTGAACAAAAGGCACATAAAAAATAGAAAAAATAATGAAAGGAATTTGAGATTGAAACAAATGGAAACAAGGAGCAAAAAACCAATGCACACATGAAACCAACAAGAAGATGAAGTGGAAAAACAAAACAAACACGAAGAAAACTGCCATTGAAACTAGAATAAGAAAGCAAGATCCCAATATGGTTCAATGGTGAATTTCAAAGAGGATCTAAAGTAGATAGAGTGAAGAAAACACACCAAATACAAGTAACACATGACCATCAAAGGTACAACATGCACACGAAATAGGTACAACAAAATTCGTCTATTGAGTGCCAAAATCAACCAAAGCTTGATTTCTCCAAGGAAAGTGAATTAAATTGAGCTAAAAAGGAATTAAACCTATAAATGGGGTACATGCCCAAATGGCCATGAATGTATGTCAATGAAGTAAATATTGTGCCAAAGTGGTTGGTGTGGATGAAAAGATAGGTATCCCATTGAGGGCTAAAGATTGGAATGGTGACAAGAGTTATGACAAAAGTCAAAACATTGACATTCAAAAGTATGACAAGCAGGGTAAAAAAAAAAGGGGTTGGGGATCGGGATCGATAAAGAAGTATTTTTTGAAAGACATTTAACCCAAAATATTGAAAAGGAATAAAGGGAGAGAACCAAAGGTAACCAAAAAAAAAGAAAAAAGAGAGGGGGGGGCATTTTGGCATGCCAAAATAAAATGGAGTGTGGGTGCAAGGCACAACAATGTTCATGGAGACATTAGCATGAATGTAAACCTTACAATTATGAGCATTACTTTTATGGATCAAAAAATAAACATGCTCTTCAAATGAAGAAAGCCAACCTAATAATAATTGACACCCTCAAGTACTTGCAGAAGCAAGGAACACCTAGAGAAGTTTTTTCCAACCTCTTCAAACTAATTGACCAAAAAACATTTCATTATGAAATCTCTACATTTGTAGCTTAAATATTTACACATCCTAACAATAATGGTGTCAACATGCATCTACATTATATCACTTTAGCATAGGCCCATATTCAAACCATGCATTATTATAGGCCATTAAGAATTTTATAAAGAAAAGATCCATATAGGATCAACCAATCTTACCAAACAACATGGAAGGCTAGCATGAAATATGCTAATAAAGGGAATAAGATCAACAATGATTTGAAACTCCCAAGTTGGGTAATCCCACAATAGTGGTTTACAATTTTTGGCCAAACTGGACATTGAAATAATTTTTTCTAACTAAATCTTCACTTTCAGGCACCTATAGCAGCTAAACCGTGAGGAATTTGAAGATGATGCAAACTAGAGTTTAGTAACATTTTGTATATAGATTCTAAATATATTTTTTTCAAAAATTTTGGAATTAGATTGCACCTCTTTTTCCATCTCCCTCGAAAACTAGTTTTTTTTAGAAAACAAATATTTTAAGGAGTGACGCCACCGTATAACGAGCAACTTTTTTTCCACATAGAAGGATAAAATTCTAATTCTTTTGAATTAAATTTTTAACTCTATTATCTAGTGTTTCACTTGGTTAGATAGTGTTTACTAAATATTTTTCCTTAATCAAGTTTCAAGTCAAACCAATTACAATTTAGACATAGGCGGATCAGAGAACGTAAATTTTTTTGTATGTATTGAAATTCAAAAATTTGTTGATCAAGGGACTTTAAATATTATCTGGTGCATCATATTTTTCATTTTTTTTTTATAATCTTCTATTTTTCCATACAAAGTAACAAAGAGCCTATTTTCAAGAAAACCTATGTTTAATAAAACTAAAAAAAAAACAAATAGATAATAAAACCAAAAATATTAAAGTTATAGTTGTTGGATAGCTCATTCCACTACCTAATTCTAGTTGTCAGGAAGTTCCTCCATTTCCATCCTCAACCCGGAAGCTCAAGGGCAAAATTTTTGTTTTTTTAAGTTGCAGACAGGAGGCCCACCTGTATTTAATCGTTCAGACAAACCGTGGTTCATTCAAACCTTTTGGTTCGCTCAAACCAAAGGGTTCATTCGAACCCCAAAAACCAATTTTTTTTTTTATGGGGTCATTTTTTACCACTTTTCCTTCCTCACTCAAATTGTAAACCACTTTTGCGGGTTTACCCCCTTGCAAGCACACCACACCATCTTGAGCTTTTTCCAATACTAATACATTTCACCAAGGACATAGTGAAATCACCCATGACCACTAAGTTCACTTTACAACTAGCTAGAGGAAAAAATATCTAGGTTTAGGAATGGCTAGGGTATGAGCATGTTGCCCATTGTGGCATAGTACGATGGTTAAGCTTTTGTGGTGTTGTTCTTGCCAACAAGGTTCAAACCCCTCTGGGATCTAATTGTTGTTTGTTTAAAATGGGTATGAGCTCCCCCGTTTGTGACCTCACCAGTTCATAGCTCCAAGTCAAAATCGTTTACCCCTTAAAATAATAAGGGTATGAGCATGGAAATACAAAGAGAACATAACTACTAATAATAAATCCTTCAATGTTTTGTTGGAAAATATTTTTTCTACTATAATATGAGTAATGTGATTCACCCAATGGGTAGTAACATATATTTATAACAGTTGAATAAACTATTATTCGATTAATGATTTACCTTTGCATTGAAAAGTGAAACTCCATTGTATGATTAGGATTTATAAATTTGTGAAACTTTTAACTATAAAGTATACAAGGAAGAAAGGAGAGAGAATAGAAAGGAAAGGGGCATGTAAAAGTTAACAAATACTAGATTCAATTTTTACACACAATAAATGAAAGGGAGAAAATCTAATAAATTGAAATCATAATCATATAGGAAAAAATATAGAATGGATTATGAAATAAGCATATAAATAAATCAAAATTCGTGAATAATGAGAGTAACACAAAGTTCAACAATGTTCTTTATCTTCTTAATAAAACTAGACACAAAGTCTCTTACATTATTTCTACATGGCCGCCACAATCGTGGCTTCCTCCTTCCCCAAAAAATGTGATAAGAGAGAAAAGAGCCCATTTTCCAAAAAAAAAACATTGTTAATATTTTTCACCAAACAAGTAGTTTCACAATCATTTGTAATTTTAATGTATTAATATTATAAATTTAGTTTTATAATAATTTGACCATGAATGACTAGAATATAATATTTAATTGCATTCCACAATATATAATACCTAACATTGATACAACATAAATTATAAATCAATACATTCTACCCCCATTGAAATAATTAATTTATTCCCATCATACTTCTTAAAAATCAAATCAATTAATTTAAAAATATGATTTAATTTAATTTAAATATTTTGTAATTTATCATTTAGGTTTATTTCATCAAGTAAGAATAACACTAGCAAATTTTGTATTATGATCACTCTATTATCTTTATTCAATATTATCTCAACTACTATTGACCTTTGCTTGCTTGTAAAGTCCAACTCAACGAGCTATCCTAGATCTTTCAAAATTAGAAATAATAGTGCCTCCAAAATATCAACATATGTAACAAACAAATACCCTACCCATTGAACTTATTGTCATCTTAATTTCTTTTGTTGAAGTAATAACAATTTGGAAGTTCCACTGTCCACACTAAATCAAATTCTCTCAAACAAAATGAAGGACCACTTTTGAAAATTCTTTTGCTACAATCAAAGCTATCATAATCATGTTCATCATGTTCATCATATTTTTTCTTTCATCAATACTAGCTTGAATACACACTGACTAGTATATATTTGTATAACTCGATCCTTTCCATCCCAAAAACCTTTGTTAACATGTATACATGAATAGTTTGGTGTAATGATGCAGAAATAACCAAATCCTCCTTGAGATGAAAAGAAGTATAAAACCACATAATTATTATGACTAGTAAGAATAGATATTGCCAATGCCAGATCCTTATCATCTGGTCATCAATGGAAAATTAACTATGAATATCAGTTCCATACTTTTATCCCATAATCATCAGTTCCAAAGACATAAATAGTGGTTGTGATTTGTGAAAATGTAGTCCTTAAATGGGCCTATCATGCTTATCAAATCTGTCTATCAGAGTTCCCATTCAACAATCCCATGACTGAATGACTCCACTATGTAGACTGGTAATGATTTATCTCTTTGAAAGACACAAAGTAGTGTTCTTTGTCTTTAATGGTTCAGGTTTAATCTTAGTCTTTGGATGACGATACTTTAATTTGATCTCTTAAAGCAATTTTGACTTATCAGTGTCAAGACAAAAAAACCCATGAAAAATTTACCACAAACATGTGTTTTGGAGAGTGACATTCCCTTGCCTATAAGGGAAACCCACATCTCTAAAAAATCCAAATAAGAAAATATGAACAGATTGACATTGATTTCAGGAACTGTGCACAAATTGCCACCACCTCAAAATCATGAGTGAGAGGGTATATGTCCAGTGGGTAGACTCCATCTAATCTTTTCACTGGCTAAGGCATGATTGATTGTATTTGAATTAAAAAAAAACAGTAGTTTTTATTGAATCCACTTCTACTTTTTGACTCTCGGCCTTTCATAGAATATCGGGCACTACCATAGTGCAAAGAACATATCTGGGTTCGAATAGGACTGAAAATGATGGAACTACTGATAAAAAAACTTCGTATGAAGGATTTCTTATTGCAAATAAAGTGACTACATGTTTGGCAATTTGTTTGGAAGTAGATATTCCTCTGGTGGACTTAGATGTATAAATGAAATTTGTAAACAAAAATCAGTGATCTCAACCAATAAAATACTTACATGGAACAGGTTCATGTATTTGGACAGTGAAGCTGAAGTAATGATTATCTTCCATATACTTCAACATAAAATACTCCTAGATCAAATCTAGACTTCTGCAGCTCCTTACGAACCTCTTGGGCTGTTGTCATTGACATGATTCTCTTATGATGATCACAAGACGACGTTTGTACAGCCAACAGAATGTACGTTTGATTGTATTTATCAATTAATTAAAAATATCAAATGCATTCATTTTATATTTTCAATTAATTAATAAATACAGTCAAACGTGCATTCTTCTGATTGCATAGACAATATGTGACCAACCTCCACAACACCTGGTATCAATGAACCTCCTTCACAAGGTAGCTCTACAAGATGCAAATGAAGCCTTTGCCATTGCTATAGGCTTGCTTCTCTCTATTTAAAAAGTGGCCAAATCACTCATTTTGGTTAGAATGTGTCTTATTTGAAAGATGAACTAACCCAATCATGTTATGGTTTTAAAATATCAAGCCATAATGTAAGCATATTTTTGTGACAAAAAATACATTTGTATTTTGTGATATAAAAATACATTCATATTTTTGTGTCATAAAAGTAAGAAAAAAGGTTGAACTATCTATTCACAGCTATGGTCAGGAGTGGAAAAACTGCAACTTTCTTGAGAAAAATGCAACTATGTTTCACCAAATTCAACCTTGGTCCAAGTATTTTCACAATGTCATGTCAAAGGAGAGGTAAGTAGGAAATATTTTCATGTTTTTGAATCAAATCATGTTTGAATTTCATAAATTTGATTATTTTGCAATATATTTCTTATATGTTGTTTTTTTTTTTAGCTCTTATAAATCTTAATCCCAAACCTAATATAGTTGAAAAATGTCTGAATAGATCCTCGCATCACCTCATCCAGGAAATTCCAAAGAATTATTATGGTATTGGAACAAAATAAAAGTCAACTTGTAGAACTAGTTTCATCATTGAGGACATCCATAGGAAACCCACATCATACATTACTTGTTTCATAATTGGAAGCAATGATGAAGTTGACTCAATCATGAGTCAAATTGATCAATCGAAATATCGTATAAAATTATTTCACCAATTTTATGTGACAAAATTATCTTATAATGAAATGAAGAAAAAAGATATAACTAAAACCCAAATTTGTGATCCTTTTATTGATCTCAAAACTAATGCACTCATTCTAGTAACTTTGAAGAGAATTTTAGTCATTGGTGTAATCATTTTAATATAGAAAACAATTTTTGGGATAAGTGGTGGATGGTCTTTAACCATCCTTCATGTAATAACTACGAGGTGTCATTATACTTTTTGAGAATACTTTACTATGAGTTTGTCTTTCATGAAATTCTCAATTATTTTAATATGAAGGAGTTTTAGGATAGAGGTGGAGGCTCTACCCAAGATAGATTAGGAGCTTGTTGAATATCATTTGACCTTCAATGGAGATCACTAGCTAAAAAATATATATACATCATAGATGATGGTACCATCAACCATCAATGAGACTATGGAGGTGCAAACTCTCTATGTCATTTCTAGTCTTATATACACCCTTATATAGCATAGCACACAAATGTCCTGGCCTTCTGGTCTAGCAAATGACTAGATAGAAAGACTATCAAGTTCTAGTGCTACTACCTCCCACCTATGCTATAGTTATCATTTTTTCTCTAGAAAAGACCATAATCTATAGAGTGTAGAGGTTGTCACCTCCCATGAGTGCACTCACTATCATTATAGATGAATTGGGAGCATATAGGGTAAACAAGTAATACGAGATGGTGAGGCAAATAGGTTGGTGATCAATGATGACTTATCACAATTTTTTTGATGATACATGTATTTTAATATAAATTTATAATATATTTTATATAAATTATATTTAAATTTTTTATGTTTAAACTAAGTTTAAATTATAAAATTAAATTAACAAATTGTCTATTTATTATATATTTCAAGGTCTAATATCATAGGGTGGTACATTATTGACCATCCCACCCATTGCATCTAGCATGTATGTTGATAGTGTTAATTGTGGTATTGGTTTCACCAAAGTATTGTTGGAAATAGGATGACATTTAATTGCAATCCTAAACATTATTTATTTCATGTGTCTCCTAAGTCCTTGGAAAGTGTTCTCAAACACTAGGATTAGAGAGAGATTAATTTTGGATGAAATAATAATATTAATTGACATTTGTAATTAATTCTAAATGATAGGAGCATGTGAGGGCATCCAAGATGAGTTCCTAAATAATAGGAGCACATGGGGCACCCACATGGAAGGTGGCACTCACCTTGAGTTCAATTAACTATTTGGAGTAAGAGATAACACTTATGTAATGCATGTAAAGATCTTGGGAGTTAGGGTTTGATGTTTACATGCATGAAGTTCAGTTTAGTTCAAAATCAGTTTAGTCCAGTTTAGTTCAGTTTAGTTCAGTTTAGTTCAATTCAATTCAGTTTAGTTTAGTTTAGTTCAGTTATGGTTCAATTATCTTTGGTTAGTTTTAGTTGAATGCTAGTTGACTTCAGTTAATTTGGAATGTATGACTAATGACTTGAGTTGCATGATAGATAGCAAGTGACTTCCTTCAGTTAACAGGGGATTACCATTCTTGCATGAATGGTAGAGAGATGTTTCAGTTAACAGAAAATGACTTGGACCCACTTTGGGCGCCCAGGTTGGCTTCTTGGAATTAACTCCTTTGCATGTTAAGTTATTTCAGAAGGCTAAGTTAAGTGGGCCCACTCTTGGGCACCTACTTTGAGGATAAAGCCTTGAAGATATTTACATAATAAAGGTTGAGTTACTACTTCAGTTTGGGATGCCCAAATGGATGAAGATGATGATTTGACATTGTTCTTCATGGTTAAACTCTACTTGGAAGAGATAGGCGTACCTTTGAGGAGATAGGGATTGAGCTTTGTAATTGTAACTTTTTTGGAGTTTACAAAGTTGTTTATTGTCTGTATATCTCAAGCAAGTCGAAGAGAGTTTGTATCAATTTTATTGCAGGTTGTGAAGAAGATTTGGTGAAGGAAAAAGAAGCATTCTCAAGCAAGGATTGAAATTATTGTAATCTACTTCAGAGATTAAATAATACATTGATTCTTGGTGGAGTTTTTTCCTGAAAGGGTTTCTCCACGCTATATGTTGTGTATCTTCTAATATCCTGTCTAATTCTTCTACAACTTCTGTCTTCATTCTACAAATGATAAAATGAATTAATCAGATAATCACCCATAAAGAATCTATAACAAAGAATACATATTTAGATCGGCAAGTATAATAGTTTTACAAAGTATTAAGCTACATAAACACCTCAATTTTCAACAAGTATGTTGTAGCATGTTTTAAAATTTTAATTTATAAAATATAATTTTATTGTCTATGTGTGCTTGAGTTTATTTGTTAAATCTATTATTCTTTATTTAGCTAATGAGTTGAATTGTAACACCTCCCAGTCTACAAGAAAAAATGGATGCCAATGTTACAACAAAAAAATCATCCTCGGTGTGTCTAACACAAATATGAGTATAATCTATGCATTTTACCATTATTTTATCTCAATTGACATAATTAAGTATTCAAAAATAATTGATAAATATTTCTTTTGTTATGCTATATATTGATGTAGGAACTCATGTTTGAGGATAGAATTTTGTTGATCATATTGAGCATCACAAGAAAAAAAAACTAGAGTTAGACTATGATTTTGTTGTAAGTGTGTTTACTATTTTAATGTCATTTTAAAATAATAGTTTTTATTTATAATTTTTTTTTTGATCGGTGATAATAGTTTATTTTATTAAATATAAAGCAAAAGTTACAGTTTCTACAAAATTAGCAACATCCAACAACTACCAAAAAAATTTGATTAACCAACACAGTTTCCAAAGTAGCAAATTTCCCCTAATCATCTTCGCCTGAAAACTACCCTATCAACCTATGCCTGTGCCCCAAAGTGTTTCCATTTACATTGCAAATCTAGGCTTAACCCCCAAAAAAAAATCATAGGCTAAATTCAATATAGTAAACTAAATATTGCTTAATATGGTGTTACTCAGACTTCTTTGATGAATTGCCCATCTCCAATGACACTAACTCCATTATCGGCTTCAGCTTCTTCCTCGGATGCAGACCTTTCTTTTTGCACATCTCCACTCTAGAAACTTCTTTTAGATTTTCTATGACCTCCTCGATCTCCATTAGCTCGATGTAGATTTTAAGTGCTTTCCACTTGTGCCCCACTCCTTCTCACCACAGGGCTTTGGTGTGTCCTTCTGGCCACCTGATAAAGAGGTGGTTTAAATCTGCAAGCTCTGGGACCCCACCTTCCATTCCTTCAACCTTAACAAGCCCCACTCCTGGTATCGCCCATTCTAGAATGCCTTCCATATCCACTAAAAATCTTTATGAACCAAAGTTTTCATTACTTTCCTCACCACATCCACCGGCTCTCCTAAGTCCAAACCCCAAGCCATAACCAACAAATAGATATCCATATTGGTTTTGTATCTATGCTTCAAATTTTCAAAGCCATTTCCCAAAATTAATTGAACTGCTTGCGCCCCCTGCACATCCTTGAAGAGAAATAAACCTCGCAACCGCTTCACAGACGCTCTACCAACGAAGGGATCCAGCTTCCTCCGCGATGTCAATGTGAAATTGGCCACCATTGCTTCTCTAGCTCGTTGGCTTCCAAACTACCACACACTGTCGAACAAATACATTCCTTACACCTGCATACCAAGAAGCATTGAAGGTGGTGAGGTGTTTTAAATTGCTAGCCATCTCCATTAATGTCGAACGTACGTCCAGCACTAACAAACAACCTTCATCAATGCTTCACATCTCTTGGGGAATTCCACACCATCTTTACTTGCTAAAAAAAAAACATTCCTTCTTACATTTAATGCATCATAGAAAGATCCTCCAAATTTATATCTCTAAAGTATTCAAATCTAAAAACATTCACCTCTGCAAAGGATAGTGCCCATTTTGAGAGGATGTCTACCTCCACATTCCTAGTTCTTCGTATATGACTAACCTTAAAGTCCTCAAAAAGGGATAGATCTTCAGTTATTTTCCTAATCACTCCCTATAGATGCCAAGCATCTATTCCTCCTTTAATAATTGCTTGGATTATTATTAAGGAATCACCATCCAAATGAATCTTTGTTACCCCTAACTTTTTGGCTATCTTAATTGCCATTAAGGTTGCTACTGCTTCCACTACATTATTGGTGCCTTCCTTCAATCTCATTGCCCCTATAGCTAGCACATTCCCATTCCAATCATGAACAATACTTCCAACCCCAGAAGGACCCGAATTTCCTTTTAACGCTCCATCAAAGTTTACCTTCCACCAACCTTCCTTTGGTTTCTCCCATTTATCCACTTCTAAAGAAGACTAAGTTGGATTAACCCAACCAAGCCACTTAACGGGCATTTTTTATTTATAAATTTGTTATAATATCTAATTTTACATTTTTTGTATAGAGTTGCCAAATAGTGAGGAGAGCACAAAGATTAGCACAATCAAGACAACAATTGATTCAAAGGATTAAGGTTCACTTTTTGATCAAGAGCAAAGAAAGGTATAATATTTTATTTATAGTTTTTACTACATAGATGTACAAACATTTTTTGTATACTTTAATGGCACATTCATAAAAAAATTATGGCTATATATATTGATGACATTTTGTAGTTTAAGAGATAATGTTGGCCTCATGGCACTATATATGACATTATGTACATGCCTTCACAAACTTATCAAGATCAATATATTATTATTTTTTGTACATATTCATATCTTAAATGGTATTAATTCTTTGTATATATTATATCGCTCAATCTGTCCTTCTATCTCCCTCTCTCTATCACTCTTTCTTATATGCAATGGTGTGCATAAGGGTCGAATGGAATAGATGGCATAATATTATATAAGTTTCATGCATTTTGTGTGAAGCATGCATCATAGCTAGTGTGCATCAAAATCTTATGACCATGTGCACAGTCTTCTTATTTGTATATCATGGTTAGTGAGATACAATCTTGTGAATAGTCATAAATTTTATATGAAGGGTTTAATGAAATATATTTCAGTTTGGTATATGGGTTTTGATTGAAGGTTTTAATGGCATATATGTCATTTTTTGAATGGATTTTCTTTGAAGGTTCATTCATACTCTTATGGTGTCCCTAGTGTGCTTGTTGATGCATTACAATTGAGTACCACTGAATCTTATGAACAATGATTGTGCAAATTTTACATGAAGGGTCTAATGATGACCATGTCATTAAGTTGTATGGGTTTTATTTCAAGGTTACATCATGCATCATAGTTGAGTGACAGTGACTTGTAAATGAAGATTGTATGAATTTTACCTGAAGGGTCTAATGAAATAAATGTTATTGAGTTCTATAGACTTTTTTTGAGGTTCTAATTGTACATATCTCATTGAGTTATAGTGGACTTAAATTTTGACACCTAATTTTATATTGACTTAATTATAGCTCCTTATAGTGCTCTAATTACCTCTATTAATAATTGAGGCTAGTTTATACTTCTTAGGCTTATTCACCCTTCATCTTCATGGTAAAACTATTTATGTTTTCAATATTCCTTGGCATGTTCCATGTTTTCTCATCCCAATGTGTAATTTTTTCATATTCATGTACCTCACACACTTTCCTCTCCTTTGCTCCTTCATGCATAAAACATGTGACCAAATCTATACCTTGTGTGTATCCTTTTTTCACCTCTTCTTAGTGCCTCAAACCTAAGGCTCTAAGAAAAACTACTCTAATTTGCATGTAGAATCTTGAATTGACAGAGGATGTTCTTTCATTAAACAACCTATGAAGGAAAGAGTTTGAGCCCCTGCTCACAAATATAAATGAGTGAAGTACCATCCTTGAGACTGTTTAGTGAAATAATTATAGTTTTCTCCCCTACTTGATGTCCATATTCTAACATGTCTACCCTTCATCCATTCATATTTATTTAGCCTTTCTTAGGTCATACACGATCCTCTTCCACTATTTTTTATCTCTCCTACTCAAGCTCAACTCATATATAGATAGGTTGTTACACATTTATCCTTCCTTATAATTTCCACCCTTTTTCTCATTCTTAATACTAACTTGTGGGCTACCCCGACACACACTCCATATTTCACCTTTATTGATATGGTCTATACTAGACCTTTATCCACAACTTTCTTTTTTACACCCTCCAAAAGGAATTCTTCCTTTTCTGATTTTAACCCACCCTAAACATTCCTTACTAGTGCTATTCTCATGTAGCTAATTTTTGGTGTATCTCTCTTACTACCTTCTACTCATATGGTTGAAACTTAAAGTTCCTCTCATGTTTCCTTCTTGCATATTATATTACCACCTATGTTATTTTTTTCCTACTTTTCCTGATTCTATTGATTCCTTTTTCATGTTCCTACACCTTCTACCTTTTAGTCTCTAAAACCACTCTAGTTGCACTTTTAGGTGCATCACCTCATCTATGAGTTTCATAACCATTTTGTCCCACTCTCACACTTATGTTATGCCCTTGCATTATCTCCATCCATAGATATTATTTCATTCTATCATTTATATCATTACATAGACTAATCTTTGTTGAGTCTACTCTATAAAAATGTATGAAACCATTTCATTCAAATCCCTTCTCTATATCCAACACCCATTCTATGAGTTCCTTAGGGTCCTTATAGGAAAAAATATTTATGATATTTTTTTGGATATGTACTCAAAATATTATTGTGCCCTAGCTAGCCTATCCCAAGGTTTTTCTTATAAATTCTAATAGTGATGGAAAATATATGGCCTCTAGTGCCTCTCTCAGTCCTTGGTAGCATGGTTATACTTGTTGGTGACATATAGAAGCCTAATCAACCTTATAGGTATTTATTGATTTATGAATAGAGTAATGTAGGGAATTTAAAATATGTAATCAACTTCATGTGCATTTTTAGAGCATTTACTACAAAATGTGATATAGGTATGGGTTGAGTTAGACTCTACATGGTGTATAAATGTTTCTCATGATATTTCTAGATTGATATTTTAAATCAATATGCTATCATTCACCTTAATTGGGGGTTTTCCATTCTCTAATATACTCTCAAGGTAGACATAATATATACTTCTTCCTTGTATGATTATATTTTCTAATCTACAATTACAGCTAACAATGTTGATTTTCTTAATGTTGATGTAACTCAATGTGCCACTTGTGTATTTTTAAAGAGACTGTTTGTAAATTTCACGGATATATATGTATTAATTTAATATGTAATTAATTTTGGGTATAATATCTAATTTTATTTAGGCATGAACCCACATATAGTTGTAGGCCCAAACAAAACCTTCATAAGCCTCAAGAATTCCAAGAACTACTCAATCAAAGTTTGGTATTTTTTATTATTTGGTCTTTTAAGAGACTTTGTCAAAACTATGTAGCTAGTATGGATCAAGACACCTAGGCAATGCAACAAGGCCTCCCTTATCATTCAACTACCCACCTTGATGTTTTTTCATAGTCAATTTGGCCCCATGACATGAAGAATGCAAAATATGGCTCTTGACAATATTATGTTGAATGTAAATGATGCATTTTGCAAGAATGCATTTGATATTGTCATATTCAAATGATTTAAAATTGAAAATATTTGAGAGAGGTTATTGTAGAGGGACCCAAAATCTATCTATAAGTCAAAAAGGAAAATTTGTAGGCTACACAAATTTTGAGAACTCCTCCATCATTGATTGGTAGGTTTTTTCTCTTAGGTCTCTTGAGAGACTTTATCATAATTGTGTAGCCAATACGTATTGAGACACTTGTGGAATGAAAAATGACCTCCCTTAGCATTTTATC
Organism: Sequoia sempervirens; assembly: GCA_007258455.2. Taxonomy (NCBI): domain Eukaryota; kingdom Viridiplantae; phylum Streptophyta; class Pinopsida; order Cupressales; family Cupressaceae; genus Sequoia; species Sequoia sempervirens. Next base: position 911,895,311 of record VDFB02271358.1, read on the forward strand.
ACCCACCCTAATATGTTGGCACAATCCATTTGGCCCCACGACATGAAGAACATAAAATATGGCTCTCAACAACATTAGGTTGAATGAAATTGGGGTATTTTACAACAATTCATTTATTGTTGGCATGGCCAAATGATTTGGAGTTGAAAAAAACTAAGAGAGAATATTATGGAGGGACCTTATATATAGTTGTAGGTCTAAAATAATCATTTTTAGGCCCCAAAAAGTCAAAGAATTGTTTCATTTAAGTTTGGAAATCTTTTTCTTTTAGGTCTCTTAAGAGACTTTTTTCAAAGCCTATAGCCTAAATGTATTGAGACACTTGGGGAATGAAATGGAACCTGTAGAATTCAATGATCCACCCAAAAATATTAGCACATTTGGTTTATCTCCATGACTAGAAGAACATAAGTTATGACTCTTGGAAACATTAAAGGCTAAACACAACTAAGGAATTTTACAACACATTCATTGTTGGAATGGTCAAATAATTTGGATTTGAAAAAAAATGATATTTTATTGTAGAGGTACCCCATATCTAGCTATAGGTCCAATTGTAACATTTGTATACCTTACAAAGTTTAAGAATTGCTTCATCAAATTTTGGCAGTCTTTTTCTCTTAGGTCTCTTAAGATAATTTTTTAGAACCATGTAGCTAGGATGAATTGAGACACCCAAGGAATGAAATTCGGACTCTCCCAAAATTCACCCACCCATCCCAATATGTTGGTGTAATTGGTTCAACCATATGATGTGAAGAATATAAAATATGGCTATTGAAAAGATTTTAAGTTAAATTTTAATGATGCATTTTGTAATAATGCATTCATTGTCGACATAATCAAATGATTTTGATTTTAAAAAAAATGATTGAACTTATTGTAAAGGGATCCCACATCCAACCATAGGTCTAGATAGAACATTTGTAGGCCCCATGAACTTTGAGGACTCCTTCATCATAGATTGGTAGTTTTTTTCTCTTAGTTCTCTTAAGATATTTTATTAGAACCATGTATATAGGATGGATTGAGATGCCTTGGGAATAAAATGAGACCTCCCATATCATCTACCCACCCAACCCAACATGTTGGTGTAATCATTTCAAATTCATAATATAAATAATCCAAAACATGGCTCTTGGAAACATTAGGATAAACATAAATTTTGCATTTTGTAAGAATTAATTTTCTATTGGGATGGTCAAATGATTTTGATTTGAAAATTTCCAAGAGATGTTATTATATAGGATCTACACATCTATCTTTTGGTCTACATGAAACATTCATATGCCCCACAAAGTATAAGAACTCGTCCATCATATATTGATAACCTTTTTCACTTAGACCTTTTAAGAGACTTTGTTGGAATTATATAGATTGGAAGGATTCCAAGACACATGGGGACTAAAATATGGCCTCTCCTAGCATTCACCCACCCACCTTACCATGTTGGCATAGCTAGTTTGGGCCCATGACATGAAGAATATAATATATCTCTTAAAAAATATTAGGCTAAATTCAAATGAGATATTTTGTAAGAATGCATTCATTGTTGGCACAATAAAATCATTTTGATTTGAAAAAAATAAGAGAGGTTATTATGGAAGCACGCCACATCCAAATATAGGTCTAGAAATATCAATTGAATGCCCAACAATTTTTTATAAATACTCCATCAAATCTTTATAAAAAATTTCTCTTAGGCCTCTTAAGAGACTTTGGGACACTTGGGGAATGAGAAATGGACTCCCCTAGCATTCCTTTCCTACCCCAATGTGTTGGAATGTTAATTATTTCCATAAGACATGTACTTGAAGTAAAATATGACTCTTTATAACATCAGGTTGAATTAAAAAGATGCATTTTGAAAGAATACTTTCTTTGTTGTCATGGTCAAATGATTTGTAGTTGAAAAAAATAAAAGAGTTTATTATAGATGGACCCCATATCTAGTTGTAGGTACACATGGAATATTCATAGGATCAATGAAATTTGAAAACTCTTCCTTCAAAGATTGCTATTTTTTTCTTTGCACTTAGCTCTCTTAAGAGACTTTGCTAAAACTCTATAGCTAAGATGGATTAAGATACCTAGGGAATGAAATGGGGCCTCCCATAGAATTCACCCATTCACCTTGATATTTTTGCAAATTTGGTCTAATCGCAAGAGGTGAAGAATACAGAACATGTGTCTATTGGAAACATTAGGCTAAATGAAAATGACACATTTTACAAGAATTTATTTGTTGTTGGAAAGTTCAAACAATTTTGAGTTGAGAAAACCAAGATACGATATTATATAAGGATCTAACATATAATTGTGGGTCCAAATAGAAAATTCATATGCCCCATGAAATCTGAGAACTCATTCATCATTGATTGGATTTTTTTTGTAAAAAGGTTGTAGTTGTGATGAAATGGGACACCTATGGAATTAAATACGACAACACCTAGAATTTAATTTCCCATGTTGATGTGTTAGCACAATTGGTTTGGCCCCATGGTGCAAAAAAATAGAAAATATGGCTCTTGGAAATATTTAGGTGAATGAAAATGGCATTTTCAAAGAATACATTCATTATTGGCATGTCCAAATGATTTTGATCTAATAAAAACTAAGACATGCTATTACATAGGGACCCCACTTCCAATTTTAGGACTGAGTTGATTTTTTTAGGCCCCATGAAGTTTGAGAACTCCTCCATCATAGATTGGTAGTTTTTCTTCTCTTAGGTCTCTTAAGATATTTTCCTAGAACCATGCAGCCAGATGGATCATTACACCTAAGGAACAAAAAGGGGCCTCCCATATTATTCAACCAACCACTTCAATGTGCTTAATCCATAGTTGGTTTGGCCCCATGACATGAAGAATGTGAAAATGGCTCTTGAAAACATTAGGTTGAATATAAATGATGAATTTTAAAAGAATGCATTTGATGTTGGGATGGCCAAATGATTTAAATTTGATAAAAATGATTGGTTACTATGGATGGAACCTACATATAATTGCATGTCCAAATAGAGCATTCATAGGTCCCATAAAGTTTGAGAACTATTCTATCATAGATTGGTAGTTTTTTTTCTTAAATCTCTTAGGAGACTGTGCAAGAAACATGTGGCCCAAATAGATCAAGAAACCTAGGGAATGAAATGGGACCTCCCCTAGTATTCAAATTTCTACCTTTATTTTTTTTCATATTTGATTTGGCCTCATGATGTGAAGACAAAATATGGCTTTTTGCAATACTAGGCTAAATACAAATGAAACATTTTACAAGAATGAATTCACTGTTGGCATGGTCAAATGATTTTGAGTTGACAAAAAATGAAAGAGGTTACTGTGAAGGGACCCCACATCTAGTTGTAAGTATAGATGGAATTTTCATAGGATCCACAAAATTTGAGAACTCCTTTGTAAATATTTATATTTTTCTCTTAGGTCTCTAAAGAGACTTTGCAAGAAGCTTGTAGTCAGGATGGATGATGACATTATGGGTGAAATGAGGCCTCCCCTAGAATTCACCCAGCCACCCTAATGTTTCAACATAATTAATTCAGCCCCACAACATGAAGAACAAAAATAAGTCTCTTGGAAATATTAGGCTAAATGCAAATGACACATTTTTTAAGAATGCATTTGATGTTGACATAATAAAATTATTTTGAGTTGATAAAAATTAAAAGATTATTAGAGAGGGATCCTACATCTAACTATAGGTCCAAATGGAAAATCCATAGGTCCCAAAAACTCTAAGAACTCTTCCATCATAGATTAGAACTTTTTTCTCTTAGGTCTCTTTAGATACTTTGTCAAAATTTTGTAACCTATATGGATTGAGACACTAGAGGAACAAAATGGGGCCTCCCCAAGCATTCACCCACCTAGCTTGACATGTTAGTGTAGTCATTTTTCCCTCAAAACATGAAGAATACAAAATATGGCTCTTGAAAACATTAGGAAAAATACCAATGATGCAAAGAGGAATATGAAATGGTGGATCACCTTTTTGTTGCTTGTCCAGTGGCTCAAGAGGTATGGGCTTTCATAATGGGGAAATTGAATGTTTCCTTTCCACTGCCTAAAACTTTATGGGAATTGTTCACCAGTTGGCCAATCTTGTATAAATCTTCTCTCTTTGCATGCATTTGGTTAGTAACACCTACAATGGTAATTTGGTCAATCTGGTTGGAAAGAAACATATGTATTTTTAGAGGTCAAATTGCATCAATTCAAAGGCTTAAAAAGAAGGTTGAGAAAGCAATTTCAGAAGTTTCCAATTCCTATGTTTGCAAATTTAAGACAATTTCCTCTTTGTTTACCAATTGGGATAATTTTATTCTAAATCATTGGAAACATATTACATTACCTTTTCTAGGATCTTGCTTTCAACCAAATTCGGCCAAAGTAGATAGAAACAAGATTAAGTGGATGCCCCCCATTCCATACTTTTGTAAGCTCAACTTTGATGGAGCCTCTAGGGGAAATCCTGGTGTATCTGGGGCAGGTTGTTGTATTTGAAATTGGAAGGGGGCTTTGATTGCAACTAAAGCAACTCATTTATCGATTTGCACTAATAAAATGGTAGAAGCTCAAGCTCTTTTGTCTGGTCTAACTTTGGAAAAGACCCTTAATATCAGTAAGATTCATATAGAAGGTGATTCTTTAGTGATTTTTAATGCATGCAAGGAGATGAATATTTGCAATTGGACGTTAAGATACACTCAGCAAAAGGCTTGGGCACTATTTTCCTCCTTTGATGACATCTGAATTTCTCACACATATTGTGAGGGCAACAAGTTAGCAGATGCCCTTGCCAATTTAGGTTGTGACCACCAAGAATTAGAATTTTTTGACGGTGATGAGGGTGTTAAACAATATCCATGTCTTCAAGAGATAATTTTGGCAGAGTAGTCTTTTATATCCTAGCAAGTTTATCTTTGTTATTAACTTAATTATTTTGAATTGGGCAGAATTTGAATTGCATGGTTTTGTCGGATGGGTTAATTTGTATGGTATGCTTGGTTGGTGGTGACTGTATGGTAATGATTGCACCATATGTCATATAAGGTACTTCACCTTGATCGAATTGTGAGGATGGATTTCTAGTTTCAAACCAACATTTTCCCATGTTGGCAAGGTTATTGTGTAATGATTATAGCACACCATTTAATGTACTTTCTAGCGGCTTGTGCTTATGTTACTGGTACTACTAGTTTCTTGCAAGATACTAAGGGTAGAGGCTAGGATTTTCTTACGACAAAGGCTGCCAAAGTTGGACAGATGCCTATGAAATGATGATTTTTTCTTATGTTTTCTATTTTTCAGGTACCTCAAAGCACTTTGATTTTATTGGAAATTTATTAAACATTACTAAGGTGGTGATTTCGCACGATCTTACACACTTTGAGAGGCATCTTGATTTATTGGGAACTCCCTCACATGAAATGTAATCACGATCTTCAATTGAAATGAATGTCTTCAAAAATCACTCATTGGCTTTAAAAGGAGGTGCTTGTAATGTGGCGATTTGCTTAAAAGTCACTGTTAGTTTTTCTTGGGTGTGGGACAGCTATCTAGGTAGTGTGTGTTGTGAGAGAAGTGTGTTGCAAAGTGGCAGTATGGCATTTCGACCATGGAATCTAAAGGTTAAATGTAAAGTGCAGTCGTGGGAACATCCCTTTGAGGAATACCTCACTCATGAAAGCCTTGGTATGATATTCAAAGTGGAATGCCTGAGGGTTGAGGAGTTTGTGCGTTATGTGTTTGGTATGGAAGTTACAAGCCCGCGAGCTATGTAAATAATCTTCCCTTCCCAGGTGCTCTTTGTATTCTTGTCAAACATCATGGACTTGCTTCAATCTCTAGGGGAATTAGAGATAATTTCAGGCAAATTTGTTAAACCCCAGTTTCTTGATAACAATGCTATAGTAATTGTTGTCCAAGGTTATAATGTTTTCAGTGGTGAAGGATATTTAGGGGGTCTGTTTCCTAGAGAGTTTTTCAAACAACATCTAGGATTTGAGGAAATTTATGAAGCCATCATATTGGCTCTACAATATAGGAATGATAATATTTTATTTAAGGTTTTGAGGAAGAATTGTCGACGGGTTTGCGTCTCTATGGATATTGATATTAAGGAGAAATACTATGTAGTTTCCTTTCTCCGCGATCATACTCCTCACTCTTCTTTGAATTCCTATCTTGTTGGTTTTATTGAAAGAATGTTTCCTTCTTCCCCAATTGATGAAAATTTGGAGGTGATGCCAAGGTTTAATGTTGTTGAAAGTTCGAATGTTGCAAATCAGGGTTTGGTAGCTCATGTGTGTATTACTCAGGTGGTGCAAATAGAGGAGGAGTCGCTAACTGGATTTTATTTCTTTGCTCAAGGTATACATCTTCAGGTGGTTTCTGAAGCTCAGGATGAGAACTCTGTGCAAGTCAAGCGCATGGAAGAATAGCAGACCCAATCTTGATAATGATAATGTAGTTTCAGAGATCTACGGTAAAGGAGATCTTTAGGGCTCAAATGGAGGAAGATTTTTTTAATATTTTGCAAGATATTATGGTTATTGTTGGTGAACTTGCATATTAATTAGACATTTTTTTATTTTTTCTGCAAGATTTTAATGTTGTAATCCTCATAATGGCAAATAAATTTGACTGTATCTCTGGAAATTTTTCCTAATCAAGACAAATAAATATGTGCTCCTTTTATATAATATAATATATGTAGGCTTCTATGCCTTTGATTTTTTTTTTTAAAAGAATGCATTTGCTACTAGTATGGTCAAACAATTTTGAGGTGAAAAATGAAAGGTTATTCTAGAGGGAACCTACCTCCAACTATAGGTCTAATGAAACATTGGTAGGTCCCACATAGTTTGAGAAATCCTCCATCAAAGTTTGGTATTTTTTCTCTTAGGTATATTTAGAGAATTTATAGAAACCTTGTAGCCTACATGCATTGGGAATCCTAGGGGAATGAAATGAAGTGTCCCCTAGCATTCACCCACCCAATCTAGTGTGTTGGCATGGTCAATTTAGCCCCATAATGAAAATAATGTAAATATAGCTCTTGGAAATATTAGGCTTAACAAAAATGATGCATTATGCAAGAATGCATTCATTTTTGGTATGATCAAATGATTTCATTTTAAAAATAAAATGAGATATATTATTATAGTTGTAGGTCTATATGAAACATTCATTGTCCCCACAAAATTTGATAAATCCTTATGGATCAAGAAAAATGGAGAATGAAATAGGGATTCCTATAGTATTCACCCACCCAACCCAAAATGTTTGTGTAGTTGGTTTGGCCCCTTAATATACAGAATGCAAAATATGAATCTTAGAAACATTAGGTTAAATACAAATGACACATTTTTCAAGAATGCACTCAATGTTGGCATGGTAAAATGATTTCAAGTTTCCAAAAATTGAGAGATATTATTGTTGAGGACCTCACATCCAACTATATGTCATATCTTGATTTTGTTTCTGCATTTTAAAAATTAGGGAAATTGAAATATTTGGAAAATAGAATTTAGCATTTTATTTATGAAATTTGAAAGAATGGGATGATGCAAATGAAAATTAATATTATGCAATTTCCTAATTTAAGAAATTATTTTTATGTGATTATCGGTTGAAGGTTACTGATAAGTGGACAAGTGTAAGAATGTGTGTGCAAGAAACAAGTTGAAGGATGAGAACTTGATTGAGGTAGGCACGCTTAGCCAGATGACCACAGTGATCAAGAATGGAATTTGGAATGTCACGCACCACAATAGAATATGACATATGCGTATGTTTGAAAATTTGAAAAATTGCATTCAAAAATTGGTATGAGAACTATAGCTAGAGGAAAGAAAAAAATTGTACGTTCTTGTCTCACTTGTTGGTTGAAATCTATATTCAATGAAATTAAATGAGAAAAAAATCAATTTACCTTGTATGAAAAAGTGATTTTATTTGTTTACTCTTTTTGGATTAATTTGAAATGTGACTTGAATATTTGAATATTCAAGTGATTTTGTATGTATGTAATCTTAGGAAAAATATGTGTATGTATATACATGTATATATATATATAGATATATATATATATATACATATACACACTTTTTGTGTGAATGAATTTCTTCGAATTTAAATTCAAAAGAGAATAATAATTATGGAAAAATTCAAACATTGTAATTCCCACTAAAAATGGGGAGAGGTCGATTCCCTTTATGGCCAAAAAGCCACAGTCAATGCAAAGAGAATGGAGGAGTGGGTGGCCAAAGTAGCATAATGGAGGTGACAAGAATAAGACCCATATCTTCCAAAGATAGCAAGGGATCGATGGAGTCAGAAAAAATAAAGAGAATGGAGTAAAAAGCAAGGAAAAAAGCCAAGGAAAAAGGAAAAGAAAGGAGGAGAAGATTGACTAGTGGGTGAAAAAAGAAGCTTTTCCAGGAAGGAAATCGCTCAAGGCATCACCCTTGGAGGTATTTTGTTTAATTCATACACACCTCTCATTCAATTTAGTTTCTATCTAATTAAACGATGAATATATTTTGGAATTGTCTTTGCCTTTCATGAATGCTTCATGTTTTGGGTAGACGATACCTAGTCGACCGATTATGTCGATTGTATTTCCCATGTGGGTCAAGCCTTCGAAGGCACTATGCTTTTATTTTGAAAATGTTGATACCTTATAGAGGGTCAGGTATCATACCTACCACGGGATTTCAATGCCCATTATATTTTTTCTTCATGGTTGTGGCCATTCGACCAACTGAAGCTAAGTCTATGTTTTATATTATGTCATCGGCATGCTTGAATTTTGTGCCCTATGGGTGACTATTTGTTTGAATCCAACTTTTTGTATTCATTTGGGTGTGCTTTAACACTATATAAATTCTTACCCTTCGTGGTACGAGGGTGGTGATGTTGCCATGCATGGTATCGCCGAGCAAAGTTATCCACGTTCATATATTTGATTTCTCGCCACCCACTGTTAATGGCTATGGTGGAGCCACACATTCTATTGTTTGATGACTATCATTTAAAGTGTCATTCGCAGACATGCCTTCATGGCCACAGGTAATGTAAACTCTATGGTATTAAATGGATATATATATATATATATATATATATATATATATATATATATATATATATATATATAAATGTATATATATGATGTAGAGTAAGGGTAGGTTCAACAACACAAATTAGTCTTCATACACCTTCTAATGGTCTCAAGGGTAACAATGGTAGAGGCAGACTTCTACACATTGACACTATTGGCCATCAGACCTTTTGATCCTTCAAGCATGGAAGACATTGTAGTGGTGTGGATTAACATATGGTGAAGGGGTAGAAATGATGTTACAATCCTTTTCATAGGGGTTTGGTAACCTTTCAACATCTAGAACCAAATTCAAAAGGTGGCAACTTCAAAAGATAGTCAATTACAATGGGACAGTCAATTACCTCATATGTAACAAGGTGCAAACTTTAACCCATGAAGAAAATGGTAAACCAAAGGTCTTCCAAGGTGTAAACATCAATCTTCCACTTTTCCTAGCCTTCATCAAACACCAAACAATGCTACAGTGCCAATACTTTGGCAAAGCAATCCCAAAGAAGAGTTTTGATTGTAAAACAAACCCAAATGTAGTAGACTGTCATCTTGTTCTCTTCCACACATGAAAACCCAAATCTCAAATATTGTAGGGAGGTTGAAGGAATTAGGGCAGAATTTATTACTGTGGTGCATACTTTTGAAATCTGCAAAACTAAACTTCACACAAGGTTAGTAGCTCACAAATTCCTCAAGAATGACCCTACGAAATACCTTGTAAATGCTTCCAAATGCAATACATGATAAAAGAAAACTAAAAGCATTATGAAAACAACAACAAATACCTATTCCATAGTGGATTGGTGTCACATGTGCAAGTGACCCTTTCCCAATCCTTGATCAAAGCTTAAGATGATGCAAATGCAAATAGGATGAAGAGCAAGATGAGTTCTCAAACCAATAGAGTAACCTTGCATAAAAGTTGTGGATGGATTGATGAGGATTAAGGCCTTCTTTTATAGATTTTCTTGATGAGAGATTGGCCAAATGGGTGAATTTGGGATTAAAGATCCACCAATGAGAAGAGGCCACTTGTCAAGTGGTGATAGGCCAGTGGATGTGCAAGATTTGGGAAGTGTGCCCATGAGAGGGAACTTCAAATTCAAATTTTGCAATAAATTTTGAGAGGGGGACAAGAAAATGAGAAATAAATGCAATGTTGGAGGGACAAATCAACTTGTCATATTTTTCAAAGTTGAGGGAATATTCCCCATAAATGTTATGTTGAGTGAAAATGGTGATTTAAATAAATCAATAAATTGATTTATTGGTGCAAATGGCATAATCTAGAGAATGCAAGTGGTTAGGATTAGCATTTGATCATTATTAGGTTAGGTTAATGATGATTAGGTGAGTTTGACTTTCATGACTTAAATATTTAATTTTTTTAAATTAGAAAAGGATGAAATATGGATTTGGAGATTTAATTAAATAAAGTTTTGGTTTATTTAATTAAAGGGATGATGTTTGATTTATTTGATTAAAAGGTTGATGATAATGTTTATTTAATTTTGAATGAATGACCTTAGGAGATGGAAATAAATGAAATTACCTGATAAATGATTAATTGATGAATGCACCTAATGTGGAACCTTGATGAATGAACCTAATTGAATGCGTAATGTTAATTTTACATGTCTACATTTTGCCCCTCTTTGAAGCAATGTACTTGTTGTGTTGGTTCAAAGAATAAACTTGCCACTATCAAAATTCAAAAATTTTCTATTTTTTCGGATGCCCCAGTGGAAAGAAGTACACTGGTACATTGCCCCCTCGAGAGATTGAGCGAAAAGATTCAATTTGAGGGTCGATCTCACAATAAAGAGGTTTAAAATGGATGGTTATGGAAAATGATGCAAATGCGATGATTTCAAGATTCTTAGAATAACAAATCTATATTATCCTAAACAACTTAAATGATGATATGATATGAGATGGATGAGATTGATGATGTGATATGTTGCAATGGATGATTTATGAGATGCTTGGACTAACAGATCTATATTATGATAATGATTATGCATGTGATATGATCGATGTTTCCTATTATGTATGATATGAATGATATGTGGTATGCTGACAGTTTGTAGATGCAGGATGGATGCATGATGGATGCATTGGTGATGATGATGTTAGCGCATAAATGAGATGATGACAAGAGGATCCAACAAGTCCATGATCTGATGAGACTTTATTAGAGATGATGATGATGATAGATGATGATGATTTGCTTATCAAGGATTGGGATTTTAAAAGGGACACTTACTTTATGTTTGACAACACGCATAAGTATGATGCATCAAGGTATAAAGGACTAAGATGGTGTTGTACTTAGTGTGATGGACTTTGAATCGACAAATAAATAGGAGTATTCTTGTTCACACCTAACATACAGAAACCTTGCTAGGATTCACTTTAGAAGTTTCAAACATCTCGGACCAAAACACAGAGAGGTATAAGCAATCAATGCAATAGTCAACAAGTTGTCTAAAAAATCCTCTATACACATCTAACAAAGAAAGTATTCGCCAAGTTATTTTACAAGAACGTCCAACAAGAACAATAGACAAAACAATAATGATCGTTGCCCCATTCCTATCTCTCTAAATCCTTCGTTCGGATATCATCAAGAGGTCCTTGGACTGAGTGCAATAAGATAAGTCGAAAGAAAAAGATAAAGCACACAAACAAGTTGATGTTCTTCAATACCGCTAACCAAAAGGGAATGTGTTTTTAAGGATAAGAACCAAAACTTATTGCCAAAAGATAATGCCCATTGTAGGAAGGATACATCCTAGGACATGTTAGTGGATGGCGGAACGCCATTTCATTTATCCAAAGTGTTCTTTCTGATAAATAATGCGCCTTGTAGGAAGGATTCATCCTAGGACATGATGTTATCAGATGATTGATATGGGACTGTTTAGATGATGGACTATCGACACAAAGACTTAACCAACTTGTTTACATACTGATTTAGACTTAAGACTTGACGCTTTTGAGTTTTTTACGTTTAACCTACTAGACTTGCTTCTAACTGTTTCACCAAAGGTTGAGGATGACGATCAGTTTATTATGAGTGGTGTTTATTGTGGGTGCAAGCGATATGAGGTGGATGGGTTTTTTCAAATATTTGGATGTTTTTGGAGTTTTGCAATGTTTTGAGGCTGTTTTTGGTTTTTTTATTTCGAGATTTTCAAATGTTTTGATTTTTTGATTTTCCAATGTTTTTGGGATTTTTTGAGATTTTGACCAAGGTACTAACCTAAAGACCTATCCTAGGGGCCTCGAGGGTTGATCAACAGATTAGCCTTGCCTACGTTATACACGAAAAGACCACGTAGTTCGACTGACGACTCGACCGATTTACAAATGATGATATACATGATGAATTGTCAGTTTATTATGACGGACTCCTAAAGGACTGACCTAAATGTCTCGGGGGATGATCAAAGATCAACCTTGCCTACGTTCAAGCTCAGAGACAACGTAGTTCGACAAGATGACCTCATTTTTGGCTTTTTGACAGACTTTTTGACTTGGTTTTGGATTTTGATATGTTTTGATTTTTTTTGGATTTTTTTGAGTTTCTGATGTTTTTGGATTTTCTGATGTTTTGATGTTTTTGGATTTTCTAATGTTTTGATGTTTTTGGATTTTCTCGATTTTTTGATGTTTTTGGATTTTCTGATTTTCTAATGTTTTTGGATTTTCTAATTTTCTAATGTTTTTGGATTTTCTAATTTTTGAGGACTTTAAGACCATACACCTAATCATCCAAGAACGCCCAAATAAGTGATGTAATAGACTATCCGATAAAGGCGGACAAACTAACCTTGAGGATGGGCCAGTAGTATAGGAGGGATCATGATACGAAAACAAGACCAAGCTATGGTGCGGATGCGAATCATGTGTGATGGATGGAGACCTTAATGCGATGGATGATGGAAGCGAATGGAGGGATAAATGACTAACAAGTCAGAAGGTCCCGTGATGGAAAGTGCTTATTTACAAGGCGCTTGTTGTCGTTTTCACCAAGGTACTTGCCCAAAGTGCCACCAAAGTGGTTTTCACTTAGAGGACTATTTTTTTTATCTTTTTTGATTTTTTGGATTTTTGATTTTTGCTTTTTTGTTGTTACCAAGATGCCTGTTTGCCAGGTTTTCACCGAAGTAACCATTTTTTTAGGACTTTTTCTGATTTTTCTGATTTTTTGGTTCTATACCTTGAAAGAATTAGGCATAAAACTTTTTGAGATGGGAGCTATTCATGGGCTCTTGCAGAGGTTCCCCTTCGGGTGTTGATAGTTGATATGCCCCTGATTTGTAACTTGTTGTTATGACAAACAGTCCTAACCAATTAGGTTCGAACTTGCCTTTGCTACTGGGGTTCGGGACATTCTTCTGATTTTCTTTTAAGACTAGTTCTCCGACTTGGAAAGTTCTGCTTTTGATTTTCTTGTTGTAGCTCTGTTTGAGTCTATTCTGATAGACTTGTAAGTGATTTAAAGCATCTATTCATCTTTCATCCAATAACTCCAGCTCATTTAATCTTGACACCCTATAGTCCTCATCAGTGATGAGATTTTGCAATGATATTTTGAGGGATGGGAGCTCGATCTCAATGGGAGTACGACTTCTGATCCATAGACCAAGGAGAAGGGGGTGGTGCCAGTGGGTGTGTGGATGCTAGTTCGATAAGCCTAGAGGGCGGGATTAAGCTGCAAGTGCCAGTCACGACCTGCGTCATTGATTCTTTTCTTGAGGATTTTGAGGATGGTTTTATTCATGGCTTCTGCTTGGCCATTGCCTTGGGGATAGTACGAGGTGGAGAAGCGATGCTGGATTTTGAATTTCTCGCACAAGTCCCAAACCTCTTGGTTTTTGAATGGTGTCCCATTATCTGAGATAATGGCTTGTGGGACACCGTAACAACAGATGAGATAGTTCAGGATGAATTTTGAGATCTACTTCCCAATGATATACGTCATGGGTATGGCTTCCACCCACTTTGTGAAGTACTTGCAGTTATAATGAATTTATGGCCATTGGATGAGGTGGGTGTGATTTTGCCAATGAGATTGAGTCCCACTGGGAAAAGGGCCATGGTGTGACGATCGGGTGAAGCTCTTGAGCTAGAGCATGGATGAGGTCCCCATGCTGTTGACATTGTAAACACCTCTTAGCATGATCATGTGCTTCTCTTTCCATTGTGGGCCAATAATACCCCATCCTCAGCAGTTTCTTGGTGATGGTCATTCCACTCGAGTGTGAGCCACAGATACTGTTATGAACCTCAGTTAGAGCGGTTAATGCCTCCTCAACATTTAAACAACGTAGCAAGGTACCTTCTATGCTTCTACGGTATAAGGTATCACCTAGGATGACAAATCTGGATGCCTTTTTGATAAAGGTTCGTTTTAGGCTCGATGGTAGGTCAGCGAGTATGACTCCTATGCGAAGATATGTATAGATGTCATGATACCAAGGATCACTAGGACCGACGATTTGACAAACATATTCTGATTCTGGTACCTCGAATGTGGGAACGAGAAGCTGCTCGATCAGAAATTCGTATTTCGGCATGTTGTGAGGGATGTCTACTAGAGACCCGATTGTAGCCATGGTGTCAGCGGCTCTATTGTTGGTTCTTGGAATCTGCTCAAATGTTATGTTAGTGAAGGATTCCTTTAGAGTCTCCACCAATTTCTTGTATGGGGTTAACTTGTCACCCTTCGTCTGATATTCATTATTGACCTGATTTATGATCAACTGAGAGTCTCCATATACCTTGAGAGCTATGATATTCCATTGCACTGCTATCCTGAGGCCTATAGTCAAAACCTTGTATTCCGTGATGTTGTTGGTGCAAGGAAATTCCAATTTGTATGACTTCGGTATGCAATCCCCTTGTGGGGTGATGAAGAAGACAATAGCTCCTGATCCATGTTGCGTGTATGAACCATTGAAGTATAGTTTCCAGTGGTCTGCTACGTTGAGGTTAAAGATGGATTCATCTGGAAATTCAGATACAAGAGGATTCTCCGCATAAATAGGTGCCTTTGCCAGTTGATCTGCAATAACTTGACCTTTAATGGCTTTTCGCTCAACATACTCAATGTCGTACTTTGATAATATCATTACCCATTTTTCCATTCTGCCTGTGAGCATTGCCTTTGATAGGAGATACTTGAGGGGATCAATTTTTGCAATGAGCTTTATCTTGTGTGCCAACATGTAATGTCTAAATTTTTGGGATTCAAACACTACGGCGAGGCAAGCTTTCTCGATGAATGAATAATTTAGCTCGTGACCAACCATTGTTATGATGATATAGTAGATATCCCTCTCCATTCTGTTTTCATCATGCTGAGCTAGGAGAGCTCCAAGGGCTGTTGCTGTTGCTGACACGTGTAAGATCAATGGCTTCCTTGGGATAGGTGGCATTAAAACTAGTGGTGTCAATAGATATTCCTTGATCTTGTTGAATGCCTCTTCACATTTTGTATCCCATTTATACACTACCCCCTTGTGGAGTAGGTGAGAATATGGATTCTACTTGTCTGCCAGTTGTGCTATGAATCATTAGATGGATTAAACTCTGCCTTGGAGACCTCTCAGTTGTTTTAATGTTTTTGGTGCTTCCATCTCAAGGATTGCCTTTACTTTCACCGGATCCACCTCGATACCCTTCATGGAGACTATGTATCCTAGCAATTTACCTGATTGTATGCCGAAGACACACTTCTTGGGATTTAGTCTGACTTTGTATTCCTCCAATCTATCAAAGATAGCACTTAAGGTTGCTATATGATATTTTCTTTTTCTTCATTTGGCTAGGATGTCGTCGACATAGTCTTCAATTGTTTTATGAATCATGTCATGGAAGACCAATGTCATGGCCCTTTGATATGTTGCTCCTGCATTATTTAGGCCGAATGGCATCATATTCCAACAGTATGTCCCCCATGGACAAGTGAAAGTTGTCTTGTGTTGATCCTCTTTTGTTATCATGATCTGATTGTATCCTGAAAATCCGTCCATTAGTGATAGCATCTCATGTCTTGCTGTCATGTCTACTATCATGTCGATGTTGGGAAGCAGGAAATCATCCTTTGGAAATGATTTGTTCAAATCTCTGAAGTCCGTGCAGATTCTAATAGCTCCATCAGGTTTTGAAACAGGTACCAAATTTGAAACCCATTCTGGATAATCGATTGGTCAGATGAATCCTGCATCTAACAACTTTTTGAGCTCCATTTTGACTAACAAAGTGATTTGAGGATGCATCTTTCGAAGCTTTTGTCTGATAGGTTTTGCTTTTGGATATACCGCTAAGTGATGAACCACTGTCTTTGGATCTAGCCCCGACATGTCAGCATAACTCCATGCGAAGTTTATTTTCCTTTCCTTTAGGAATGCTGCTAGGAGTTCTTGTTCTTTTGTTAATAGTGATTCTGCATAGAATGTGATATGTGGGGTCTCCTCTGTTCCTATGTTGACCGGATTGCATTTTTCAGCCAAGACCGCTGACTTCTCCTGGTGAAGAGCTCTTAGAGGAAGATTGAATCCTTCATCCTCGGGTGCCTCATAGAGGTTTTCACCATTGGATACGTCCTTTCTTTTTACTATTTTCTTGTTAGAGAGTGCCACAATGTGGTTTTCACTCAAGGACTTGGATATGATTCTTAGTTTCTCACTTTTGTGATTGAAGGATTTAATCGTTTCCCTGTAATAGGCATGTGTGTCCAACTCCATTATAAACCCTGCCTTGTGATCTCCATCTGGAATATTATCCCTCAATCCCATGAATTTTGAGAGTGCTTCATCATTTTTGAATGTATCAAGAACTGGTGGTCCTCGTTGGTCATAGTCAATCAGTTGGGGTAGACTAAACGAATCTCATGATTTTGACTGTCTGGTTCAAAGGATATGGTACTAATCATACATAGGGTGGTATCTTCAAATAGCCTAGGTAGATTAGATAAGGTATCTTCATCATCGCTACTAATATAGGGATCATTTATAAAATTATGTGTGTCCCTACCTGTGACTATTGGTGAGTGTACTTGTACTAGTACTGGCTGAGGAGAAACATTATCCATTCTAATCAGAGGACTTCAGCCACATATGGTTATTCTCGGAGTGGCACATCCAAGACCAAGATTTGTTATGGGTCGCATCTCTGGCATGATAGGTATTATGAGCCCATTGTCATTTTGTCCCATTCTTTGATTTCGGTCGTAACCCATTGCAAGCATCATGTGTAGGCCCTTGCTTCTTTCATCCATTGGTAAATTAGCTGCCGGTCTTTCATCTTGATAGAACATGTGAGATGGATCTGCTTCAATAACCTCATGGCCAAGGTCTCCCCATCTTGTGAATTGAGGATAATTTTCAAGATAGGTTTGTGATGTGGAAGCTTGATTTTCTTGTGGGCGTCCTCGTGATCTAGGAGATTGTGGTAACTCTCCTACCACAAAAGCATTGTTAGGGAGCTTGTAGCTTCCACAACCATCATCCTGGATGATGAGCTTGATGTCAGAGATGGTGGGAATGGCGGGAGTGGCGGGTGTCTTTGTCACAGAAGTGGATGCGAGGGTGGCGGGATCGATGTATTGTGTGGATGGTCCCTCGTCATTTTTTGGCACTTGGGGGATTTTGTAATATTTTTCTTCAAGATTCTTGCAGTATGAGAAAGGTTCGGGATCTCCATGGATAGTAACCTCTTGTCCATTATGTGTAAATTTCACACATTGGTGGAAGGTTGATGCTACGACTTTCATCGCATGAATCCATGGGTGTCCCAGGAGGATATTGTATGGCAATTTGAGGTCCAAGACCTGACAGGTGGTTTCCATGAGCGTTGGCCCTACTTGGATAGGGAGCTTAATTGTGCATTGAGACACTCTTTCTTGGTCATTGTACGCTCTTATCATGATGCCCTTTCCTTTGTTGATGGAATCTTCTGATATTTTCAACTATTGGATGAGGCTGAGAGAACAAATGTTCAAACCTACACCTCCAGCCACCAAGGCCCTTTTGATTTTGCTCTTGTTTACAATGGCTTCCAAGTGAAGTGCACGGTTGTGAGATGGTTGGGCGGGAAATCTTGATCAGAAAATGTAAGGAGATTAGGTGTTATGATATTTCCAACCATAGCTTGGAATTGCTCTGCATCGAGATCTGTGGGGACAGTGGATGAGGCTAATGCTTCCTCAAGGATATTTTTATGCGCTAATGAGATTTTTAACAACTCCATGATGGAGATGTGTGCTAGCATTCTCTTGAGTTGCTCTACAACATTGTAGGTATGCAGAATGGATCTAGATGAAGGGACTCTGTTAGGTTGGGATGATCCTGCAATGGTGACTTTGCCGCCTCTTGTGGTGACTCCACAATCTTCGGCATGGACACCCTTGATGGTGATGACCATGCAGTCCTCATTTAGGGAAGCAACGACTATTTCGTACAAATGATTTACACTGCCCTTCCCTTTATCATTTTTATTCCCTTTATTGCCATGATTCGGCATCGGATTTGTGTAGATTTGAAGATCCTGATTTCCAGTAGGTTGTTCTATGTTTATGATTTTCTTGTCGATGAGATCTTGGATGATGTTTTTGAGTCTCATGCAATTTTTTGTGGTGTGACCTTTTATTTTGTGAAATTCGCAAAGTTGATTCTCATTGTACCAAGGGGGTTTGACATCGGGTTCTTGGTAATTTTTGAATGTGGGAGGTTTGACGAGTTTTTCGTCGATCAATTTTTTCATTATGTCCTCCAATGGTTCCCCCAAAATAGCGTATTTGTGTTTTGGATAACTTTTGCATTGGGGAGGTCCCCTTTGGTCAGTGAGGTTATTGATGGTGGGATTATTGGTTTGGTATGTTGTGTGATGAGTGTTTTGGCGTTGTGATTGGATTTGCGGTGTGGGTGTATTTTGGCGTGGACCACTAATGACCACCTTGGCATCAATGACGCCATCATTAGTGATGTTCTTGTTTCTCACCCATGTTCGAGGTTTATCATTGTAATTTGATGGTGGGCAATTGTTTTGTGGCTCGTGATATGACGTTGATTCGGCGGGTTGGGTCACAAGGGCTCTTTCGATGCTAAGCACCTTGGAGATCAATTTTTCATATGTAGTGATACCCTGAACCTTGAAATGAAACGCCAAGCGGATTTCAAGGTTGGCTATGATTGTGCAGACTTGTTGTTCTTCTGGTATGGTCCACTTGCTCCGATTGGCCTTGGATCGCCATCGTTGAAGGAATGAAGCGGAAGATTCATTCTTTCCTTGTTTTAGAGCGGAGAGTTCTTCGAGACTAACATCCATTGCAATGTTACATGCGTAATTCCTAATGAATGCGTCTCTAATTTCTTTGAATGTTCTAATGCCTGAAGGTAAGTGAGAGAACCATTCTATAGCGGGACCTGCCAAGCTCCTAGGGAATAGCTGCATTAGATAAGTATCGTCATATGTGAGCTCCATACAATGAACCTAGAATTCCCTGATGTGATCTTCAGGGTTTCCCATCCCTCGATATTTGTCAAATTTGGGGATTTCAAATCCCTTGGGGAATGGTTTCATGTCTAGGCTCCTATCAAATGGATAGGGACACAAGTTGCTTGGCGTTTTGGTTGTCTGCCCCGATTGAAGGTCGAGCACTTGTTGCGAGAGCAACCTGAGTTGTGTCATCACATCATTCTAGGGATCAGGGGGTGGGATGAAAGTGTTTTGAGGTGTTTGAATCATGGTTTGGATGGATGGGTTGTTCGGTGCGTTGTTTGATGGTATATGCATGTTCTGTCGAGCGAAGTAGGCTTCTACTTGTTTTTGTATGAATGATGCCTGTTGTTGCGCTAGGATTTGTGCTTGTTGTTGTGCTTTTTTACTGCTCTAACAACACTTGTTGTTGTTCCAACAATGCTTGTTGTTGGGCTTGTTGTTGTGCTTGCTATTGTTCCAACAACGCTTGTTGTTGGGTTGCTAATTCTGCTACTTCTTGTTGCTCTTGGTATTGCCTCAATGCTTTTTGGTATGCCTGCAATTGTGCTACTTGTGCAAGAAGTTGTGCTTGTGCTTGTTGTGTTTGATATTGACCTTGTGCTTGCGCTTGGGCTTGAGCTTGTACCGCTTGTGCTTGTGCAGCTTGTTGCTATAATAAAAGTTGTGCTTGAGCGACCCTTTGTGCTTGCAATGCTTTTGTGGCTTGGGCGGCTTGTTGTTGTTGCTGTTCCAATAAATCTTGAGCTTGTGCGGCTTGTTGTGCTTCTATTGCGGCTTGTGCAGCTTTGGTAGCTTGAGCGGCTTGTTGCATGGATTTTTGTTTTTGGACTTGTCGGTATCCTCTTTGGAAAGCAGCTTGCAATGCCACATCATATTGATTTGATGTGGTGAACGTTGGTGGTGGTGGAGGTGGTGGTGGTTTTGGAATGGCGTTCGTGGTGAGCGATAGTGTCGTGTTGATTGTTTGATTAGTGGATGGTGTTGTTAGTGTGGTGGTTTGAGTGATCAGGGGTGTCGTTGATGCGATTGGTCTTTGAGAGACCATGCTTTGCGATGTTATGGGGATGTTTGATGATGTTGCCATTGGTTGTGTGTTTGTCATTTGTTGTTGCGATATCAACGACAAATTTTGAGCGGTTGGTGTAATGTTTTGATTGATGGTTGGGATATAGGTTTGATTGATACTTGGTAGGGGGGGAAGCCCTAGACCAAGGAGTGGTGTGGATGATGATGGCAATGGTGGAAGTGGTGGAAATGTGAGTTGTTGCGAGAATGTTGTGGTGTCGAATATGCCCCCTGGCTCGAACATATTTCCCTCCTCTTGCGAATTTGTGAGAAGGGGTGTTTGAGGTGTTGCATGAAAAGATGATGATGATGGATCGTGATGGAATGTGAGAGGAACATTTTTGTGCAATGGATTTTGAGGTATGTTTTGTTCCAAGATTGTGTTTGCATCTAAATCTTGATTATTAACAAGGGGGTGTGCTTGAAGAGCATTGAGGAATGTGTTTCCCTTGTTAACATTGGGTTCGGTTGGAGAAAAAGATGTCGTGATTTGCGAAATGTTTTGTGTGATGTTGTGGGATGGAGGTGTGGATGAAATGGGAATGGTGGATGAGATTGGAGGAAATGATGTCTCCACTATGGTACTCACATCGAAATCCGAAGGTAACTTGGCCCCTTGTTTTGCTAGTTCAAGCATGTATAATGAAGGGCTAAGTTTCATCATGATGTTGATGATTTTATTGTTCTCCGGATTTTGGAGCATTTCAGGTATTTCTTCATGAGACATTCCAAAGGTAAGATCCTCTCCTTGGGTTTCCTCTTGTGGGTTTTGCGATGATGTTGGAAGGCTAATTGTGAGATTTCCATCCCCAATGGGATTCATTTCAGGAGTGGTTTGGCTAAGATCAATTGAAGCGGGTGTTTCTTTGTTGGCTTCCATACTATTCTTGTATTGAGATCTAGTTAGAACCATAAAATGGGGATCAATCTTCGAGAATATGGGAGATGAATCTCTTGATTCTTTGGATTAATCTCTATTTTATGTCCCAAAGTGAAAGTTTTAGGATGCTTTTTGGGGATCAGAGGTGATGATATGATGATGAATGATATGAATGTTTTGGCTTTTGATAAATCTTGAATGAGACACTAGGCTTTAGGACTTGGATTTGATTGGATTTTGGATTTGGGATTTTGTCCGTAACTTTGATTTTGTCTTTGTTTTGATTTTGAACAAAAGGACCCTAAGATGTTTGATAATGATCTAAGGGATGGATTTGTTCAAAGAATGACTATTTGAATTGTGTGAGGAGAAGGGTGCATCTACCCACACCTATTCAAACAAGATGATAGCTTTTGCTAAGCATATGGAGAAGGATTCATCTACATATACTGAGCTAGGAAAGATGATTTGGATAACTTTGACTAAGGATATGCAAAAGGATGCATTTACACATTCCTAGCCAATGGTGATTTTGGTAATGTTTTCAAGGATATAGTCTCAATGTTTTGGATGATTTTTTATTTTTCCACAAAGCCTAGTATCAAGGATAATTTCAAGATTTTCCAAAAGATGATTTGTGAGATGGATTTGATGTTTTGAAAGATGGATGAAAGAGGTTTGATTTGTTTTGATCCTTAGGTGAACCTAAAAAGACACTTTGTTTCCTAGACCTAGGTATTGAAGAGCATGCAAATGCTTCCTAAAGACCTTTGTAACCAAGAAATGATTTCATTTGAACATTCATTTTCAGATTTTCAATGATTTTTGCTTTGGGACTTGTGAGTCTCCAATCACACATGAAAATTCATTTTGCTTAGCTTTGCTTAATGGCTTCATTTTACCAAAAACACTTTCTTTGATTAAGTTTTCAAACTAAGATGTCCAATGTCTTAATTTCTTCAAACTCCACAAGATATGTTATGTGGAAATTTAATGAACTTAAGGCAAGGGTTTCCTATTGTTTACTTAAGGAGACAAATTGAGATATAATCCAATGTTTAGAAACCTCTAAGGATGTGAATCCCAAGGGAAAGCAATAACATATGGATTGATTCAATGGCATTTATCTCCAAAAGGGTTTGAAATTTGAATGATATTGTTAAGTGTTTGTTTGCAAATGTTTTCAAATACAACACTGTGTTTACAAGCAATGTAACATCCTAGCTCAATTGGTACATTTTTCTTAGTGGGCTTGTCTCATGCCCTTCATAGTAGAAGAGATGATTTTACATGTAACCAAGGATAAAATATAAAGGTATGTTAAGAATGAAGTCTTATCCTCTATATTTTAACCAAGATCGGACATGGAAAGTAACTTCTTGGAATCTAAGTTCCAATGCACCACTTTGATAAACTGGTTGGATGGACTGGTTGGCAACTACAAACAAGGTTCTTAATGACACAACATCAGGGACATGGCACCTCGCGAGCATCCATCAAGCCACTAAAGGCTTTAATCAATCTTACTAGGGGCTCTTATATGTTTTACGGTAGTACCCCATTCTGAAAGACACTATACGGCTAAGGCCTACATACCATGAGGACTTGACAATTTAGTCTTATCCATTTGTATACCGGACCAAATGAAAAACCGGTTGGAGTCACCTTCGAGTTCTCCTTTCGGATGTGTCTCTTAGGCAGGTCCCTCTAAAGGTAAACAATAGCGAGCAAGCACATCCGTGGTTCGATCGACCTTCGTTTAGAAACAAAGGGAGAACACACGCGATATACCTAACTCACACTCGCAAAGTGTTTTGTTCAATTTTTAAAACCCAAATTGAAGTGTGTATGGGAAATTATTTACGCAACTTAATGTCACCAAAAGCCTTTTGATTCTCAAGATCGCCGTGAGGCACGAGAGAAGTGCATACGTCTTTTGATGATATTACTTTGTGTAAATAATTACAAAACAATAAAGGTGCACATTCATTTTATCCTTCAAAGCAATGATTTGATTCGTTTTAAACACCAAAGGAAAGATGAAGATTGCTTGTTCAATTTTAGCCCAAATTGAAATCTAGTAAGTATCTAAGCTTTAATTTTAACCCTTTGTAAATGAAAAAAAATCAAAGTGTTCTTTTTAGACCCAAAAGAAAGTTAGTGTCCTAAAAATGAAAGATAACAATTTCGTGAAGAAGTGTTAAACAAACACTTAAAGCATTTAAAAACACTTTGATTTTTCAAAAGATCCTCCTTCTTTCGTTCTCCTACGCTAGCCTTGTCTTCCTCACTTTCCTTTGTTTGTGCCTTGTGCCTTTGTTGTTCGTTGTACCTTGTGCCTCTTTTTCCTTTCGTTGTTTTCTATTTTCCTCGCTTTCCATGTTTTTGTTGTACCTATAAGAAAAGGTAGGTATTTATGTGAGGATTT
Organism: Sequoia sempervirens; assembly: GCA_007258455.2. NCBI lineage: Eukaryota > Viridiplantae > Streptophyta > Pinopsida > Cupressales > Cupressaceae > Sequoia > Sequoia sempervirens. The sequence continues at coordinate 911,919,331 of VDFB02271358.1, forward strand.
AATTTTAATCATTAACTCCAAATAATACTAATGGTTTCAAAATTAACAAAGTGAAGCATTGATTAGAGTCCTGATATTGCACATGGATAAAGATTTACAACATTTTAAGTAAGATCCCAAATCTTCTTCAATCAGCTTGTTGAAATTCATTAAACTTTTAAACAAAGCTAATGATTTGCAATAAGTCAAAATCAAGAAAAATTTGAAACCAAATCTGTCAATAAATGTTAGCAGTTTAACAACTTCAATCATGCAAAACTGAGAAAAAATTCCATTGCTTTAGCCATTAAAATAAAGCACTGCACCAAAATAAATCTACAAACAAAATATGGAGGTCTTCAAAAATTCTCTGCATTAATTACTCCCCTCCAGTCATAAAAGCAGTAATGTGCATTAACACATGGTTCCAACCAATAAGTGGAGTCAGATGTGGATACACATAACCCTCACCTTGAATACAAAAGAACACAAAAAAACAAGTAGTTAAATTGGAAATCATGTCCCTATCAATGTCAACATTCATTATGACTGAAAAATAATTAGTAATGACTAAGCATTCCACCAAAAAACACAACTATTTTAGAATTTCCTTTCAAACTGAACACAGTGATTTCAAATACAAGGAAAGTTACCAACTATTTTTCTTTTTGACAATCACATGCACATTTTTTTTTCAGACCACCACGTATGAGCCAATCAGCAAGACAATTACCTATTTGTAATTATGACACTACAATCCAAGCAGATGATAGTATGATAAGACATTTTATCAGCAGCATTGTCTTCGTACCAAACTTAGATGGTGCAAATTCAAATAAATGCGTAGATCCTACTAAAATGCTTTTGAAGACAGCGCCCACTTCAAGTTTAAATCAACATCAAGCTAAAATGACTAATTATTGAAGTGACTATCACTCATAAAGTGCAGATTTAGTTCAGAAAATTTAGAAACTCTCCAACTAAGCATGACTGATTGGAACGATTTAATGCACAAACAGAAATGTTAAAAGAATGTTGTTAATAATGTCAAATATCTAAGGCTCGGTCTATAATCACAGATTCGCACCCTGGAGAAGCACGTTGAATTTCAATCATAAAATAATACATGAAAACAAAATTCAGCTAAAAGAAATCATGCTGCTTTTGAGCCATGTAAAGGCTGGGTAACATGACGCCTTAGTTAAGGAAGGGGACTTTTTGACAAAAGGTTGAATTAATGCGCAGTCCCACCAACTCCATTAAAGTGATTTCTCTGCTGTATAGAAGCAAATGGACGTCTCTCTTTCCATACCAGTTCATGTGAAAGGCAATGGACATCAATGACTAGCAGCTACGTGTGAAAGGCAATGGATATCGAATGAGATTGAATGAAAGGAAAATGAACATCAAATGATATTGATACAGCTGTATTTTTTTTTTTCAGAAAAGCAAAGCAGTGTGAATTGAAAAGCATCCTCCCCTGCAAGATAAAAGCACATCTATTGTGAATGGTACAAGATACAATGTGTCTATGATACCATAAATGAATGCTTATAGTTGGACATGCTGTGACCATCTACGCGATGCAACTAACTCCATTATTTCCTTGACCATTTTAAAATGAAGTAGATATTTTGGATGACTATGACAAGGATGCAGATCTGAAAAGACACATTTTATTTAATCACTGTGGCAGCAAAACAACAAAAATACACAAGCTTTAAATGCAGATTTTGCTTAGAGATTATATCTGTTACTGCCTAAGAATATAAATCATAAAGTATTCATGCGTTGATTTTGTTGGAAGGTGAATAACTTGTCAAGCATGTCTTTCTTCCTATTGTCAAGAATACTCCATAAATGAGAAACACCACACACATTGAAAATAGGAATTCTCAAACAAGAATCCTCTGTATAATATTATACGGAAATATGTGGTAGACAGTTTTCTTTTCCATATAAAATATCCTAACGTGCTTGAGTTTAACAATAGCATAAGTTATCATGCATCAATCAAAAGGAACTTTGAAAAAGGCACTGCTCTCATAAGATTTAGCTAAACACAAGGTAGTATTGTTAATAGCCTTCTTATTTCACACAATGGAAGACAAAATGAAGTAACACAAAACATAAATGAAATGCTTAAGTCGTTGCCCTCCTTCTAGTGCCAAATGTGGTGCACACTTTTGAAATCTGCAAAACTAAACTTCATACAAGGTTAGTAGCTCACAAATTCCTCAAGAATGACCCTATGAAATACCTTGTAAATGCTTCCAAATGCAATACATGATAAAAGAAAACTAAAAACATTATGAAAACAACAACAAATACCTATTCCATAGTGGATTGGTGTCACATGTGCAAGTGACCCTTTCCCAATCCTTGATCAAAGCTTAAGATGATGCAAATGCAAATAGGATGAAGAGCAAGATGAGTTCTCAAACCAAGAGAGTAACCTTGCATAAAAGTTGTGGATGGATTGATGAGGATTAAGGCCTTCTTTTATAGATTTTCTTGATGAGAGATTAGCCAAATGGGTGAATGTGGGATTAAAGATCCACCAATGAGAAGAGGCCACTTGTCAAGTGGTGATAGGCCAATTGATGTGCAAGATTTGGGAAGTGTTCCCATGAGAGGGAACTTCAAATTCAAATTTTGCAATAAATTTTGAGAGGGGGACAAGAAAATGAGAAATAAATGCAATGTTGGAGGGACAAATCAACTTGTCATATTTCTCAAAGTTGAGGGAATATTCCCCATAAATGCTATGTTGAGTGAAAATGGTGATTTAAATAAATCAATAAATTGATTTATTGGTGCAAGTGGCATAATCTAGAGAATGCAAGTGGTTAGGATTAGCATTTGATCATTGTTAGGTTAGGTTAATGATGATTAGGTGAGTTTGACTTTCATGACTTAAATATTTGATTTATTTAAATCAGAAAAGGATGAAATATGGATTTGGAGATTTAATTAAATAAAGTTTTGGTTTATTTAATTAAAGGGATGATGTTTGATTTATTTTATTAAAAGGTTGATGATAATGTTTATTTAATTTTGAATGAATGACCTTAGGAGATGGAAATAAATGAAATTACCTGATAAATGATTAATTGATGAATGCACCTAATGTGGAACCTTGATGAATGAACCTGATTGAATGCATAATGTTAATTTTTCATGTCTACAATTACAAGTTTTCTTGGTTTGTTCATGGAGGAAACTCCAGAAATGGCATTTTTATTATTCCCTGTAACCCTAGGTAGGGTTTCTAACTAGTTCCACCAAAACGTTGATTTCTCCCTCTAAACTTAATGAATCCTAATCAAACCAAAGGCATAATAAAATTAAGAAAATCCTTCACATGTTCCAAACAATATTCAATATGTATAGTGCACCAAATGTCCGTACAACATGACAGAAATTAGAAGAATACAGAAATACACATGCAAGAAAGAAAAATATTCAAATTCTTTATCCAACCCCTCTCCTCAAGAATAAAAGGCATATTTATGCATATACAACCATATTCCAACTATTTCTAACCATATTTTGGTTAGTGGCTAACAAATCATCAATTTTGACATTTTCCAAAAGTTGCTTGACAACTTTTTTGCAATTTTGACAACTTTTACACTTTTGCACTACCTTCCACCTAAATACTCAAACTTGAATCCAAATGATTCACCATGGCCTAAAAAAGACCTTATTATCATGAAATAAACCTCAACACAACAAAAACCAAAATCCATTACATGAAACCAAGGGTGCACCTGAAACCAAGGGTGCCCCTACACCATACTCCCCAGAGGAGAAAAGAACTCAAGTCCCACTTGAGTTAAGACCTGAAACATGGAAGGTATTGGACCCACTCATCATCTACAAATGCTTGGGAACCTACATCATGACCTGCAACAACATCCCCTTTTAAAGGGTAAAAAGCAAAAACTAAATCTTCAACCTTGAAATCAAGTACTCCTCTGTTAACTCCAACTTGTAGTTGCTCCCTTTCTACTTGATGGATTGCATACATTGCAATAGCACCTTTCTCTCCTTCAATAGCTTGTTTCATTTTGACCTTAGGTCTCTCACTCCTTAAGTGTGCAATATCAATAAGAGCAATTTCTCTTCTCCCTTTTTCTCTAACCATCATGGCATCAAGCATGGTCTCTTGATCAGTATTACTGCTCTCTTCTAAAAGAAGTAAATCATATCTAATCTCCAATATCTCCTTTTGTAATTCCTACAATGAATGTTGGAAAACAGAAAATCTTGAGTGCTCCTTGCCTTTTCAACGCCATCACTACTCAAATTTGAAAGAGACTCTTGCATTACAACTATGTGATGTATTCCACACTCACCTTGTAATCCTTTCAACATGTCAATTGTGGTTGAAGGGGCTTGGACTGAGAATCAACAACACAACCCATATCATCCAAATCTGTAATGTTTAATTGTGCTCTCTCCTTTAGATCTCTACACAATGAGTGGCATTTTCCTTCTCTCTGTTCATATCAGTTTGCAAAATAGAAAATGGAACCTCAATCTTGGAATTGAGCCTCTTAACTTCATCTTGTATTGGATTACCTTCACCAAACTTCCTAAGCAATGAAAAGATAATTTGGGTTGCATCCTCATATCCCAACTACAAATTCTTAGTAGCTTCAATTACATTGAAATGTTTGTCTTCCCATCCTAGCAACCCTACATGAGGACTATTACCTCTCCTTGGAATGTCATCTATCATTAGATTAACATGCTCTTGCAACAAATCTTGAACCTCCAATGGTAACTAATCAACCCTAGTTGTTGTCATAACAATCCTAGGTCGTTTTATGCTTGCAAATCCCTTGTCTTCCTTTTCTATGGTTTGTAAAAACTCCTTCTCACTTACCAACATGACACTAGATACCATTTGTGATTCTTGACTTTCTTCTTTCAAAGGTGTCAAAGTGTAAGAAATCCCATTCTTCTCTATGGCATAGGTTTTTTTAGTACCATCATGAACTTCCTTTCTATCATACTACCAAGGCCTACCAAGAAGCATATGGAAAACATCCATTGGAATTATGTCATACTGAATCTTATCTTTACAACTCCCTATGTGAAATTCTACCCAAATTTTCTCATTCACTAACACTTGTTGTCCTTTGTTTAACCATGATACCTTATAGGGAGTGGCATGAGGTAATCTTTGCAACTTTAACTTCTGTACCATTTCAATAGAAACCAAGTTATCAGTACTACTTGAATCAATGACAATTTTACAACATTTACCTTGGCATTTGCATGTAGTCCTAAAGAGTGACTTTCTCTATGGTGGTTCCTTCTCCATGGGCACTTTGATTAGGGTTCTTCTCATCAGCAAGGACTCCCCAACTTCTAGATCAACATTATATGATGGAGAATTAACACTTTCATTATTCCCACCTTGTGTAATTTGATTCCACCTTTCATTTCCAAAAGAAGTAGATGGTTGTTCTTCGATGCATTTCCATACTTGGTGGCCTACAAATTTGTTGCATTTATAAAATTTCCTAGTGAAACCACTTGATCCTCCTCTACTCCCAAATCTGCCCCTAAAATATGATCTTCTTCCTCTAAAACCACATCTTGAATCTATTGCTTGTTCTTGAACTCTACTTGTCTCTCCTTGACTCTCATGTGACTGTCCTGAATCAAAAAATGTCCCTCTTCCTCTAAAACTCCTTCCTCTATCCCTGCTTTTCTTTTCTTGTCTTCTCCTCAACTTATCTTTAGCCTTTATGGCCAATTGACAACATTCTTCCACTATTCTAGGACTTGAGAGACTTACCTCATCCTGGAGGCTATACTTTAACCCATTCAAGTACCTTGCAACTTTTTCCACATCTTCTTCCATGTGACCTGATCTGATGCTTATTTTTTAGAACTCTTCAATATATGTCTTCACAACCATGTCCTTTTGCTTCAAATTTTGTAGCCTCCTATACACCTGAATGGCATAATCACTAGGTAAGAACTTACCCTTCAATTTTTCAACCATTCTATCCCAAGATGAAATATTTTCCTTTCCCTTCTTCTTCCTCTCTTCTTGTAATCAATTCACCCTATTGAACAATTCAGATAACTGAGAGGGAGGTGAATCAATTATCATAAAACAATTTTCTTAACTTTAATTGATTTGGAGCAAATTTAAATCAATTAGATAATAATCTAATAGATATGAACATGAAAGCACATAACAACACCATGCATAATGAACACCAAAATTTACGTGGAATCCCAAGAAGGGAAAAACCATGGAGAATGCTAATTCTCAATTATAAAACACCGGTTAAGGTGATTTTTTACAAAGTCTCACTGCAAAAATGTTCACTACAGGTAAGGCTCACTGCCTAACTATTATAGCCAAAGATAAAAAGGCTCACTGCCAATAGAAAAGGGATCATTGCCAGAAGAATGATGAAAGAGAATCCACCGTAGAAATAATTGTCACCAACAATGACACCGGATAAAATCTCACTATTTGTTGCCTTCGGTTGTATACTTTTGCATACTTCACAATGTATGGATTTTCAAATTTGAATTCATCACACTTGCTTTCATCGAACAAAATCAACTTTTACTTATACCATTCCATGCCTTCATAATCTCCTAAGTCAACCAAACATAATGTCTTCATAATCCCCTAAGTCAACTAAACACAATTTGAATTAGGTCACCACAAAAAAATTCTCACAGTGGAAAGAAATGAAATGTGGACCATCATAACTTCCTCGCTCAAATCAACACACTACATTTTTACCAAGATATCTAGAACCAAAGAATAGAATATACACATTACAATGCAAAAAATGTTTTGGGGCATGTTAGCCAATTTCAGATCGATCCAGACCAATAAGAGTGTATCTCATTATGTTTCAAAATGAATGGGACCAGGACAAGCATGACCAAAGATAGATCATCATAGCACAACATCTGAAGCACCCCAATCCAGATCACCAAAGCATCAAAACCGAACCTTAATCAATCAACCAAGTTATGTTGACATCAATGGCAACCATTAATAACAACAATTAATCAACATCACATTCCAACAATCTCCCCCTTTTTCATTGATGGAAAAAATCATCAACAACAAACCAAACAACTCAATGTCAACATCAACAATATCAAGGACCTTCTTTTCTTCTCCCCCTTTGACATCAAGGATAAAGGGAAAAAACTCCCCCTAAAAAACTTACTTTGCTCCCCCTATGAGGAAGCCACCAAGCATTGTTCTAGATAAGGATGAGCATATAATACCCTAGACCAATGCACACCCTAGTGCAAATTATTGTAGACTAGGAGGGGGTAGAACCCTTAACTTCTATCAAAGATACTCAAAAGTATCTTTGCTCAATGGTTTTGTGAAAATGTCTGCAATCTGCTCTTTTGTAGGAACATATTCAAGTCTTACCTCATTGTGCAACACCTTCTCTCTCAAGAAGTGACATCTAATAGATATATGTTTCATTCTAGAGTGTTGTACCAGATTCTTGGAAATGTTTGTTGCACTAGTATTATCACACATAATTAAGATCAGTTCATCAAATGATATTCCAATGTCCTTCAGTGTTTGTTTCATCCATATTATCTGAGTGCAACATGAGGTTGTTGCAATGTATTCAGCTTCAGCAGTACATAAAGATACAAAATCTTATTTCTTACTTGACCAAGCAACCAACCGAGAGCCAAGGAAATAAGCTCCACCACTTGTGCTCCGCCTGTTATCAACACACCTAGCCCAATCAACATTAGTATAAGTTTTCAAAGTGAAATATGAATCCTTTGGATACCATAACCCCATATCTTTTGTACCCTTCAAATATCTAAAGATCCTTTTTACTGCAACATGTAATTCCTTTGGTTCTTGCTGAAATCTAGCTTCTAAACAAATAGCATACATAATGTCTGGTCTAGTAGCAATCAAATATAACAATCCTCCAATCATTGACCTATACATACTTGCATCAGCTTTAGGTGAATCATCTTCTTTTGTCAACTTGCACCCGGTAACAATAGGTGTACAAACTGGTTTGGAGTTCTCCAATCCAAACAATTTCAATAATTCTTTGGTAATACTTGGACTGAGAAATGAAAATTCCTTTGTTGCTCTAATTTACTTATAGTCCAAGGAATAAATTTAACTCATCTATCATAGACATTTCGAATTCCTCCTACATTTCATTTGCAAATTTTTTGCACATATCATCATTTCCTCCAAAGATTATGTCATCAACATAAACCACAACAATCAACATTTTATCTGAGTAAATTTTGTAGTATAAATTATTGTCAACATATCCCTTTTGAAATCCTTTTCCAATCAAGTACTTGTCTAATCTGCCATACCAAGCTCTAGGTGCCTACTTCAATCCGTATAAAGCTTTCTTCAACCTGCAAATAGCATCTAGGTTACTCCTGGACTAAAATCCCTCTGGTTGCTCAATGTAGACTTCTTTCTTCAATTCTCCATTGAAGAATGTTGATTTTACATCCATTTGATAGACTTTGAAATCCTTAAAAGTTGCAAAAGCTAAGAACATTTGGATTGCTTCCATCCAGGCAATAGGGGCATATGTCTCTTCAAAATCAATACCTTCAATTTGAGTGTAACCTTTGCAAACCAATCTTGCCTTGTTTCTCATTGCCTTTTTGTTTTCATCTAGCTTGTTCTGGAATACCCACTTTGTTCCAATTACATTTTTGTCTACTGATCTAGGCACAAGTTCCCAAATTTAATTTTTCTCTATCTAATCAAGCTCTTCTTTCATTTCCTTCACCCAATTCTGATCGTTGCATGCTTCTTCCATAGTCTTTGGCTTGATTTCTGAGAGTAGACACAATAATACTTGCTCTTGAGCTGTTTTGCTTCTTGTGGAGTAACCCAAAAATATGCCTTCATCAGCTCTACTATCAAACTTTCCAAGATTATCCTCATCTCTCTGGATGTAGCATTTTCTTCTAAAATTTTTGAAGTATTTTACTGTGGGAGCTCTTCCATGCCATAGCTCATATGATTTCTTTCCATATTTCCTCTGGGATAGTACTTTGTTAAGAGTGTATACTATTGTTTGTATCGCTTCTCTCCAGTACACCTGTGGTAAACCTACTTCCATGATCATTGTTCTAGTTGCTTCTTGAACTATTCAGTTCATTCTTTCCACTACACCATTCTATTGTGGTGTTTTAGGGGTAGATAGTTATCTTTTAATGCCATGTTTCTCATAGAAATTGTTGAATTCATCAAAAGTAAACTCTCCTCCTTTATAATATCTTAAACACTTGATTATCCTACCAACTTCATTCTCAACTCTTGCCTTGAAAATCTTGAATTTTTCTAAAGCCTCTACTTTTTCTCTTAAAAATGTGACCCAAGTTATGCTAGAATAATCATCTATTAAAAGCATGAAATATCTCTCACCTTGTAAGCTTCTTGTTTTGGTTGGACCACATAGGTCAGTGTGTACTAGGTCCAACAATCTAGTAGATGATTCTTCTTTTCCTCAGAATGTTCCTCTGGTCTATTTTCCTTCTTGAAATCCTTTGAAAATAATGTTGTCTGGTTTGGTTAGTCTTGGAAAGTCTTTGTCTACCCTTGTTGAACTTATTCTCACCAAATTGTCGAAGTTGGTGTGACACATCCTCCGATGCCAGAGCCAATTATCATTGGATTGGGATAATAAGCATCTCTTTGTAGCTCTTTCTAGTTGATACATATTCCCACTTTTTTCTTTTTCTAGCTGTAATAATAGCTCTAGATCTCTTCTAAATCTCACAACCATCATCCTGAAACACCACATTATAGCCATTTTCGCACACATGTCCAACACTCAAAATATTATGATATAAACCCTTCACATAGTAAACATTGTCAATGTTATGTTTTCCATCAAAGGTAATAGAACCAATTCCAACAATCTATGCCATTTTATCATCTCCAAATCTAACAAAACCTCCATCATATTTCTCAAGCTTCACAAACTTACTTTTGTCACCGGTCATATGATTCGAACATCCACTATCAACCAACCATTCATCTCTGTTTCTTTTAACATATAATACAACTTCATTGTTGTCATTAGATTTCGAAAAAATATTAGAGATATCAAATCTAGGTTCATCCTTTTCCACCAAAAACAAACAATCCTCATGATCTGATTCATCATCTGAAATACTGGCATTCTCATTTACATAATAGGCCTTCTTATTGATCTTTTTAAACATTTTTCTTGTTCCTTTTTCTGGACACCTAGTTGCTAAATGACTAATCTTTCCACATCTAAAACATTTAAGAGGTAACATACCTTTGTACTTGTTGGTACCTTTCTTCAATTTTCTTATGAATTTTGCTTCCAACTCATCTAAACTTTCACTATCTGAATTTTCTTTTGTCTTTGTGGCTTTGAAGGTTGTTTCATATTTCTCCTTTTCTTTTCCAGATTTCCTCATCTCAAATGTGGTCAAGGTGCCAAATAGTTGCTCTCTGGTGAGTTTCTTCAGATCATAAACTTCCTCAATAGCTGAGATCTTGTCACTATAGCTCTTTGGTAGGGTCATCAGAATCTTCTCCACTACATCTTCATCTGTCGAGTGTCTCCTTGATTATTTACTTCATTTATTACACTGTCAACTCTTTGAAAGTGGCTTGCTATATCCTCACCTTCTTCCATCCTCAAGTTTTCATATCTGTGCTTAGTTGTCAACTTCTTTGATAATTTGACTCTATCATTTCTTTCATAAATTTCTTTCAACTTTTCCTAGACTTCATAAGTAGTGCTCAAAGAAATAACTTTTGTTAACTCAGTCTTATACAAAGCACTAAAGATTGCATACCTTGCTTTTTCATTTTCTTCATAGGTTGAGATCTCATCCACAATACTAGGACCACTTGTCAGTACAACATATTTTGTCTCAACAACTTTCCAAGTCTTGTAGCCCGAAGAGATTAGGTAACCTCTCATCTACACTTTCCAAAAACTGTAGTTAGATCCATCAAACATAGGAATTTTCAATTTGTGCACCATTGGATCTACCCCAAGTGGTTAATCTCTTCTTCAAGGAACCAAAGATTTGATACCAATTGTTGAACAATCTGAATAACTAAGAGGGGGCATGAATTAGTTATTATAAAACAATTTTCTTGACTTTAATTGATCTGGAACAAACTTAAATCAATCAGATAATAATCTAATAGATATGAACATGAAAGCACATAACAACACCATGCACAATGAACACCAGAATTTATGTGGAAACCCAAGAAGGGAAAAACCACGGAGAATGCTAATTCTCAATTATAAAACACCAGTTAAGGTGACATTGGTTAAGGTGTTTTTTTTACAAAGGCTCATTGCAGGTAAGGCTCACTATTTGTGGGCTCACTGCCCAACTATTACAACCAAAGATAAAAAGGCTCACTTTCAAAAGAGAAAGGCTCACTTCCAACAGAAAAGGGCTCATTTCCAGAAGAATAATGAAAGGAAATCGACCAATAAAATAACTATCACCAACAATTACATCAGATAGAATCTCACTGTTTTTTGCTTCCAGATGTATACTTTCGCATACTTCACAATGTCTAGATTTTCAAATTCACATTCATCACACTTTCTTTCATCAAAAAAGATAAACTTTTACTTATACCATTCCATTCTTTCATAATCTCCTAAGTCGTTCAAACACAATGTCTTCATAATCCCCAAAGTTGGCCAAACACAATTTGAATTAGCTCACCACAAAAAAATTCCCGCAGTGGAAAGGAATGAAATGTGGACCATACAAAACTTCCTCGCTCAAATCAACACACTACATTTTTACCAAGATATCTAGAAAAATGATGCAGATCAGGGGTAGGTTCAACAACACAAATTAGTCTTCATACACCTTCTAATGGTCTCAAGGATAATAATGGTAGAGTCAGACTTCTACACATTGACACTATTGGCCATCAGACCTTTTGATCCTTCAAGCATGGAAGAAATTGTAGTGGTGTGGATTAACATATGGTGAAGGGGTAGCAATGATGTTACAATCCTTTTCATAGGGGTTTGGTAACCTTTTAACATCTAGAACCAAATTCAAAAGGTGGCAACTTCAAAAGAGTCAATTATAATGGGATAGTCAATTACCTCATATGTAACAAGGTGAAAAATTTAACCCATGATGAAAATGGAAAACCAAAAGGCTTCCAAGGTGTAAACATCAATCTTCCACTTGTCCTAGCCTTCATCAAACACCAAACGATGTTACAATACCAAGACTTTGGAAAAGCAATCCCAAAGAGGAGTTTTGATTGTAAAAAAAACCCAAATGCAGCAGGCTATCATCTTGTTCTCTTCCACACATGCAAACCCAAATTGCAAATCTTGTAGGTAGGTTGAAGGAATCAGGGCAGAATTTATTACAAGGTTTCTTGGTTTGTTCATGGAGGAAACTCCAGAAATGGCATTTTTATTGTTCCATGTAACCCTGGGTAGGGTTTCTCACTAGTTCCACCAAAACATTGATTTCTCCCTCTAAATTTAATGAATATTGATCAAAACAAAAGAATAATAACATTAAGACATTCCTTCACATGTTCCAAACAATATTCAATCTGTACAGTGCACCAAATGTCTGTACAATGTGACGGAAGTTAGAAGAATGTAGAAAAAAATAGAAATACGTGTGCAAGAAAGAAACTTCTTCTTCAAATTATTTATCCAACCCCTCTCCTCGAGCATACAAGGAATATTTATGCATATACAACCATATTCCAAATATTTCGAACCATATTTTGGTTAGTGGCTAACAAACCATCAATTTGACATTTTGCAAAAGTTGTTTGACAACTTTTACACTTTTGCACTACCTTGCACTGAAAGACTCAAACTTGACTCCAAATGACTCATCATGGCCTAAAAAAGACCTTATTATCATGAAAAAAAACTCAACACAACAAAAACAAAATCCATTACATGAAACCAAGGGTGCACCTAAAACCAAGGGTGCCCTTGCACTAATATATATGTGTATATATATACATAGTCACTGAATGTTTATATATATGTGAGAACACTAATGTATTTTCTTGTACTTATATTTGAGTCGAGTAACGACTCTACACAGAGCATGTATATGCAAATTGAAGTGTATAAACTTTTATGGATGTTGAACCCGTGGTTCAATAGAAATCGGCCATCGATGGTAAACCCCAAGGGGGTATCGATATCATGGTATCAATGTTGGATAATATGTGTATTGATCTCTCTTAAGAGATAGTTTGATAGGAAAAGTATGAACTTATTTGTCGTGTTCTCTAAATAAGTGGATATTCTAATCAAAGAGGAACAAGTACGGTTTTAGTTTGAAAATAGAATGAATGAATAGTGCTTCTATTCTTGCGATGATCTATTCTTTCAAGTTCTTATGAAAAACCAGTGACTATGAAATAGATGTTTCTTTTTTTTTATTGGAATCTAAACTAAAGATTGGATGATAAAATGGCTTAAATAGTACATCTGATTGAACTGATGCTATTTCTCTTTTTCTCTGATTATGATAAAGTATACATGTAAGAAAGAAAATTGTTTATATTTTTAGAATGTATACACATTCTTAAATTATTCATTTCCAAGAATATATGTGATCATGCATAAAGATTCCTTTATGTATGTGAGTACCTTCCGATTCATCTTGATTTACTTTACTTTTGAGCAAGTTACAAATGTTATGCAAATGGAATCAAACTGTAAATCTGGAACAGTATTGAGTTGCAAATACATATGATATTAGATGAATAGATATACCAAGTGTGAATGAATATATTTTGACTTTTGTGAGGGCAGAAAAGTGCTTGAGTGATGCTTCTCCTCCATAATTGGCTGCCAAGGTTTGAGGGAATCTTCCCAAATCAATGTACCACTATTGTTGATATCATTGAATGAAGCTTTGAGAAGCTATGTGTATTACACTTGTAATCCATCTTGGAAACATGTAAATATCTTTGTTATGAATGGAAAACAATGTTTGGAAATATTATTGTGTTGTTGTTGTGTATTAAATCTATTTTTAGAGGGAAAATTTTTGCTTTGGAAATGTACCTAGTTTATTCACTTGAAAGGTTAAACTTGGATACTTTATCTTTGTTGAAAAATTGACATGTTACAAATAAGGTCCCATAAAGAAATCTTAGCAAGAGTGTTTTTAAGTTGTTCAACAAGATCATACTCTTTACTACTATGCTACAAGATATTAGGTGCAGGTTGGAAATATGGTTGAGGTAATGAAAGAGACGTTGGAGTTATTTGTGGTTCTTGATTGTTTCTAGTGTTATATGTATGAGAAATGATATTATAACTTGGTTTTTTTTAAACATTGTTACTATCAATTTGCATTGTAAACTTCAAGATATCTCTTGGATCTAATGGTTTCTTTTTAGGTGGTTCAAGGATAAGCATGGTTTTGTTTTGAACTTGTGGTTATTGTGAGGTTGGATAGAGGATAAGTTGAGGCTTAGGCGGTCCAATAATTTAAGGATTTGTAGGAGGTCTAAGAATTAGAGGACTCAAGGGAGTTCTAATGTTCATAACCTCAACAAACTTATCCTTATTTTCATGATCTCTTAGTGAATGGGAGTCTAATGTCACTTCATCATCTTCATCTAAGGAAGCTACATTACTATTGTTAATGTTGTCATTTTCTTGCACCATGATATCTTCCCTAGTAGGATATTTTTTAAGAGAGCAACAAACTAGATGTTTATGACATTCAATGGTTGGATCTTCTAAAATAACTTCATCACAAGTAGGGGAGTTATTGATGGTTGGATTTTCTTGCTTATCAATGATGGAATCCTCTTGTTTAACAATATTTTCCCAAGTAGGAGGGGTAGGAGAAGAGAAACAAATAGGATTTTCATGTCTCGCATTGATTGGATCTTCTAACACCAAAATATCTTCTTCACAAATATGAGAGATATTGGGAGAAGAACAAACTTGATTGTCATGATTGTCCAAAATTGTATGCTCTTTCACTAAGTTTCACACACAGGAGAGGGATCAATGAAGAACAAGAAAAGAGGAGAAATGACTTCACATTGATATGCTTGTAACAACAATTTCTTAGAGTATTCAACAAAATCTGAAAATAAAACATGAAGTATGATAACAAGAGACTTTTGTAATGAAAACATGATGTAAAAAATTTCTCTACAAATCTGAAATGCAACAATATATTTTATTTAAATGCCTAGATTAAATGGATGATTAGACCTCAATGCATAAATCAGAAATTCCTAAAACTTTCCCGATTAAAACAAGGGGGTTACCAGGAGATCTGGGAAGTGCAAAAAACCACAAAAAAGCTCAAAAAAATTGGTTTTTGTAGGCCCTCAAGGAATCATTCGCCCAGGGGCGAATGGGTCCCGGTACAAGTTTTTTTTTTTAAATGAAGAATGCAATTTCTCAATGATTATATATTTTCTTTGTTCTAGGTTTTAGATTGTAACTTTTGTAACAATTTTCCAAAATTTGATGTGTAAATGCAAGTAAAATTAATGACAAATGATGAACTATGACACTTTTTGAAATGCAATTTTGACTCAATTTTTGAATATGAATGATTGAGCATACACTAATATGCAAGTACTATGCAAAATTAATCTAACATTATGCAATTTTTGTTGAATTTTCAGATTTAAAATGAATGCAAAATGCAATTTTACACCTAAAATGCAATTCAACTTTATGTCAAATTAAGAAACCCTAAATGTAATGAATTAATCTCCTAGATATAGGGTTTGAATGCACTCCAAACCAGAAATTCAAATGTTTAAATGCTTGGGTTCACCAAAATGAAACATAAAAAATGGGGTAGGGTTCAAACACATAGGGTTTTATACTAAATTTGGAATGTTTCACCAAACTTACTACAAATAGAAAGGGGGAAATGGGGTGAATGAACCTACCTATTCTTCTATTGCATTCATGAAATGAGATCCCTTAAGTTAAAATCCACTTTCAACCCTTAGGTGAGTAAATTCTTTGAGGAATCTTGTAATTTCCCTTTTTTGTGTTAGGACGGGGGTCAAGGTCAAACAACACTTTGGGGAGAAAGATTAAAAATAACAAATCAACTCATAAATGCAATCTATCACTTGGATTCAATAGAATCTTAAACATAAAACTGAAGGAACCTACAAAGTTTCTAGCAAATTTGGAAGGGATAAATGTTGTGTACCTCTCATAAAATAGTATTTTCAAAAGTTGTTTGAGGACTCATTCACCCTATGGTGAATGAGTCCTATGTAAGGCTTTTCAAAAATGATTTTTGGGTCCTCTGCTCCTATGTTTGCATTTCCAGATTCTCGATTTTCATAGTTAGAAAGTTGGAAACATTTTGCAAGTGACAAGGAAAACTTTAGTGGTGAATCTTTTCCAATTGGAAAATAATTGAAATTGGGACCTCGAAAAATAGTGAATAGCAGAAGCTAAAAAGGAGATTGAATCACCAAGTTTTTACAAAAAATTAATTCCGTCTTGATTAATTCGCCTATGCATTATTTTTTAAACTAATAAATCAAATTGATTCACCATGTAAATGATGTGTTATTGGAACCGATTCACCAGTAGTTTATACTGTAATTACAAATATTAATTATAATCACCAGTAATATTATATTCCTACCATTAATTTTTGGGCCATATTGCCACTAATAATAAATTACCATTTAATTTTAGGTATATTTTAGCCTTGAATAGGGCTTTTATTTATTGCCATCAAATCATCAATTAGCTTTTTAATTGGATGGTTGTAGGTTCTTCTCACAACCTATATGAACAAGCCTTTTAAAAGGCTTGTTGAGGCACATAATTTTTTCTGGGCCACACGATTAGATTTAATCATGTGGCCCAAAACAAATTTCGGGCCTTAATAAGCCTTTTAAAAGGCACATGCATATAGGTCACGGAATCAACCTACAACCATCCAATTAAAAATCTAATCAATGGTAACAATTTCACTTTTCATTTAGTCTTATTTTTAAAGTGAGATTTTAAAAACATACTTAATCTGTGTGTGCTCCAATGCATTTTTTATAGTGAATTTATGTCGTTGTCCCTAGACCCCGCAAGGGGGCATTTCCCCCTCAACCCCTACAAGGGGGCTCTACCCCCTTGACCCCCACAAGGGGTGCTACCCCTTGACCCTGTCGGTGGCTACCGCCCCTGAGCCCCTACTTCAATATTACAAAAAACAAAAAAAAATATGAGGGAACTGCACTGACCAACTATGCAAATTTTTAAAGGAGAGATTTGCCATTGTAATTAATATTTTTAGTGATTATTCGCTAGGATTTTCCACTGTGATTATTATTTTTACCAATTATTAATTAAGATTAGCTAGGATTTTAGAATTTTTTTAATAATGTGGATAGATTCGCTAGGAAAATTAATAATTTTTTCAAATAAAAGGAAAGATTCACCAAGAAAATTATAGCACTTAGCCAAGATTTTCCAAGATTTTACACCTTCACCGAGGGGGGGTTTCTTAAATTTATCCATGGCAAGTGAGTTTCCATGAGATGACAACTTCTCCAATTTTTCTCTTCAAGAGATCTTCAAGATTTCTTCCACCTAAATCTACAAACACAAATCAAGAGGGAAAAATGTTTTGTTTTTGGTGAATGGGGGTTTGCCTTGGTCAAACCTATTTTAGTAATCAAACCTTGAAATGAAACAAAATAGAATGAAAGGAATTATGAATAAACAACTCAATGTCACAACTCACCAAACCCTTGAATAAACCTTGAAATGTAAATCTGCAACTTGCATGAAATGACTTCAATTTATGTGGATCTTGAACCTTGAATCTTGACTTGAAATAATGTTTTGAATGCTTGAATCGATCTTGAAACCTGCATCACCATATTAGCTCCAAAAACATGTGCATGATGCAAGAAGACTTTGACATGACAATTGGATCTTGATTGCTGCAATAATTCTCTGATAAATATTCTCTTGAATTTTCTTGATCACAAACTTTGCTATAGGAATTCTCTCTTCAAAATCTTAGCCTGAAAATCTTAGGTGAAACATAGTGAAATGGCCCTATATTTATAGATATGTAACCTTAATTTATCAAAATTCAAGTATCACAAGCTGACATCAGAATATAGATTTGAATATGTTAAAATACCACCAAAAACATAATTTAAATTTAGGTCATAGGTCCCTAACCCTAAGACACACATTGCTCAATGAGAAGTGTTATGTTAAGGCATTAATGAATGCCAGGTTTCCTCTTCAGAAAATGTGATAAAATAGGCTTGGATTTGAATTAAAGGAGCCAATTAAGGAAAATTAAGCTCAATTAATTAAAGGATCCCTAAATAAGTGTGAAAGTGTAAAGGGGTACACTTTACAACACTACATTAAGGCACGATTAAGTTTATTCTAATTGATACGGCCCTAAACTTAATGTGAATATGTAAAATACATAGTTATGTCCATTTTAATATTAATTCTAAATTAAGTGTGAAAATGTAAAAGGGAAATATTTTTCTACACTACAAATATAAAGCTTAAAACTAATATCTTTCAAAAAAAATATCTAAAAAAATCTTTCAAACCACTCCACCAAGTCATTTTTTCTTTTAACAAGTCACAATACCCCCAAGGCATGTATAACCATAACCCATTGTATTTTTATAATAATAATAATTTCTAATATATATAATTCCACTATTTAAAATCTAAAGAACCCTTTTATATTTCTAAGTGTATTCAATTACTTTACAAACTTATAGCAAACAAAAAATACAAGAACTTACTAGTCTTATACAAACATGGATCCTAAATTGTAAACAATTTTAGTATGGGTTTAAATAGTTTCATATAAGTCATGCCATTTAATCTTAGACAAGTAAGATGGATTAGAATAATAAAAAACCATATTTTTTTCTTTAAAATAACTACCATTAAAAATGTACTTGTACATGCACACTTGAGTCAAACATTACATAGTAAAATCAACCTACATAATATGATTCACGTTTCAAGAATAATATTTCAATTGTGAAATCACCAAGATAATATAAAAAATACATGACTAAATACAATCTAGTCATTTAAATCAAACAAGTCATGAACACATGCTCTAGGACAAGCATAATGAAATTTTGGACAACACAAGTGTTAACATGGGTGGGACTTACATATTGGTTAGTAGGTCAACTAATCTATTATCCTCTCTAAATATGTATCCATACTTGCTAGATGATGTGCTTCAATTTCTAGGTAAGAGTAATCCCTTTGGCCATAAAATTTATTATAAACTAAAAGTTTCCTTCAAGAATTGAAAGGAAGAAAATAGTCACTTTATAGTTTAGGAAATAGAACAACAAGTTTTCTTCACTTCTCATTCAAGGAAACCCTAGATATCCCAATCCAAGGATGGAATGAGAGGAAGAGATCTGCAATAGGGATGTCCTAGGGTATGATTAAAGACTAAAAGAGGGTTCACCACCAAGCTAGGGCTTGGAAAGACAAGTATCATGCAAAACCTAATGATCAAACCTAATGATGTGCAAGACTTGAATAGATGACCTAAAAATGAATGTAAAATAGAACAGTAAACAAAAAAAGTATAGAGGTGCACTTGGAAACTTAAAGAGGCTTGGATGAGGATGTGAATTCCTGAAAATGATGATTTTAAGGCACACTAGTACTCATATGCCAAGTTGAGCATATCAGTCTGAAACTAGGTTTTTGGGTTGAAACAAGAATCTAGAACTATTGATTCAAGATCTATAGAAAATACCTAAAAATAGGTATAATGGGACTCATATGCCACAAGTGGTGTATCAGTTTCATTTTTTCGTGAAGTGTCCCATTTTGTTGCAAAGTGTCCTAGGAGCATAATTTTGAAGTGAAACTTTGTGAACCTCTCAAGATGGATTAAAAAATCACTTTCCCACTACTTTCATGGAAATAGGTTGGATATCTCGCTCTAGATCCGAGTTTTCATGAGTCTTAACAACTTCGACAACTTTTGCAACTTTGTCATTTTGGCGCTTTTGAAGACTTCAAATCCACTTTTTCTTCAACCTATAAACCTGTAATCACACAAAGAGAAAGAAAAAGTGTTGATTGTTAGGAAATAGGATTTTTCCTAGGTCAAACCCCATTTAGGTAATTAAACCTTGTGATGAAACAATTAAACATGAGCATGAAACATGAAATATGAAACATGAACAATGATACCTTGAATGATGTCTAGAGATGTAAATCAACAATCTAACATGGAGTGGCCATGTAGAATGTAGATCTTGATCTTGAATGATGTAGAACAATGCTTAATCTTGGATCTTGAATGCTACATCACAACACTAGCTCAACAACATGCTTGATGCTTGATAACCTCGACATGATAATTGATCTTGAATTGTTGCAACAAATGATGAAGAAATCTTCCCTTGAATACTTTAGAAATTCTCTTGAATGTCTTTGAATACTCTTGTGAAGTCTTGTAATCACAAACCTACTATTAGGCATGCTCTCTTGAAATTCTTAGGTGAAAATGAGTAAAATAACCTTGTATTTATACTTGTTCATGCCAAATTCCTTAAAATTACAACACTACAAACCAACATCAAATCTAGGAGAATAAAATCCCACCAAGAATTTGAATTTAATTTAGAATTTAGGTTTAAGCCACATGAGACTCATATGCCAGAAGTGGCATATGAGTCCCATTAGGCTAGGCTTGGGGACACATTTTTCAAGAAATGCTTATATTGATGTGAAATCAGGATCGAGACCCCGAAACTTAGGTGGGACTCATATGCCCAAGGTGTCATATGAGTCACAAATCACTAAATTTGTGCCATACAATCCAAAAACACATGAATTATGATTGGTTGTTGGTAAATGTCAAGATTATCCTCATAAAAATACATTAAATAAGGCTTGTGGATGCAAGATAAGGCCAATTAAAGCATAAAGAAGCCTAATTAATTAATAAATACCGAGATTAGTGTGAAAGTGTAAAGTTACACTTTACAACACCCTAAATAAGGCACAATTAAGTCCATTTAGTTTAAAATGGTCCAAAACTTAATGTGAAGGTGTAAATAAATACACTAAATTAAGGTAAAATTAGGTCTATTTAGCTTAGAAGGGCCCTAAACCTAATGTGAATGTGTAAAACACATTACAACACTAGACCAAGGCAACATTAGGCTCAATTTAACATTAATTATTTCCAAATTAAGTGTGAAAATATAAAGGATGACATTTTTCTACACTAGATTTAGCCCCCACTTTAGTGAGAGGAGGAACTTTCTTCAAACTCACACTAAAGTAGACATTCAAGAGGGTTCCACATGTACCGATGTAGATGGTTTAGGATAACAAAGATTGAATGAGGTGACCAATCCCCCAAGATCCAAGATCCTATGTCAAGCCAACATAAGCACAAAGGGACACACACCAGGTGAACGCTATGAAACATCAAGATACACACATATACAATGTCAAAGATATAAAGATGAATGAAAAAGAAAGAATGGGTGGATCAAGCTTTGACAGTTTGTCCCACACATTGTGGATCAGATCTAAGATTGTTTACATCTAAAATCCATGTTCACTCTGAGGCAACAAAACTTCAAGATGTCCACTGGGTGAGTATCAAAAAAGGGTGGCTTACAAGTGGAACCCGATGTACACTATGCAAACCAAATGCATGCTCACAAGGGCTAGTGGAACCTTGGGTCATCCACTAGGTGAGTCCCCAGAGAGGTGAGACACATACGCATGTAGCTGATATGTGCTCACACACACAAGCAAGTGGCTATGGGAAAGTCACACCTAAGTTCCACTCCCATACGTACAACCATACCAAAGCTATACCTCTTGATAACTTTGATAAGCACCGCACAACAATGAGCTTTGAGCTTCATGAGGCAAGAAAATATTCCTATGCTTGAAACTCATGAACAAAAAAGATGGCTTCATAGGCATGCAAAGTGTGTTATGCAAGGTGTCCATATAATCAATATTATAAATGAAAAAGTATGTGTTAGGGTTAGAGATGGAAGATATCTAACAATTAAATGCAGATTTTAATTCATAAACAGAGAAACTAAAACATACATAGAATAAATCATAACACAAAGAATTTAACGTGGTTCACCCAATCTGGGCTACATCCACCAAACCGCAGCCATCCAATACTTTTATTATCCAGTGTAAAACCTTATTACAATCTTGCGAATAATCGCGTTTTTCATCATCCAGTAATACCCATCTGAACCCCTTTTTATCAAGCTTAGAAGCTTCCATATTTTTTTGGGTTCTACAAAATCGGATGATCAGTCGCCACATACCAATAATCTCCCACTTGGAGACTGATCAGGCTCCACACCATCACAACCTCCCACTTGGAGATTGATCCTAGACAACATTGCTACACTTACAGCTCCCACTGGAAATAAGTACCTTGGACCCTGCTGCTTTGTTATACTTGAAATCAACCTTGAAGGCCAACCGAAGCTGAAGAGGAGCTCAGCTTCTCCCTTGTCACCGCCTTCGTAAACATATCCACTGGATTGACATCTGTATGTATCTTGTCCAGCTTAACCTGTCCATCCTCCAACACTGACCGAATGAAATGATATCTCAACTGTATGTGTTTTGTTTTAGAATGCAAGGCAGAATTCTTTGCAAGATGTATAGCACTCTGACTGTCTGTAAACAAATAATTTCCAGCCTGTTGTTTGCCCAACTCATCCATGAAAAGTTGCAGCCATATCATCTCCTTTGCCGCCTCTGTTGCAGCAACATACTCTGCCTCTGTGGTGGATAAAGCAACCACCTTTTGCAATCGAGAAATCCAACTCACTGTTGTCCCACCAACTGTAAATACATAACTGTGGTACTCCGCTTGGTATCTATATCCCCTACCAAATCTGAGTCAACATAGCCTTTTAAATTAGTATTAGAGCCCCCAAAATATAAACATTTATTGGATGTACCTCTCAAGTACATGAGAATCCATTTTACCATATTCCAATGCTCAACTCTGGAATGACTCAAATGCCTACTAACAACTCCTACAACATGTGCAATATCGGTCGATGCGTACCATGGCATACATCAAAATACCCTCACAATTTGAAGCATATGGTACCCGGACATTTTCTTCCTCCTCTTGTGTCTTTGGACACATATCCTTAGTCAATTTCAAATGACTAGGCAAAGATGTGCTGACAGATTTTGCATTCTCCATATGAAATCTTTACAACACCTTTTCAACATAATTAGCCTAAGATAAAAATAATTTTCTGTTTTTCCTATCTCTACAAATTTTCATACCAAAGAGTTGTTTGCCCCAAATCCTTCATAGCAAAATATTTTGCTAACTATTGTTTAAGCTCACTTATGTGATCCATGTTAGACCCTGCTACAAGCATGTCATCAACATATACACATAAAATAATGTAGCTGTCATTATCCAACCTCTTAAAATAAACAAAATGGTCAGAATTACACCTGCTGTAGCCTTTCTTAGCCATAAAACTATCAAATTCCAAATACCATTGCGGGGTGCTTTAGCTGAAATATATAAACTTTCTTCGAAAATCTGCACACCTAGTTTCTCCTTACCTTTGACCTCAAATCCTTGTGGCTGGTCCATATATATTTCCTCTTCCAAATCACCATGGAAAAAGGCTATTTTAATGTCAAGCTATTCTAAATGCAAATCGCCAGCAACCACAATACTTAAAACAATACAAATAGAAGTCATTTTACCAATAGGAGAAAAAAATCTCATCAAAATCAATACCCTTTTTCTATGAAAATCCCTTTACAACTAATCTGGCTTTAAATCTTTTCTTACCTCCATCCTCCTCTTTGGCGTAAAATCCATTTGCTTGGTAGAAACCTTTTACTGCGGAGCAACTTGCATAAATCCCAAGTCTGATTTTCCAGCAAGGAGTCCATTTCTTCTTTCATTCCATGCTCCCACTGAACCTTGGTATCCACCTGCATAGCTTCATCATAATATTCTGGTTCACCAGCATCAGTTAACATAATAGTATACAAAGAGGGAGAATCTTTACGGAGGTCTGCTAACCTTGAAGATCGTCGCGGGGAGTTTGGTATTTGTTGCTCTTTGTTGTTTGCCGACGCCAGGAACCAACTGAAACATCATTGTTTGGAGTATCATCCAACACCATAATCTTTCTTTCTTCTCATCTTTGGAAACTAGCAGATCTTGTACAACACTTTCTCATTGAATATGACATCTACACTTCTCATTTTAGATTTTCAAAATCCCAAACCTATAACCAATTCATCAATGCCACTATCCAACAAATACATATTTCTTTGATTTTGCATCAAGCTTAGTTCTATTTTCAGAATCTACATGTGCAAATGCTTCACAACCGAAGGTTTTGAGAAAAGAATAACTCACCTTCTTACCTTTCCATGCTTCCTCTGGAATACCACAACCCAAAGGATTAGAAGGACCTCTATTGATTAAATAAACAGCGGTGTTTATAGTCTCTGCCCACAATTTTAAAGGCAGCCCAACATGCAATCTCATAGTCCGTGCACACTCCATTATTGTTCTATTCATGCGCTCAGCCGCTCCATTTTCACAATGGATCAGCAGGACAGTTTTCTACCTACGAATACCATTGGAACAATAATCTTCAAACTCTTTACTACAATGCACCACCACCATTATGGATCTGAGACATTTTATCTTTTACCGTCTCATTTCTCAACCCAAGCTTCTCCATTTTTGAAGTTTCAAATACATCAGATTTCTACCTAGGAAATAAATCCATACCTTTCTAGTTGCATCATCAATGAATGTAACATATCTGAGAGAGAGCGAGAGAAGATACATGAAATTTGGTCCCCATACATCCATATGCACAAGCTCCAATTTCTCATCTTTCTTTTTGCTTCCCATCCTTGAAGAAAACTTACTCTCTTTTGTTTCCCATACACACAAATTTCACAGAAATCCATATTAACACATTTTAGACCTGGTAAAACATTATTTGAATGAAGTACTTTCATACCTTTTGCACTCATATGCCCAAGTCTATTATGCCGCAGTGTTGATTCAGAGTCCATGACATGATCTTCTACACCTTAACTATGGCCCCGTTTCTGAACATTGACCGCGCATAACAATTAAAGTAGAGAACGGTGGCA
This sequence comes from Sequoia sempervirens, assembly GCA_007258455.2. Lineage (NCBI taxonomy): Eukaryota > Viridiplantae > Streptophyta > Pinopsida > Cupressales > Cupressaceae > Sequoia > Sequoia sempervirens. The sequence goes on from VDFB02271358.1 coordinate 911,944,548, forward strand.
CGGTACAAAGATATAAGGTGCCCTGCTTTCACCTTTTGCTACTACTAAGGCACCCTTTGTGACCCTCGGTTTATCACTAAAGTAACGCCTAGCCTTCATCCATCTAATAGTTGCCACGAAATTAATTTTGCTTAACTTTGGAACATACTTGCCCACCTCCGCGTGGTAACCAATGATTCCCCGTGCGCAGCAATCTTGATTCTTTCCTTTCCAACAATCTGATATGGTTTGTTATCTCCCAAATAAACCAACCCAAAATCCCCTTGGACATAATCAAGAAAATAACTTATATGGGGCATAGCATGAAATGAAGCCCTAAATCTAACATGAGATCCTCAGCATTATCAAGAGAAAGAATCAAAGCATCCTCATCAGTTTATTGCCTACATTTGCCTCTTTACTTCCTTCCTTTACATCTCCTTTTCTTTTTTCAAGACTAGCAATCTTTCTTGAGGATGACCGACAACCGGTGCGACAATCCCTCTTGTCTCTAGATTGGGACCTTTTGTCCTTTGATTTTCCTCACTTGACTTCCCGATTTCAATTGTTTCCTCTCTCCTTTGTTACGCCCCACCTTTACGCATTCAAAACAACGCACGATGTGGATGGTCCACGAGCTTTTTCTGAATTTCCCTGCAGCTCAAAATAACCTGCTGCTTATCCATGAACTTAATCTATTGGGGCGGAAATAGAATTGCTAGCGACCATTACCAAGCTATTCCAGCTTTCAGGCAAAGAACACAGAATCAAAAGAGCCCTAACTTCTTCATCAAAGTTTACTTTTACAGAAGTTAATTGACTAGTGACCGTATTAAACTCATTTAAATGATCTGTAATTGACCCACCTTCTACCATTTTCATATTAAATAAAGCTTCATAAGAAATACCTTATTCGAAGCGGAATGATTTTCATATAACTTTTCCAGGGTTTCCATCAACTCTTGAGTTGTCTTTGCTTTTGTAATATTGAACGCCACTGTTTGTGCTAGGCACAAACAAATCTTTATAAGAAACCTTTCATCAGTCTACAGGTCCTCATCGACATTCTTTAGCGGGGTTTCTTTGGTTCCCTTCCAATGGCGCCATAAATCCATGGGTAGAATGAGTCCTCCGCATCTTCCATAGCGATAGTTACGCACCATTAAAGCTTCTCAACCTTCTTACCCTCATCGCCCGTACTCCCCTCAGCAGAGCAGAGACTCCCGCCGGTAGTGAGACCGGCTTCCCTGGGGCGATAATCCAGTACAACCCACTCGATACCACTTGTTAGGGTTAGAATGAATCTCCATATTCATGCGATTTGAATTCATAAATAGAGAAACTAAAACCACAGAATAAATCCTTAACCTGAGAATTTAACGTGGTTCACCCAATCGTTTCTATCCATAGCCCGCCATCGATACTTTTATTATCCGGTGCTTAAACCTTATTACAATCTTGCAAATAATCACATTTTTCATCATCCAATAATACCCATCCGAACCCCTTTTTACCAAGCTTAGAAGCTTCTATATTTTTTTGGGTTCTACAAAATCGGATTTTTCTTTTTCCATTGATTTTTCCCTTTTTCAGTGATCACACGAAAAAGTAGGAGGAAAAATTTTCTTGGGGCTGCCGCCCCCGAACCCCCGCCCAAGGCCCAGCCCGGCCCCGGACCCCGACAAGGACAGGGGGCCGGGGTGTACAGTATAGCATGATCAGTCGCCACATACCAACAGTACGTTCAAAGGGATTTTTCTTAGTTCATGTAATATCTCTCTTAGGGAACATCACACCTAATGTCTGAGCCAAGAGAGGACAAGTCAAAGAAATATCATGCTCTTGGAGGAAATCAACCCAATCACACCACCAAGAAAAGGACACATCATAGGAATAAAGAAAATCACACAGTGAAACATGAGTGTCGATGTATGCCCCCACTTTAAAGTAGTTGCTAGCACCATTGTTGTGAGAAATTGCTTTAAAGTAGAAGAAGACATGAGATATTACTCAAAAAGCCCTATGCCAAGTCATATGTTTCCAAATGAAACTACATCATGTATAAGTATGTCACATGCATACCCACTTAAGGCATGTCATCCACATCCCAAGATTTCTCTTATATATACATGGAAGGCAATCAACTAGCCAAAAGAGACAATGACAAGTGTCATACGAGGACAAGGCTAACCTAACGCCTTGCCCCCACTTATTGCAAGACAAGGATGAGCCAAGGTGATTGATGAAAAACTTGAAAATCAGTATCAATTAGATGGTCTAGATGCTTCAACACAAGGAAGAGCACCACATACCTTAATATGTTGAATTTTGTTACCCAAAGCCTTACATTCATTAGTAGAATGACTATGAACTCTATGTTATGCACAAAATGAATTCTTGTAGTAAAATTTCCTTCATGTTCTTGGAGGGAGGGATATCAAATTATCTTGGAGGAATCTCGACAAGATACCCTCTCGATCAATGGTAGAAGATTTTCCTTTATTTTGTGACAAAGATATCTCTTGCTTAGTATTAGGTATCATACTTACACAAGACTCTTTAGATTGTGAAATTTTGTACTCTCCTTTACAGGAGGGTGTTAAACCTATCAAATTCGAATCATAAGTGTTTTACGTGATGACATTAATGTTAAGAGGATTTTGTTGTTTCTTTTGTTTGTTTTGAAGGACAATACTCAAGACCACTAGTGTCTATCAGTTCAAGATGCGCTAATGTTAAAATTGGCTTAGAAGAATCTTTTGTAAGAGTGTTGATATTGAGTGAAGGCTTGCTTCTTTCTTTCGAAGGACAATAACCAAGACCACTAGTCTTTTCTTGCATGTTAGGCTCTATAGTAACATGGATACCTTGTTCTCTAGCACCACATCCTTTTCCATTATAACCGAGTTGTTTCATAAGTTCATAACCTTTTCCATAAAGCTTTTTCATTTCTTTTGGATTTGGTGGTTGTTCATAGTCAAGTTCATCAATTTTTTTTGTGTAATTTGTTATTTCTTGTAAAGTGTTTGAGGTGGATGATTTTGAGGGGTCTTCTAAATTTTCTATTGATGTTACCACTTTTTCTTTTCCCTTTTCAGAATCTTTGTTTATGATCGTGTATTCGCCCATGAAAGATGCAAAATCTAAGGAACCCCAATCATCTTCTAATAGCTTCATGACTTCCTCAATATGTTTTTCTTTTTCTTTCTCTTGCACGGGTTCTACTTGTGTAGTTGGTGTCAATTTTTTCATAGGATTTTCCTTATTTTTCTCAATGTTCAAACAACTATTTGGTTCACGGTCATCTTTGAGTGTGTACACTTTGTTGTTGTAGACATAGTTCATTTTACAATGAAGATTAGAAGGCACCCCATTCATTGCATGAATACATGGTCTTCCTAAAAGGATATTATATGAAAGATCATGAGGCATAACATGGATTGGTTTTTCTAATGTGGCTTTTCTAGCTGTAATAGGAAAGTGATCACACCAAGCGGTTGTTTCCCTACATTATCAAACCCACGAATAGATAAAGAGGTAGGTTGAATTTTTGATTTATCCATGTCAAGTCTATCCAAAAGGGTCACACTACAAAAATTTATGGTGGATCCATTGTCAAAAAGGGTTATTTTTATTCCTAACCTATTATAGATAGCTATGATCATGAAAGCATCATTTTGTTTTTTCACTTCCAAAGGTAGGAGCTCACTTTGGTGGAAAACAATTTCAGCATTCATTTCTTGAATCATGGCTGCTATGTCATTTGGTTGCACATTAGGAGGGCTAGGGACTTGTTGTAAGGAACTTTGAATCATGTATGATAATGAGGGGATGCTTGAATAAGGTCCCATAATGATATCTTAGTAGGAGTGTTCTTAAGTTGTTCAACAAGATCATACTCCTTTCCATTTTGTGGAGGCAAACAAGGACTTGGTAAGATAGGTTGAGGTAATGGGAGGGATGTTGAAGGTGATTGTTTTGATTGTGGATTTTTTCTAGTGTTATATGTATGAGCAACAATATTGTAACTCAGTTGTCGCGACATATTATTCTTAGGTGGGTAAAGGATAAGTTCGGGTTTTTTTTTTTAGTTTGTAGTCGTTGTGAGGGTGGGTAAAGAATTAGAGGATTATTAGGATATCCCATGGGGTATGTAGGAGGTTCATTAATCAAGGGGAATCTAACGAACACTTGCACATTCATAACCTCAACAGTTTTGGTTTGATGTCTTTCTAATGAAGGGGAGTCTAGTGTCATCTTTTCACCATCATGTAAGGAATTCATATCACTATTGTTTGAAAGAAATGTTTCAATGTTGTCATTTTCTTGAACCATGATATCCTCCCTAGGAGGAGAGTTTTTAGGAGAACTACAAACTAGATGTTTATACATTCAAAGGTTGGTTCTTCTAAAATTACTTCATCACAAGTAAGGGAGTTATCAATGGCTGGATTGTCTTGCTTATCAAGGATGGTATTCTCTTGTTCCATAATTTTTTCCCTGGGAGAAGAGAGACAATTGAGATTCTCATGACTTTCATTGATTGGATTTTCTAATATCAAAGTATCTTCTTCACAACTAGGAGAGATACTAGGAGAAGAAACAATGTGATTGTCATGATTGTTCATAATTTCATTCCTTTGTCCCATAATGTCTTCTAAAATAGGATAGGTAGGGGAAGAAACATAAAGAGGGTTGTCATAGATCTTAAACATTCAATTATCTAATGCCAAAATATCCTCATCATTTACAACATTATCACAAGAGGGGAAGATGTTGGGAGATGAATGTAGGCTAGTTGAAGTGGTATTTAAGTAGGTTTCAATGGTATTTTCGTGTTGTGTTATGTTATCGTCATGATTACCTATGGTTGTGTCCTCTTGTTCATCAATGTCTTGCCTAATAAGAGAGGTAGGAGGAGAACAACTAGGGTTCTCAAAACTCTCATTGATTGGTTCTTCTAACCCCAAAATATCCTCTTCACAAATATGAGAGATATTAGGAGAAGAACAAATATGATTATTATGATTACCCAAGTTGTATTCTCTTTCACTAAAGCATTCTCATAGGGAGGGGATATGAACTTTTTCTTAGCATGCCTAGATAGGTAAGATACTAACATTGTTTGACCAAGAATGAAAAGCACTTCTAACCATCTTATGCAATGCTTCAACAATGTAAAAAATGTATATCCAAAGATGAAAACTACTTTTATCCAATGTATGCAAAGCTTTATGAATGCAAACAATGTGTATCCAAAAATGAAAAGCACTTTTATCAAACTTATGCAAAGATTTATGAATATAAACATTGTATATGCAAAAGTGAAAAGTACTTTTTATCCATATTATGCAAAGTTTCAAAAATATGAACATTTTCAGATCTAATGATTATTGAAATGATTTAGGAAGAATTGAAAAATGACTACCCTAAATTGATGTTTTTGACCTAGATGCATAAAACAGAAGTTATTGAAACTTTCCAAACTGATACTATAGGTTGTCAACAAGCTTAGGAAGTATAGAAACAAGGTTTTTAATGTTGTAAAAGGCAATTTCAGGCCTGATCTAGGACTAAATCGCCCAAAGGGGCATATGAGTCCCATTCACGGTTTTTCAGGGGTTCAAATGTTGAAAAATACACAACACAGAATTCCCAGAAAGTAGGCAAAAAAACCTACGATGGGACTAAATCACCCAAAGGGGCATATGAGTCCCATTTTAGGGTTTTTGCATCGAAATCAACAAATTTTGAGTGATTGTTAAGGGTTTTGGTTTGTATGATGTCTAGATTGATTACAATTACAGATTTCATATGAGATTCAATGATGCAAGGTGCAAAAATGCAGCCTACATGCACTTTCACTAATGCAAGATTTTGAAACCTTAGATGCAAATTAACTAATGTAAAACCTAATGCAAAGTTAATGTAAGTTAGATCTAGGAATATGATGCACCCCAAATTAGAAAATAAGGTGTTCTAAAGGCTAGGTTCACCAAAATGAAAGGAATAAAATAGTCGCTCTATAGTTTAGGACATAGAACAACAAGTTTTCTTCACTTCTCATTCAAGAAACCCTAGAGATATCAATCCAAGGATGGAATGAGGGGAAGAGATCTGCAATAGGGATTCCCTAGGGTATGATTAAAGACTAAAAGAGGGTTCACCACCAAGCTAGGGCTTGGAAAGAAAAGTAACATGCAAAACCTAATGATCAAACCTAATGATGTACAAGACTTGAATAAATGACCTAAAAATGAATGTAAAATAGAACAGTAAATAGAAAAATTACAAAGGTGCACTTGGAAACTTGAAGAGGCTTGGATGAGGATCTGAATTCCTAAAAATGATGATTTTAAGGCACGTTAGGACTCATATGCCAAGCTGGGCATATCAGTCCCAAACTACGTTTTTGGGATGAAATAAGAATCTGGAACTATTGAATTGGGATGTATAGAAAATACCTAAAAATAGGTATACTGGGACACATATGCCACAAGTGGCATATCAGTCCCATTTTGTCATGAAGTGTCCCATTTTGTCGCAAAATGTCTTAGGAGCAAAATTTTGAAGTGAAACTTTGTGAGCCTATGAAGATGGATTAAAAAAGCACTTTCCCACTGCTTTCATGCAAATAGGTTGGATATCTCACTCTAGATCCGAGTTTTCGTCAGTCTTGACAACTTTTCATGACAACTTTGATAACTTTTGCAACTTTGTCATTTTGGCACTTTTGAACGCTTCAAATCCACTTTTTCTTCAACTATAAACCTGCAATCACACAAAGAGAAAGAAAAATTGTTGATTGTTAGGAAATAGGGGTTTTCCTAGGTCAAACCCCATTTAGGTAATTAAACCTTGTGATGAAACAATAAAACATGAACATGAAACATGAACAATGATACCTTGAATGATGTCTAGAGATGTAAATCAACAATCTAACATGAAGTGGCCATGTAGAATGTAGATCTTGATCTTGAATGATATGTAGAACAATGCTTAATCTTGGATCTTGAATGCTACATCACAACACTAGCTCAACAACATGTTTGATGCTTGATAACCTTAACATGATAATGGATCTTGAATTGTTGCAACAAATGATGAATAAATCTACCCTTGAATATTTTAGAAATGCTCTTGAATGTCTTTGAATACTCTTGTGAAGTCTTGTAATCACAAACTTGCTATTATGCATGCTCTCTTGAAATTCTTAGGTGAAAATTAGTGAAATAACCTTGTATGTATACTTGTTTGTACCAAATTCCTCGAAATTACAACACTACAAGCTAACATCAGATCTGGGAGAATAAAATACCACCAAGAATTTGAATTTAATTTAGGTTTAAGCCACTTGGGACTCATACGCCAACACATTTTTCAAGAAATGCTTAGATTGATGTGAAATTAGGATTGGGGCCCGAAACTTAGGTGGGAATCATATGCCCAAGGTGGCATATGACTCCCAGATCACTAATCTGGGCCATACAATCCAAAAATGCATGAATTATGATTGGTTGTTGGCAAATGTCAGGATTATCCTCAAAAAAATGGATTAAATAAGGCTTGTGGATGCAAAATAAGGTCAATTAAAACATAAAGAAGCCTAATTAATTAATAAAGCCCTATATTAGTGTGAAAGTGTAAAGGTACACTTTACAACACCTTAAATAAGGCACAATTAAGTTCACTTAGTTTACAAGGGTCCAAAACTTAATGTGAAGGTGTAAATAAATACACAAAATTAAGGTAAAATTAGGTCTATTTAGCTTAGAAGGGCCCTAAACCTAATGTGAATGTGTAAAACACATTACAACACTAGATCAAAGCAACATTAGGCTCAATTTAATATTAATTATTTCCAAATTAAGTGTGAAAATGTAAAGGATTACATTTTTCTACACTACAATAGATCATTGACCCACCTTGAAACAAATGCAAATCAAAATAGTAAATTGAGAAATCAGAGAGGTGCACCTGGAAACCTGTAGAAGCTTTTGAAATTATGAACAATCTTGACACTACTATAGAGCTACTATATGAAATTTTGGACAACGTAAGAGTTAACATGGGTGGGACTTACATATTAGTTAGTAGGTCAACTAATCTATTATCCTCTCCAAGTATGTATTCATACTTGCTAGATGATATGCTTTAATTTCTAGGTAAGAGTAATCCCTTTGACCATAACATTTATTATAAACTAAAAGTTTCCTTCAAGAATAAATTTGGAGGGTTGAAGGTGAAGGGGATGCTCTAAGGCATTTCAATAGGCTAAATTTTTTCATCTTATTGTTTATCTCCTTGAGGAGGTGGGTCCTTGAGGCTTAGACCAAAATATCCTTTAGATGTTAGAATGAGACAACTAGCATCATATTGTTTAGGTTCCTTCTAGAGATTCCATCAAAATTAGTTTCCAAAAATGTGATGGAGGTGAATCCATATAATCTTCTCCCTACCCTTCATTTCTATTTTCCCTTTAATAATTGAGATATTATAATTTTCAATTAAATAAACTAATATGATAAATTTTAATTTTAATTACATATCTTTGAATTATATCTAATTAATTCATAATCATAAATGATTAAAATTAATATTAAATACTTGATTAATTTATGTACATACAATAGATCTTGAAAATGATCTCATTGATATTTTAGAAAATGAATTTTATAATTATAATTTTTTTAAGAAAAACTCAATATATTATTTTATTCAATAATAATCGAAACATTCAACTTTGATGATAATAAAAATTTATAATATAATAATTATGACAAAAATTTAAAATATATTATATAACACTTCCATTTATTTTTTTAAACAACTAATACACTTTTTAAGATTAGAATTAATAATTAAGAGAAGCATGAATTTGGTGTAGGGAAAACGTCGTATTTCTTTTTATTGTCCTTCTCTTCAATATTTATATGCTTTTATTTGAAGATTTTATGCTCCTTTAATCACTAAAGTCTTTCTTTTTACTTCATCATTATTTTCTAGGTCATCCTTTTCTACCATTAAAAGTGAAGTGGAAATTTAATGATCATTTTTTATTATGGTAGGTGGTGAAGTTTCTCTTTTTGGAATTCGACAAATTTCATAATTGTGAAAGATGTGACTAATATATATTTTCAATGCAAATGGATCCTTGTGGGGTTTTGAAGATTTGTGGAATAAATTGGGTAATCATGATTGATTTTATTCAAATATTATAAGTTTAATCAAGTGGATTGTCACATGGGTTATGAAAAATGAGTTTTGTTTTTAATATTTAGAGTTTCTTGGAGAATAGTGAATGACTTTTTAATTACAAATTTATTGGAGTGCATCATCAAATGCATCATAGATAGTCTTAGAAAGTACAATATTTTTATAGATTTGTTGGCATCTAAATATCGACATTGTGATATATTATTCACCTATTTCACAAAAAGTTATCATGAGTTAGGTATGTTTTATTAATAGTGAGTGTATGTGTACATTTTTTTTATTGATCAAAGCAAGTCGATTACAAAGAATAACAACTACCAACTGGTAGCTGAAAGAGTAAGATAACAATACAAGCTAGTAGCAAAGTACAACGAGCCAACAGATGACTATGACCAAACTAAAGACTAGGCTGAAACTTGAACTGAAACACTGTACATAAATTCACATTGTTGTTATTTTGAAGCTGCTTAACCTGCTCTTCAATTTGCTGAAGTTGGTCCATGACCATTACATTTTTCTTTGGAAAACCTTGGAGTTGTGAACACAAAAAAGCAATCTGAAAAACTATGTTAAAGCATTAGAATCCCAGTTTCCAAAAAATAGTTGTTTGAAAACATAGCAGTACATCTAGCCTTCCAAATATGTCTTAAAATAACTTGTCTAACATAATTAACAACCACATCATTGTGCAATCCAAATCCCAACAGAGCTTCTTTCCAACTCATCTTATGATGAAAAATAGCAGAAAATTTATTAAAGATGGCATTCCAATGTTTCTTAGCAAACAAACAGTCCCAAAAGACATGTTTCATATTCTCAATACAATGACAAAAGGGGCAGTTAATTGGCTGAATCTTAATGCATCTTAGTTTGTCTCCAACCGACAACTTATGATGAAAAACTTTCTAGGCCAACAATTGAGTATTTGCGTCAGTTTTAGATTTCCATATTTGTACACTCATTTTGATCCACATCTTAGCACTAAATCTGCATTTCAATTTATGATTGATGCAAGGAAATATCTTCCAATTAGGCAAGGAATGCAAATAAATTTTCTGAAGTGGAAGATAATTGAAATGAGAAGAAGACAACCATCTCCAATCTTTAAAAAGATTACATTCCCTTGGAGTACAGATTTTCATAGATAACTCAAGAGGAACAAATGATTGCACAAATATCAGAAATGCTTTATTTTTGATGTTCAACTCAAACTATTGTTTGATTCTTAACCATGAAGCCCATTCAAAAGAGTCAAAATCCCAAATATCTTTAAAATGACGAATGCCTTTCTTGTATAAATAATAGGCATGTTTAGGAAAGCAAATTGCAAGCGACTGATTATGATAATTAACAAACTATTTGTTCCACCAAATGGATGAAGAAGAAAAGCTAAAACCATGATGTAGAGAGGATCCATTCCACTAAAGATATTGACAAACCCACTGCCAAGTTTTCCAAATGGATTGTAAAGGAAAGGAGGCGACATAATAATTTATCAAAAAGTAATGTAAAATACATTTATCTTGTACATTTATAATATCTAAAAGTAATGTAAAATACATACACGGATATGGTGAGGAATAATTTGTAAAAGTAATGTAAAAGAGAGAAATAATAAAAGCAAGAGATAGGATATGGTGAGGATAAAGATAGAAAAGTAATAATTCTAAAAATAGAATGGTTTTGTTTATAAAAGCATGTTTGCTAAGTATATAAGATTTAAAAGAGAGATGGGTGAGATAGATTCATCTGTGTTTTGTATGATATGAGTTCAACTAAAAAACAAGGTGGTGAGAGTTTCGTTTTATCTTATTATATAATGTAATATTATATAATTTAAAATTTATTTTATTCTGTGAAATAAGATGTTCAAATGGTGGAGAAAATTGAAGAGGTTTTTCAAGTTTTGTTGTTTTTTTGTTAGATTTCAACCTCAATAGATGGTTCCTCAAGAATATGGAGCTCCAATTGATGTTGGGATAGGAAATTTAATGGTCAATATCAATGCAAATGCCCCTCAAACTGTTTTAGATTGTCTTACTAGTTATCTTGTTCCCACTATTTTTGGTTCAATATAATTGTTTTGATCCTCTGGTTTCATGTGCATATGGATTATCTTGGGTCTATGATTTGATGCTATGAGTTCACCTTATCTTGGGCGCTACAATGGTTGTATCTATCCATCTTAAGGGTCTTTTTTATTACAAATTTTATTATATTATATATTAATATATTTTAAGTGCTTGCATCTTTCATAAAAAAAAGTATATTTGTGAAGTGAATAAAGAAAATTCAAATGTTGTATTAATCATGTATAGTATTATTATTTATTTGATTGTGCATTATATTTAATGTTTTGGTTTACATGCTTACATCTCAATAGATGATTCTACTATTGGGTCTTCCAAATACTTTGTGTACCATAAGTAAGACTACCATTGTAAGGCCCCAACTTTTGTGCAACTGATATAACCCTAATCTCTAAGACCGTGCAATATGTTAATTAGTTGCTAGATAGAATGAAATTCATAAATGAAGTAACTATGATTGGCATGTTGAGATATCATGAGCTATTAGGTAAACCCTATGAGAATCATCCCTCCTTATCTAAATTCCAAGACATGGATATGTTCAAGTAGCAAAGGAGTTTAATAATGTATCAAGGACTGTCATAAATCTAAGGAGATTGATAAATCTTCTATTGTAATGCATGTTTTATAATCTGATATGGTTACCTAGATTAAAGGATTGTGTGATGAATCCCTAAACTATCTGAGGATATCTTGTATACCTAAAACAAACTAAGTACATGCAACTTTGTAAGGTAGAATAGAAATTAACTAGTTTAACTAAAATTTACATGCATTATGATGAAATATATTATGAATCTTAAAACACTTCTAAAGATCCTATGGTAATATTATCCCCTATTTTTTTGAATTTTTCAATTTTAAAAATTTGTCACATTAATCGTCACCTAATGATTAATGATCTAGTTCAAGTTTCCTATGGAATTTTTCAAAATCATTTATTTTGAACAATGATTAAAAGTTGTCATTTTGAAAACCCTATTTCCAATTAGTTAAACCATGCCCTATTTTCGTAAATCATCATATCTAAATTGTAATCCTTGATTCCAATTGTTTGATATTGGTTGGTGATGTCAGTTCAAATGTCAGATGTCAAAATTGAAGATTGTTTTATGAATGGTTCCAATTATACTCAAAATCAACCTCCTACATTGGTGAAAAAGAGAAAACAATTAAATCCTAAAAATCATGTGTTTCTAGAAAAAAAATTCTAAGAGGGTGTTCATGGGGGTTTTCCGAGCAATGTGGTAAGTGTTTGCAGCAACCGAGTTCTTGGATTGGGAGAATTAAAATTTTAATTTTTCTAACAAAATATAAGAAATCAATAAAATTTAAGATTTGGTTGCTCCAAATGAAGTTATTTTTTTGTGTTTTTCTCATTATGATGTTTTCATTGTCCCAACAAAATTTGAATATTGACAATGGTTATTTTGTATGGTAATATCCACCCCAAACAATTTCTATCTTAAGATTTTTCTCCTATTTTGTCCAAATAGTAAGTAAGAACATCTAAAGCTTTTGTAATAAATATGATGGTTTTGATTTTATCTCCCACCATTGATTTATAATATAAACTACTTTTATTATTATAATATAACACATCCTCTTTCAAATGTGGCACCCCTAATAGATCAATCCACTCCTAGCCTTATCTACCCTATTTTTTCTACAACACATATAAGGAGACTAACTTTCTCAATTAGCCCTTAGGAGAGAAAAGTATAGTTTTAATTTCACACACTCATCCCAAGGAAATCATAGATTATTTCTTTTTCAAAAAGCATAATCCCACAAAAATAATAATCTAAAATATGAAAGTTTCAAAAAGAATTATTTTAAGATTTTCTAAAATCCATAAATATCCAAATTCCATCATTAATTAACTTTAAAAAAATTATCATAAAATAAAATTCATAATTTTAAAATTCTAATTATATTCTTTGGTTCTAATTAGGATAAATATTACACTTTTCCACTAAAGCATAATTTTCAAGGGTTTGGATGCTATTTATATTTCTCATAAAAATTAGAAAATAAGTACGTTAAAATTCTAGCCACGCCCTTTTATTCCAAAAATATCTGACATTACACTATGTATTCACATAAATTCTAAGAAAATTTTATGAGTTTTGAAATAAAACATAAGTTATCATAATTTTAAATTTTAACAAGTTGAGCACCAACATGAATTGAAATCACTCATTTAATCACCCAATTGAAGGAAACTAATATTTTCTAATTAAGGTAATTTAAACAAATTGTTGAGAATGGTGAGGACTAGGGATTTCTCTAACAGTAATGTGTCATTTGCAAAAGTGTTCCATAGAGATTCCTTTAACAATTGTCCTACGTATTTGTGTCCACCACAAAGGAAAACTCGAGTTCATAAAAGTGGGGACCAAGTGGAGCTTAGGTATCACACTAGATGGCCTCAGAAGTGTTCTCATGGACATTTTGTACATGACAAGTGGAATAAAGGTAGCAATATTCACTCTTTGAGGGAGTTTAGTTAGTTTCCTAAATGGAAGGTGAGCTCTTTCAAAATGATGGTAAAAACCATAATATAGTTGCCTTGGGCTCCAGATAGAAAGTTGTAAATTCCTAGCCTAGAAATAAATTAAGAGCCAACCAAGAAGATAACAAATCTAAGGTTCAGTCAACATGGAGGCCCAAGAGATAGCTAGAGACAAAAAAATTGAGAGATTGGTTTCAATAAGGAGAAAATGTGAGAACGCCTTTAGATCTGGCTACTAGACAATATAATTTCAATGCATATTTAGGATCTCAAATAGAAAGCATTAGTGGGTAAGTTCTATAACTTTACCTTGTCTAAGGATGATCTGGTTTCTTTGGTAGATGAAAACTGGGTAAAAGTAAGTGCTTTATTTTTCATAAATGTTGAAAAAAGGCTTCTTTATGACTATTTTCAAAACCTATGAGGGTTGAGATTTAGTTATTAAAGTTAAAACTTAGTTTTTAAAGATTCGGGTCTATATATTTAGCTATGGATGCTCCATTTTGATTTGTTTAAAGTCACAATGGAAATATTTTCTTGCTAGGTCAAATTACACAATCTACCTCTAGAGTATAGGGATTTGATAATTTTATAAATTATAGGTAATTCTTTGGGGGTCTTCTAGAACCCTGATATGGAGTCTTTCAAGGATCTTGAAGTTCTTGTAAGATTGTGTATTTTGGTTGATGCTTATAAACCGCCTCCAAGATCAGTAGATCTTAATTCAATGAATGGTTCTTGGTCACAAGAGATTAATTTTTGGGCTTTACTATTTTTGTTTCTATTTTAAAAATCATGGACATCTAGCTAGTAAATGTCCTCTTGGGAGAAAGGTAGTGAGGGTATGTGAGGGTCTGGAATATAATATCAAGGACTCAATAGGCATATATGAGCTAAAGGATGTTGATATTATTGGTAAGGTAAATGAAGAAGCCCATCCTCTAAAGAAAAATGCAATAACATATATGTTGGTTTCAGGTTCTGTGGGGAACCAAGATATTCATAAGCAGTCATGAAATATATTAGGGTTTCATTTAAAGCTAATCGCTTCAACTTCCTTGATAAATGTGGGAATTACAAATGATTTCAAAAGAAAAAATTTAGATAGGGAGAATGTGTCTCTAGGAAAATATTTGATCTCACATCTTCTATTGTATTGTCATTCATTGGAGTAAAATGGTGGATTGGACTTGTTAGAAGAAGAGGAACTTCTAGAAGTTGTCTAGTTTCAAGAGAAGCCTTTATTCTTTAATGAAGAAAACCTCAGGCCTTAAGATGCGGTGAATATGTTAAACCAAATGGACCTAGAAGCTATGTTAGATGATATTATTAATAGAGTAGGCTCTGAAATGATTGAAAATATAGTAGACGAGGTTTCTAAGGAAGATGATGAATTTTATTTTTCCCAAACTTTTCCAATTTCAGAATCTAAAAAATTGGAGAAAAATGAAGAGTTCATAACCCCTTCTAGAAGATGAAGGAAATCTAAGAGCAAAAAGTTGTAGGAGGAGATTAAGCTAGGTATCCAAGTGACTCTGGATATATCTTTGAGATTGAGGAGAGCATGTCACTTTCCTTGAGAAAAATGAGGGTCATATCTAGGAATGTTAGGGATATTAATGCCCCTAATAAAAGGCACCTAATTAAGCACCAAATCGACACAAGAGAAGTCGATATTGTTTTACTACAAAAACAAGATTCTCTTAATATAAAAATAAAGAGTATTTTAAGAATGGTCTAAATGGTGTTTCTTATCCTCCCCAACTTTGGGTGTGTCATGAGGTCTAGAAAATCTATGAAAAGGAAATTCAGTGTAGTTGTAATTAGTTGCTTCTTTCCAACACTGGATGCTTGTGAAAGTCACATGTTTTGATCTCACTTTCTAGTTGTTCAATGCATATGGTCCAACTTCAACAATGGGAAAAAGGATCCTTTAGGACTCCCTATGTCCTATTTTGGCACATCTAAATGATGAGAAGGTAATTCTTATGGGATATTTTAATCAAAAGGAGAAAATTAGAGGGATAACGCCACCCCCAAAATTTATTGAATAATTCAATAACTTTATAAACGACAATTCCATATTGGACTACCCCCCCCAACAAATGGTTCTTTCACCTGGACAAATCGTAGAAAGTTTTTTTTCTTGATTATTGAGAGACTAGATAGAATCTTGGTGTCTTCATCCTAGTTTCATTATCAAAACTATAATCCTATAATTTTATAGTATTCAGGGTCGAATCATTTCCTAATTATGTTGAATTTTTTGAAAATTTGGCGAGGTTGTTAAATTTTATTCAATTTTGAAGAAATTTGGTTCAAAGATAGGTCTTTCTTACATTTTCTAGAGAATTGGTGGGTAAACACACTTTATGTGGTAGGGTTAAGAATGTTCCAACTTTTCAAAAAATTGAACTATGTCAAGAAGCAAATAAAGGAATGGAATATTAAGCACTTTAAAAATAATTTTAAGTAGAAAGAATAAATTTAGAGATAGTTGCATAGTCTAAATGAACACATCATAAATCATGGTATGAATAAATCATCTTTTTAGGTACAAAAAAAGCTCCAATTTTTTTTGGAACAAATATAAGAAAGGGAAGAAATGTACTATAGGCATAAATGTAGAGAGTTATGGCTGAAGGAACGGAATATAAATATTAAATTCTTTCATTCTTCAACCAAGTTTAGAAGGAAAATCAACACAATTTTCTATAAAAGCAACCTTGGGTGAAGCTCTAATGGTGGAGATAGTGGAGGGAGCCATAATAGAACATGAAGTTTTACATTCCATAAAATTCCCTGCAATTATTATTAAGTTGGATAGGATGAAAGCCTATGACAAGGTAAACTAGGATTATTTTTATTGAGAGTCTTGAAGAAGTTTGGGTTTTCTAGTAAATGGTGCAAATGGGTGTATCCAGGTTTATCGAGGGAAATTTGTTAGTTCTTGTAAATGGAAGTCCTTATGGTTTTTTATTTCTTCTCAAGGGTTTAGGAAAGGGGATCCCTTATCCCCCTTTTTATTCATAATAATTGTTGAATTACTAAGTAGATCTATAATTTTGACTCATTTTGATAAAAATGGAAAGGTATACTCATCTCAAGAATGTATATCACAATGACTCACTATTTGTTTGTTTATGATACTCTACTCTTTGGTCAGCCTTCCATACTTGAAGCTAAGGTAATTAAGAAAGTTTTTCAATATTATTCTCCTATCTCAGGTCAGGTGATAAACCCCTTGTGATCTATTTTTTCTTCCAAAATTTATAGCAAGGATTTTGTCATTTTGGGATTCAAACATGAGAGTCTTCTATGTCAATATTTAGGAGTTTTGTTTTTTGCACATGTTCATAAATTCTCTTTCTATGAAAACATTTTATCAACTATCAAAAGTTGTGTTTCCACTTAGAAAGGGAAATGGTTAAGTCTAACAAGAAGATTGTTCATGATAAAATTTGTTCTGGTTGCTATTCCAAAATACATCATGTTTGATTTAAAGCTTCCAAAATTGGTATAGTATGATATATAAAAAGCAATATTTCTTTGGAATGGAAGCATGAATAGTAGGAAAAAGGGAAAAGTCTCGCTAATGTCCTGGGAAAATATTTGTAAAGATATAAGGTTGGGAGGGGTAGAAGTTCAGAACCTATAAGCAAGAAACCTTGCATTAGGAGAAAAACTTGCTTGGGATATTTTTACAAAACCTAATGCAAAATGGTGCATAATTATGCAAGCCAAATACTAAGATTTTTTTGATCCAAAAAGGATTTTTACAATTCAAAATCCAAAAGTTGGCTCCAAAATATGGAATTTTTTAATAGAGTGTAGAGAAGTTATTTCTCCCTATCTTACTTGGGTCATAAACAATAGGGAGAGGGATTTTTTTTGGAAGATCCTTGGAATGGTTACCCCCTATTCGACAAAGTTGGGGTCTGCAAGAAGCTAAATATTCCTTAAAAAAAAGAGGGGCATCGTGTTAAAGATTATTTAGAAATATATATGGATTCCTTTAACACAAACATGAAATGGAGAGATTTTAGCTTGTGTGATTTCCCTCAAAGTCAAAAGAAACTTTTAATTTTGTTGTCCCCGAAAAAAGATAAACTTACTTGAGCATCATCAAAGTTAGGGGTGTATAATGTAGAGCAAGGCTACAAATCTTTGATGCTATCTAGGAACTCAAATAAAAGTAAGTGTCCTTATATTTTTTATTAGAACAATACCATTCTCACCAAGGCAAGAGCACTCTTATGGTTGGAAATCAATAAAAAGATCTTGGAAGGTGAAAGGTTGGTCAAATTGGGAGTTATAGATGCCTTTTCTGTGGAAAATGTGAAGAATCTATGGATCACCTTCTTCTACAATGTGATTTTTCCCAAAATGACTAGAAATGACTCCAAAATAAACTCAATTCACAATCTCCTCTTGGTAATACTCTCTTGTAGGTTTTCAACAATTGATTGACTTTTCTTTCATTCTTCAATCTTATCTTCGCTATGGCTTGTATCTCTTACCTTATTGATTTTGAATATTTTGTGGGAAAGAAATAGAAGGATATTTAGAAAATAAATCAGCCCAACTACATTTGATGAAGGGTACTCTCCTTACAATCTAAAACTCAGAACAACAACAATAGATAACTGCACGAACAAAATTCAAGAAGGAAGCACATATTTTCTATTATCACTAAAATGAAAATGAAATTACAACATTACAACTGACATCACATGGGCTTTCTGATTACATAAATATGACAATCTAAAAATCAAAGCCACAATCTACTCTTATCTACCCCGCTTTTGTAACCCCTATTTGCATCCTTCATCTAGAATGCGTAATCGCCCTAGAATCTTCTAGAAAGTGTCACCCCCTCAAGAAGATATTTCAAAATTTTATCCCAATTTGGTAGTACAAATTTGTAGGGTCATAACTTTTGATCTGACTGTTGGATTTTCAATTATAATACCTTTTCAAAAAACTCTTGAGAAGGCACTTGTTTGTAGTACCTAAAGGTAGACTACTTTGGATTTATGCCAATTTTTGGTCTCATTTGGAGCTTCTAAGGGCCTCAAATTTGACGTTGAATATTTTAAGAGGATTTTTGGAAATTTAAATTTAAATATATCATGAATGAAAAATAATATTGAAGTGATTTCTTCACCATTGGCTTCAATTCACCATTCTTCAGGTCTATGTAAGATTTTTGCATCCAATTGTGCATTAATACAAACTTACTAAAAATATTAACCTTGCCAAATTTAGCCCTTATTGAAAAGAAACAACAATTTTTTTTGGGTGATACAAGATTGCTCTTACACCCTAGATGCTCTGCATCAACATTAGTATTACAAAACTTGGAATCTTCAATTTTAGAAATAGTTATGAATTAATTATTAAAACTACAAACATTGAGCCACACCAAAAAAATTTAATCCCAAGACTTTCAAATGTTGACTACATGGAAGTATATTATTTTTTCAACCCTTGGTTTTGTTTCTTCTTTGAAGGTCAAAATTGTTAATAAGAATTCAATATGCTAGGGCCCCCCTCAAAAGGATGTAGTAAAACTTAATTTTGATGGGGCATCTTGAGAAAATCCTAGAAGGTCAAAGGTAGGATGTGTTTTAAGAGACTTTTAGGGTGATGTGATGGCATCCCTTTCTCTAAATCTATTGGATAGCACCAACAACAAAAAAGAAGCACAATCCCTTCTTGCAGGACTAGATCTAGCCAAGAAATTTAGTATTAATCATTTATGGATAGAGGGAGACTCTTTGAATTTGATTGATGCACACCAAAAAAATACTCCTAGCTAAATTTGGATTATATCTCATAATCTATATTTTGTCTTCCCTTCAATAATTCCAATCATTTAAAATTAGTCACAACTATAGAGAAGCAAATCAATTGGCTAATAGTCTCACCAATTTGGTGTGTGATTCATCAAAGGAGGTCATATTGCTCAAGAAGGAAGACTTTACCAAATTCTTGTTACTTTTTCAATTGCCTCTAAATATGGTAGACTCCAAAGCATGGGGTTCTTCTAACATTTTTCCTGCCAGTTTTGATAGGTCAATGGTGTTATTCATCAACTTGAAGAAGACATGGTGGCATGAACAAGGTCCAAATTGGATAGTGTTGGAAGACTGAGTAGGTTATCTATATGTTGTCATTGATGTCACCATGTTGGTAGCTTGGTTTGGTACTCTAAAATCAGTGTGTATAACTGACTTATCTTCTCTGGTGGTTGATCTGGTATTTTTGGTGCCTCTCCGGTATTCTAGTCCGTGTTTCTCCGTAGTTGAAAATGTTTGATTGTGGTTTTGGGAAATTACTTATGGATGTTAAAGGCATGCATAATCAGGTTTTTTTATGTTTTGGTGCTCGTACAATGAAGTGACATTATTTTGGTTGCATTGAAGACTATTCTTAGCCAACTTGTTAAGTTAATTTTGATATAATATGAAAACTTATGTGTGATCTATTTCTTGGTCCGAGCCGACATAATGTAATGTGCTAACGATTAAAATGTATTCTAAAAATGTTTTGTGGAGCCGACAGTTGACATATTTTATAAATGAATTGCATCTAATTAGGCTAACCTAATTGATGCTTGCGATGGAGATCAAATATAAATATATGGCAAACAGTTTTTGAAGCGTAGAGAGTGTGTGTAGATAGCAGTAAAGAGATGGAAGAAATAATGAGTGAGTAATGAATGTGAAGGTGTCATTAGAAAGGAAACAGTTGATGTAAAAATGAGCGAAGAATGAAGGGTGTAAAGTCTGAATACTAAGCATCTCTAGAACTGTATCGGCACATGATAGGTGCATCTTTCTAGTTCATTTTGGGTTGTAAAGCCTTATTCTATTTTGTATAATCTTGTGTAGGTAGTGAGCCTCCTTGTTGGACAATGAGTCCTTTTTGTAGGAAGTGAGTCTTTGTACTTGGACAATGAGTCCTTCTTTTGGCAATGAGCCTCTTTTGAAAATACTATATAGTGTGAGTTAACCCTCACCGTGGTTTTACCCTTATTGGGTTTTCCATGTAAAAATTTGGTGTTCATTGTGTTGATTTACTTTCTGTTATTTATGTTTCATGCTCATATTTAATAATAGAATAGTGTGGTTGAAGAATTGATAAGTGATAAAGTTTTCAAGTTTGAACTTGTGTGACAACTGATTTACCCCCACTCTCAGTTGTCCTGTGCATGTTTAACAATTGGTATCAGAGCTTTTGGTTCCTTGGTGTGAACTTAACCGCTTGAGGAGGATCTTGAAGGCTGGTTGAATGGATGATAAAGGAGAGCTCTGGACTACTCTTGAAGATCTTGATAAAATGGAAAGAGAAAACAGAGATCTAAAAGAGAATCTTGATGAAGCAAATGAATGTGTTTAGAAACTAAAGGAACAGTTGAAGAAATTTAAGGAAAGACACAGAGAAGTAAGTGAACAGCTAAAACAAGAGATAATTGGACTAAAAGCGATAGTAGAGGAGAAGAAGAGGATTGAAGAATGTCTTAATACAATGGTGCAGAACAAGTTTGATGAATGTTCTAGACTCGAGCAGGAGATAGTAAACTTAAGAGTGGAACTAGAGAAGGCTAAACTCTATGAAAATAATTTTAGATCTAGCTTCGGTAAAATTGAAGAACTTCTTGTAGGATAGAAACCATGTAAAGACAAAGGTGGCTTAGGAATTGATATTGGTGAAAGTTCTAAAGATGTGAAGAAGAATCAAGGCAAGAGGAAGCGGAGAAGGAATTTTGCAAGAAGACCGCCTGTCAAACAACCTAATGCAAAAAGGTACCCCTCTTTCAATGGTGTTTGTTTTTCTTGTAATAAATATGGTCATAAACAAATTGAATGCGGGAGCAAGATAAACCAGTTTTCTGGTTCCCTTTCTAGAAAATATTTTGAATGTGGGAAGATTGGACATAAGGCTACAAAATGCAGATCTCAAGTAAGAATGATCAGTCGAATAATGAGGAATAGGTTTAATGAAGGAAGAATGAATCAATTCTTTAATGGCTACTACTATACCTGTAATAAATTTGGACACAGAACAAATTAGTGTAGATTGAGGAATAATGGAGGACAGATTAATTAGAAAAGTGCGGTATGTTATAACTGCAACAAACCTAGACATGTCTCAAAGGTTTGCAAGAATAAGAAAGGAAAGAAGTCTGCTTCGGAAGAGAAGAATGAACCAGTAAAGAAGATTGACAAAGAAGAGATGAAGCAAGATATGGAAGAAGAAAGAAGAAGAAGAAAAGACTCTTGATGTTTCTGTTCCCTCATCCAGTATAGATGACTTATTCGGAATTTAGACCTGGCATGGTCTTAGGGGGAGTATTATCAAAAGATTATAAAAACCACCTAAAAGAATGGCGTTTCAGAGGCTAGTACATGGTTGGAGTGTGAAGAATGATTATTTAGAGGTTTTGGAAAAGGAACCGGAGGAAAATATGTTGGTATGAGGATTTGCGGACCAAATAAGGGCTTTATGTGATAAGAAGACTATTTTTAACAACTTTTTAGTGTCTACTGCATTTAATGCATTTTTTGTGTGTATAAGATGAATTTTGCAAGTCCTTTTGGTTAAATCATGCTTTTGAAGAGCTTGAATAGAAGCCTAGAATGATCTTGGAGAGAGCCTGGAGCATTTCTAAAAGGAATTTGAAGAGATTATATTAGGTAATTTGGAAACTTTTTCTATGATTGCAAAAGGAAAGAAGAAAATTGAAGAAGTTTCGTTGAATTTCAAGAAAGCACAAAAATGGGTAGTGGATTGTGTGGTGTTACCCCTTTGAAGTTGAAAAGCATCAAATTAGACGAATACAATCATAGGAAAATGACAGGAATTGAACTAGGGTTGAGCGAAGTCGAATTACAGAACATAAAAACCCTAGGGATGGATTTATGAAGTGAATTTTCATGGATTACAGATAAAGAGGTTATCTTGTTCTTGTTGAATCATTTCAAGGACGAAAGAATTGTTTTGGAAAAACCCTATTTGATTTTGAAGGAAGTAATTGAAGTGATCACTGGATTATGCAGTGTTGGAGAACTCCCTGGAAAGAAAACTATGAAGTATAAAGATGTGGAGGAGATGACTGGAATCAGTAGAGATCTTAGAGCAATGTTGATTGATACACTTGCTGATTCAGTTGTTAGGTATGTCGCGTATGGTATTTCATACAAAATTTATTTCAGAAACCGTGAAAGTTCAAATTCAGCGATTGTTGTACATATTGCCCACATGATGGTTAAGGAGAACAAGCAATTTGATCTATGTAGCTTGTTACTTAAGAATTTGCTTGAAAATGTTCGAATTTCATTGGCCTAGAATTATCCCTTTCATTTCGAATCCTTGTTGGTGTGTTTGGTGTTTTACCTTCTCAATTCTCTACCAAGAAAGGATAATGTGATGTGGGAATTTGGTATCCCTATTGGAAAGCAAATTTATAGGTATCTGGAGTCTTTGGAAGATAATGTAAACATGTGCATATCATATTTCTCATTTTTGAGAGCAAACCCTTGCTCTGATATATCTGCATCAAGTCGATTTGAAGTGGATTCTTCCTTTGGAAAAAAAGAATTAGAGGTTGTTATTAGTAATTCCCCTCCGGAATCAAAAAAGAGAAAAGAGATAATTGAAGACATCATTGACATTTCAGATGAGAAGGAGAAAGAATCTCTGACTTGAACTAAATCCCCTAACCCTAATGACATCCATTCTATGATAGTTGAAGGAAAAATGAAGAAGATTGGTGAACTGTGGAATGTTTCCTTGCTTATTGACAAACTGAAAATTGATGATGCTCTGGTAGATTATCTACTTCAGAAAGGTATTGAAGTATCTATTGTTTCTAATTTCTTGCTAGAAAATCTGATTGAGATTGTTGAAGAAAGGATGTTGCTTGAAGGTACATAAGGACATAAGATGGGAATCTTGGTTGAAAGGAGATGTGAAAAAGCTAAGCAGAGATTGTCTAGATTGATTATGGAAACAAAAAAGTGTATTAAAGAAATTTCAGATGTTTACAAGTATTGTCTTTGGTGGCTTGCATTGTAGATAATTTCAGAAGTAGAATTGAAGTGATTGAAGTTGAAGTGAACAACATTGGAAATAATTTTGATATATTTGAAGATAAAGAAGGGAAGAAAAGAATAAGAGTTGGTGAACTACAAGTTGAACTAATCATTACACAAAGATAGAGAGATGATGTGACAAAGACCTTCTGGCTTCTTAAAGAAATTGTTGAAGTCTAGTTAGAGCATCTTTCCAAAATTCTTATTGATGTAGAAGATGTTGAGAAACAATGTTCCGTTACATATTGGTCACCCTCTTTTACTCTGTTGGGATTATTGGAAAGTACATGCACAAGATTGGAGTTTGTTGTATTCAACTAGAAGAAGTTGTATCCAATTCTCAAGGAAAGGTATAAGAAGGTATTCCAGGTGAAGAATGTCATCTTCATTTAATTTTTGTTTGCTTAAAAGTTTTGGATTGTTGGAAGTTTTTGAATTTTTGGAAATATTTTGAAATTTTGATGTCACCATTTTTACACTCGTTTTTGGCACCCTTTTCCATTGATGTCAAAGGGGGAGAGTGTTGGAGATAGTGGAGAAAGTTAAAAAATTTTGAGGAAAGGAGAATTTTGTTTACATGTTGCCATCAATGACAAGGGGGGAGATTGTTGGAAGAATGAGTAGGTTATCTATATGTTGTCATTGATGTCACCATGTTGGTAGCTAGGTCTGATACTCTAAAACCAGTGTGTATAACTAACTTATCTTCTCCAATGGTTGATCTAGTATTTTTGGTGCCTCTCTGATATTCTAGTCCACATTTCTCCATAGTTTCCAATGTCTAATTGTGGTTTTGGGAAATTACTTATGGATGTTAAAGGCATGCATGATTAGGTTATTTCATGTTCTGGTGCTCGTACGACAAAGTGACATTATTCTGGGTGCATTGAAGACTATTCTTGGCCGACTTGTTAAGTTAGTTTTGATATAATATGAAAACTTATGTGTGATCTATTTCTTGGTCCAAGTTGACATAATGTAACATGCTAACAATTAAATTGCATTCTAATTTAATATTTTTTGGAGTTGACAACTGACATCTTTTATAAATGAATTGCATCTAATTAGGCTGGCCTAATTGATGCTTGCAATGGAGATTAGATATAAATATATGGAAAATAGTTTTTGAAGTGCAAAGAGTGTGTGTAGATAGCAGTGAAGAGATAGAAGAAATAGTGAGCGAGTAATGAATGTGAAGGTGTGATCAGAAAGGCAGCATTTGATGTAAAAATGAGCGAAGAATGAAGGGTGTAAATTCTGAATACTGAGCATCTCTAGAACTATATCAACACATGATAGGTGCATCTTTCCAATTCATTTTGGGTTGTAAAGCATTATGTAAGGAAAGATAGATGCGGAAGCAACTCTCCTAACGTCAAAACCTCAGGGAAGAATGCAGAGATACCTTTTAAATTTTTTACAATTATAGTCCAATTAAGATGCACTAGAAGAAAAATAACAAAAACAGAGTATTTGACAAACACATATGAACACCAGATATATGTGGGAAAACCCTTACGGGAGAAAAACCCACCACACCAAGAGAAGTCACTTTGTATTACAGTAATAAAGATTACATACAGAGTACAGACTTATCTTTCTAATGTTAGTTTACAACAGCATACACCATGAACAACCTTGTTACAGAACATTCACATTACAGTCTTCACATAATAGAATTCATCCACTGATCATGCAATCACATAGCAATCCATCGATCCATCGATATCTTCTATTCCAGACTATATTCATGTCATTTCTATTTGTCAAACTTCCTCACAGAACTGCCACAACGAACTGTCTTCCAACAGTTCCCATTTGGCTCCTTTGATTGGCCATTGATTCACCACGTACTTCTCTTGGTCAAAGCAATCAACCTATGTTGGCATGTCGGTGAGACACAAGAAGTGTCTCCCCGATGCCCAAAGACTTCACCATCGATGTCACCAAGAGTCATCCTTATCGCCAAGATGTTACATCGAGTCCAGAGAGCTATCGCCAAGACTTCGCCATGTCGCCAAGATCTCATAGCGAGCCTTTATGTTATACCGAGACGTTCAACAGTCAACAAGACTTATCACTTTCAATGAGACATCATACCGAAGCTCCAAAGTCACATAGACAGAAGAATTTACATCGGTGAGACTATCGTCTTTTGCCAAGACATCACACCGAGCTCTCATGTTATTCTGAAGCATCCAACAGTCGGTGAGACTATCACTTTCGCCGAGAGTTCTTATCGAATTCATATGTTACACCGATGAAATCATTTGGCAAGACCTCTCTTCATCGTGAAGACTTCTTCTTGAGACCCTTGTGTTACCCTGATGGCCATATGCTATCGGTCAGACATTCTTCAATCGCTCGGACTTCTTCCCAAGTGTTCAAGTCACCCCGAATCCCCCAGTCGCTATGAGTCTCCCCGACGCCCGATAAGAGCATTATGTCGGCCAGAGATCTCCACTCGACAAAAGGGTTACAACGACTGTCACAAGTCACAGCGATAAGCTCCTTCAGCATGACTTAAACATTGTCTCGGTGACCTATACAAACCACAAGATCCAAAGCATGTCACACCGACTTACCTCTCTTAGAGGTTTCATCCTGTGAGATTGAGGCATATATTTCCAACAATCTCCCACTTGACGAAGAGCACACAGGCACCTCCAGAGCACAACAAAACTACTGAAAATCATGGGCACTAAGGCCCATTGAACTAGCACACCACCTGAACTTGTCTATGCTCACTGGCTTCGTCAATGCATCTGCAACATTCTCCAGAGTGTCAACTTTTTCCAAATTGACCTTTCCATCCTCCACTATATCCCATACAAAATGGTATTGTACATCTATATGTTTCGTCCTGGCATGGAAAGTAGGATTCTTTGCCAGAAAAATTACACTTTGACTATCACAAAAAATAGTTATTTTCCCTGCATCAAAACCAATGTTAGAACACAAACGTTTTAACCAAACCGCTTCTTTACAAGCATGTGTATCTGCCATGTATTTAGTCTTTGTAGTGGACAAAGCGACTACAGCCTGTTGCTTACTCATCCAACTCACTACACCACCATTCAACATGAAAATATATCCACCGGTGGACCTTCTGCTGTCAATATCCCCCGCCCATTCAGAATCCACATAGCCTTGAACACTGAGAGTCCTCTGTGATTCAACCAAGTTCCCATGGTAACACAAAGAAAACTCTGAAGTGCCCTTCAAATATCTGAAAACTCTCTTTATAGCATCCCAATGTGTCCTTCCAGGATTAGCCATAAACCAACTAAGAACTCCCACTGCTTGGGAAATGTTTTGCCTTGTACAGACCATTGCATACATAAGACTCCCAACTCCACTAGCATAGGGTACACTGGTCATGTCCTCCATCTCAGTAGGATATTTTGGACAGTCTTCAACAGATAGCTTCGTTCCCTGCAAGACTAGAACAACTAAATGCTTGCAATCATTCATGCAAAATCTCTCTAGAACAGTCTTGATATACTTTCTCTGATTGAGCCAAAGTTTTCTACTATTCCTGTCCCCGGTTATCTCCATACCCAGAATATACCTTGTTGCACCAAGATCTTTCATTTCGAACTTAGCAGACAACTGAGACTTAAGATCAGAAATCATCAACTTACTATTGCCTATGAACAACATATCATCAACATAGAGAGCAATAATAAGAACTTGATCAATTTCAGCTTTATAATAGACACAATGATCAGATTTTGATCTTACAAATCCCAAAGACAATACAAAAGTATCAAATTTCTGGTACCACATTTTAGGTGACTACTTTAACCCATACAGAGACTTTTTTAACTTGCAAACTAGTTTTTCTTTACCTTTTTCAACAAAGTGCTCAGGCTGGGACATATAGATTTCTTCTTCAAGATCACCATGAAGAAATGTTGTCTTCACATCCATCTATTCGATCTCTAAGTCATACGCTGCTGCAAGTGACAAAAGAAATCTGATAGATGTCAGCTTAGCTACAGGAGAAAAAATATCCCCATAATCAATTCCCTCTACCTAGGAATAACCCTTCACAACCAACCTCGACTTATATTTTTCCACACTGCCATCCAGACCAATCTTCTTTTTAAATACCCATTTGCATCCAACAACTTTTCTGCCTTTAGGCAAGGGCACCAAACTCCAAGTGTCATTCTTTTCTAATGATTCCATTTTTTTATTCATGGCTTCCAACCAAGAGTCTGAATCAAACATTCTAAATGCCTCTTTCATAGTCTTAGGCTCATCAGTGCTAGAAATTAAAGCATAGGCACAAGTAGAATCTATCAAAGAAAACCCATACCTATCAGGTTGATTTCTTTCATGAGTTGACCTCCTCACTTGCTAAGGTTGAGGTTCTTCTTCTTCTTCAGAACTTTCAGAACTGCTTGAGCTCTCCTCAGTTTCAGGTACATTTTGAATTTTCAATTCCTCTTTCTTTGGTGTAGGAGGAATTCCAGCTACATCCTTATTGTTTTCTGACTTTGTCTCTGACTGCAGATCCAAGGTAGAAGGCTTCAGCTCACGAAATATTACACTTTTACTATATAAAACCTTCTCCGTATCAGGATTCCAAAGCTTGTATCCTTTTATGCCAACACTATAGCCAATAAAAATACATTTAACAGCCTTGTTCTCCAATTTAGATCTTTTCTCATATGACACATGAGCATATGCCTCAGCCAAAAACACGAATATGTCTTAAAGAGGGCTTCTTACCAGACCACGCTTCCAAAGGTGTTTTCTCAACAAGAGTAGAATTTGGAGAACGATTTATCAAGTAACATGTTGTAGCAACTACCTCAGCCCAGAACTTCTCCTCCAAGCTAGCACTACTCAACATACTTCGTGCTCTCTCCATCATTGTCCTATTGAACCTTTCTGCAACTCCATTTTGCTATGGAGTATAAGGTGTAGTCTTATGTCTTTTAATCCCATGGTCTTTACAATACCTCTCGAAATCATCAGAACAAAATTCACCGCCATTATCAATCCTTAAACATTTTATTTTTCTTCCAGTCTGATTTTCTACAAGGTTCTTAAATTCCTTAAACCGACTGAACACTTATGATTTACTTTCAAAAAATAAACAAATGTTCTCGAATAATCATCAATGAATGATGCATAGTACCTTGACTTAGACAAAGAAGGAACATTCACTGGACCAAATACATCATAATGAATATAATCTAGCAAACCAAAAGATTTATAAGGATTGGAATAAAACAAAACATGGTGTTGTTTTCCATATATACAATGTTCACAGAATTCAAATTCAAGGTTACAATCTTCAAGCCCCTCAACTAGGTTTTTGTTCTTCAAGGTTTTTAAACCTTTCTCTCCAATGTGGCCTAGCCTATGATGCCAGAGCATAGTCTTTTCTGCTGGAAGTTTAACTTCCATAGAGTTTACACAATTAGGAACATTTCCCTCTTTAGCTCCATGAGTAGCTTTTTGTGACTTTACAGAGACACTGTTACATTGAACAGTATGTGCATCCATCTTGTACAAGGTACCAATACGAGTACCCCTTGCTAGCACCATTGAGCCTCTAGTAATCTTGCAGCCATTTCTAGAGAAGGTGACTTGCACTCCAATATCATTCAGCTTACTAACAGATAGTAGATTTAGAGCCTGACCTGATATATGCATCACATCCTTGGTTCCCTTCACTTTGCCATCAGGGAATTGGATTCTGACTCTTCCACGACCAACAATTTCCAAAGTTGAATCACTTTCCAAGTACACCTTTCCACCATCATATTCTTCATACTTCGTGAACCAATTATCTCTATGAGATGTCATATGGAAAGATGCTCCTGAATCAATCAACCAAACATCATCTAATGTATGTGTAGCCAAGGCTGCAATGAAGGTGTCTACATCACTCTGAGAAGAATCATTATCGGAAAATTTCTTCTTCTTCTTCTTTTTCTCCTCTTTACAATCCTTTCAGACATGACCAGGTTGCCCACAGTTCCAGCACTTCACCTTGGACTTCTTGCCAGGAGACTTTGATCTCCCCTCTAATTTCAATTTGGACTTCTTGTCCTTCTTTCCTTTTTCTTTCGACCTTCCTCTAACAACAAGGGCCTCCTTCGCCATCTCATAAGATTTCCTTCTCATCTCTTCTGATAACAAAGAAGCAACAACATCTTCCATCTTGAAACTGGATGTTGTACTCCCTATAGCCATCACCAGGTGATCCCATGAATTTGGAAAAGAACACAATATTAGCATACAGCGATCCTCTTCATCAGTCTTTACACCAACAGAAGTTAACTGTGCAATCAACATGTTGAATGTGTTCAAATGATCAACTATAGACCCTCATTCCTGCATTCTCAAAGTGTACAGCTTCTTCCTCAGGAATAGTTTATTCACCAAGGACTTCCCCTAATAAATAGATGCCAGTCTCTTCCACAAGGAAGATGTAGTCTTCTCTTCATGCACATTCAGAAGAACGGAGTCTACCAAACAGAGCCTTATCAGCCCCTTAGACTTTCTATCTACAAGGTCCCAATCCTCTTGCTTCATGCCTGTAGGTTTAGTTCTAGACACAGCAAGCCACAGATCACGATCCACTAGAAGATCCTCCATTTTGAGTTTCCACAACTCAAAATTGTTGCCATTGAATTTCTCTATTTCAATCTTTTTTGACGTGCTAGCCATCTTAATCTGTAATTTGAATTTGACAAACTTCTACAAGACTCCCACTGAACAGAAATGACACAAAAAACCCAACGTACCCACAAGGATAACACAACTGGCCAGGATCTGATACCACTTGTAAGGAAAGCTAGATGCGGAAGCAACTCTCCTAACGTTAAAACCTCAAGGAAGAATGCAGAGATACCTTTTAAATTTTTTACAATTACAGTCCAATTAAGATGCACTAGAAGAAAAATAACAGAAACAGAGTATTTGACAAACACATATGAACACTAGATATACGTGGGAAAACCCTTATGGGAGAAAAACCCACCACACCAAGAGAAGTCACTTTGTATTACAATAATAAAGATTACATACAGAGTACAGACTTATCTTTCTGATGTTAGTTTACAGCAGCATACACCATGAACAACCTTGTTACAGAACATTCACGTTACAGTCTTCACAGAATAGAATTCATCCACTGATCATACAATCACATAGCAATCCATTGATCCATCGATCAATCCAACCAAGCATCATCTTCTATTCCAGACTATATTCATGTCGTTTCTGTCTGTCGAACTTCCTCACAAAACTGCCACAATGAACTATCTTCCAACGGTTCCCATTCGGCTCCTCTGATTGGCCATTGATTCACCACGTAGGATGGTCTTCTCTCGGTCAAAGTGATCAACCTGTGTTGGCATGTCAGTGAGACACAAGAAGTGTCTCCCCGATGCCCAAAGACTTCACCATCGATGTCGCCAAGAGTCATCCTTATCGCCAAGGTGTTACATTGAGTCCAGAGAGCTATCGCCAAGACTTTGCCATGTTGCCAAGATCTCATAGCGAGCCTTTATGTTATACCAAGACGTTCAACAGTCGGCAAGACTTATCACTTTCGGTGAGACATCATACCGAAGCTCCAAAGTCACATAAACAAAAGAATTTACATCAATGAGACTATCGTCTTTCGCCAAGACATCACACCGAGCTCTCATGTTATTCTAAAGCATCCAACAGTCAGTGAGACTTATCGCTTTCGCCGAGAGTTCTTATCGAATTCATATGTTACACCGATGAAATCATTTGGCGAGACCTCTCTTCATCATGAAGACTTCTTCTCGAGACCCTTGTGTTACCCTGATGGCCATATGCTATCGGTGAGACATTCTTCAATCATTGGGACTTCTTCCTGAGTGTTCAAGTCACCCCAAAGCCCCCGGTCGCTATGAGTCTCCCCGATGCCTGATAAGAGCATTTTGTCGGCCAGAGGTCTCCACTCGACAAAAGGGTTACAACGACTGTCACAAGTCACAGCGATAAGCTCCTTCGGCATGACTTAAACATTGTCTTGGAGACCTGTACAAACCACGAGATCCAAAGCTGCTAGTTGGCCAAACCCAAAGTATGTCACATCGACTTGCCTCTCTTAGAGGTTTCAGCCTGTGATATTGAGGCATATATTTCCAACACAATATTCTGCTTTGTATAATCTTGTGTAGGCAGTGAGCCTCCTTGTTGGACAGTGAGTCCTTTTTGTAGGTAGTGAGCCTTTGTACTTGGACAATGAGTCCTTCTTTTGGAAGTGAGCCTCTTTTGAAAATACTATATAGTGTGAGTTAACCCTCATCGTGTTTTTTCCCTTATTGAGTTTTCCACATAAAAATCTGGTGTTCATTGTGTTGATTTTCCTTTTGTTATTTATGTTTCATGCTCATATTTAATGATAGAATAGTGTGGTTGAAGAATTGATAAGTGATAAAGTTTTCAAGTTTGAACTTGTGTGACAATTGATTCACCCCCCCTCTCAATTGTCTTCGTCTGTTTAACAGATAGATCGATTGGCTTACCTATCTTGATATGTTTTAATACTTACCTTGATATGTTTTAATTAAATGTCATTTCATCAATATGTGGGAATTGACATTGTCAGACATTTTTAGATCATCAAGGAATGTGGGTGCAACTTGTTTCATCTGAAGCATTAAATCCCATAATTCTCTTCAATGGATTTGATGTATTTACAATGATTAAGTTCTAAGGTGGTGGTGTAACATTAGATTCTATTATGGAAATTTTATACTTTTGAGTGTGTCATCTCCTTTATAATTGTTAACCACCCTAGTTGATTATCATTTTTGATTATGTAATCTATTGTTTGTGCTTTGCTCGTTTACATGGAGATAGAACTTCTAAACAAGCATGTTTTTATCCCCATTCCTAAATGGGAGTACCTGGAGTCAAGTATTTTTCATTTGAAATATTGAACAAGGTCTTTAAGATTGATTGCACATAGGTGGAAATGGTGATTTGAGTGGTCATCGGTGATCAAATCATGCATGGATACATGTGTCTATTGTATGCTTCTTAGGTAGCTTCTATATTTCTATCTAAAGCCATGGATCTTCTACAACACTATGGTTTGGTTGCCCAATTGGTTGTTGATTATGTGCAAGATAGGTTTTTTCTAGGGCATTGTCTAAATAGTGTTATCTGTGAATATTACCTCCATAATGAGAAAACGCTTGTGGAAGGTTTATTTAGGCATAAATATTTAAAGATTTTTTTTGGTTATCTGTGTGTGTATGTTGCTCTCAAAATGGCTTTACAAGAGCATGATGGATCTAAGTTGTATGATTCACTTAAAGCACATAAAAAAGAATTAGGCTCTTGTTTATGTGGTTGTATTGCAAAGGTTTTTAAAGGTATGGTTTTCCTACTTTCGCATGTTGTTCATCCCCCTCTAGTTCCTACAATGTCGACTCTGATGGAAGAAGATGACCAATCTTTTATTTAATTGAGGAGATAACTTTTTTATAATTTTAGGTGGGGGCTTTTGATATGTTCTACTGCTACTTAGTTTTGTCTTAATATCTAGATGACTCATATACTCCAATAATGCTTTATAATTTTGTCTTTGGGGTGACATTCTTTGTTTTGTTTACTCTACTTCTAAAATTTTCTATGTAAATATTTTATTTTAATATAATATTATATTTTAGGCCTTGTGCCTTTATTTATAAAAAAATATTAAGAGAATGAAAAGGGATAAAAATTATTAAAAATATGAATACCTTAACCTTTCAAGAAGTATAAGTCCAAAGATTTGAAGAATATTTGATCACAAGAATAAGGTAAGCCACTCCATGAATATACTTCTTTATCAAAATAAAAGCCTCTATCATTATCTTGGATCAAATAATATAACTCTTAGAAAATAATTCAAAATTTCCCCAAGTTCTCTTTTAATCTCTCTCCAAAAATTCTTACCCAAGCCAAGGATAACACAATGAAAAATGAAGTTGTTCTTTTCCCATAAAGTAATCTCTGAAATCTAAATAACCATTTTCTCCTTTTCACATTTTCAACATAAAACATAAAACTAATGTATTCAACAAAAATATCTAAAATAATCTTTCAAAACATTGCACCAAGTCATTTTTCCTTTTAACAACTCACAATACCCCCAATGCATGTATAACCATAACCCATTGTATTGTTATAATAATAATTTCTAATATATAATTCCACTATTTAAAATCTAAACGACCCTTTTATATTTCTAAGTGTATTTAATTACTTTACACCTTTATAGCAAACAAAAAATACAAGCATTTACTAGTCTTATTCAAATATGGATCCTAAATTGTAAGTAATTTGAGTATGGGTTTAAATAGTTTCACATAAGTCATGTCAGTAAGATGGATTAAAATAATAAAAAACCATAATTTTTTCTTTGAATTAACCACCATTAAAAATTTACTTGTACATGCACTCTTCAAGCATTACATAATAAAATCAACCTACATAATATGATTCACATTTCAAGAACAACATTTCAATTGTGAAATCCACTTAAATGACTGCATGTAATCTAGTCATTTAAATCAAATAAGTATGAAAACATCCTCTAGGACAAGCATAATAAAAATTAGGACAAGGAAAGAATTAACATGGGTGGGACTTACATATTTGTTAGTAGGTCAACTAATCTATTATCCTCTCCAAATATGTATTCATACTTCCTAGATGTAGATGATGTGCTTCAATTTATAGGTAAGAATAATGCCTTTGACCATAGCAATTATTATAAACTACAAGTTTCCTTCTAAAACAAATTTGAAGGCTTTAAGGTGAGGGAGACACTCTAAGGCCTTCCAATAGGCTAAATTTTTCCATCTTATTGTTTATCTTCTTGAGGAGGTGTGCCCCTAAGACTTAGACCAAAATACCCTTTGGATGTTAGAATGAGATAACTAGCATCATATTGTTTAGGTTCCTTCTAGAGATTCCATCAAAATTGGTTTCCAAAAATGTGATCATGGAGGTGAATCCATTTAATCTTCTCCCTACCTTTCATTTATTTTTTCCCTTTAATAAGTAAGATTTATAATTTTCAATTAAATAAAATAATATGATAAATTTTAATTTTAATTACATATCTTTGAATTATATCTAATTAATTCATAATCATATATGATTAAAATTAATATTATATACTTGATTAATTTATGTGCGTACAATAGATCTTGAAAATGATCTCATTGATAGTTTAGAGAATGAATTTTTATAAATTTCTTTAAAAAAAATCTAATATGTTATTTTATTCAATAATAATCAAAATATTCAACTTTGATGATAATAAAAATTTGTAGTATAATAATTATGAGAAAACTAAAAATATATTATATAACACTTGAAAAAATAATTATTTTTTAAACAACTAATACACTTTAAGATTAGAATTAATAATTAAGAGAAGCATGAATTGGTGTGAGAGAGAAAACATCCTATTTCTTTTTATTGTCCTTCTCTTCAATATTTATATACTTTTCTTTGAAGACTTTAGGCTCCATTAATCAGTAAAGTCTTCTTTTTTTACTTCATCATTATTTTCTAGGTCATTCTTTCTCTAGGTCATTGTTTTCTACCATTAAAAGCAAAGTGGAGGTTTAGTAATCATTTGTTATTATGGTAAGTGGTGAAGTTTCTCCTTTTGGAAGTAATAAAATAGGAATTCAACAAATTTCATAATTGTGAAGGATGTGACTCTCATGACCTTACAAATATATATTTTCAATGCAAATGGATCCTTGTGGGGTTTTGAAGATTTGTGGAGTAAATTGGGCAATCATAATTGATTTGATTCAAATATTATAAGTTTAATCAAGTGCATTGTCATATGGGTTATGAAAAATGAGATTTGTTTTTAATATTTGGAGTTTCTTGGAGAATAGTGAGTGACTTGAATTACAAATTTATTGATGTACATCATTAAATGCAACATAGATAGTTACTGGCATATGATATATTATTCACCCACTTCACAAAAATCTATCATGAGTTAGGTATGTTCTATTTATAGTGAGTGTATGTGTACATTTATAATAGCTCACATGTAAAAGTAATATAATTTAAGAAATAATAAAAGCAAGAGAGGATAAAGATAAAATAATAATAATAATAAATCTAGAAATAGAATGGTATTGTTTATAAAAGCATGTTTTCTAAGTATATAAGATTTAAAAGAGAGAGAGGTGAGATATAGATTAATCTATGTTTTGTATCATATGAGGTCAACTAAAAAAAGGGAGATGGTGAGAGTTTTGTTTGTTATCTTATTATATAATGTAATATTATCTAATTTGAAATTCATAAAATGTGGAATAAAATGTTCAAATGGTGGAGAAAATTGAAGAGGTTTTTCAAGTTATGTCGTTTCTTGTTAGGCTTCACCCTCAACAGATGGTTCCTCGAGAATATGAAGCTCCAATTGATGTTGGGATAGGAAATGCAATGGTCAATATCAATGGAAATGACCCTTCTCAACTATTTTCGATAGTCTTACTAGTTATCTTGTTCCCGCTATTTTTGGTTCAATATAATTGTTTTGATCCTCTGATTTTATGTGCATATGGCTTATCTTGGGTCCATGATTTGATGATATGACTTCACTTTAGCTCGAGCACTACAATGGTTGTATCTATCCATCTTAAGGGCCTTTTTGTTTACAACTTTTATTATATTATATATTAATAAATTTCAGGTGCTTGCATCTTTCATGAAAAAAAAAGTATACTTGTGAAGAGAATAAAGAAAATTCAAGTGTTGTATTAATCATATATACTATTATTGTTTATTTGATTTCATGTTATATTTAATGTTTTGGTTTACATTCTTACATCTATATAGATGATTCTAGTCTTGGATCTTTCAAATACTCTATGTACCATAAGTAAGACTACCATTGTAAGGCCCCGCCTTCTATGCAACTGATATAACCCTAATCTCTAAGGTGCAATATATTAATTATTAGCTAGATAGAATGAAATTGATCAATGAAGTAACTATAATTGGCATGTTGGATATCATGAGCTATATAGATAAACCCTACAAGAATTATCCCTCCTTATCTAAATTACAAGACATGGATGTGTTCAAGTAGCAAAGGAGTTTAATAATGTATCAAGGACTGTCATAAATAGGAGATTGATAAATCTTACATTGTAATGCATGTTTTATAATCTGGTATGGTTACCTAGCTTAAAGGATTGTGTGATGAATCCCTAAAGTATCTGAGGGTATCTTGTAAACCTAAAATAAACTAAGTACATGCAACTTTGTAAGGTAGAATAGAAATTAACTAGTTTAACTACAATTTACATGCATTATGATGAAATAGATTGTGAAACTTAAAACACTTGTGAAGACCCTATGGTAATGTTATCCCCTATTTTTTTGACTTGTTCAATTTTGAAAATTTGTCACATTAATCATCACCTAATGATTAATGATAGTTCAAGTTTCCTATGGAATTTTTCAAAATCATTTATTTTGAAAAATGATTGGAAGTTGTCATTTTGAAAACCCTATTGTCAGTTAGTTAAACCATGCCCTATTTTCATAAATCATCATATCTAAACTGTAATCCACGAGTCCAATTGTTTGATATTGGTTGGTGATGTCGGTTCAAATGTCAGATGTCAAAATTGAAGATTGTTTTATGAATGGTTCCAATTATACTCAAAATCGACCTCCTACATTGGTGAAAAAGAGAAAACAATTAAGTCCTAAAAATCATGTGTTTCTAGAAGAATTTTTCTTAGAGGGTTTTCATGGGGGTTTTCCGAGCAATGTGGCAAGTTTTCGCAACAATCCAGTTCTTGGATTGGGAGAATTAAAATTTTAATTTTTCTGACAAAATATAAGAAATCAATAAAATTTAAGATTTTGTTGCTCCAAATGAAGTTATTTTTCTAGGTTTTTCTTGTCATGATGTTTTCATTGTCCCAACAAATTTGAAGGAAAAATACTTTATCAATTGAGAGTTGTGCAAGTTTCAGTTTTGGAGTGATGAGAAATGATTAGGGGGTTTGTTGAAAAATATGTAGAATTATTTTAAAACTTTTATAAAGTTTTAAATAATCATTAAATGGGGTTTTCGTGAGCATTTAAATGTCTTATTTGAGGTGATGTTGAGTGGGTTTAGTACACATTTTTTCTTCACTAAGCCTTATTGCGCATATTTTCCATTTCCTAATCTTAATGCTCACAATTTTCAAAATTCTAACCTCATGCTCACTTTTATCCATTTACTAACATCATTTTCTCGCATTTCAACAAATTTTAACTCCATTTGCTGACATTTTCAGCTAATTCCAACTTGTTGCTCACAATTTTTGAAATTCTAACCTCTTTGCTCAAATTTTCCACTTTTCTAACCCACTTTGCTCGCATTTCAATAAATTTTAACTGCGTTTTCTCACATTTAGATGAATTTCAACCTTGCTCAAGTTTTAAAAACTTCTAACCTGTAAGCATTTAGAAGCAAGAAAAGGCATGATTTAGAGGAGAGGACCCAATAGTTGTGATAGTAGTTGTTTATATAATGCCGAATAGTTGTGATAGTGGTTGTTTATATAATGATCAGTAGTTGTGACATGACTACCCATAATTAAACAAAATGTATTCCTTTGATCTAAAAAGCAACCAATCATGTGATGCCACATCAACGCTCAACTACCCATGTTGTGAATGCATAAGTAATGGTCAACTACATCTTGACAAAAAAGCATGCTAATGTGGCATCATATTTGATTATGTGGCCCTGAAACGAAAGCTATAAGCAGGGGACTTGCCAAGTAAGCTGCTGTAAAAAATTGGGAGTGATTTGAAATTTCCATGTAGATTAATTAGAAGAGCGAAGTTAGGGTGCTCGACTATGATCCTCTCCCCTAACTACTTCCAAAGAGTGCACAATATTGATGATTGCAGGCTGCACATAAAATGGGCTTGTTGAAGAATCTTTGGAAACTTTTATGCAAAAGCAATTGTTCCGTGTAGATCCAACTTCTGTCACTATTGCCAATGTTTGAAATGGGAGACTCAGAAATCTGTTTGAACCTACACTAATGTTACAAGAGTTTTGCCCTTGATCTCCTTATGATGTGTGCAATGCAGCCGCTGTGCAACAACTAAAGCATACTAGAAAGGGAATTTCTTGGACACTATAAATGATTGTAAAGATAGCAGATAAGAAAGTTGCAGCAAATGCCTTGAAGAGATCTCATCTCATGGAAATAAACGATTGCAGAATATGCATGAAACCGGTTTGTCAAAAAGTACTTGCGACTAGCAGATGGTCCTCTCTACGTAATGTTGTGAGATTGAGATGAGTAGTGCAAGGCAACGACATTTTATGGTTGAGATTGAAGTCTGTAAAACAAAGCACGCGAAGTGTTTGACTAAATGACCAAAAGAAACATGCCCTCATGGGATGCCATATCGCTAAGTATAAATGCATCAAAGAGGTGATCTTTTGTTGGCAGAAATGATTGTAGGATATGCATGAACTAGTTTTGTTGAAAAGGCGTTACAACCTTTGTTACCAAATTTACCAGCTTGCACCAGAAGGGAAGTTGCCATCCATCAAAGGTAGACGTGTATGCAAAAGGTTTTAATGAAATTTAACTGTTAAAGAGACCTGTGAACGCTTTTGATCATTGCAAATGTCAAATCTGTAGCCCTATATGGCGGTGTAGACATGCAT
Source organism: Sequoia sempervirens (assembly GCA_007258455.2). Lineage (NCBI taxonomy): Eukaryota > Viridiplantae > Streptophyta > Pinopsida > Cupressales > Cupressaceae > Sequoia > Sequoia sempervirens. Next base: position 911,984,178 of record VDFB02271358.1, read on the forward strand.
TCTGAAAGTGGACGCCATGAGACAAGACATGTGAACTGTATGACAAAATGCCTTAAAGAAATATGATCTTATGAATTGCAATTGGGCAGAATATGGCATAATTGTTTGGTGAAGGTGGTGTTTAAAGGCAAGGTATGCGCACTGTTTGACAGATTGCTCAAAGAAATGGTTTCATAGACTGCAATGATTACAGCATAAGCACAAAATGGATTTGTTGAAAAGGCTTAGATAGTTTCAAGAAAATGCAAATAACAGGTGTAAAGCCAAATTCCTAAACCTTTGCAAGCATCCTCCCTGCCCACGCCAAGAAGGGAGTGAACATCCATTAAAGCGTGAAGAATAAGGAATTTTGTCAAATGTCTTAGTTACAGCTACCTTAGTCAATACAAATACAGAGATGGAACCATAAACAAAGCCGGTGAATTGCATAATCAAATGCTTCGAACAAACTTAGTCTCATGGCACGCCATGATTGCAGAATAGGCACAAAATGGATTTTTAAAATGAGAGCTTTAGAACAGAGTAAAGACTTATATCACAACACCCAGGATAGGAAAGTTTTATCAGATGTCATAGTCCAGCTGCCGTAGTGAAGGCATGTATGTAAATGTGGAAGTGCAGGAAAGGCATATGGATTAATTGACATAATTGCTACAGTAGAAATGTTGTCTCATGAGAATGCACAAAATGGGATTGTAAATAATATTTTAAAAACTTCGATGCAAATGCAATTAGCAGATGTGAAGACAATTTTTTTGAAATCCTTACCAATATTATCCTACCTGTGACAAAATAGGAGCTTTGAAATAAGGTATTGGCGTCCATTGAAACATTGAATACAGGGACTCTGTAAACAATTCTGGCTGCAAACATGCATGTCAAATGTGAAGGAAAAGACAAGGTATAAAGTTGAAATCATTTATTTTTTTTGGCCCGAGAGTGCATTGCCTATACCTACTCATTGATCAGAGCACAATACAATAACAACAAACAGAGATAATTTTCAGATGTGAGGCGAAATAAAGGAAATTGGTGAAATCAAAGTTGGAAATTGTGGAAAACAGGTTCTTACATCACTTCGCACCCAGCGACATAACAGATACCAAGGCTACGAGGTATATCTTTGTACTTGAGAGATACGCTTCCGGAAATAACAGATACCAGATTGGGGCGTATTAGCATTCACGATTTTTGGGAAAGCATGAAAGGGGGGAAGAGGTCTCAATTTGAACGAAAAGGTATATGAAAGCGGATTAATGAATGTAGCATGATATCCTGTAGTCATCCATTGACCCGAACTCATCCTATAATGTATGAAGATTTGTGATTCTGAAACTAAAGAGATTAAAACTTCAAATGGTAGATTGGTGTCAAGGTTGGATTCCATTTCCATTGGGATCATTTTAAGAATACCAGTTAGGGATCAATTCATCGTTACAAACAGGGAAATGGTAGAGCAATATTTTGTTGAGATCAAGGATAGATGTTTCAATAAATAACATTGCAAGACATTGGTTTTTGGCACCCAAAAAGGAAAAATTCCACTAGCCAAGAATTCTTCACAGGGCCCTATTCATTGAAAATATTTCTAATATGGTGGTACTTCTAAACAGGTTGATTGAAAATAAGTCGAAGATAATTTTGAAAGGTGGATGTACTTGTTTATTACCATCATATGTGCAAGTAACCAATTTATTGATTGAGGAGGTATCATAAGTGATAGCTTGCATAATCAGATAACTCAATTTGAGGCAATTCAGTACTCTTACATGTCATCTTACCTCATGTATGCTATTGCAAGCATGAAAATTTGGTCGAAACTCAATAGTAATGGGATATTTGATAACACAACCCAAATCTATGTTTTTTATTATCAATTGAAACTGGAGGAAAGTTACAAGAATTTTCATAGGGTTAATGATGCTTTCACTCAGTTGACAATGATAGAACTCCAAGGGAATACTAGACTTCGAATTTCTCCAAAGATAGTAATCTTGATAAAATAATATGGGAGTTACTTTATCTAGTTTCCAAGGTTTACATATATATGGACTGGGGGGTTTGACAGATATCCTTATATGTTGTCAAGATATGTGGATGACAAATTGGTTCTAATTAAAGTATGCATGGAAATTTGCCAAATCACTAAAACATGCAGGGATAGAAGGAAAAGTGGCATTCCTTTTCCTATAGGCCTTGGTTGCTACAGTTGCAAGTCTTCTTTAGATGCTCAAAATATCAAGAGAACAATCATCAAACTAACTATGGGTGTTTATAAGATGAGATTTTCTTTTGATGGAATTTGGGATGTCAAAGATATTTTGCACCTTGGTGGAGGCTATTGTCATTTTCCAAAAATTGAGGATTTTTTAGAAGAATGTGAGGATGATTTTGAGGTCTAAATAAGGGATTGGATGAGGTTTACTATTGAGAAGATCACAGAGTTCAAATTAGGATGGGATGTGACTGACATAGAGGATGATAGATCAAATTTAATTGATCTTATTTATTTTGAGAAAATTCAGGTGTTACCCTTACCACCCATAAATTGGGCAATTCAAAAGTTGAGAGAATCGGGTGAGAGGATAGATCACATCATGTCAAGAGATCAAAAGAATGGTTAAGGAAGAAGATACTTGAAGCCACATCAACAAAGTCAAGGGACAAATATAGTTCTTCAAGGAAAAGAAGTGACACTCATGAATGTTCTTCCTCTTCAACCATTTCATAGGTTTATTTTAGAATTCCCAATTCTCAACATAATGTTCAAGGTGGTGGTGATAATGAGGATCCGAATAAGAGAGGTAATATTGCAAGTTTATGTGAGAGTGATCTAAAGATAAGAATAAAGAGGTCAAAATTGAAAGAAAGACATTGGACCCAATTCAAGAAATTACAGAGGAAATGGGATATATAGATCATCAAAGTGATCCAAATGAGGAAGAATTAATTCCTCTCTCGCCTTTTGTTCTTCTCCTAACACCTCATGACAATCTTATTCTCATCCCAAAATTTCAGTCAACAATGATCCTCTTGATGAGACTTCTTTACCAATTGCTCCTTATGTTCCAACATCATCGGAGCCACCACTAGTGGATATTCCAAGTTCTTCACATGCGCCTTCTTCATCATGGCTACAACAGAGTTTATTGAAGAAAAAGAGAATGATTCTGCTAATTTCTCTTGAGTTTGATACAGTGGCTAATTTGATTCAAAAGACTGCAAAACCAAATAAGGATAAAGTCACATCTAGATCGATAATGGATTCTTCATCTAAAAATTTATGTGTTGAAGTGGTGCAACCTACTTCAAAGAAAAATGGAGATGAAGTTGATGAAAGTGATTTTGATATTACCAAATTTGATCTTGGTCCAACACATGATGGTGATATCCATAATTTTTAAGTACCTATAGCCAAATTAATACAAAGGATAGAGAAGGAGAAACATTCTAAAGATCAATTGTAATAGCAGGTGCAAACATTAACATCATGTCTCAAATCTATAGTAGACACTTCTACACTACCCTTGGATGTTTCTCATACTTAAATGATTCCCATTCATGGTGAATTCATTCAAAACAAAGTCATGGAAAGTGTGTAAAAATATCAGTCATATGGGAAAGTGACTGAAAAATAGGTAGAAAAATCAAATAAAATGCCTTAGATTTTATTGGTAAGCCTAAAGAAGTTCATGAGAAGGTTGATATTATACAACAATATATTACAAAGGAGTTGAAAAACATCAAGAAGAAGCAGTTTGGCAAGAGATTGTAAAGGATTTTCAAGAAATGGTCAAAATGGATGTTGATGTTTTGGTTTCTCACAAGATTTTCTCAAGTATAGAAGAAAACCAATTTGATATGTGGCTTCCGAGTATAGATTGAAAACTCATTAATATTAGCCAAGTTGTAATGGATCAGGAAAATTTGTTGACTTCTTGTGAGCAAATAAAGACAAAAGTTTTCGATGATCTCTTATCAATCATTTCAGACGTGTCAACAAGGGATGAGATTCAGAGTATGGATGTTCAAGTCATATAGGGTAGTTTTGAGAAGATGATGGACATAGATTTATTCAAGAAATAATATTTCAATGTAGATGTGATGAGAAAGTTGAGTGTTATTTTTTGTTGCACTTGATGCTTGCAGTGATCATTTGACCAACTATCATCAGAGTATAAAGGATATTCAGAAAGGGCATGCCATTTGGAAGTTAAGGATGGTGAATGTAATTGTTCCTGAGAATAAATTCTTGGAATTATCTATTAAGTCATTCAAGAAATTCAAGACAACAATTTCTCTTCATCTCAAAGGACTTCTTTAGAGGATGCCATAGGCAGTGTGGATATATGAAAATGTAGCTAATTTATGTAATTTTCTCATTGTAATAATGTCAAAGTCATTGGTTATGTTTTATTGTATTATTTTATAATAGTGACTATATCACTTTTGTAATAAGTTAGAAAATAAACTATATTGCTCAAATTTAAGGATTTTTCTAACTTTAATAAAGCTTGGACTTACTCCCCACATTTTGTGGAGGTAGTTACTAAGGTGGTTTTGAGTTGGTTATGAGATATATATAGGGGGATTCTATAAATACAAGGATCTAAGCATTGTAAAGGGATTTTGCTTCTCACAAGTTGGACATAAGGGAGATTTTGGAGTTGTACAATTCTAAAAAGCAATGGAAAATAGTTGTGGAGGTGCAGCCATGACATATTCTTCTTGTTGTTATTGACCTTTCGTATGTTATGTGTTGATAATAAACTTTTCTATCCTAAAACTAATTTATGAAAACAATTATCGGATCATCATAAGTATTTTCAGATATTCATTTATTGGTATCTAGAACTAGATGTATTTGGGTTTGAAAATGTTTTCATTATTAGGTTTCTTATGCATAGTCTTTGATCCTTGTGATGGAAATATTTTAGTTTAAAGTATTTTTGTGATCTACTCGAGAAATATTGGTATCTTTGTTATTGAAGGTTTCTCTATCTCTTTTAATCATTGTAAACCTTTCATTCCCTTACGTACTTTCAAGTGAAAAGTACACAAAAATCTTAAACACCCTTATCATATGAGGGAGCTGCCACTCTCAAACGCAAAGGAAGATTGCCATTACATATGCAATCTCTCCAACTAATGGTACGTGTCTTTGTCACTTTCCATTGGGTGAGTCAAAGTATCATTTCAAGTGCCAATCTGCTTACCGACAGATTTTTGGTGACTTCATTGGGGATCGGAACAAGAAAGAATTTTTTTTACATTTTTTTGGCAACTCTACTGGGATTAGAACAAGAAAGAAAAATTTGTTCAAGCACCTTCCTTTTGTGTATTCCATTGTGCTTGTCGTGTCTAAGTATGATGTTGCCACATCATAACGATAACGATATTCCAATTCTGCAACTGAATCTTGATTGGGTGCATGCAGAGCAAGAAGATATCATTTTTCAGTTAAATACTTTAGCTTGGCATTGTAGGAGAAGTGGTCTATAATTTCTACAAGTTAATCTAGTTTTCGAGCACGAAGAGGCGTTGGGAGAAGAGATTAGAAGACTTCATCATTTGGTTATAATTGAAAAAATTAGTGTACGACCAAGGTGAATGATGCAAAATCAAAATCAAAATCAGCAAGAACAAGGTAATCCACCTGCAAGACTCGCTCAAGATCTTCCTCCTCGATAGACTACACTGGCTAGTAAAAGATATACAAGAGGAGACAGGAGTAAAGGGGTTCTTGATCATGAGTTTAAAAATTTACAAAAAAATAGATTTCTCTACACCATTTTTTTCTTCAAGATGGAAGGTTAAATCTACTAGCAGACCAACATCACCTACAAGAACTATTCCTCAGTCCCCCTCTTTTCAAGAATTAGTTCTACATGGAACAGTTTCAACTCTAGCGATAAAATTTCATAAACATATACCACAAGCTATGGCTCAACCAGTCCCATGGGGAGCAATGATTGGTCCCTTAGCTTTGGGGAACCAATTACAAAATTTTCCTTTAGGATCTAGAAATATTTTCCTAAGTTCAGTGGCGATGGAAAAGTCACAACTGATGAACATATTAATGTCTTCTTTGTGGTGTGTGGAGTTCTTGGTGTCATGCATGAAGATGTCTCTATCTATTTTTTCATGGAATCCTTAACTGATGCAGTAGCTAATTAGTTCTATCACCTACCAGTTGGTTCTATTACCACATGGGTTGTGATGTGACAAAAATTTGAACAGAGGTTTGAAACTGTCGAAGAATGAACATATGTTGTTAGCTCAGCTAATTCAAATGAAAAAGGATATACATGAACCAATGAGATAATTTGTTTCTCAATTCAATAAAATTGTTAATAGAATTATAGATAACAAAAGGCCAACTGAAGAAAATAAAAAATGTTTCTTCATCAATGCTCAACCACCAGATGTAAGTTTCCAATTAAGAAGAGCTCGTGTAGCCAACTTACAAGAAGCCCAAGAAATGGCAATAGAGGTTGAAGATGACCTGTTGAGTGTAGGAAAATGGAGTAAAGATTTACAAAAGGGAAAAGGACAACATGTAAATCCCACCACTACGGACCCTATGGTGCAGAAGTTGGAAAATGATTTGCTTTTATTGAAAAAACAACTTCCGCAAAATCCTCTACCCTTGTATCAGGATATTCATAGGAGTAATTATATTTCATATCAACAAAATAAATAGGCAAAGCTTCCTTCTCCCCCACAAAGACTACTATCGAACATCCGAGTTCAAGCAACCGTCATACGACTGCTATGTGTGATTTTCATCTGACAATAGATCATGATGGTTCTTTCTGTCCAGAGATGGAAAGATTCATGCAAATGAATTAGATTAGTGAGAAGATTGAAGAATATGTTGCTCTGAAGAGGAAATAAATCAAACAAACTAAAACAAAAAAAATCAAAATGACAAAATTTAAATATTATTTTGGTGTGCAGGATTGTCCGTGCACCCAAATGCTCCTGCATCATCTATATATTTAGATAAATAGCCAAAAAGTACACTTGGATCTATTAAATATTCTCAACAATTAGAAATGTATGTGAATCATTTATATATTACCAAACAAATCACTAATAAATTGGGGAATATTTATGTTTCAGATGATGAATTAGAAGTTTTTTTTGGAGTTTTAATTAGAGTTATGAGAAAGATTAGTTTATATTTTGGATAATGTGAGTATTGAGGTAGAATAGAGGATTTGTTGATGATTGTGAACCTTGATCCACCCAATCTTTTATCAACCTGGTTTGGAAGTATCTATTGGTTGTAACTCCTATGCTACCCCAACCACTTGATTTATGGTGAATAGATCATAATGAGTGCAACTAAAAAATTAATAAATAAGTGTGTTTCAATCCCAAACCTACATAAAAATGAGAAGTTCTTTAGTCCCATCCTTTTGGTAGTGTGTAAATATGTAAAAATATACTAATTATATTATTTGAAGATTGAGCTAATATAATTTGGGATGGAGAAAATATAATATTATCAGTACTACCTAGTATATACATATAATTTAAAAAATAATTGTGAATACACAACTTAGTGCACCCACACTATATCAAATATTCCTTATTGTCTCCTAGCATTAAAAACTATAGATTATATGATTATGAATTATTTTTAAACTAGTTTTACTCTAATTTGGTGTATGATATACCCCTACTAATAAACCATTAGTAAGTTCTACCTCTTTTCATCAATACAATTATGAGATAACAATAACAATAAATATGATTAATAATCATTTAATAAACCATATAATCATAAGAATCCAAACTCTCAATGTAAAAAAATGCTTACATGATTCCTTGAATGAGGTATCAAAATAAAATTTTAAAAAAACCATTATAGATACCCTTGATCCAATAGGGAAATTAGAAAATAATACTCATACTTCTTTGAATTAAGAACTATTTTCCAAATACATGACACAAATTTGTTAGCACAATTTTGTTGTTAAAGCAAGGTGCACTACTACAAGTGTTACCCCTTCAAACAGTGTGCAAGGAGTACTCAATGAGAGATTACAAGGAAGAAAATGCAAATCAACAAATCATGATAAATAAACACATGACACTAGATGTATATGGACAAAAACCTTGCAAGAAAAAGATCCACCATTAAAGAGAGGCACAAGTATGTATTTATTTTAAACATAAGAGTACATATGTAAAACACTTTACCCCTTTAATTTGACAAGATTAAAGAATCCCTATGTACCTATGAAATATCTATAAAACTCACTACTACAATCCCTCTTGATTATGTGTGAATATTAATAGACACATAAAGAAGTTTTACAATACCATAGACACCAAAACTATAGGCTAAGAAAACAACAAGAAAAATAACCAAAAAGAACAAAGAAAGGCCAAATTATTTTTGGAGGTGTTGCACACCCCACAACCCCCTTGGTGCAACCTTTATTTATGTATGTCAAAGCCTTTGACTCTTAATAGTGGAGATGAGGCTCACATGTCACATATACTATTTTAAACATACGATTGGAATTAAATGACACATAATCCCACCAATTTCATAATCCCTCTTTGTGCCCAACATATTACTATTCACAAATATTGTAACTAGTAAGTGTTGCTTGTGACATTATTAAGTAAACACTTGTCTATGTAGGTAGACAAAAATATAAGAAAATAAACCAAACAAGCTTAGCATGTAGCAATCCTAAATAGTGAATGGCATTGGAGTTATGTCCATAAAGCGTGATAAATATAATTATAGTATTTCAAAGTTTTAGATAGTCTTTAAGTAGAGGTTCCACTATATAGCTAATCAAGCATGATAACTTCCTATATCATCAATGTTATGTTCAATACAATCCATATCCCATTTGGCTACACTATAAAGATCACCATATCATTTTTGATGTTTGTGATAGTGGTGGAAATGGCTATAGAAATGTGCAGGGGTACTTTTGGAGACATTCTTTGTCTCCCCAAATTCATCTACTCAATGAAATCTCATTATAAATATTTTTTAGCCAAATCTATATTCTACACAAAAAAAAATGGTTTTATATGTGGATAGTTTAATTCAAGTTGGAATGTGTTTTTTTATGTTTAACCTTGTTTAAGTCTTCTTACCACCTTTTATGAAATTTGATGTTTTATTAGTTTTGTAAGTCATAATGTCTCACAACTTGTTTTTTTTATTTAAGAATACCTCTATTCATATCCTTTCTCATCATTGTTGTTAATGGTCTAAAATAATAATAAAATAGGTTTATACATTATTAATTAAACTAATAATAATGGATATGAAAATTCTAGTTGTAATCTCACATCCTTAACTACAAAATCATCTTTTAGTTGGAAATTTTTATCTCAACCAATACCATCAAATTTATTAGATTTCTCTTGAATTAACATCACAATACAAGTTAAACATAATTTTTCCATATAGGATATAGCAATATAAAAGAATTGATATATATACGCACACACAATTTGCATTTTTACCATCTTTAGGGAAGGTGTGAGATGCATCATGTCTCTCCCTCATTAAGTTGATCTTGATGAAATTCTTACATGTGTATCCTTGCACTAAAAAATTACAAGATCACATACACATATCAACATATAATATATGCACCTATTAATAAAAACAAAGATCACTCTTAATTGTCACACCCTTATTAAATTATTTTTAGGAAATTTAAATGTAATATGGATATATGGTATCTACATGGCTTGAACCCAAGATAATTTTTTAATCTTCTCAATATAAAATTTTGTGTGTAAGTTGATGCTCCAACCAATCAACATGATGATTTAGTCATATAATATTGTCTTCAAGAATCATATTTTTAGATGGAATTGGAAGACTCTATAAAATATTTTTTCTCCTTCCATATGAATAATTAAGTGTGTAGAAACATCTATCCCACATACCAAATCTACAATCCATCATCCATAATTTTTAATCTTCTCAATATAAAATTTTGTGTGTAAGTTGATGCTCCAACCAATCAACATGATGATTTAGTCATATAATATTGTCTTCAAGAATCATATTTTTAGATGGAATTGGAAGACTCTATAAAATATTTTTTCTCCTTCCATATGCATAATTAAGTGTGTAGAAACATCTATCCCACAGACCAAATCTACAATCCATCATTCCCAAAAAAATCACAAATGAGGGTGAGGCATCTTTATAGTCCTCAACAAAAATGTGAGCCTAAATTTTCATGACATCCTCATTTGATGAATGATACATGATAGGCACGAGCCTTGCAAACATATCTTACTTGGTTGCATTATTGTTCACCTTCGTATTCAATTTATTCACTTATTCATGACCAAAATTACAAGAGAAAACATATATGTCTCATTAAACACGTCTCCACTTCACAAAATAACCATTCATTATCAACAATATTACTTTCTACAATTGACTACACTCTAGTAAAATAAATACAATAAATATAAAATTGTAACAAAATATTAAATAATAAATATATTTGATCTTAGCACGTAAATTATCCATCATGAATATGGACCTTTTGGAGAAGAATATAGATCCAATATGCAATATCAAATGCACAGGACCTAGATGTATAATGATATATGCCACAAGTACCCTTGTAATTCCTACTCATGGAAACCCTTTCCCATATTGTTTATTAAATGATTAAATTGTATGTTGATCATATATATTGGATAAATAATTGAATTAAAATGTGATTATTAAATGTAAATCTTATGGATAGGTGTTATTACCATTTTCTTTGACTATCGTTACATATTAGACATATGCACATATCATTTGATTGAAGTGTGGAGGTATAGGCAAAATACCATTGGTGGTTAATTGGATATGGTGTGTGTGTGTTTTGTCTAATCCTATGCAATGTAGAGTAATAGAACATGTGATATTGAAACCTATGAAACCAATATCTAAATTAGTCACTATTCTAGATCCCCTATGTTTTAGAGTTGTAATGTGTCTTTCTTTGGTGACTTTATTTATCATAATTTATACATTTTATTGGTATGTACAAAGGATTAAATAGTATTGTCTAAATTTTATTGTTTTATCAGAATAATTGAAAATAGAATAGTATTTGATTAGGCAATTAAAGTGATTTTGATAATATTGCATTTGTGTGAAAATTAAATATTTGACTTGTTAGTGAATTTTAGAAAATAGATTAAATCAAAAAGTTCAAAAAATTTATTAGTTATTTGGACAAGAAATGTAAAATTTCACTTAATTAAAGTGTCTTATTATTAGGTGGTTGGAGTATGAAATGAAAGAGGAAAGGGGATATTTTATTTCTAGTTTTTTTTTTGTTGTATATGGAATTAAGTTTGTTATTTTATTATGCATCTTGTCTTTTGAAAATTTTGGAGAGAAGAAAAGAGTGTGCTTTCTTAAAACTCTAACTTGGTGTTTGGCATGGCATTTTTTAGTGGAAAATCTTCATCAATTGGTAAATAGTTAAAAAATTGGGACCTCCAAAAATGGTGAATGGTACAAGCTATAAAGGGGACAAAATTACCCTCTTTAATAAAAAAATTAGTTTAGTGTTGATTAAATCGCCTAAGAATTATTTTATTAAAAATTTACAATGAATTATTTTGCATAGTTAACAATACATGATTGGAGCATATTCACCAATAGTTTATAATATAATTATAAATATTAATAATATTCATCATTTATATTATTTTTTCCCTTTATTTTTGTGACTATATTACCATTACTACTAGATTCCCACTTGCTTTTGGGGTAAAACTTTCTTTAAAATTAACATTTGATAGGATATACCACTTATAAATTGTATATAATTAGGTTTAAAGCATTGAGCATGACTCTTTGTGTCCTTTGTTATCATGGCTTCTAAAACCTAGGGCATATAGGTCCTCCAATCTAATGATTGCAAAGAATAAAGGTAGTAGAGAGTTTTCGTTCTAATATTATTTTTGAATTTTGCATGGATAAGAAGTTAAGATATTTTGTGTAATCTATGATAGGTGTTCACTTTGACAATGGCTCTTTTGTGTGGTAATATCCACCCCAAATAATTTATATCTTAATATTTTTCTTCTATTTTCTCCAAATAGTAAGTAAGAACATCTAAAGCTCTTGTAAAAAATGTGATGGTTTTGATTTGATCTCCCACCAATGATTTCCAATATAAACTAATGGTTTTGATTTCCTTCTATAATTTTACATGCACATGTCATGAAAAATATTTATCATACTTATAATTTATTTGGGACATGTGATTACATATTGGTTTGATGGTTGATATTTCATTCTATAGAGTTAGAAGTACTTGTGTTTTACAATTTTTAGATCAGCCCAAAATTTATTTGTGTCGTGTGATTACATATTGATTAAACAATCCATATTTCATTCTACAAAGTTCTAAGTACTTGTCTTTGAAAATTTCTCCTCGACCCAAAATTTCTTTTGAGAGTGGTCGCGTGTCCAGTGCTTGGGTGGTGGCTATGGACGGTTATGTCATTTCTCTACAACCGTTCCCTTTGTGCATTGATGACCCTGTCATGGATGTTTCTGTTGCTAAGGGTTGTGTGGTTCTTGTGTCTGTTCTACTACGTTTGGAGGCATTTGATGATTTTGTGTCTCCTACTGCTGGTGCGGGGGGTTGTGCTTCTAATAAGCTTCACCCCTGCTCCCTTGTTGATGGATTGCTTCCTGATGCTTGGGAACCTCTTTGTGTTGGTTGTGATGGATAGTTTATGGTCCAGCTCTCTCTTTCCACCCCCTTACTATGGTCCTGCAATTTTATGAGGGTTGTGTGTGTTTGGGGGTGTTCTTTGTACTCCTTCCTTGTTACACTCGTGGTTGGCTCTCCTTCGTGGCTACTTCCGATAGTTGGTCGGATTTGGTGTTGAGCTTTGGTGCATGGGATGCTCTGCCTTTGTTGGCTCTACTTGGTGGGGTTCTTTTCTTGGCTCCGCTTGGTTGGGTTCATGCTTGAGGAACATTTCTATTTGTAAGGAAGCTAAGGTAGCAGAACTACTTCCTACACTAATCTTGAGAGGAGAATAATGCAAAAAAATTACAGATCTTTAATAGTTACATAAACTTAAACAAAATAAACATAAATATCATGCATACCATGGCATGGTGATTTACATTGGGAAAACCCTTTCTAGAGAAAGACCCCACACTCCAAAAGTTGGCCAATTATTATTCAGTAAATTAAAAAGATTATAATATACTTGTAGAGCAAGCTTCTCACAGGAGTATCACCACTTAGAGATCAAGAGACAACATGACTGCTAACAAACTCTTAGAATACATCACCGTCTCTCTCACACTACCTTTCACTATTGCTCTCTCTCAGCCGTAATGCAACACCCTCACAAAATAGAGTTACATTCTAGGGAAAGACAAATCAACAAAATATCCACCATTAGATCTAAACCCTAATAATTAACAGTCAAGATTTATAATGTATCAACTTCGCCAATGACACAATAGACCATCACTCCATTCGCTAACTTTTTGTCACATTTCATTATGGTTGGACCCCACTCGGAGCGCTTCCTTCCTCCTTATCACTCCATCGCTAAGTCACTAAAAAACCTGAACCTCTGAACCTCTTGTCAGAGGTTAGAAAGTTCTAAAAACTTGTGACTTGCTAACAACAAAGAGATCGCTAAGTCACTAAAAACCCGAACCTCAAAACCTCTTGTTGGAGGTTGTGAAGTTCTAAAAACCTACGACTCATCGATCATAAAGAGATCACTAAGTCGGGAGGTTATGAAAATTTAGAACCCTGCGACTTAGGTTAGGAAAACTTGGAACCCCGTGACTTGACTAAAAAAACCATTTCACCTATCAACAATAGTTGTTATATAATTGCAAGGTTGAGACACAATTTCCCAACAAATCTCCCACTTGTGAACACCTTGAAAGAGAAATGAGAGGGAGTAAACATTGTCTCTTAATTGTTAGGGGCCAAAAGGCCCAGCATCCTGAACACCATCTGAACTTCTCTATGCTCACTGGATTAGTTAAACAATCAACAACATTCATAAAATTCCCTACCTTAACCAATTGCACCTTACCATCTTCGACCATATCTCAAAAAAATGATAATGTACATCAATATGCTTGGTCCTAGCATGAAATGTCGAGTTCTTGGATAGACATATTGCACTCTAACTGTCTCAATAAATTGTCATTGCACCTTGTTTTATTCTAATTTCGGAACACATTCTCTTAATCCAAATGGCTTCTTTACAAGAATGAGTAGTTGTCATATACTCTACTTTAGTAGTGGACAAAGCAACCATAGCCTATCATCTACTCATCCAACTGATTGCACCACCGAATATAATGTAAACACATAAGCATAGGTGGATCATCTACTATCAACATCACCTACCCAATTTGAATCCACATAACCATGAATATCAAGGTAAATCTCACCTTCAATCATATTACTATGATAAGATAAGGAATAATTTGAGGTACCCTGCAAATATCTGAAGACTCTTTTAACTGCATCCCAATGAACTCTACCAGGATTAGACATATATCTGGAAAGAAATCCCTAGTAAGGCACTCTGCTCATGTCTTCTATCTTTGATGGGGATGTTGGACACTTTGAAATAGATAACTTTGTTCCAACTAAAATAGGAACACACAATGGTCTACAATCCTGCATGTTAAATCTATGTAAAATTGAATTAACATACTTACTTTGGCCAAGCCATAGCTTTTTGTTCACTCTATCTCTTTAATTTCCATCCCAAGAATGTGTTTCCCCACTCTAAGATCTTTCATTTCAAATTTAACAGCAAGTTGAGATTTCAGTTTTGAAATCATACATTTCCCTTTGCCAATAAATGACATATCATCAACATATAATTTAATAAACAGGAAATGATCACAATCAATTTTATAATAAACACAATGATTTTATTTAGAACGCTCAAATCCCAAACTCAACACACACTAGTAGAATTTGGAAAATATGACTAGGTGACTAAAAATTTTAGTCACAAGAACTAAAAATGACTAAATTCTACTCATTTTTTGCAACTCAGCTATAAATGAGTAAATAAATGACTAATTTGGTCGTTGACTAAAAAAATATTTAGTTATAGAAATAAAAATGACTAAATAGTTAGTCATCAAATCCAAATTAGATAAAAAAAATTTAAAAAAAATCATCCAATTATTAGTGTGATGTATTGGCACGATTATTCATTTTCATTGCAGATTCATTAATCCTGTTCATTATAGATTCATTCCTCTCACTTTACCTCATGATTTTGCTTCATTCGTTAGACTGGCATTAGTCATTTTGATCAGTTATAGCAGCTACTTGCATGGGTGATAAAGATTCGGAGAGGACTTGGAGACTTTTAAAAAGGTGGGAAAGGGTAAGGAAGTCAGAGTTTGCTACAATGAATTTTAATTCTTTGAGGCCCTCTGTAGCAAAATCAGATTTGGGGACACCCTCTATAGAGAATTCAGAGGTAATTTGAAACCCTCATTACATTAAAGAACAAATTTGAAACACTTATTACAATCTATTGCTCTTAATAATGTTCTACTGCTCTTAATAATGTTCTTTTACAATCTTTCCACTATTCTACTTCAAAATGTGTTCAAGCTAAATATAATAAAATTCAGGTGTTAGTGCCAAAATAGAATTTCCTCAAACAATTTTGATAAATTTTCACTGCAAGCATAAACTGTCCTTGTGCAAAGTAAACATGTCCTAGATTTACGCACACATCAAGCATCTGAACAAAGATGTTTCCTGCAGAAACTTCTTGTACCTGTGTAAAGATTTCCTTTGCAATATCAAATTGACCCCTTTCAGCTAGCACAATGGCTGCCCCATTTGCAACATAAACATTTTCACTACAAGTGCAAACTATCCTTGTGTAAATTAAACATGTGCTAGATTTACCCACACATCAGGCATCTGAAAAAAGATGTTTCCTATAGCAACTTCTTGTACCTGTGTAAAAATTTCCTTTGCAATATCAAATTGACCCCTTTCAGCTAGCACAATGGCTACCCCATTTGCAACATAAACATTTCTTGTTCTTTGTGCCAACACTTAAGTGGCCCCTTTTATGACATTAAGATCCTCTTGAGTTATTATTATACTCCTATTTTCCAACACTTATTATTATGACATTAAGATCCTCTTGGTCTCTGTACAAACACTTAAGTGGCCCCTTTTATGACATTAAGATCCTCTTGAGTTATTATTATACTCCTATTTTCCAAGAGAAAAATCCCCAAGGCCCATGGGAAATGAATGATGAGCATTTGAGTTTCAACTTGGTTTCATTTCGAAAAAGGGGCATTACATTGTACAAGATTTGTTTAACAATAGAATAATTTAATCCACCTATTTGGGAATGTAAAATAAAAAATAGATGAATTAATGCATTTTCAATTCTAAGTTCTTTTAAGCTAGAATTTGATAGAAAGATGAAGCATAATACATTGAAGGACATTTAAAATGTTCTAAAATCAAGACTAAAATAGGTTGCCCATCAAAAACAAGAAAGAGGAAAAATGAAAAGATAACATACAAATGATTCATTTGAGGTTTTTGATAATATCTCATTTAACTATGTCAAATGGATTTGGAAGGGACAAATTATATTTTATTGACTAAAATCTTGAGGTAGCCTATCCATCATCATTGTATGCATCATCTTCTCTTGGAATCTATTTCTACAATGCACCAAGCCTAGAATTGATTGGGGATGCACTTAAGGTGGATAAAAACTCATCAAATGCTTTATGTATGCTTGGAAACATGGAACTGAAAACATATGACTGGCTTAAAGAAAAAGAAACAATTAAATTAGCACACCAACTTGTCTTGGCTGATGAAGCAAAATGAAAAGTTGATGAAGAATGAAGGATTAAGATGGAAAGGAGAAACCAAGAGGAAGAACTTCAGTGGGTGATGCAAAAAGAGGAGAAATTTGAATGTGTGAAGGAATTATGGAAGAGTAAGTGTAAGGACAGGGATGATGATGATGATGAGGCTGGTCAGTTTGAGAAGAAACAAAAGAAGGAAAAGAAGAAAAAGAAGAAGGATAAGGACCACAAGGCTTATTATTCTTATATGGAGGAACCTGATGTTTCCATGGAAGATGAGGAAAATTATGAGTGGTAAGGCGCAAGATGATGCAAAAATGCCCAAGATCTTCTTGTAGTTGTAGGTCTAGAAGACTCTGATGATGGCGAGACAAATTCTCCAGTTTCTACAAAATCACGAAGGAGACATACATACTCTGATTCTAAAGATGATGAATCATCGTAGAAACAAAGTCCAAGAGAAGATGATGTCTAGGCTTCCTGAACTTTAACCAAACCTAGCTCCTATTTTCCAAGAGAAAAATCCCCAACGCCCATGGGAAATGAATGATGATCATTTTGAGTTTCAACAAATTCCAAGAGAAGATGATGGATACAATGACGATGGATAGGGTACCTCAAAATTTTATTCAATCAAATATGCTTTGTCCCTTCCAAATCCATTTGACATAGTTAAATGAGATCTTATCAAAAACCTCAAATGAATCATCTGTATGTTATCTTTTCATTTTTCCTTGTTCTTGTTCTTTATAGGCAACCTATTTTAGTCTGTTGAAACTCAAATGCTCATCATTCATTTCCCATGGGACTTGGGGATTTTTGTTTTGGAAAATAGGAGCTAGGTTTGGTTAAAGCTCAGGAAGTCTAGACATCATCATCATATGGATCATCTTCTCTCAGACTCTATTTCTACAATGGTTCATCATCTTCAGAATTAGAGTATGCATGTCTCCTTTGTGATTTTGTTGAAACTGGAGAATTTTTCTCTCCATCATCAGAGTCTTCTAGACTTGCAGCTGCAAGAAGATCTTGGGAATTTTTTGCATCATCTTGTTCCTTATTGCTCATATAATTTTCCTCATCTTCCATGGAAACATTAAGCTCCTCCGTATAAGAATCATAAGCCTTGTGGTCCTTATCCTTCTTCTTTTTCTTATTTTCCTTCTTTTGTTTCTTCTTAGACTAACCAGCCTCATCATCGTCATCATCCCTGTCCTTACGCTTACTCTTCCATAATTCCTTCACACATTCAAATTGCTCCTCTTGTTGCATCACCCGCTAAAGTTCTTCCTCTTTCTTTCTCCTTTCCATTTGAATCCTTTGTTCTTCATCGGCTTTTTCATTTTGCTTCATCATCCAAGAAAATTTGGTGTGCTACTTTAATTGTTTCTTTTGCTTTAAGCCAGTCATCTATTTTTAGATCCATGTTTCCAAGCATACATAAAGAATTTGATGAGTTTTTATCCACCTTAAGTGCATCCCCAATCAATTCTAGGCTTGGTGCATTGTAGAAATAGATTCCAAGAGAAGATGATGCATACAATGAGGATGGATAAGCTACCTCAAAATTTTAGTCAATCACATGAGATCTTAAATGACATAGTTAAATGAGATCTTATCAAAAACCTTAAATGAATCATCTGTATATTATCTATTTATTTTTCCTCTTTCTTGTTTTTTATGGGCAACCTATTTTAGTCTTTACTTTAGAACATTTTTTGTGTCCTTCAATGTATTATGCTTTATCTTTCTATCATATTCTAGATTAAAAGAACCTACAATTGAAAATAGATTAATTCATCTATTTTTATTTTACAGTCCCAAATAGGTGGATTAAATTATTATGTTGTTAAATAAATCTTGTACAATGTAATGTCCCCTTTTCGAAATGAAACCAAGTTGAAACTCAAATGCTCATCATTCATTTCCCATGGGCCTTGGGGATTTTTGTTTTGGAAAATAGGAGCTAGGTTTGGTTAAAGCTCAAGAAGCCTAGACATCATCATCATATGGATCATCTTCTCTTAGACTCTATTTTTGCAATGATTCATCATCTTCAAAATCAAAGTATGCATGTCTCCTTTGTGATTTTGTTGAAACTGGAGAATTTGTGTCACCATCATCAGATTCTTCTAGACCTACAGCTGCAAGAAGATCTTGGGAATTTTCTACAACATCTTGTGCCTTATCACTCATATAATTTGCCTCATCTTCCATGGACACATCAAGTTCCTCCATATAAGAATCATAAGCCTTGTGGTCCTTATCCTTCTTTTGTTTCTTCTCAGACTGACCAGCCTCATCATCGTCATCATCCCTATCCTTATGCTTACTCTTCCATAATTCCTTCACACGTTCAAATTTCTCCTCTTGTTGCATCACCTACCGAATTTCTTCCTCTTGCTTTCTCCTTTCCATCTGAATACTTTGTTCTTCATCATCTTTTCATTTTTCTTCATCAGCCAAGACAAGTTGGTGTGCTACTTTAATTGTTTATTTTGCTTTAAGCCAGTCATCTATTTTTAGTTCCATGTTGCCAAGCATACATAAAGAATTTTATGATTTTTTATCCACCTTAAGTGCATCCCCAATCAATTCTAGGCTTAGTTGGATCTCATTCCAATCATGAGCCATGGTTGCAAGACATAGATATGCATCCATATAATCAAGAGACTTGAACAATTTTGGCATGTATAAAATATTTTCTTTTTCAATATCATGTAGTTGTTCAAACAACCTAGCAAGATTAAATAGTGTTGTGACTTTATCCCATGGTAACTCAAGTGAAACACCACCTTCTTCTAGTCGATGGAAGAATTCCATATCCTTAAAGCACATAGAAAAAACTGCATAATTGGCACTAGGGATTTTATTTATGAATTCAACCCAAATGTCATTTCCTAATGCCTCCATAAAAGTTTGTTGAGCCAACTCTAGTTCATCACACTCAAAATAAAGAACCCCAATGTTGTTTAACAATTCAATGGGTACTTCTTCTCTGCTCTTCTTCAAAAGAGACTTTGTTGTCTTAAGAGAATCTAAGGCTGCACTGGGGTCTGTCAATATTAATATCTCACCCATCTTGATAAATGCATGGGCATCATGTGGATCTATGTGAGTTTCCTTTCTTAAAATTTTCAAATCCTTCTTTTCCTTCCCTTACTGGGCATATATATGGCCTACATATTTTAAGCTCTAACACTTCTCAGGGTGGACCTCCAAAACCTTTTCAAAATTTGAGAGAGAACTCTTTTAAGATCTCCCAGCTTCAATTGAACATGTCCACAAAATCTTGTGGCCTCTGGCTTTCCTTGACTAATGTCATGTAGTAGCAGCTAGTGGTGTCATAATCACCTTTACTATGACAAGATCACGTGCAAGATTATAATATGAATGAGATTTCATGAGAGGCTGGTTAGTTGAAATAAGAGTTTTCTTAGTCAATTGTTCCACAAGAAAAAGTTTCCTTGCGAAGAAAAAATGGTTTGCTAAATGATTCAATGCCATTGCATAGTATGGGTATAATTCAAAGGCTCTATGCATCTTTTCCATTCCTTCATTAACACTACCTTTTTGATAAAATTCAAAGTTTCAATGGTTCTTCGAAGGTTCTAATTCAAAGGTTATATGCATCTTAGCCATAGCAGCAAGGTAGTGATGTGTTTGATAAAATGATTTGGTAGACATGTATGAAAAATGTTGTAGCATAGACAAGGTAATGAACTTTGGAAAAAATGCCTCAAAGAAATGTGGTCTCATGGTGATGGAATGCCATGACGAATTTCATGACAAGTGAATTGTTATGGATTTTCATGGCATTCCATCACCATGAGACCACATTTCTTTGAGGAATTTTTTCAACTAGTTCACTACCTTGTCTATGTTATTGCTTACTATTATGCTTTGATAGATTTTTTCCAAGCATCCATAGCTTGTTTGAAATCACTTGTTTTAGGCTTTTAGCCATAGCAACAAGGTAGTGAACTATTTGATAAAATGCTTTGGTAGACAATATGTATGAAAAATGTGGTAGCATAGACAAGGTAGCGAACTATTTGTAAAATGCCTCAAAGAAATGTGGTCTCATGGAATGCCATGACAAGCAAATGCAATTGTAAATTGCTCATTAGTTATGCAATGTGAAGTAATTTCATAACTTCTTAGGTTAACTTTGTAAAAACTATATTGTAATTGAAATTTGTTCATCTATCAACATCTAGTTATTAGTTATACAATGTGAAGTAATGCTTTGAGTTTGAAAGATGTGCAATGCAATGTAATCATCAATGCAGATGATTATGAACAAATAATTGACACCAATTCATAATATACCCCCATATTCCAACATAAAATAGATAAAAAAAAATCCAATCATACATAGTATTATCAACAAATAATTGAGACCATAATTTGAGCACCAAATTAAATCTTCTTGTCCATTGATTGCTTCAAATAGATATTACAATATAACATAAGTCTCCTCATATATGTTTCTATAAATTCCTATGATGATGATATCAAAATTCGATCATGGTTTCTCTTTTATAAGAGAAGCAACAAACCTCAGACCATTACAAAATATGACATATTTTCAAAATTCATTCCTCTTTGTATAAACTAAACTAAACATTGGTTTTTCTTAAAACATAAAATAGAGAAAGTAGATAACTAATGAAGCCTGCAACACTCGTGACACCATAGTCTATTAATCTCCATAAGGCACCTATGATCACTGAAGATCTGTTCAAGCTCCTTTCTCTATATTAGTGTATCTAAATGTGTGGTCCTTCCACTGTGACAGCCCCAAGACCTACTGTTCGGGGGGAGGACCCATATACCTTTGCTCCCACTTGTACACTGTATAATCATGTGGCCATTTGTATTCCTTAATTTTCAATATATTTGCAAGGTGAATCTTCCATCAGCTATCTAGTAACACCCTACCATCCATGATAAACTTATAATATCCAGCATCCAACGCTATTACTCCATCCATGATTAAGTCGAACCTATCAAGGCTCAACTCACCATCCTTTTGTATGTGAGTGATGCACTGTGGAACAATCTGGCCAAATTCACTCTTCCATTCATTGAGGTCCTTCAAGTGGTCATCATCTTTCAATAGTTTTGGCACAAACCACTAATTTAGAGTATGAAATGAATCTATTCTTGTTTTCATCTTTTGGTCCTCTGCTTGCATATATTGGAAATCATCTATAACTATTTTGGCCATCTGCTTTATAGGTTTTAATGTTGCAGGAGCCTCAGTACTCCTCTATAAGATTTTGCACAAGGTTACCAATGTGTGGTGTATGGGCTGCCAGTTCTTAAAAAGGGGATCCAGTATGGGTAGATGTTTTTTCATCTGATCAATTTCTTGTGCCAATGAGTTGTAGAAATCATACACACTTTCCAACTTATCCACAATTAGCTTTATCCTATGCTCGAGGATCTTCTTTATAACATTGCAGATTTGCTTATTCACTCCTTCGTTACCCTCATTGTTGGCTTTATTTAACTCTTCAAGATCTTGTCTAAGAATGCTCACTTGTTTAGTAGAAGCACTTTATATATGAACTGGTGGAGCAAGAGGACGCTAGTATAATATTATTTCCTTGTTCTGTGAGGGGCATGTTCCTTTCAATTATTCCTTCAACTTCACATTTTCCATGAACAATTTATTGAATTCATTATTTAAAAACTTTTGTTCCTTTTCGTACTCTCCCAGTCTAGCTTCCATCTCCTTTATTGCAGCTCGAGTGAACATAGTTGAATGCATTGTCACAGTTGTGGCTTCTACAAGAGATGTATCCTTTAATGTTTTCACTATAGTTGTCCCTTTCATTTCCTACAATACATCTAGTAACCTTGGTTTTTGTGTACTCTTTTGTTTGGCCTAGAATGCCAAGGTTTCAATCTTAGGGTTATACCTTGTGCCACTTACCCCTTCATCTGATTCAAACTCAGCAATCAACATTGGGTCCTCCTTCATTTTCACTTGATCAAGTAAAAACATTTTCTTTAATTCCATACCAAGGACAATAAGTATATTACTTTTCAAAACCATCTCTTTAGCCTCTTGTGGGTTGACATCAATATTATCAGTGCTTAATTCATTAAAGGTTTGGGATACTATCTAGTCATGTTGGGATTCCTCAGCTCCCATCTTATTTATTTCAACCCTCGATTCAAACTCTCGCATTTTCATCTTAACCCAAAAGTCTTTAAATTTAGGGGTTTTGATAAATTCATCATCTTCCAAGAACTTGTGAGCTGCAACTACCCTGTCATCCTCATGCATTTCTCTTTCTCCTTGTACCTCAATATTGACTCTAGCTTCAAGCCTGTGGGCTTTAATTTCAAGCATGCGTTGGTCCACTTCAACATCATCCTTGAAATGTCTTAACACATTAACCACTTCTTATGTATCTCCAACCTCATTTATTTCATAGGAAACAAGTGGGTCTATCTCTTATGTATTTTGTTTTTTAGAAGGTGTTTGTTCAAGAGGTGATCCTAGAGAAGCATGAAATACTGAAACAGTATCCAGAGTTGGTTCTGTAATTACAATACCACTCGGCCTTTTGGAAGAAAATTTGGCAAGGTCCCTCATAGTTGTTACAGTCTTAATTAATTCATGAAACTTATTAATTATCATATCAATCCTCTTGACAGGAGATACTTCCTCTATGAAATAACCCAAGAAATCATTGTGTTTCATCTTTCTTTCTTCCTCAAACCTTTTCATAATTTCCCATTTTCTCATCCTATCATATTCCTATTGAGGAGTGAAACAATTTCTGATTACATCTTCTTCATATTCAATTTGGTGAGTAACCATAGCCTTGGTAAGGAAGGTGTGTCTTAAAAAATTCATGTGACCCTCAGGGTCAAAAGCTCTTTCATTTCCAAACTATAAAGAATACCTTGATTTTAGATAATTCTACAACTCTTCAAGTGTATCAGATCCCACTGATAGTTCCCAACATGTTGTCAAATTGGGTAGAAATGTACCCTTCCTTTGTTTACTCATAACATCCTTTTCCATCCATAGAATCTGCCACATGAACTCTAAAAAGGCTAATCAAAGGGGGACAAACTTTGGCAGTATATGTAGGGCCTGTGGGAATCCATAAATCCTAATTATTGTGGTATCTGGTAGAAAAAACCAATCACCGAAGTTATGAGTATGGCCTTGCTCAGGTTTCAAAGCCAAAGGTCTTAACAATTGTAGCACAAGTGTGTGTAGTCTTGGTGATTGGTGGCCAAGAACTCTCATAATTTTGTACACAAAGTCATCATTGAATATCACATAATTTGAATTCTTACATCTGTTGTCCCATTTATAACACCATATTTACACTAGTAGCAAATTCCCCTGCTTGTCAATCTGACCCAAAACATCCTTTTGGTCATCTATCTTTATTCTGGTATAATATTAGGTGGCATAGCAAAGAATATTGCTTGAATGTTATGGGGGTTCTATTTTACCTGACTTGTAGAAATGCTTCATGCAATGCTTTCTCAATATATGAGGAAAAATCGTATTCAATGTTTGTCTCAGGGTTTTGTATCCTTGTAGCCATCATCATTAAACTAATTGGCATTCACTCTTCTACATCTATCCCAAGTACTTGACAAAGAGAAAACTAGGCTTTCTTGAAATAGAATTGGAAATTTGAGACTTCAAATGGTTCAGTAGCAGAAGGGGATAAGGAATCACCTTATTGTTCACACCCCTTTTCATGTAAATGGAGACTTCATCACTTCTATGGGTTTTCCTCAATCTAGTATATTCTTCTTTACTTCTTCGCAAATCAATTTTAGTTAGGGCTTATTTGTTTAGGTCAAAACATTCAATGATGGCCACTTTAGTCAACACAACTAATGGTGAACCATCTAGAAATCTCACAGACCTAGTAGCAGGATGATAACTCTAAGCCAATACTCTGATGAACTCTACATCTATTAAAACATTTGGGACAATTAACTTGGCCAAATCTAATGCCCACGGATTTGACACCAAAATCTTGCCCTCCATTTTGTTATAAAAGGACCAAAATAGTTCCCACCCGGAGATAGGGATAAGGGAATCTCTACAACCATGAACCACATCATTAAAAACATTCTTAAATCCTCTCTCAATTGATTCGAGGAGTATATCCATGATAAACTAGTGTAAGGACCTCTTTTTATCCTTAGATTCTTCCTTTTTGGTTTTGGGTTCTTTCTTCTTGGGTGGCATGATGTCCTTTTTAGTTCCAGGTTCTTTCTTCTTGTGTGGCATGATGTTTAACTATCTTACTTCTCCTAGTGTATCTGAAATGTAGAATTCCAAACAATCTTGTACTCATAAAACTTAATTCTATTGAAATGAATAAGACAACTGAAAGGGGGGTGAATCAATTGTATCTAATCACATTCACCACATATCTTAAACAATTCCACATCCACTCTAATCTATTATTAAGTATGAGCATGAAGAGAAGATAACATAAAGCAAACACAAGAAACACTAGATTTATGTGGAAAACCCAATAAAGGAAAAAAAATGGTGAGGATTAACTCACAATATAAGAGTAACTGCAAAACCATTTACAAAGATTCTCACTGTTAGAGGGCTTATTGCCCAAGATAAGACTCACTGTCCAGATAGGACTCACTGTCCAAATGGGAGGTTCACTACCTATAGATAAAGAAAGATAGAAAGAAGAATGTTACACAGAGAACACTATTTCAATGCAACAAAAGATCCACCATAGAAACTTGTACACATCCACAGCCTTGATCAGAGAATTGTAGACATCAAAAACTCACTGCTTTCAGGAGTCTAACACATTGAAGTCCTCGCTACCTCAGTTCACACAATCTCTCACATCTACCTTGCTTCTCACACTTGTGGCATGAAATCTTTATCATCTTGTCTTATATTTATACCATCTTCAACCTTAGAAACTTTCTCCAAGGTCGACTACACACTCTTCATTTTACAAATTCAAATTAGGTTGGTAACTTAACATTCTCATGGTGGATGAGAATGAGAGTGGACCAAACCAACACTTAACCAAGACCCAAAACAACATCTTGGATCAATCACACGCTTCCTTAATTGATACTTATCCTTCGCATGGCGTGTAAGCACCAGGTCGGCCAAACCTAATGAAAACACCAATGAAATTTGAAGTACACACTTTCGTAACAATAAAATAACATGCAGACCACATGACATGCTTCACCATACACTGGAACACATCTTAGATGCCTTCAAATCCATCCACAACTACTACAACCTTCATACACATAAAACTTCACATTAGTCCATATGGACTGTACAGACACACATAGTAACTCTGAAACTATTCTTTCAGAGCACCAAACCACAAACACTTTTGATAGAACACAAATAACACCATTACAAGCCTTCTTCCAGATCCACAAGATTTGAAACAAACTAGCGGAGCACTGAAGAGTAGATATATTTCTCCCAATCCATAGACAAACAACTCTACTAGACCAGTTCACAAACTGGTCAACTCAAATTTCACTCTTCATCAAACCATAAGCTATAATCTAGGATATATCACCTAAGGACTCCCTTATACAACACTTCAAATCTTCAGAAGCATAGGATCAACATAGAAGAAATGCAGAGCACATACCGGAGCACATTTTGAACATAGACACAATTTTGTCTTCAATATTTATAAATTTTCTCAAAAGCACTTGGTAGCTCATCATATCAGCACACCCACAACATCATAAAGATAGCTCCATGTAATCACAACATCTCTACAATATCTCAACTATACATGCACAACCTACAGTCACTTGTTTTCCTTTCTCTACAACAACCTATAATGTGTTGACATCAATGACAACATTAATTACAACACCGCCATACCCATTCATACTTGCAACAATCTCCCCCTTTGTCATTGATGGAAACATATGATGTGAAAAACCATTAAAGACAACAATATACTTTTTCTTTCACTATTCCTTTTCACATGAATCTCTCTCCCCCTTTCACATCAATGGAAAAGAACAAAAATATTTTATATAATTATTCAACCATATATAATTTTGATCACTCCCCCTTAGGAGTGCACCCATGACAACACTCTGTTAAACAGGCGCAGGACAACTGAGAGGGGGGATGAATCAGTCGTCAAAATTCAAACTTAAAACTTCAATACTTATCAGTTCCACAACCACACTATTTTTTTATTAAGTAAGAGCGTGAAACACAAATAACAGAAAGTAAATTAACACAATGAACACCAATTTTTTACGTGGAAAACCCAATGAGGGAAAAACCACGATGAGGGTTAACTCATAATATAAAGATTATAAAATAGAGGCTTACTACCAAGGGCTCACTGTCCAAGTACAAAGTCTCACTACCTATAGAAAGGACTCCTTGTCCATAGAAAGGACTCACTATCCAACAGGGAGCCTCACTGCCTATAGATACAAAAGAGAACAAAAATATCTACCACAACAATTAACAAATTCGAAGCTTGAATAAGGATTGCAGAAACCTTTAGCTCACTACCTTCAGGAATCCAACACAATGAAGTACCGTTGTCTCAACTTACTTGCACACACACTTCTGCTCTTATGATTTGTGGCTCACTTTTGTCACTTTGCATCACACTGTCATAAAATTCTTCACAATTCGACTTGTTTTTATACCATCCTCAACCTTAGAAACTCTCTCCAAGGTCGGCCACAAATACCTCAATTCATAAATTCAAATTACATCAACAAATTGAAATTCCTGCGGTGGAAACGAATAAGAGTGGACCAATTAAAACATTTAACCAAGACCAAAAATAATGTCTCGGATCAACAACACACTTCCTTAGTTTAATTTTATTCTTCGAATGAAGTGTAAACACCAAGTCGGTCAAACCTAATGAAAACACAAATGAACATTGATGTACATGCTTCCCAACATGAAGATGACATGTGGACTCCCACAACACACTTCATTTTGCATGAGAATACATTTCATATTTCTACATATGCTTCAAACACTGAACACCTTTCATTCGTTCATCTGGACTATGCAAACACACACAACAATACAGAAACATGACTTCTGAATCACCAAAATTCAACCTACTTTTCCAAAACCTAGAGAACACCAACTCAAGACATATCCCAGATCCACAAGATCTAAAATAAAACATTAGAGGACTGTGGAGCAGAAACATTTCTCTCAATCCATAGAAGATCAACTTTGCTAGAACAATTCACACACCGATGAACATAACTTTCACATACAATCACACCAAAAGCTAAAACTTAGGATATATCACCACAAGATTACCATTATCAAATATTTAGATCCACACAAGCATAGGATCAACACAGGAGAAATGTGGAGCACATATCGGAGCACATTTTGAACACATTCATCACTCTGGCTTCTCTTCTTTATTAATTTTCTCAAAATCACTTGGAAAATCATCAACACAACAGATCTACAACAACATAAAGATATCTCCATGTACTCACAACATCTCAGCAGCATCTCAGCTATACATGTACAATATGCAACATACTGAACTGTGTTGACATCAATGACAACACCACCAGACTAGCTCATACTTGCAACGATCTCCCCCTTTGTCATTGATGGCAACACATGATGTGAAAACCATCAAAGACAACATCCTTCACAATATCTTAGGAGAACATCTTCTCTTCCTTTGCAACTTTTTTTCACATGATTTCTCTCCCCCTTTGACATCAATGGCAAAGATCAACAACTCCGATCACTCCCCCTTAGGAGCACACTCAACTACAACAATGAAAACCTTTTCTAATCCCCCTGCAGAGTAGACCCATTTATCAATCCAGATAAATAAAGAATATGTGAAATCACTAGACTGATGCACCTTCATGTGCACTTATTTTGGAGGGCCAATGACCCCCAACATCTCCCTAATATGCTAAAAATTATCCTTTGAAAGAGCCTTAGTAAATATGTCTGCAATTTGTTCCTTTGTGTTCACATACTCCTATCTAACTTCATTCTCCAACACTTTTTTCTCTCAGGAAATGATATTTGATAGATATGTGTTTTGTTCTTGAGTGCATCACTGATTTCTTTGAAATGTTTATTGCACTTGTGTTGTTACAGAAAATAGAAATAGGTTCATCACATATCACTCCAATGTCTTTCAGAGTTTGCTTCATCCACAAAACCTGTGTGGAGTAGGATGTTGTAGCAATATATTTGGCCTCTATAGTGGATAAATAAATTGAGTCTTGCTTTTTACTCAACCATGAAACCAATATTCCACCAAGAAAGAAAGCACCACCACTGGTACTCTTCCACTCATCTACACATCTATCCCAATCAACATCATTATAGGCACTTAGGGTAAAATCATCACTCGTAGGATACCATAATCCATCATCCGATGTACCTTTAAGATATCTAAATATCCTCTTCACAGCTATAACATGTGCCTCTTTAGGATTTGCTTGGAATCTGGAAACCAAACATACTGCATGCATAATATTCAGTCTAGTAGCAATAAGATACAACAGTCCGCCAATCATAGATCTATAATTTCTCTAATCAGTCTTAGTAGATTCATCATATTTGCTTAGTTTACATCCAGTTATCATAGGAGTACAAACCAGTTTGGAATCATCCATCCCAAACTTCTTCAACAGCTCTTTTACATACTTAGATTATGAAATGAATATCCCTTTACCAGTTTGATTCACTTGTAGACCAAGGAAGAAATTCAATTCACCAATCATAGATATCTCAAATTCTTTCTACATCTTTTTTTGCAAACTTTTTACACATGCCTTCATTTCCACCAAAAACGATGTCATCAACATATACAACTACTATCAACATTTTGTCACCTTGCACTTTGAAGTAAAAATTGGTATCAGGAGAACATTTGCTAAATCTTTGCTTTGTCAGGTATCAGTCCAATCTTGCATACCAAGCTCTGGGAGCTTGCTTCAGTCCATACAAAGCCTTCCTCAACTTGCAAACCATGTCTAGTTTATCAATCAATTGAAACCCTTCAGGTTGTTCCATATACACTTCTTCCTCTAGTTCACCATTCAAAAATGCTGACTTAACATCGATATGATACACTTTGAATTCCTTGTGGACAGAAAATGCCAAAAACATCCTAATAGCTTCCATTCTAGCCAGAGGGCCAAATGTCTCTTCAAATTATATACCTTCAACTTGTGAATATCCTTTTCATACAAGTCTTTCCTTATTCCTTACAACTTCTTCACTTTCATTTAGCTTATTCTGGAACACCCATTTCAAACCAATCACATTTTTATTCACAGGCCTAAGGACTAGTTCACATGTCTGATTCTTTTCTATCTACTGCAACTCTTCTTTCATAGCCTTCATCCAACTCTCATCTTCACATGCTTCACTCACAGGCTTAGGTTCTACTTTAGAGAGAAAACATAGATTTACCTCAACTGCAACTCTGCTTCTTTTCTTCACACTTTCACTTTTTCCTCCAATTATTTGTTCCTCTGGATGATTCTTTTGTACATACTTAGGAGTCTTAATAGCAGGTTCTGACTCATTCTCTTCTTCTTATTCCATTTGTTCTTCTTTCTCTTCTTCTTCATCCTTCTCCTTATTCTCCGCAAGTGCATGTCCACAGATAGGATTATCAAGTTCAACTTCACTTATCTCAATAGGTTTGCATATGTCTTCATCAACTTTCACATTAGCACTTTCAGCAATCTTTCTCAATCTTTTATTAAAGCATTTGTATGCTTTGCTAGTAGTAGAGTATCCGAGAAATATCCCTTCATCACATCTAGCATCAAAATTTCCAAGATTTTCATCATCTCTTTTAATATAACATCTGCTTCCAAATACCTTGAAATACTTCACAGTAGGAGTCTTACCAGTCCATAACTCAAAAGGAGTCTTTGTGCTATTGTATCTGATCTGAACTCTATTAAGCACATAAACAACAGTGTGTATCACCTCTCTCCAGTACACATCCGGTACATTTGATTCTTTCATCATGGTTCTAGCAGCTTCCTGTACAGTCGTGTTTTTCCTTTCAACTACTCCATTCTATCAAGGGCCTCTCGAAGCAGAAAACTGTCTTTTTATGCCATGTTGTTCATATAATGCATTAAATTCACCAAAAGTGAATTCTCCACCTATATCATATCTCAAACACTTTATTTTCAAATTTACTTCATTTTCCACTCTTGCTTTGAATACCTTAAACCTATCCAAAGGCTGAGTCTTTTCTCTAAGAAAATAAACCCATGTCATTCGATTATAATCATCAATAAGTAGCATGAAATATTTGTCGCCATTCAGGCTTCCAATTCTATTCAGAACATAGAGATTAGTATGAATTAACTCTAGCATTTTGGTAGCAGAGTGCTCTTTTCCCTTAAAGTTGCATCTTGTTTGTTTCCCCAATTGAAAACTTCTACAAATAGCATTCCCAAGTCTTGTGATTCTGGGCAGCCCTTGAACAATCTTTTTTGTACTAATTTTAACCAAGTTAATGATATCAAATTGACCAAGTTATCAAAACTTACATGTCCCATTCTCCGGTGCCATAACCAACTTTCACTTATTTGAGATACAAGGAATTGACCATCAACTCCCTTAAGTTGATAGATGTTTCCATGAGTTCTTCTTCTAGCAGCAACCATATCTCCATTTCTAGATCCTTTTCTGATTTCACAGGTATTATTCTAAAACACAAGTTTAAAACCATTGCTACACATTTGACCAACACTTAGAAGGTTATGCATCAAACCCCTCACATAATATAGATCATCAATATTGTGCACTCCATCAAAACTAATTGAAGCTTTCCCACAAATCTTATCTCCTTAATCATCATCGAACATAACTAAACCACCATCATATTTCACAAGATTAGTAAACTTACTTTTATCTTCGGTAATATGATTAGAACATCCACTATCAATTACCCAGTAGTCTTCATCCTGTCTTGCATGAAAAGTGGTAACCAAATTACCTTCCATCCTATTCCTCTTATTCTCCAGAGCATTCTTGCTTACACATTTTCCAGGGTTAGTAGATATAGATTTACTTTCCAAAGCTAAGAATAAGCATTCACTGTCATCGACCTCATTCTCAGATTCATCATCGTAAATTCTTGCTTCTTCTTTAACATAGTACAACTTCTTATATCTCTTATCCTTTCTATCCTTATCCTTATAATCCTTGTTCTTCTTATGCACAACCTTATTCAGACATCTTGAAGCATAATGACCAATATTACCACAACTGAAACACTTAAAGGGTAACATACCTTTATACTTTCCGGTGCCTTTCTTCAACTTCCTAGTGAAGTTTGCTTCCAACTCATCATCACCATTGCTATCTGGTTCACCTTCAATCTTCATTGCCTTAAATGTCATTTATGTCTTTTCTTTTATCTTGTCTTCTTTCTGAAACTTTCTCATCTCAAATGCTTGCAAGGTGTCGAACAACCATTCTAGAGTGTAATTTTTAGGATCATACACTTCTTCAATAACTGAGATCTTATCACTATAGCAATCTAGTAGGGTGATCAAGATCTTTTCAATTATATCTTCATCGGATAGTTCTCCTTAATTTCTAACTTCATTTGCAATCAATTCAACCCTCTAAAAGGAACTTGTAAATTCCTCACCTTCTTCCATTTTTAGATTTACAAATCTATGTTTTGTTGCCAACTTCTTTGTCAATTTCACTCTTTCATTTCCTTCATACATGTCTTCCAAATTCTTCCAAACCTCATATGTAGTATCCAAAGAAAGAACCTTATCTTGCTCATTTTTAGATAAGCCACTACAAATAGCATACTTTGCCTTCTCATTTTCTTCATAAGCAAAAATATCATCTATAGTAGTAAGACCACCAGACGGGTATGTATACTTTACCTCAACAGCCTTCTAGGTCTTGAAACCAAGAGAGATAATATATCCTTTCATCTGTCCCTTCCAATCATTGTAGTCAGTTCCATCGAACATAGGGATCGCCAACTTATGTGCCACCAAATCTTCCTTAAACGGTTAATCTCTACACCAAGGAACCAATGCTCCAATACCAATTGTTAAACATGCACAGGAAAACTAAGAGGGGGGTGAATTAGTTGTCAAAAAATTCAAACTTAAAACTTCAATACTTATCAATTCCACAACCACACTAGTCTGTTATTAAGAGCATGAAACACAAATAACAAAAAGTAAATCAACACAATGAACACCAAAATTTTACGTGGAAAACCCAATGAGGGAAAAACCAAGGTGAGGGTTAACTCACAATATAAAGATTATAAAACAGAGGCTCACTGCCCAGAAGAGGACTCACTATCCAAGTACAAAGGCTCACTACCTACAAAAAGAACTCATTGTCCAATAGGAAGGCTCGCTGCCTACAAATACAAAAGAGAAAAAAAAAGTCCACCATAATAATTAAAACATTTATAGCTTGAATAAGGATTACATAAACCTTTAGCTCACTACCTTCAAGAATCCAACACAATGAAGTACTACTGTCTCAACTTAGTTGCACACATAGTTCTGCTCTTATGATTTGTGGCTCACTTTCATCACTTTGCATCACACTATCATATAAAATTTCACAATTCAACTTGCTTTTATACCATCCTCAACCTTAGAAACTCTCTCTAAGGTCGGCCACAAAAACCTCAATTCATAAATTCAAATTAGGTCGGCAACTTGAAATTCTCATGGTGGAAAGAAATAAGAGTGAACCAATTAAAACATTTAACCAAGACCAAAAATAATGTCTTGGATCAACCACATGCTTCCTTGGTTTAATTTTATTCTTCGAATGAAGTGTAAACACCAGGTTAGCCAAACCTAATGAAAACACAAATGAACATTGATGTACACGCTTCCCAACATGAAGATGACACACGGACTCCCACAACATGCTTCATTATGCATGAGAATACATCTCAGATTTCTACATATGCTTCAAACATTGAGCACCTTTCACCAGTTCATCCAGATTGTGCAAACACACACGGCAATACAGAAACTTGACTTCCAGATCACCAAACTTCAACCTGCTTTACCAAAACCCAAAGAAAACCAACTCAAGACATATCCTGGATCTACAGGAACTGAAACAAAATAGCAAAGGATTGTGGAGCAGAAACATTTCTCTCAGTCCATAGAAGATCAACTTTTCCAAAAAAATTCACACACCAATGAACATAACTTTCACATACCATCACACCATAAGCTAAAACTTAGGATATATCACCACAAAATCACTATTATCAAATCTTCAAATCTGTACAAGCATAGGATCAACACAAGAGAAACGCGGAGCACATATCGGAGCACATTTTGAACACATTCATCTCTCTAATTTCTCCTTTTTATTAATTTTCTTAAAAGAACTTAGAAACTCATCAACACAACACATCTGCAACAACATAAAGATAGCTCCATGTACTCACAACATCTCAACTATACATGAACAATCTGCAACATACTAAACTATGTTGACATCAATGACAACATTAATGAAAACACCACCAAACTAGGTCATACTTGCAACACACTCATATCATACAACAACAATGATACTTGCTACTCCCCCTGAGGAGTAGACCCTAGTAATCAGTCCAAAAAAATGATGAATCTATAGATCCACTAGATTGATGCACCTCTATGTGCACCTAGTTCAAAGGAGGGGCAGTAACCCCCAACTTCTCTCGGATATACTCAAAAGTATCCTTAGGAAGAGCCTTAATAAATAAATCAGCAATCTGATCCTTTGTATGCACATATTCAAGCCTAAATTCATTCTCCAATACCTTCTCTCTTAAGAAATGATATCTGATAGATATATGCTTTTTCCTTGAATGCATTACTGGATTCTTTGAAATATTTATTGCACTTGTATTATCACAAAAGATAGAGATAGGCTCATCACATATCACTCCTATATCCTTCAATGTTTGCTTCATCCATAGTACCTGTATGCAACAAGATGTTGTTGCTATGTACTCAACCTCTACAGTGGATAAAGAGACTAAATCATGTTTCTTGCTTAGTCATGAAACCAACTTGCATCTAAGAAAGAATGCACCACCACTTGTACTCTTCCAGTCATCTACATAACCAGCCTAATCTATATCAGTGTAAGCACTTAAAGTAAAATAAATATCCTTAGGATACCACAAACCATAATCTAGAGTCCCTTTTAGATATCTAAATATCTTTTCACAGCTGTAACACATGTTTCTTTGGGTTCTTCTTGAAATATGGCAACCAGACATACTGCATGCATGATATCCATTATAGTAGTAGTAAGATATAACAGTCCACCAATCATAGATCTATACTTTCTTTGATCAACTTTAGGAGATTCATCATCCTTACTTAGTTTGCTTCTAGTCACCATAGGGGTATAGACCAGTTTGGAGTCATTCATTCCAAAATTCTTTAGTAATTCTTTAACATACTTTGATTGTGAAATGAATATGCCCTTATCAATTTGATTCACTTGAAGTCCAAGGAAGAAATTCAACTCACCAATCATAGACATTTCAAACTCTTTTTACATCTCCTCTACAAATTTCTTGCACATACCCTCATTTCCTCCAAAGATAATATCATCAACATACACTACTACTATCAAAATTTTGTTTCCTTCAATCTTGAAATAAAGATTACTGTCTACGGAGCCTTTGTAGAACCTTTCTTGAGTCAAATACCTATCCAACCCTGCATACCATGCTTTGGGAGCTTCTTTAAGTCAATATAGTGCCTTTTTCAATTTACAGACCATGTCTGGTTGTTCCATGTAGACCTCTTCTTCTAATTCTCCATTCAGAAATGTGGACTTAACATCCATCTGGTATACCTTGAAATCTTTGTGAGCAGAAAATGCCAAAAACATTTGAATAGCCTCCATTCTTTCCATTGGGGCAAATTTCTCCTCAAAGTCTATTCCTTCAACCTATGAATAACCTTTGTACACAATCCTTGCTTTGTTTCTTACTACTTCACCATTCTCATTCAACTTATTCTTGAATACCCATTTTGTACCAATTATATTCTTGTTTACTGATCTAGGAACCAATTCCCATGTCTGATTTTTCTCTATTTGATGTAATTCCTCTTTCATTTCTCTCACCCAATTTTCATCTTTTCATGCTTCACACACTATTTTAGGTTCTATCTTGGAAAGTAGACATAAATTTACCTCAGTTGTTGCCACTTTGCTTCTTTTCATTACACTTTTGCCTTTGTCTCCAATTATCTATTCTTCTAAATGATTTCTTTGTACATATTTTGGAGTCTTAGGAGTAGGTTCTGAAGATTCTTCTTCTTCAATCTGTTCTTCTTCTTCCCTATTCTTCTCTTGCTCTTGTCCGCAAACAAGTTCATCTAGTTCATTTTTACTTATTTCAACTGAACTGTGCATATTTTCATCAACTTTTACATTTCCACTTTCAACAATCTTTCTCAATCTTTTATTGTAGCATCTATATGCTTTTCTTTTGGTTGCATATCCAAGAAAAATACCTTCATCACATCTTGCATCAAACTTTCCTAGATTATCATCATCTCTTTTAATATAACATTTGCTTCCAAACACCTTAAAGTACTTAACAGTAGGAATTTTTCCATACCACAGTTCATAAGGAGTCTTTTTTTTGTTGCTTTTGATATGGACTCTATTAAGAATATAGACAACAGTGTGAATTGTTTCTCTAAAGTATACCTTAGGTATATTTTCCTCATTCATCATTGTCCTTGCAGCTTCTCGAAGTGTCTAATTCTTCCTCTCAGTAACTTCATTTTGTTGAGGAGTTCTAGGAGAAGAAAGATGCCTCTTTATACCATGCTCTTCACAAAAAATATTAAACTCATTGGAGGTGAATTCTCCACCTCTATCAGAACTTAAACATTTGATTTTCATATTCACTTCATTCTCTACCATAGCCTTGAACACCTTGAATCTATCTAGAGCTTGAGATTTCTCCCTAGGAAAAGTAACCCATGTCATTCTAGAATAATCATCAATTAAAAGCATAAAATACTTGTCCCCATTAAGACTTCTTGTTCTTGTAGGACCACAGAGGTCTTATGAGTCAATTCCAACATTTCGGTAGTTGATTGTTCTTTTCCTTTAAAGTTGCAACTTGTTTGTTTTCCCAACTGACAACTTCTACAAACAACATTGGTAGGCTTTGTGATTCTTAGCAAATCCCTAAAAACTTCTCTTGAACTAATCTTGATTAGGTTGTCAAAGTTTACATGTCCCATCCTTTTGTGTCATAGCCAACTTTCATTAACTTGAGACACAAAATAGTGACCATTATCACCCTTAAGCTGATAAATGTTTCCATATGTTCTTCTTCCTACAGCTACCATAGTTCCAGACCCTTTTATGATCTCACAAGTATTATCCTAAAACACAAGCTTAAATCCTTTGCTACACACTTGTCCAACACTCAAGAGATTATGCCTTAAGCCCTTAACATAATAAACATCATCAGTATTATGTTTTCCATCAAAACTAATTATTCCTTTTCCAACAATCTTTGCACCAGAATCATCTCCAAACATGAATAATCCTCCATCATACTTTTCAAGTTTAGTAAACTTACTTTTGTCTATGTTCATATGATTTGAGCAGCCACTATCAATTACCCAATAGTCTTTGTCTTGTCTAGCATGAAAGGTAGAAACCAGAGTACCTTCCATCTCTTCCTTCTTGTTTTCTGAACCACATTCTCTTGCACATCTTCCATGGTTAGTAGACACTGATTTATTCTCTAAGGCTAGAAACATGTATTCATCTTTATCATCCTCAATTCCAGATTCATCATCAGAAATTCTAGCATTTTCTCTAACATAATATAATTTCTTAAACTTTTTGTCTTTATTGTCTTTGCTCTTCTTGTGTATGGCTCTATTTGGACATCTTGAAGCATAGTGGCCAATATTTCCACAACTGAAACATTTAAAAGGTAACATACCTTTGTACTTGTCAGTACCTTTCTTCAGTTTCCTTGTAAAATTTGCTTCCAACTCCTCTAAACCTTCACTATCCGGATCATCTTCTGACTTTGTGACTTTGAAGGCTATTTCCGATTTCTCCTTTTCTTTTCCAAATTTCCTCATTTCAAATGCAGTCAAGGTGCCAAATAGTTGTTCTCTAGTGAAGTTAATTGGATCATAAACTTTCTCAATTGTTGAGACCTTGTCACTGTAGCTCTCCGGTAGGGTCATCAGAATCTTCTCCATTACATCTTCACCTATTAGAGTACCTCCTTAATTTTTCACATCATTTACTGCACTGTCAACCCCTTGAAAGTAGCTTGCTATGTCCTCACCTTCTTCCATTTTCAAGTTCTCATATCTGCACTTAGCTATTAACTTCTTTGATAATTTGACTCTATCATTTCCTTCATAGATATCTTTCAAATTTTCCCAAACTTCATAAGCAGTGCCTAATGAAATAAATTTTTTTCGCTCAGTCTTAGATAAAGCACTATATATTGCATACCTTGCTTTTTCATTTTCTTCATAGGAAAAAATATCTACAAAAGAAGGACCACTTGTTGGCTCAACATATTTTGTCTCAGCAACTTTCCAAGTCTTATAGCCAAGTGAGATCAGGCAACCTCTCATCTGCACTTTCCAGAAACTATAGTAAGATCCATCAAACAAAGGGATTGTAATTTGTGCGCCATCGGATCTACCTCAAGTGGTTAAGCTCTTCTTCGAGGAACCAAAGCTCTAACACCAATTGTTGAAATGAACAAGACAACTGAGAGGGTGGTGAATCAATTGTATCTAATCACATTCACCACAGATCTTAAAACATTCCATGTCCACTTTAATCTATTATTAAGTATGAGCATGAAGAGAAGATAATAGAAAGAAAACACAAGAAACGCCATATTTACGTGGAAAATCCAATAAGGGAAAAACCATGATGAGGATTAACTCACAATATAAGAGTAATTGCAAAACCATTTACAAATAGGCTCACCATCAAAGGGCTCACTTCCCAAGATAGGACTCATTGTCTAGATAGGAATCATTGTCCAAATGGGAGGCTCACTACCTACAGATAAAGAAAGATAGAAAGAAGAATGTTACACATAGAACATTATCTCAATGCAACAGAAGATCCACCACAAAAACTTGCACACATCCACAGCCTTGATCAAATAATTGTAGATACCATCAGCTCACCACTTTCAGGAGTCTAACACATTGAAGTCCTCACTGCCTCAGTTCACACAATCTCTCGCATCTACCTTGCTTCTCACACTTGTGGTGTGAAATCCT
Organism: Sequoia sempervirens; assembly: GCA_007258455.2. NCBI lineage: Eukaryota > Viridiplantae > Streptophyta > Pinopsida > Cupressales > Cupressaceae > Sequoia > Sequoia sempervirens. Next base: position 912,023,419 of record VDFB02271358.1, read on the forward strand.
TAACATCTTGTCTTGTATTTATACCATCTTCAGCCTTATAAACTTTCTCCAAGGTCGGCTACACACTCTTCATTTTACAAATTCAAATTAGGTTGGAAAATTAACATTCCCACGGTGGATGAGAATGAGAATGGACCAAACCAACACTTAACTAGGACCCAAAACAACATCTTGGATCAATCACACTTCCTTAATTGATACTTATCCTTTGCATGGCGTGAAGCACCAGGTCGGCCAAACCTAATGAACATACCAATGAAATTTTAAGTACACACTTTCGTAACAAGAAGATAACATGTGGGCCACATAACAAGCTTCACCATACACTAGAACATATCTTAGATTCTTTTAGATTCATCTGCAACTACTGCAACAACCTTCATACAAAGAACACTTTCCATCAGTCCATCTGGATTGTACAGACACACATAGTAACTTTGAAACTAGTCTTTCAGAGCACCAAACCACACACTTTTGATATAACACATATAACACCATTACAAACCTTCTTCCAGATCCACAAGACCTAAAACAAACTAGCGGAGGACTGTGGAGCAGATATATTTCTGCCAGTCCATAAACAAATAACTTTGCCAAACCAGTTCACAAACCAGTTAACTCAAATTTCACTCTTCATCAAACTAGAAGCTATAATCTAGGATATATCACCCAATGATGCCCTTAAACAACACTTTAGATCCACACAAGCATAGGATCAACACAAAAGAAATGTGGAGCACATACCGGAGCACATTCTAAACACACACTTTATTTTTTCTTCACTATTTATTAATTTTCTCAAAAGCATTTGGTAGCTTATCATATCAGCACACGTGAAACACCATAAAGATAGCTCCATGTACTGACAACATCTCTATAGCATCTCAACTATACATGCGTAACCTGCAGTCACTTGTTTCCTTTCTCTACAACCTATATTGTGTTGACATCAATGAAAACATTAGTGACAACACCACCATACCCATTCATACTTGCAACAAATTCACAATTTAAATATCTTACTTCTCATATACTTCTGAAATGCAGAATTCCAAACAATCTTCTTCTCATAAAACTTAATTCACAAGAGTTTTGTGCACTTAGCCTAGGTTATGATGGTTACAGAGTTTAACCTCCTTGAACTCCTAGCTCCCCACACGATAATTTTTCCAAATGAGTGCAAAGAGAATGTTTGAATTGTTGGTTTAATGGCTTTTGAGCTCAGTCATGTCAACACTAATATCAACCTTACCAAATATTTTTCTTGTAGCTCAAGTTTGAATATGCGCCATTGATTTTACAAGATTAGACGGTTAATGTGATTCATGCATTTAATACTACTTTATTGCCACCACTTTTTCTATAACTTCCATGGGATAGAGGGTTATAAACCTCTATACTGCATGCTTCTTTGCATTTCACTGTGGGGTAGTGGGATCCTTACCTCTATACCACAAGCTTGACCTGTTTAACCCATGGTACTATGGTTTACATTAATGGTTACCGCCATACCGCATGCTTCATCATATCATTTTGTGGTATAGCAGTTCATACCACCCTACCGCATGCCTAATTATCTTCCTCACGAGATGGCTGGTTATTCCCGGCTATACTGCACCCTTCATTTTTCCTTCTCGTGGTATTGTGGTTTATAATGTATTTAAATTCTCTCATACTGCCCAACTGATTCCTCATCATAATACTTTCACGGTATGGTGGTAAACATCTTCATGTTGTCTGTTACACATCGCCAACCTGCCAAGGGTTCAGATTACTTCCGTGGTATGGTAGTAAACATCTTCATATTGTTTGTTACACACCACCAGCCCACCAAGGGTTCATATTACTTCCACGATATGGTGGGAAACATCTTCATGTTGTCTGTTACACATCCCTATCCTGCCAAGGGTTCATATTACTACTACGAGATCACAGTAAGAGACTATTAAGGGATTTGCAATGTTTTTAGCTAGACATGTTTTTGCTTAAGTATATATATGATAAATTTTTGGCTTTGTATAGGTCTTTCAGTGTCAATCAGACCTAAAAAATTTATATGTTTAGTAAAAAATAAAAAAGGAATATAAGGGTCAAGGCTCAGGTCATGGAGCTCAAGGTTAATTGTGATGATGGAACTAGGCAAAATTTTAAGGTTCTAACACACCTCATGATGAACTAGACTATGTTTTTCCTTCATCCTACTTGTGTTATGTTTTTATGAGTTATTCTCTTGTGAATATATCCCTAAGGAAAAAATTTCTAATACATGTAATTGTAAACATCTTCTTGGTTTTTGATTGTAAATTCTTTTTAATCTATAAACTGAATTCTATTTTAAGTTTCCATTTGAAGTTATTTGTGGATTGGAAAGTCAACACTTATCAACTTATGAACTCAATAAAATTTTATTGATTCAAGTTATTGATTTATACATTATTGTTTATTTGGACTTTAGGAAATGAAGACAAGGACTGTAAAGAGCAAATTAGATGATAGTGATCATAATTTTCAAATTCCAGATACAAAAAATGAGCGCGCATGTACTAAAAAGTGGCCAAGAATAATGAATATTTTTTGAATCTTAGTTTGAAAAGGAAAGTTGTAAATCCATTAAGTAGTATATTATTTGTTTAATATTGTTTAATCAAACTTTATAGGCAAGAGCTTTATGTATATAAGACATAATATGTTTTTTTTGTTTTGTTTTATAAGCAATAAAAAGAGTGTAAAGAAAATGTGGAGAAAAAATAAAAGGAAAAAAAAGATATAATGCCACCATCTTGTAGAAGCCAACGCTTTTGTGATTCAACAAATGCAGTTGGTGAAAATTATAGTTGTGATGATGTGCAACCTGGTATAGCACATGGTGATGTGTAGCCTAATATGTGCAGCTTGATATAGCACATGGTGATGTGCAGTGTTGTGATGATCTCTTAGGACTAAGTCTAAGAGAGATTATTGAAAAACATCAAGGCAAAGGAACAATAGGTCTGCAGATGTTATTATCAACATTAAAGGATGTGTTTAATAATGTGGAATCCACGGAGACCGGTAATGATCTACCTACTCATGCCACACCTAATGTGGCCAAGGAGCATGAAGCTACAGTTAATGAAAGTCATGAAGAGAGACCGCTTGCATCTGTTGTGCCTCAAAGTGCACCTGTTGCATCTAGAACTTTTGATGGAACTAGTGGATCGGCCAGAAATTCAGGTAGTGGTAATTTAATAGAAGATGTGGATGCTTTTTTCAAAAGACAAAGATTGAGTCAAAATTTGTACAAATCTACTAAGAGGAATGCAAAAGAAAGAAAATTAGAAGGAAAGAAGCCATTCTTACTTGAGGTATTGAGAGATGGTGAGCCCATTGGTCCAAATGTTGCAAAGTGGGCCACCAAGTTGGGTGTAAGATGTAGGGCCCATTTGGATATTTGCAAATCAAATTTTGTGGAGCAAGATCCACAAGTTGTGGAAAATTCTTTTGATACTACTGGTGGAAAAATCTCTAGAAAATATTACAAGTAAAGGATGAGAGTTTCGATTAACAATTATAGATACATGTGCAGAAAAACAATCATGTTGGGAAAAGAGAGGTTAGACTCTAGTCTATCTCCCAAAGAGTGGGAGGAATTGAGAGAAAGTATGCATTCCAAAGAATATTTGGTAAAGAGTAACAAAGGCAAGAGATCAAGAGATAATGTGAGGGTTGGATATACATTTGGATGAAGCAGGTTGCACGCCAAAAATGGATAAATTTGTAGTAAGTGTATGGCTTTTTGGTTCAATTTATATTTTGCTATTTATTTCAATTTTTTATTGAATTGATTATAGGTTGAAATTGACATTGTATTTTAGGTGGAAACAGTAATAGAGAAGCAAGTGCAGAAGATATTGTCAATTATATGGCATTACTAGATGCTAGTAAATCTAAGAGTAGGATGAAGTTGAAATCTAGTTCGTCAACAAAGATTTCATAGCCATCTGATCAATGCCCATTAGGAGCCTATGTAGATCATGTCAACTCATATGAGCAAGGGTACCAAAAGGTAATGAGTTGCATATTAGGTCTCAGTCACCAAATTTTGCAATTGGTTGAAACCGTTAACCCTATGGTTTCTGCATAGAATGAGCATAAATCCATGGATTCATATGAGGTAAGAAGCTCTATTGATATCATTTCTTGTTTGGTAGTTTTATATACAAATGCCTCTTAATATGTAGATTATTGAAATATGAGTGTAGGAGAATCCAACCTAGTTTCTTTATTGTTGAAGTGATCCAGAAAATGTTCTTTTGGACAAATTTATAGCTTGCATTCTTTACTTGACTATTGAATACTTTGTATTTTTTTTGCACAATGGTTAAACCACATGCAAAGAATTTTTTTCAAATCAATAGGAAAACAAAAATTCCTTCAGGGTGTCAACAAAGCTACCGATATTGATAGTGATGAAGTGGAGAAGAATGTGTAGAATAGTCATCTTAGTTGTTCTAAAGTTGAGGTAATTAATATAATAGTTGTCAGCTATCCGTCCTAATGTTTTGTCATTCTTCATGCTTAAGATATTCTTTTGGACAAAAGTTTTTAACTTTTGCATTCTTTACTTGACTTATATTAATTTTTGCATGATGATTAAACCACATGATGTAGAGCAATTATATGAAAGAAGGACAAAAAGAAAAGGTCCCTATCAGTAGAACTCTCTACAAAAGTGTACAACTTAATATCTACAATGACGTCGATAGTGGTTATGATGATGAACTCGATGAGCATGCACATGATATTCATAGTGGTAGTCATGTTGAACTCGAGGTGAGTGCTATGAAACCACATGCAAGTAAGTACTATTCAAGTAAGTAATGGTTGTTTTATTATGTAAATAAGGGTAATCATTACCTATTTGATAGAAGTTGGACGTTAGAATAGTAGTGAAGTGTAATTAGCCAGTATACATAGATTGTGGAATTAAGGGAGAACATATAACTTACATATGGAAGCTTAGAGCTTAGTTGTAATAGAGTGTTTTCTAAAAGCACATACAAAAACTAATTTGTTCCAAGACATAAGATATTACATATAGCTGTCAAAAATAATATAATGTGTGTTTTATATCTTAATATAATATATATATATATATATATATATATATATATTGCAGACATTTATTGATAAACTCCAAGAAGGGGATACAATTGAGGTGTTCAATCTGCATGATGGTGTTGTTATGGGCATTGGGCGGATTCACTCACTATCTATTGTACATGGAGTCAAATTGAAAGTAACTGGAGATGTAAATGTATGTATTTCATAGGTCTTGAGTGACATACCCCTTCCTCATCCAAAAAAAATAGATGGAGTTGTCCATCTAAAAGAGAAACTAGGGACCTTCCTACGGTGGCCACTAAAATATTTGAAAAAAATCATAGAGAGTTAGTTGTAAGTGCTGAAGAGAAAAAGAAGGGTTAACAGCAGCAGAGTGTGGAGAGTGAAGTTGCAGAAAGAGAATGTACTGAGCCTGAATAAGTTGAACCCAAACAAAAACCAGAAAATATGATTTGGGTGTACATTCTATGTGTAGAACAGAGAATGTTCTATCTTACTGCATCTGTAATGTAAAACCCCTTGATTATGTTTTTCTCTTTTTTTGGGTTCCGCTCATTCAAACTAGTGCATTATAGAAGAGGGGATATATTGTGTCAGTAGTAGATGTAGAGAACAAGGGTGCCTAAAAAGAAGTAAATATAGAGCAGATAAAGAGGTGTAGAGAAGAGGAAAAGTTGCAGAGAGTGCAACATGCATGTATGTGTAGTTGCAAATAAGTTGCAACATAGAATTGTCATCAAAATTGTAATATCTTGCATAACAAAAAAAAGGCATTGTAACTCAGTTTTCTCAGTCACAGCACTGAGAAACACACTTTTTAATAGTACATTTTTCAAAGCAAAGACACATTTTTGTCTTGTATCTACTATAAGAACACGTTTTCTCAATAAAATTTCAGTATTTTGCCTTCTTAATAGTTGTTTCATTATGTGCAAATGAATGATTGATTATATTTTTTTGTGTTTTTATATGTTTAAACCTCAATTAAAGCATTGTCTAATTTCCAACACTTATAGAAGAAATCAGTGAACAAAAACAATTAAATAAACTACCAATTGACTAAATAGACTACCAACTAACAGAAATCAATGTTAATGATTATGCAATTAATAAACAATGTATCAATATACCTATCAGTTGATATAAATCAATGAGCAAAAACTAAAAAATAAACTACCAAATTGATCAAAATGATGATTAAAATTAATGACTAAATGCACTACCAATGGTCAGAAATTAGTGAATAAAAATGACTAAATAAGTGACTAGTTAACATCAATCAATGACTAAATTAGCTGGTTTATTTCTTTTTGGCATCCTTTTTGTCTTTTGGGCCTCTTTTGTGGTCTTTGTTTGTAATGATACTTTGCGGTTTCGGGTCCCTGTAAAACCCGTTTATCCCCCTTTTATCAAAAACATCAATCAATGACTAAATTAGCAAAAAAATATACCAGTGAATAAAAAAGTGATTGAATAAGTGACTAGTTTAAAACATCAATGACTAAATGAACGACTAAATTACACACTACCAAATCAATCAAATTAACAACTACATCAACGACCAAATGGATCAATCAGATGGCTAAATTAATGAGCAATTTGATCACTCAAACGACTAAACCAATGACCAAATCGATCACTCAAACAACTAAACCAACGACCAAATCGATCAATCGGGCGACTAAAATTAATGACCAAAATCGATCAACCGACTAAAAACGGTTTAGTCATCAATTCAGTCACATTATAAATGACTAGCAATAAACTACTACTGGTCACATGACCATGTTCAGTTATTTATAAGCATTTTTAGTAGTTTGTTTAGTAGTTTATTGTTGTTTCTATACTAGTGACATATGTATCAAATTTTTGGTACCACATCCTAGGACTTTGTTTTAAGCCATAAAAAGATTTCTTCAATTTGCAAACCAATTTACTTTTACCTTTCACCACGTAGTGCTCTGGATGGTCAGATAAATATCCTCCTCGAAATCACCATGAAGGAAAGTAGTTTTCACATCCATTTGCTCAACCTCTAAATCATAAGCAGTAGCAATAGAAAGTAGAAATCTAATGGATGTCATTTTTGCAACAATAGAAAATATCTCACCATGATCAATACCCTTAACTTGAGACTAACCCTTCACAACCAACCTTGCTTTGTACTTCTCAATACCTCCATCTAAACCAATCTTTTTCTTGAACACCCATTTGCAACCAACAGGTTTTCGTCCTTCAGGAAATGGTACAAAATCCCATGTATCATTCTTTTTCAAAGATGTTATTTCTTCATCCATAATAATCTTCCAGGATTCTGCATCATTCATACCTAATGCCTCTTGTACACATTTGGGTTCATCCATGTTAGTATTCAAAGAAAAAATACATGTCCAATCATCAGGTGAATACCTTTCAAGTGGTTGTTTATACCTTGTAGACCTACGAACAAGATGAGTTGGAGGTTTTAACTCCTCTTCTGAAGATTCAGAGCTAGATGAGCTCTCCTTAACTTCTTGTCTATCCTTGGGCCTTGATTCAACTTTCTTAGGTGTAGAAGGAAATTGAATCACATCTTCCTATTTACTTTGTTTTGGCTGCACTGTAACATAAGAAGGCTTAGTTTTTTCTAAAAATAACACTTCTACTGTGAATTACCTTTTGTGGAGCAGGATCCCAAAGCTTGTAGCCTTTCACACCATAACTATATCCAATGAAGATACATTTCACATCCTTGTTCTCCAACTTTGTTCGCTTCTCCTTTGGTACATGTGCATATGCCTCACAACCAAAAACTCTAAGATGTCTTAATGAAGGCTGGCAACCCAACCATGCCTCTATAGGTGTCTTATCAACAAGAGCTAATGTAGGATACATGTTAATCAGGTAACAGGAAATGGCAACAACTTCAATGCAAAACCTTTGTTCTAGGCCAGCACCACTCAACATACTCCTAGCCTTCTCCATCAGTGTCTTGTTCATTCTTTCTGCAACTCCATTCTATTGTGGAGAATAAAGAGTTGTCTTTTGTCTATGAATACCACAATCTTTACATAATCTATCAAAATCATTAGAGCAAAATTCACCGCCATTATCAGTCCTCAAACACTTTATTTTCTTTCCAGTCTACAACTCAACCATTGCTTTAAATTCTTTAAATTGACTGAAAACTTTAGATTTACTCTTTAGAAAATATACCCATGTCCTACTATAATCATCAATAAATGAAACATAATATATGGATTTACCAATCAAAGGACATCTATAGGACCAAACACATTAGAATGAATACGATGCAGGGCACCATGTGAATTTTATGTCTCCATGGGATAATCTTGTAAAATTTTGAATTTTCATCATGTAAAAGGTCATTTAAAATGTAACTGAGTCTCTACTAGGTTTCTAGGAGGTCAAAGAAGTCAAATTGCAAAAAATGTCTTTATGTTGCAAAATTGCAAGAAGTTGAAGAGTCGGGAAGTTGAAGAGTCATCTTTGTAAAAAGAGTTAACTTGGGTCAGTTGTAACTGATGGGGCAGTCAAGAAAATTGATGTAAACATCTTATAAGGGCCTTGTAAAGGTGATCCAAGCATGGAACTTGGTATTTTTGAAGAAATTTTGTGAATAAAGCACTTTGTTCTGTAATTTATGTGTTTTCTCTATTGTTTTCTAGCCTTGTACGGATTGTACAACATTATTTAGGCTATAATTTCAATTTTATTTCATAGTGTAAGGTGTTAGCTCCCATTTGAAGAAGATTTGAAGAATTTTCATTTAGTTTAAAAGATTTAAGAGCAACTTTACATAAAACTGTTTGAAACCCTCAAATCAAGGATTTTGAGAGTGTAATGATGGTTTAACAACCATTCCACCAATTTATGATTTGTAAATCAATGGAATGGGTTAGAATATGTTATGTCTTAATGATTTTATGATTGCAGACATAGGGGAAGTCCCGATATAAATATTTTGTTGTCCTCACAAATTTTTCTGAGTTTTTGTCTTGAAAAAGATGGCTCCATGGTGAAATTTGTTGAAGATGTAGAGACAGTTGGAAGTTGGTTCTTAAAGCTTTTGAAAACATAATTCAAGATTTTTGAAGCGGTGGCAAGGTGTTTGGAGGTTTGGAAAGCATATTTTCAATAAACCCCTTTTTTACTTAGTCAAAAGTGGCCTAGAGTGAGGGTTTTGTATTTTGGTGTAATAATGAGTCTTCCAATCATCAAAAGTTGTTGATTTAGTAGTTTTATAACCTTTTTAAAATATTTCCATGGTTACTTGGGGTTGTGGAGTGAATAAGTGGGTACTTGCTTTGTTAAATAGGCATAATGGAGCCTTAATTGTTGCGGGACAATCAATTTAAAGGTTAATATTTCCAAAACAACAATACTTGAGTTTGAATTATATTTAATAAGGCTAAAATGGGTCCTAGAATCTGTGCTTAGTTCTGAGGAACTCCACTTGGTTTGCAAGTGATGCCCAATTTAGTGTTTTGGGCTCCTACAAGCAATTTTAGTCTTTTGGTGCTAGCAATTGAGAAACTAAAAAAACAGAGCTATAAGAGAGTTTTTTTTGTTTAATCCTACATTTTTCATGATTTTTAAGGTGTACTAGGTTCTGGTAAGAGTTTAGAACCCTGATTTGGTGTTTTGGTGTATTGGTAGTCTAGTGGAATCAAGTTTCAAAGAAGTGAATTTTGGGTGAAAGTTAACTAACCTTTTCAAGTTTGAGTTTTGAGTCTTTAGAACCCTTGAAGTCAATAGATTCTCTACATTAGAATAAGATCCAATACACCACAATATTTATGAGAACTCAAGTAAAACTTAACGCAGTTTTGTTTTCCATAAATGTAATGCTCACAGAAATTGAATTCAAGATTACAATCAGAAAAACCTTCAACAAGGTTTTTATTTTTCAAGGTCCTTAGACCCTTTTCTCCAACGTGGCCAAGTCTCTCGTGTCATAACATAGTTTTCTCTATAGGTAACTTTTTTTCAGAAGAAAGAGCACCCTTGGGTACTCAAAAGCCATGACCATTTGCTAAAGGTGAAACCCTCACTTCTTCCACAAACTTGGTTTTCACAGGAGTACTATTGCACTCAACAGTGCATGCATAAAGCTTATACAATGTGCCATATCTGACAACCCTAGTAATCACCATATCACCTCTAACCATCTTGCATCCTGCATTAGAAAATACTACCTGCACACCCGCATCTATTAGTTTGCTCACAGATAACAAATTTCATGCTAAACTAGGGATATGCTACACACCATTAATCCTTTTTATTCTACATCAAAAAACCTAATTTTAACTTTACCATGGCCAACAATGTCTAAATGAGAATCATCACCCAAGTACACCTTACCTCCATCAAATTCTTCATATTCAGAAAACCAATCTCTATTAAAGGTCATATGGAAAGATGCACCTAAGTAAATTAACCATGCATCATTACTTGCACGACTTGCCAAAGCTACAATGAATGCATCACCATCTCCCTTCTTGGTCTCAGAATCAGAATCAAATTTCTTCCTTTTCTTCTTCTTTTCTTCTTTGCAATCCTTACAAACATTTCCAGGCTTATTGCAGTTCAAACAAATAACTGGACTTTCCAAGAGACTTAGATCTCCCCCTATACTTGGATTTGTCACGCTTCTCATTCTTCTTTCCTTTTTCCTTAGGTCTTCCACAAACATTTAGGGCCTCCTTGGAACTGATGGATACCTTCCTCCTCATCTCTTCAGAAAGCAAAAAACCTACCATATCTTTATTCTTCAATATAATAGAAGTACTCCCAATAGCCATAACAAGAGAATCCCACGAATCAGGCAAAGAATAAAGCAAGATCTGACATCTCTCTTCCTCATCCATTTTGACACCAACCAATGCCAACTGAGCCACCAACATATTGAATGTTTTTAGGTGTTCTGTAATCCGTCCACCCTCTTCAATTCTCAAATAATACAATTTCTTCCTCAAGAAAATCTTGTTCACTAAAGATTTGGATTGATACATCTCACCAAGCTTCTTCTATAGTTTCTGTGTAGAGGTCTCTTCATGGACATTAATTAAAATAGAGTCTTCCAAGCACAATCTGATTAGATCCTTGGCTTTATGGTCCATAACATCATATTGAGTAGCCTAAGTAGGATCTATAGGCCTTGAAACATTCTCATCAACAAAGTCCCACAGATCTCGATCTATTAATATATCCTCCATCTTCAACTTCCACATTTCAAAATTATTTTCAGAAAATCTATCTACCTCTATTCTCCCTGATGAACTTTCCATCTAAAAATTCCTGCAACAAGATCACAAAGTGTCTTCTACACAAGCTCCCACTCAAAACTAGATTAGTTCAAAAAACCCAACAACCCACAACTAAAACCAAAGGTGATCAAGCTCTGATACCACTTCTAAGGAAGCTAAGGTAGTGGAACAACTTCCTACACTAATCTTGAGAGGAGAATAATGCAAAAAATTTGTAGATCTTTAACAATTACATAAACTTAAACAAAATAAACATAAATATCATGCATACCATGACACAGTGATTTACATGGGGAAAATCCTTTCGGGAGAAAAACCCCACACTCCAAAATCCACCCAATATATTATTCAGTAAATTACAAAGATTACAATGTACTTGCAGAGCAAGCTTCTCACAGGAGTATCACCACTCAGAGATGAAGAGACAACATGACTACTAACATACTCTCATAATACATCACCGTCTCTCTCTCACTACCTCTCACTGTCGCTCTCTCTCAGTTGTAATGTAGCACCCTCACAAAATAGAGTTACATTCTAGGGCAAGACAAATCAACAAAATATCTATCGTTAGATCTAAACCCTAATAATTAACGGTCTAGATTTACAATGTATCAACTCTGATGATGACACAATAGACCATCACTCCATTCACTAACTTCTCGTCACATGTCATTATGGTTGGGTCCCACTTAGAGTGCTTCCTTCCTCCTTATCACTCCATTGCTAAGTCGCTAAAAAACCTGAACCTCATAACCTCTTGTTGGAGGTTACAAAGTTTTGAAAACTCGCAACTCACCAACAACAAAGAGATCACTAAGTCACTAAAAACCCAAACCTCAGAACCTCTTGTTGGAGGTTGTGAAGTTCTGAAAACCCACAACTCATCGACAACAAAGAGATCACTAAGTCAGGAGGCTATGAAACTTTAGAACCCCGCAACTTAGGTCAGGAAAAATTGGAACCCCGCAACTTAACTAACAAAACCATTTCACCTATCAACAATAACTGTTATATAATTGCAAGGTTGAGACACAATTTCCCAACACTATTGCCCTATTCACTAGTGCTTCTTCCCTCTTCCTACCATCTCGGCTTCCTATTGAGGTGGTTATCCCTCCTATTGTGGCGGAGGTGGTGTTCGTGAGTGAGTTCAAAGGTTCTTTGTTCCTGTTTCTCTCCTTCCTGATGGGATCTGGTTTGAGCCCCTTTTGGGGAATGGTATTTTACTGCCTTTGGGGCAGGTTTGTGAAAGTTGCTAGCTACATTGTATCCTGGCTGGAGATGCTCAATAGAGTAGTGATCTCATTTTTTGCTTTGCTCTCATTAACTTTCCTCTTGTTGTGGGTTTGTGAGACCATCTCTTGTCTACTTTTGGGGATATGGGGGTTTGTTGCTGGTGTGGTGCAAAATGGACTGTGTTGGAATATTTGTGTTGTTGGTTCCTTGTTGCAGGCATGTTCAATGGGGGTCAGTTTTTGAGCTCCCTTGGTGGTCTTGTGTAATGGCCCATTTGTTTCTTTTGTCTGGATGCCTTGGGGGGATGTGTTTTCTTGTTCTACTAGAGATCTTGCTTACTACCATGTTCTACTAACGTTGTATTCAATAGAGGTGAATATTGCTCCTATAAGGTAGAGCCCTCTCCTATTGAGGTGGAGCTGGAGGTTGTAGATATGGTGGAAACTGCTTCTCTCCTTTGTTGGTTCCTATTGAGGTGGAGTGTGCTCACTCTGGAGGGAGGTTTCTTTGGTAGTTCTGGTCCCTACTTCTTCCTCTCCTATAGAGGGGAGCCCCATCCTTTTGAGGTGGTTTCAGGGTTGGTGTCTGGTAGGTTAGTGCTTTTTGAAGAACGTTTCTCTACTTCTTGGGATTCTTACCCCTCTTTTGGTGGGGATCTGTTAGGCTCTACTTTTTCTAACTTGTGTGGAAGATATGTTGCAGTCCTGCTACTGCAGGTGGTGTGTGGCCTAGTTGCATTAGGTAGTCTTCAAGGATTGTTGTGTGGTGGGTTGTTCTTTGGCTCTGAACATTTCTCTGTAGCAACTTGTGATTCTTACCCCTCTTTTGGTAAGAAAATATTAGGCTCATTTTTTGTCTGATTTGAGTGGAAGGTCTATTGCAATCTAGCTATTGCAATTTTTTTGTGGCCTAGTGGTTCTAGGCAGTCTCTTGGGCCTACAATTTTGTGGGTTATTTCTTGGTTCAATAGGACTGGTTTTTGTCCTAAGTGTTTGGTTGCTCTTGGTTGTGGTGCCAAGTTTGGCTTGATATTTTGTCTTTGACTCAAGACTTTTTTTGGTTCTGAGTGTTCTATTACTCCTGGTTACTACTAACCAAGTGTTGTCTATGTTTCTATTGTGCTACTATGGTGTCTTCGTTAGTACTGGTTCATTGGCAAGATTGAGGATTTGTTGTTTGGAAGTGTCCTTCTCCTAGCTCTATAACAGGTTCTTGGTCCTTTCAAAACCTTGCTTACCTTATCAAAAACATTGATCAAATGCTAAAAAAATGAATTAGATTGTAGACCAAGTCTATAAAATGAGGGAGAAAGAAAAGAATAGAGACTAAGAGCCCAAATATAGAGAAACCAATAAAAACTAAATATAAAAAATAAAAAATAAAATTATCGATAAATCTCTTTATAGATAAACCCTTTATCTTCTCCCACCCCACCTCCTTCATATATACAAATAATTTAAACATTTAGAAGCACATGAAAACTCTTTGATTTTACATAAGGCCTATTGCCATGCCATGATCTTTATGACCTTTGGTGTAAATTTAAAACAAATTTCTTTGAAATCTCTTTGATTTTACATCTATACCACTTGACAACAATTGATTTGGTCCTAGAGATTGAGTTGTTCATACTAAATTTGGAGTAGTTATGAGCCCTCCTCACCACATTAATTTGTATGGCAAGGCAACAAATATCAAGCAACATCTTTCTTATTTTTTTGGAGATGTACCATTCATTGCATGGGAAATGATATGGAGATATAAATGAGACAATGTAAAACAAAATTTCTTAGAACTATGCATAATGGAATATTAAGCACTTGATCTTAGGGTAATTTAAGGTATAGATTCATTCGCACAATGTTTTAGAGTTTTTTATTACATGATATTTTAAAAATTCTCATTCCCCATGTTCTCTAATATTGTCCCCAAAACCTACAAGGGTGTGCTACCCCCTTGATCCCACTAAAATATACCACCCTCAAGCCCCTACTTTAACTTTAAGAAAAAAGAAAAAAAAGTATGGGAAAATTGCACCAACAAAGACTAGTTTTTCAAGGAATGATTTTCCTTGGTAATTAATTTTCATAGTTAGTTTTTGCTAAGAATCACTAGAATTTTTTACAAATTTTAAGTGATGTGCATAAATTTTCTATATATATACTCACCAATAAAAATTAATGTTTTTTTCCAAAATAAAAAGATTTGCCAAGATTTTATGAGATATTTTAGGGTTTTTATTCTTAAAACTATCAATAGTTTTGAGATATTGAATTGGATTCTCCTCAACTTAGAAAAGAAATTGCAAAATATTGTTAAAAAAATTATCTTTATAATATTTTACTACAAAAAGTTAGACTTGTCCAATGGACAATGATAAAGTTCACCACAATTGGAGAGATTGATATTGAATAGGCAATCTTCCTTTGAATTTGAGAAGGGCACCTCCTTTATATGACAAAATTTAAAAATTTTGAGTACTTTTAGTCAAAAAGTACAAAAAGGTGAGAAAAAAATGAAAGTAAGGGAAAAATTCAATTGAGAACATAAGAAACATGACCTATATTTATTGATAAAAGTATAGAAAAGAAAGGATTAAATCATCTACAAAAGCACAAATAAATCTAGTCCAAATAAAATAGAAAGTTGATTAAAGAAAATGAGAAGAATGGTAACTAGCTAAACATAACTAGTATTTAGAAAGAAATAATGACATAATCTAACAACAATCCTTCATAAATAAAGTAAATGAAAAGACAAAGTCTCCCAAAATTCTCCTTACAAAACTCTTAGATTGTTGAGAGGCTGAAAAAGATCCCCTCTTACAATAAGTGATATTATAATATGTAGAGAAAGATAGCAATTACATATATGTAACTACTTCCTCTCTCTTATTCAAACATTGCAATCTTTTAAAAATATCATAAAGCTCATTTTATATGCTGAAACGTTTAAATTATCAAAATAAAAAGAATTTAAACATTATTAAAATGAACTTTGTAATTAAATGATAAATTCTCCATGAAAGTTGATGAGTGAACAACTACCATGACATTATATCAAACAATTTGCATAAAATCTTATGTTGAAAATTTAATGAGTTAATATTGAAAATTAATATTCCAACCACTGTATAGAATATAACTTGTCAAAATCTCTACACTTCATGGAATAATCAGGAGTTAGATTTTTGTTCTCAACAATGCAAGTAGCAAAAGATATGTTTTCCCTTGTAGCATCTTTCTCAATGTGTCCACTTATTGGAGATCCATCCAACTATATCATGACTTCATCATTAAATACATGACATTCAAAGTTTCAATTGTTGAATTGCCTATATCAGAAAAACTTCTTGTATCACGCTTCATTTTCATAAAAGTTGATAGATTATTCAACAATTCCTTTAATGAGTCAAGATGCCCTACACTTATGTGTATCCCTATGGCATTCCCCTAAGAATCTTTGTAATAGCAGCATTGATTGTATGAATTTTCTCTGATCTTCTCATATGATCAAACTAGAGGACAATGACCACAACCATAACAACATTCACTAATTAATTTTGTCTTAGCAATGGATCTACCATTAAGAGGCACAACTTATTAAAGAATAAAACTTTCAAACTTGATGGTTTTGAAAAATTAATTGGATAATCTTCTGGATTAAATTCTTCATGATGAATTAGCTACCTCCTTAAAGATTTAGGTGGTTGATGTTTGTTTACAAGAAACATTTATTTGGTGGTTTCTAAAGCCTATTTAAGAAACCCAACTTTTATTTGGTGGTTTCTAAAGCCTATTTAAGAAACCCAACTTGGGTTTCTTGTGCAAATATTACGATCTTTACATTTAATGAGAGGAAGTTTCTTTGAGACAATCTATCAAATAAAAGATTGTAGCTTCCATATTTTGGAAGCACATCTACCAAAGCATTTCCAACTATAATATGTGACAAAAATATTTCTAATGCCTTTTCAAAAAAATTAGCATTGTGTGCATAACCAAGAATCATCAGCTTATGATGTCTATTATGTCGATCAGGACAATTATAACTACATCATCTTATAAAATTCCTGAATTATTTTTGGCCTCATTGCTCAGAACACTCCCATTTGAAGCCAGGTAGAGAGGATTTTGGTATAGGCTGTAGAAGTTGTCTATACACTTGCCAAATGGGTTTGTCTAAAAATTTCTAACACCATTTCAACAAATCCATTTGTCTGCATCACTGCAATCATTGCGAGTCATGAGACGACATCAGGTATGAGGGCATGGCAGAAGTTATGGAACTTGGCTACCAGTTGCTTTTCTTGAAAGTTTTTGAGCTACATAAACAACATTTGATAGAAATCTTTCTTTCCTTGCATGACTTTTGAGATTTCTCCCAACCGCAAAGCCTCCATCTTTACTAGAAAATGTCAATCAAGCACATTTGGATAATTTAGAAGATCAGCAAACCATATAAATGTTGAAGAAGTGAGAAAAAATTGCAATTTTTAAAGGTTTTTAAAATTTTGATTTCATATTTTCAACTGAGTTAGCTAACATTTTTAGTAGCTGAAAATTTAAATTTTCGGTAAGTTAGTTAAGTTGTTGAAAATTTAAAATTTTGGCAAGTTAGTTAAGTTGTCGAAAATTTAAAATTTTGGTAAGTTAGCTAACTTACTAACTCATTGAAGAGAAGAATTTTAGGGTTTTAAAAGTTTGATGAACCATAAAAAAATATTGACAAAAGAGAACATCTTTTTGAAGAGTTCAGCAACTATCAATAATGCCAACAAAAGACATCACAAGAATCAAAGGTTTTCCAATACTTTTTGCAACATATCATTTAAAACTTTTATAAATCCACAAACAACTTTCATAACCTTTTTTTATTAATTAAAATGCTCTATAATAAAATATGTGGAACTAATGAACTTTCATCATGTTTACAGTTTTGAGAAATTAATTGATTCAATAAATTGTTCCATTTAATGAAATCATTTGATTGCAACCTCTTACGTTGTGAATCAAACTGAACTTCCTTGGATGCATGATTGCTACAAAATAATCAACAAACACACCTCAAATTCTTGAGAGTGACGTACATTTTCAGCTCCCCTATTATATTTTGTAGAAACTTGTATTACCTTTGATTAAAACTTGATCAAGTGCAATGATTTGGTTTGAAAAAGAATGGGATTTGACTATTAACTTCCTATGAGTGAACAAAAATTAACAACCATAATTTGGAAAATGATTTGAAACTGGAGGATTGGGGATATTTGCAGCCAAGACCAAATAATACACATTTAATGTTTCTAACTCAAATGGGTTGACCTTACTAAGAAAGTGGACACAACGATGACTCATACCAATTTGACAATGATGAAAATTCTAAAAACTAGTGAGGTTAAAAACAAGGCCAACACAAAAGAAAATTTCTTTTAAAAGGGAGCAAGGTATTTTTCCTCAATAAATTATATATGCTTCTACCTTAAGTACTAGATCACATAGATTTGGGTTAGGAGCATTGAAATTCAATATGGGGTAGTTCCAATTGTTTAGCTCAATCTAGTTGTAAGTTCATATTATTTTGAAAAAAAAACTCAATTTTTCCCCATTACTATGGATTTTCTTTTCCAAATTTGTATGTGATTAAAAAAGCGTGTTCTTGAGTAGATTTAGGTCATAAGGGTATTTTTAGAATTTTAAAATTACGTGTTATAATGTTTTGACAACATTTTGAGATGATCAAGCTCTTTGGTTTTCAAAATTGTGTCTTTTATGCACACTTTGTTTAATAGGCCTATCTGGCAGGGGGGTCCCAACGACCTCCCCCATCGAATATTGGTGTTTTTTTTGCTCAGATTGGGGAGATTCCTCCTTTTCCGGGAATACCTCTGATTGGGTGTCATAATTGTCTCTTGCTTCTCCACCCTATGACCTTGACTCTTTCTTCACAAAGGAGGACCCAACTTCTTATGTGGACAAGTTGGTGGGTGGAATTTCTCCAAGCACATGCAAAGTTGAAGCTTGTAGATCCTTCAAAAGCCTCATGTACTATGGAAGGTCTTGAAGTGCTAGTGCTTGATGATCTACTAAATGATGTCATAGCAGATCTTCAACTCTCACTTGTTAGTAAGTTTCTTGCCTTTCATCCTAATATTGACCAGTCTAGAAAAATGGGTTGATTCAAAATGGAAGTTGAAGGTAATGTGAATACAAGTGCTATGACAGATGGTCTTTTTCTCTTTAGATTTGTGTTGCATGAAGATTTTCTTAAGGTGTTAACAGGGGGACCCTGGTCTTATGATAATGGTTTTAAAAACTTTCTTTCCTTGTGTAAATGGAAGTTAGGGTTTGACCCATTTGTGGATCTAGGTACTTTTGCTCTGACCTGGATTCCCCTGTCAGGTCTTCCTTTGGAGTTCTGGAACTATGGGATCTTTCAAGGAATTTCTAATTCTTCTGGGACTCTATTGGTGGTGGATAAAGTCACCCAACAAAAATATCAGTTCGTTTTCGCAAGAATCTATGTGAATGTAGCTATTAATTTTGTTTTACCAACCAATATTTCTTTAATATCTAAATATGGTAGATGGATTCAACCAACAAAATGTGAGAATGTTAATGTTTTTTGCCAAAACTGTAGATTTTTTGGGCATTTAAGTGATCCTTGTAAAAGTTAATTTTAGGAAATAATAGAGTTGTTTTGGGTAAGCAGAAGAAACCTTTGGCCATTAAGGATACTAACAAAGTTGTTAACCGTAATGTGTCAGGCGATGATTCTTTGGTGGAACTTCAGATGGAAAATGGATTGAACAAAGGGCTCTCTAATGAGGGAAGACGGGTGGAGGCTAATGTTCCTAAAGTTGGTTATGGGGGTATGCTAGAAGATGCAAAATCTATTAAGGAGGATAAAGTTGTGATAAAACATGGTAATGTTTTTCCATCTCAAGAGAAAAATAATAATGATAATGAGTTTGGTCAAGGGGAACCATTTCAAGAGGAAAAGGATAGGGACAAAGTGGACGACCTTCAAGTCAAAACTAGTAAAGATTCAAGGATAAATGGGGAACAACCTTTGAAACTAAAAGGCCTAATGAGTTGCTCGAAGAAAGGGAAGAAGGTGAAACTACTTTAAATAAAAAACAAAAAAGGAAGAAAAAGGCTAATGTTGGGGTGGAAAACAAATAGGGAAGACCTTCACTTAAAGATACAAGGGCTCAAGATACAGCCAAGGATGTTGTAAAGTGGTTTTAGTTTAATTCTTAATTCCTAGCAATGCTTATTTGTTCTATAGGATGTTATTATGTCACCCACTCCGTTGTAAGTGCTAACCTATTAGATTTTCATTTATATTATTTATGCCTAGGAATGCCAATTTATTGTATGCAATGTAAATGTTTACCACGGTCACTTGTAACTCAATATATAGGCTTTCAACTTATATTTTTTATGAATATCAATGCATTTCTTTTGAATACAATGTGATTGTTACACCTTGTGTTCTAAAATCAATTAGACCAAGTGATTTCAGTTCAATTCAAACTGTTATCAATTTTTGCTCTATAAGGGAAGTGTAAAGACCAAATAAAAATCAAATTGTTAGCAACATTTGCATTATAAACTGTCAACATGCACACTAAAGAAAAATAATTTGTTCATGCATCACTATGACTTTAACAATGTTCATTGATGATTTTTATCATTTCTTGAAACAAGTTTCATAATATTGTATGTGTAATATAGATGAAATGAGGACTAGGCCAATGAAGAAGACTACCATGACAAGGTTGACTACACATAAAAGAGGGGTTACATTCCCCTTGTACAAGAGCCTAATGCACAAGCAAACAACAAAGCTCAGTCTGCTAAGGCAATTGTGGAGATCAATGCACCTACAAGTAGGCCGAGAACAATAAGAGAACGAGAATGGTTGATAGAGGACATGAATGGGGCTCTACAGGATGTGGAGAACAATGGGATGTCCACAAGGGCTGCTACCAAAAAATGGAGAATCTTGGCTACAACGCTCACCAACTGGTTAGAGGGCTTACAACAACTTCGAAGAAAGGTCCTCCAACTGTTCTCACAGAAGAGGAGGAGGGTCTTATTGTCAATTGGTTCAAAGAAATGGCAATTGTTATTCATGGCCTTAAGATTATCAATCTCAAGGCAAAGGTTTCCCAGATTTTCTAAACTAGACCCAACCCTTTCAAGGATGGGCTACCTAGTAAGTCATGGTGGAATAGATTTAAGAGATTCCATCCATAATTGACATTGAGCACAATAGAAGTTCTTTATAAGGACAAGGCACTAAACCTCCAACCTACAGTAGTATCTTTGTTTTATAATACACTATCAACAACCTACAATAATAATTTGTATGGTCCACATAGAATATGGAACTATGATGAAATGGGTATTCAAGTAGGAAGAAATGGTGCAATGAGGTTGTTTGCAAGATGAGGTAGGAGTGTCTCCTACATAATTCCCAAGAACTGGGAATGGATAAAAAATCTTTTTTATGTTAATACAATCGGTCAAAGCATACCAAGGTGCCCAATGGAAAGAAGCAGCTAAAAAATTACATCACTTCCAACAAACCAGGTGCTTGTATGATAGCCCAACCACATGCCTAGATGAAAAAAGAGATATTTGTGAGCTAGTTGCACCATTTTTCACAATCGGTTCTAGGAGGTGTGTCACCAACTAATAGGTACCTTCTATTTTTTTACGGCCATGGGAGCCATGTTGCAGTGACAAACATCTAGGAGGCAAGGATGTTAGGTATTAATCTAGTTACATTATCTACACACATGTTGCACAAGCTACAACCACTAGATGTGAGAACTTTCTCACCTTTCAAAACATATTTCAAATTTGAATGAGTTGCATGGTTGGATAGATACCCAAACATTGAAATCAGGATGGAAAATTTGGAAAAGTTAGGCAGCAATTCGATATAAAAAGTGTTGGCAGTCTCGAACATCATAGAAAGTTTTAAAAGGATGGGGATATGGCCCCTCAATCCCAATTCCCTGGTGGATGACATGCATCTAAGTGACACATATCAATTCAACGTAGCCGAGGATGCTTCTGCAGTGCAAAACATTTTGTCTTTCAGGTGGTACGGTTTCAACAAATGAAGTTGCACACACATTGCAGAGTGCAAAAGAATGTGAAGTGCAATAAGGTGTAGAAGATACAAGACACAATAGTGCTACACATTCAATTTCAAATCAACAATATCATGACATGGTGGAAAACCAACATAGGAATTTACTAACAATCTAATTCTTGACTTACATTACGAAGAAGATCAGGGAACTTTTTCATTCCTATCTCCACTTGCCACATTTCCCATTGAAATGGTACATTACTATACAAATATCAGCTAAGAAACTAAAGGTATTGGCGAGAAAGAGGAGGAGAACATTGACTCCCAATTGACTGAAATAATTGAATCCCAATCTATTTCAATAATCAACACATTCTTGAAGCTGCATGTTCACTCTGTCAAGGAAAGAACGAATAATTATGTTGATAATGGTATTTTATTGAGTCGACAGTCTCAACTATTAACAACTAATGGTTACATGACTCTCCTAATGCATTAGGAGCAAAGGAAAAAATAATTAGAAGACATCAAATGCAGAAAGAAGTAATAGATTAAGGAGAAAAAGGCAACAAAGATTCAGGCCTTGGAGTTGCAAGAGAAAGGGAAAGTTGACAAGGAAATTCAGCATAAGGAAAGAGAGTAGCTCAAAAAGTTACAAAGAAGTAAAGAGAATAGAAGAGGGAGCAAGAGAGGGTTCAAAATGAACAAGATAGAAAGGAAAGAGAGGTCAAGGTGGCCCATAGGGCATTGTTGCAAGCAAGATGGTTAAGCAATCATGTGAACCCATTATCGTAGAATCACACTTTATTTTGGTAATTAATGAACATAAACATCCCTCATTTTTTTATTGGTAATGTGTGTTTGATTCCCAACCCATCATAAGTAAGTTGCACTCAATTTTCTGTTGGAATGAATTATTCACCACTCACCCCATCACATGTAAGTTGCACAAAATTTACAAATACAAATCCAAATCATGTAATGACAACTCAAAATGCAACGGCATGAGATGAGAACACGTCTCCATATGCTCTTATTGGCATGTTTGATTGAGGTTGGTAGGTACCAACCCTACAATTCCACCAATTTTTTGTATTTTTTTTGTTGTGTACTAGAAGATTATGTTTTGGGTTGTGAATGCCAATTTGTTCTATGTGATGTAAATGTTCATCATAGTGACATGCAACTCTATATCTAGGGTTTTAACTGAAATTGTCTATCAATGTCATTGAATTTTTATTTTATACAATGTGATTGTTACACCCAATCTTCTCTAAGTTAATGTGATTGTGATTATTACTACCAATGCCTATTTTTGCTATACAATGTTATTGTGTGACCCACTCCATTGTAAGTGCTCAACCTATTTTGTTTTCATTTATATTCATTATGCATGGGACTGCCAATCTGTTGTATGCAATGTAAATGTTTGTCACAATCACTTGTAACTCAATATTTGTTGTTTCAACTTATAGTGTTTATAAATTTCAATGCATATATGTTGTATATAATGTGATTGTTACACTCAGTCTACTCTAACTACATATGATCAAGTGATTTTAGTTCAATTCTTAATGCCTACCAATGCCTATCTATTGTATAGGATGTCATTTGTTCTACCACTCTACTCTAAGTGATCAACCTATTGGGAATGTAAAATCATGTTAGTAATATAAGTTTATATTTTATTTTTTCTTTTAAATCTTCCATGTGTTACACTTCAATTGGTCCAACCTATTCATGACATGCCTAAGTTAGTTGAACTTATTTTTTATTTGTACAATTATTAGACACATTTTATTTACTTTATGGATAAATTTTTTTTTACAATTGTATATTAAGGCACTCCATTGTGGGGCTCACTGAGGACTACTTTTGTCCCCACTACTGGACCTTGCTCCACTATCGGGCCCTCTCCCATAGCTATTACAAAATATTAAGGAAAAAATGATTGCAATTTTGATGGTTGATTCAATTAATTATTGGATATGAACTAATTTAATTAAGTGGTTGTATAAGAGTGAATTTGCACCCCATGTGCAAATCCCCTTTTTTCCTGTATCCACCTTAGAAAACCAAGTTTGGAGGCTTAATTACACCTAAGTTCGTTGCTTGCATCCCACTTGGCACCTATTTTGAGAGTCGGTGGAGGCGTTTCTGTTGGGGATACCCACGCGACACGCAAACGTCTGTGCGGCACAATTACGTCCCTGGCAGATTCCTACGGTTGAACCTACAAAGGCGTTACTCTTCTCATTGGAGGTGAAGTTGTAACGCCCCCTTCGACCGACCGACCCGAATATGGTCATTTTTCTCCATTCCTTCTTCAAACTCATCTCTTCAACAAGTATTTCATTCTCTAAGCATTTAATTGAACTTCTTTTGATCTTCTACACTCACTCCATAAGCTTCAACACACTCTTGCATCCACTTCAAGCTTCAAGCAACATTCCAAGAATTCCATTGCAGCCAAAGCAACACTCCATCACTTTGGTAGAGCAAGTTTGGGACCACCCATTGCAACAGAGGCTCGAGTACTCTCATTTTCTCCCCCAAGAAACCTCGAGTGCTCTTGGTGGAGGTGCTAAGCTTCCCTCTCCTCTCCTCTATCACTTGGTTGAGTAGCATAACATTGTTTTGTAGTGCTTCTTTTCTCTTTACTACATTATTTCCTTTACCTTGTTTCCTTGGCTATCCGTGGATGTGGGAACACCTAAATGTGGGTCTACCTGAGGCAGACCCCTATACAACCGCCCAACATTCTCCTCTCTTTTTGTGTGTAGGAGTACATACTTCTCGAAGGATTGGCTGGCAAACGAATTCCTTGGTGAGATCCTCCTTATTCTCTTCACTCTTGTATATTTTCTTTATAATATTAGAGAGTTTCATTTACTTAATCACATCATTCTGGCCCTGTAGTTAGTCAGCTGGGCCATTAGCTAGTTTTATTGGTTTGACCTCGTCTTCACTGTTGTCTGGTCGTACGGATGCCAGCACGTCGTGCTGACGTCCAAAGACTGCATTTTTTTCCTCAAATAGAGAGCTTCCTGAGGCATAGGGTTAGACCTAAAAACTGGCTCGCCTAGCCCCTTCCTATGTTTCAGGCCTGTAGAGTGACTGAGAGTGGTGCAAGAGCACTAGTTTGATTTCTTGCCTCAATGAGGCCATTTGTAAATAGTTGCTCTATTTTGCATATTGGGTCTTATAATAAGGTTTATCAAACCATTTTAGAGGTGTTTGAGTCCTAGGAAGTCATATTTTAAGTCATTTGTCAAATAATGTTTAAAGTTGTTCCATATTGTAAAAATTGTAAAAGTTACTCAAGAAAGTTGTCAAGCAACTTGTCAAAAAGTGTCATTAAGGTGTTTTGTCAACAAACTAATCAAAAGGTAGTTGAAAATAGTTAGTTTTGGTTTTAAATGTATAAAGACACCCTCCAAAACTCGAATTGGGGGTTGAAGACATTATTTTTGAAGTTTGATGAATGGAAACCTCAAATTTTGTGTGTATTTTCTGATTCTTACATTGTTTTCAAGATGAAGTTGTGCATTGTACAGCCTGGTATGGACTCATATAATGGATTATAATATATGGATGGAAATATATTTTTTTCTAGTTTCCAATTTTTTTTTCTCATTGAATTTTATTGATTTTTGTGGGAGATATGATTATTTTGGTGAGACTGCCCTATTCTAACAATATTGTGCAGAATTTGTAGTCTGAAAAATGTGATGGTACAATTGTAAAGTCTATATTTTTTATCTGAAACCAATTGTATTTTGTTTTCATGTGAATCTAATTTCATTTTCTTCAAGTCTCATCAAATTTCATTAAGATTTGAACAAGTTATGACCACTTTTGTGAGGGCAGGTCTAAACCCCACCTAGGGTTTGCAGTTTTGGATAAAATGAAATAACTTTCTTTTCCACCGTTGGATCTTTATAAAAATTGGAGAAAAAATCTATAACTATGTTTTCTTCAATCCCACCAGAGAGATTAGCTTCATTATTTTTTTTTTGGAATTTATTAATGACTATTCGTTGCATTAAATTGTGGGTTGCCATGGCTATGTTTCCAATGCGATATAGAATGCCTAATAGCATGTGTTATACAAATATTGCTTTGAATTATTGTTGAAGGTTTGTGAGATGTGTTGTTTAATCCTCCTAGATCTACATCAAATTGTTATTAGAGCACAGTAAGGTCTGGGTAAAGGAAGAGTTTGTGTTTTTGGTTGTGGTTGTGGTTGTGTGTTGTGTTGTGCAGGTTGAGGAAGGAACCCAATTGCCTAGGTGAGGCAAGGTGAAGTGGAAGAAAGGAGAGACTTTCTTGTGAAGATAGATTTTTTGAGAAGATGTTTGCAGGCTAAGGATTCACAAAGGAAGAAGAAAATAGAGGAAAAATAGTTGAGAAATAAGGAAGGAAATACAAATAGAGTTTGAGAAAGCCTTGGAAGAGATAAGCAAAAAGGTGGAAAAATTAGCCAAGGAAACATAACTTCTTAAGAAAGCACAAAGGAGTTGGCATATACCAATGCCAAAGAAGTTAATATGGACTCTAAAAAAGATTATGAAGAAGCAAAGAAAACATAAGAGGGTAGCAAATTCAGTCAAAGATGAAGAAGAAGACTTATGGGCACAATATGCAGCCATTGAAGAAGAATGGGATAGTAAGGTTGGTGATGGACAAGTCAAACAAGAGGAAGAAGAGCTCATCAAGGTAGAAGAAGACAAGGACATTTAGGTTGCAATTGAATTGGTGTCAAGATTGGATAAGTTGGTCATGGGTGAAGAGGAGTTTGAAGTATAAGAAGACAATGAGGAGACCTCAAGGTCTTAGTATTTTATTTCTACTTTTTCTTTGAACTATGTATGTGCAGGTCATGAAGGACAAGGAAAAGTGTATGATGATATGATGGAGTTTTGGGACCTCCAAGTTGCAAGGATGCTTGATAGAAGAAGGCATAAGAAGAAGAAAAGGAAGAAATGACCAAAGAAGGTTGAAAAGAAAAAGGAAAAAGTGCAAAGGAACTGGAAGATCAAGAAGAATACAATTCAAAGGGGCTTGAATTATTTTCCCCCTAGTAGTTTGGTGCAAGAGCACCTGTTTGATTTCTTGCCTCCATGATGCCATTTGTAAATAGTTGCTCTATTTTGCATATTGGGTCTTATAATAAGGTTTATCAAACCATTTTAGAGGTGTTTGAGTCTTAGGAAGTCATATTTTAAGTCATTTGTCAAATAATGTTTAAAGTTATTCCATATTGTAAAATTGTAAAAGTTGTTCAAGAAAGTTGTCAAGCAACTTGTCAAAAAGTGTCATTAAGGTGTTTTGTCAATAAACTAATCAAAAGGTAGTTGAAAATAGTTGGTTTTGGTTGGAAATGTATAAATACACCCTCCAAAACTCGAATTGGGGGTTGGAGACATTATTTTTGAAGTTTGATGAATGGAAACCTCAAATTTTGTGCGCATTTTTTGATTCTTACATTGTTTTCAAGTTGAAGTTGTGCATTGTACGACCTGGTATGGACTCATATAATGGATTATAATATATGGATGGAAATATATTTGTTTCTAGTTTCCAATTCTTTTTGTCTCATTGAATTTTATTGAGTTTGTGGGAGATATGACTTTTTTGGTGAGACTGCCCTATTCTAACAATATTGTGTAGAATTTGCAATCTAAAAAATGTGATGGTACGGATTGTAAAGTCTATATTTTGGATCTAAAACAAATTTTATTTTGTTCACATGTGAATATACTTTCATTTTCTTCAAGTCTCATCAAATTTCATTAAGATTTGAATAAGTTATGACCACTTTTGTGAGGGCAGGTCTGAACCCTACCTAGGGTTTGTAGTTTTGGGAAAAATGCAATAACTTCTTTTCCACCATTGGATCTTCATAAAAATTGGAGGAAAATTCTATAACTATGTTGTCTTCAATCTAACTAGACTGATTAGCTTCATTATTTTTTTTGGAAGTTATTAATGACTGTTCGTTACATTAAATTGTGGGTTGCCATGGCTATATTTCCAATGTGATATAGAATGCCTAATAGCATGTGTTATGTACAAATATTGCTTTGAATTATTGTTGAAGGTTTGTGAGATGTGTTGTTGAATCCTCCTAGATCTGCATCAGAGAGGCCTCACATTCTTCGTTACTCTCGCCTCACATTTCCTAACATTACACTTAGCTGAGGTAAGTTAGGGCAGCCTCTCTCATCTTGACCCTCCGTGACCTAGGGTCTTGCACACGGCGGTCCCCCTCTCTTACATTTTTGGTGAACCCAATGTGAACCATTTTGGTTCTATTCTTGCAATCCTAATATTTCTTTTCCTTGTACTCTAGTAGTGTTGTAAGTGAGAGTGTTGTGAGGTTGTCGCCTTACAACCCATCCTACAACCCCTAGTTGGCGTAGTTGGAAGGTTCCAAAGGTATTGCATGGCGAAACCTTAAATGGGTCACCATCTTATCCGTTAACCTTTAGGGACTCTGTGAAAGTGTTGTCTAGTGTGCGTAATGGCTTCCTTCTTGCACCAAACCATCCCCTCTATGTAGCCTATGGATAGTGGTATTGGTATAACTTTCACTTCACAGGACTTGCCAATGGGCTTTAACAAGGAATCGTCTCCTCTTTACATTCCTGCACGGATCAATGGAAACATCGTAGCAGGTTTTCTCATTGATCCGACATCACAAGTGAACATAATAATAGAGGAGATTATGCTAATAAAATTCTTACACAAAGATGGGTACGATGCTCCTATGAGTACCATCCGCACACATGATGGGCTTTCCATACCCCCTTTGGGTAGTATTGTCTTGTCAGTCTTAGTTGGACCTAAGTCCGTGAAACTCCTGTTTGATATCATCCCTAGGTCTGAACTCTTTAGGGTGAAATTGGGTATCCCTTGATTAGTGGCGATGAATGTGATACCCTCTCTCATGCATAAATGTTTGAAATTTATCCATGAGGGCTCTGTGCATGTAATCCACAACACCGGTTATAGACCGTCGGTTGCACGTGGTAGCTACTCCTTGGACCACTCTTGGCCTGCGCCTATTGGTCCTCTCCTGCCTAGAACGAACCTTCTGCACCAAACATATCAAAACTATAAGAAAGGGTGTCTAAGGCCGAAAGTGAGATACCCTCCCTCATGTTATGTTGTTTCACATAGGACTTGCTTAAAAGCTGACAATGATGCCACTAAGGCATGAAAGAAGGAAGAAGAGAAGTGGTCTAACAATCCTCCTTCTTCCTCTTTCATTGGTCAATCTGGTGCTTCTTCTCACTCTGCTGAGGTACCATTGGGTCCTACTCCCCATCTACAGGAGAACCCTATGGTGCCTGCTTGCAAAGCCTAAGCATCCTACTTCCAAACTTCTTGTTCTTTCGACAGAACCTAGACCCATTCGGTACAACAGGAAGAAGGTCTCCCAAGGAGATTCCTTGGTTTCTTGACCTCCGCGACCTCCTACTGCCCCTGCTCCTAAGGTAGTGAGTGGAAAGAGGCCCGTTGTTGAGGCTCTTGAGTTGACTCCTCCTATCGCTCCTCAACCTGTTCCTCCTACTCCCGTGCAGGAACCTGTCCCTCCGCCGAAAACAACCAAGGTGGGCGTTCCCATGGTTGAGCAGGAACCTTCTTTCCCTTCGCAAATCTTGGCCTCTAACTTGAAGAGCCATAGAAACCGCCTTGCGCATGAACACAAGCACCAGCAAAAGGCTCTCTTTCCTGAGCAAGCCACCTAGCAAAGAAAGGAGGAAGAAACAATCGCCCCTGATTTAGGGCCTCCTGCAGCATCTTCTTCCTCCCTTCCTTCTACTTCTCTCCAGTCTGGTCCTATACTACTCCCAGCTTCTATTGCGAGTAAGAATGCACCTAACCCTAAACGAGTACAGGTGTTCATCACTCCTTCAGTGGAGCCACCTTTGTTGATGTTCGTTCTGGATATCCAGCCTTTCCTGAAACCTGCAGATATGATTAATACTTTTGTTGTATCCACTGTGGTTCTTTCTTCCTCTTCATCTATGCCTTTGGCCTCATCCATGGGGAGTTCATCTCCTCTGATGAAATAGGAGGCAGAGGATGGTCCCTTCGGCAACGAAGGACATAGGAGGACCCCGCCTTCTCCACAAGGTGGCCCCGTGTTGACTTGTTCTGTCTTGGTGATGGAACCAGTCCCAGCTTCCCCTGAGTTTGTCATCGCTCCTGAGTCATTCGGTGAGCTTAGCAGTGAACCTTGGGCACATCCTGTACTGTCCACTAAAATTAGGTATGGTGCCCCTGTCGACTGCATGGTTAATTTCGTGGATGAAGTCTCGTCCCTGTCAATGATCTTCGCAAAATTGCTAACCTTAGCTCCACAAGAGCTTGGTGAAGAAGACCTTGTAGGGGCTTCTTCCTTAGCCCTTGTTGTGGTAGGGTCAGATGCTCCTCCTTTTAACATCCCACCATTACAGGCTCATCCTCCTTCCCCTTATGAGGATTTAGATTGGGAAGCGAATGACCTCTTGGCTAATCAATGTTAGGAGGAGGCCCCTTTTCTTGATCTTGTGTGTGTGTGTGTTTTGTGATGTGTTCCCCCATGCCCGTGTTGTGTGTGCCTAGATGACCCTCGTCACCCCCATTGGTGCTTGGATACAGGCATGGTTTTTTTTTCGTAAACCTTCTTCTATTTGTATCATCATTCTTCCATGTTTGTGCTTGACTTTCGATAAATTGGGGACGATGGAAAGCATTGGGAGCATTTAGTCTTCCCTTCCATGTTGACCCAATTTTTTATTTTTACTTTGTCTTCTCGTGCATTCTTCCTGATTTGGTTGGGGATTGATGATATTCACCTTGCACCATGGTTACCTATTACTTATATGAGCTCAGACAGATTTGACCTCGCTAAACTAGATCTCCATGTGTCCTTTATTTGTATACTCTCTTTTTCTTTACCTTTACCTCTTTCTCTTCTTTTCTTGAGTTGTCCCTCTCATGTGTGACAACTCCTTCTCTTTAACATTTTGAATTTCAAAAAATGCATTCGTTGTCAACGAATCTTTTCTCAAAAATCCACACAAATTTTTCTTTGGAATCGCATTCTCAACCTAGAACCCTAACAAAATGTGTTTCCTTCATCACAGGTTCATAAAGAAAGGACTTGAAGACCTTCCTTCGAAGTGGGAACAACTTTAATCTTCCCCTCGCATGGGGGAATATCCTTCCTTTTGAATTCCTTGATGAAGTGAACATCTTTCGAAAGGATTCCTTGATGACGGATCACTCTGAGAAGAGAACAACTGCTTTTGAACTGTGTATCCCTTGAGTGGACCCCTCTTTTTTCACAACAAGTTCCCAAGGGACCCTTATTTGAAAATATTTACCTCGAATGGATTCCTTCATGTCTAGCCTGGGGGCAGCGTGACTAGACTTATTCCATTCCCCTTTTCACGTCTAGCTTGGGGGTAGCCGACTAGACCTATTTTATATCTTTGTGTCTAGCTTGGGGGCAGCCTAACTAGACCTCACCTTTCAAACAGCCTGTCCCTTGAGTGGACCCCTCTCCTTTTGAAGGGTTCTCGAGGGACCCCTTTGAAAGACTTATGAATCATCGATGGTCTATGTGATTGTCCACTTACTTGCCTATTTGGCCACTTCTTGACTCTGCAAAGTTCGCTTCCTTGGGGTTTCCTTCATGCTATAGTTTTAGGGGGATACCTTCCTTGCAGGTCTATGGGCCTATAAGGTGCTTACTTCATAGGGCTTCCTTCATGTGAGAGAT
This sequence comes from Sequoia sempervirens, assembly GCA_007258455.2. Taxonomy (NCBI): domain Eukaryota; kingdom Viridiplantae; phylum Streptophyta; class Pinopsida; order Cupressales; family Cupressaceae; genus Sequoia; species Sequoia sempervirens. The sequence goes on from VDFB02271358.1 coordinate 912,054,916, forward strand.
CTTGGGGGTTGCATCCTTGCAGATCCACAGGCCTGTAAGATGCTTTGTTTTTCCCAACTTCATAGTTTCGAGCAACTATGGAGTCCTTTGCTTCCCCTTCACCTTCAGGTTTTCTAGAACGTGGTTTGCATCCTCGACGATTCAAGTATATGTTTCTAACCCTACTCTTTCTTGATCTACTTTACCAAGCACTCATCAGTATTCATGCTCACTAAAGTGGGGGAAAAATTTATAAGAGTGAATTTGCACCCCATGTGCAAATCCTCTTTTTTCCTTTATCCACCTTAGAAAACCAAGTTCAAAGGCTTAATTCCACCTAAGCTCATTGCTTGCATCCCATTTGGTGCCTGTTTTGAGTGTCAATGGAGGCATTTTTGTTGGGGATGCCTGCACAACACACAAACATTCGCGCGGTGCACTTTCATCCCTGGCAAATTCCTGCAATTGAACTTTTAGAGGCATTACTCTTCTCATTGGAGGTGAAGTTATAACGCCCCCTTTGGCCGACCGACCCAAATATGGTCATTTTTTTCCATTCCTTCTTCAAATTCACCTCTTCAACAAGCATTTCATTCTCTAAGCATTTAGTTGAACTTCTTCTGATCCTTTACACTCACTCCATAAGCTTCAACACACTCTCTTGCATCCACTTCAAGCTTCAAGCAACATTCCAAGCATTCCATTGTAGCCAAAGCAACACTCCATCACTTTGATAGAACAAGTTTGGGACTAGGCCATTGCAGTAGAGGCTTGAGTACTCTCATTTTCTCCCCCAAGCAGCCTTGAGTGCTCTTGGTGGAGGTGGTAAGCTTCCCTCTCCTCTCCTCTATCACTTGGTTGAGTAGCATAACAATGTTTTGTAGTGCTTCTTTGCTCTTTACTTCATTATTTACTTTATCTCATTTCCTTGGTTGTCTGTGGAGGTGGGAACACCTAAACGGGGGTCTGACTGAGGCAAACCCCTATACAGCTACCTAACATTCTCCTCTTTCTGTGTGTAGGAGTACATGCTTCTCGAAGGATCAGTTGGAAAAAAAATTCCTTGGTGAGATCCTCCTTATTCTCTTCACTCTTGTATATTTTCTTTATAATATTAGATAGTATTTCATTTACTTAATCACATCATTCTAGCCCTGTAGTTAGTCAGCTAGCTTGTTAGCTAGTTTTATTAGTTTGACCTCGTCTTCACTGTTGTTTGGTCGTACGAATGCCAACACACTTTTGAGATGCCAGCATGCCGCGCTGACGTCCAAAGACCACATTTTTGTCCTCAGATAGAGAGCTTTCTGAGGCGTAGGGTTAGACCTAAAAACCAGCTTGCCTAGTCCCTTCCTTTGTTTCGAGCCTGTAGAGTGACTGAGAGGCCTCATGGTCTTCATTACTCTCACCTCGCATTTCCTAACATTACACTTAGCTAAGGTAAGTTAGGGAAACCTCTCGCATCTTGACCCTCTGTGACCTAGGGTCTTGCATGCAGCAGTCCCCCTCTCTTACAGTGGCTTTTGGTTTATCTTGCTAGGTATAGTCATAATCACATAAACATTTTTGGAGAAAGAAGTGGCACCTAGTACGATGTAAAATATTGGCAGTCTTTTGATTCATGATCACACAACCCTCTAATTTGGTTTCTATTCTAGTGATACTATATCATGGTGTGATGTTTAGCTATTAGTCATAAATATTTTACTAAATTTTACACATGTGTGTGTGTGAATTATTAATATAGGTGTTAGTAATTCCTTTACTCGTAAACTCCAATATGTATATACCTTATGATGTAATTTTTTTGCTAAGGGTTGTAGTGGAAAGTGAAAGCACTTTCTCTTAAATAGTCACATTAAATGCCTACTATTACATGTTTGAGTTGGCATATTCCCTAAACCTAGCTTAATTTCACCCCCACACATCCCTTGTAGCTAGTTTTAATCTCTAATATGTGCATATGCTTATTTGGCTCATTTAATGAGACAAAATTGAACCTAGTTCACTTCCATGTTGTAAAATCAAATCCACCTTTTTAAACTTTAAAACTCACAATGGGCTTGTTTCTTCCTCCTCAAACTAGCCATTATGTGGAACTTGAAGTGTGAAACATTTCAAATTCTTTTATAGGGTTTTGTATAAAAGGAAAAATTATAATTTAACACATCTATGATCAAAAATTTAAAATCAAGAGCTCTTATTACTCATTTGTATTATCATCTAAGGTGCACATGTTAGCATGTATTTCCATATTAGCATTTGCATACTTTACAACAAATAAACATATTATATGGCTGCATGTTATCAATCTTTGTTAACAAGTTAAATTGATCCAACTAGGGATTTAATTGAGGATAACATGACCTTTACATAGCAAGCTCCTTGAAGATGTTTATATTTTCATATTCATATATTTAGGAGGTGAGATGAACCAATTTTCTAGATCACAAAGATTGTGGGATTGAGAATGTGGATCCATGTCATCATTTCTAAAACTAGGTGTACATTTGGAACCATGACATCATTATTAAATGATACATTTTATTCCTACAAAAGTAGTATAGAAGATATGTCATAAACCTATGCAATAATGCTTCTTTGATTGCATTAGGAGCTAGGTGAAGATGAATAGTAAAAAGTGGTGGGAGTGTTACAATGTCAAGGTTTAGGGTTTACAAGGGAGGTATGTCAATGTGGGGAAGTCTAATTGTTGAAGGAGTGGAGACTATAGATGAATGTGAGGTATGCTTGGATGGATGAGTCTAACAATATAGTGGTTATAAAGGAAAAATAGAGTTTGAAGGTAATGCATGCAAAGATGGAAAAATCTAAAAGTTTGATGGGGAGTAAGGAAATATCAGACTTAGATAGGAAAATAATCATACATGACTAACTATAAAAATTTGACGACTTATATAGATATAGTAAATTGGCCATGCTTTGATACTTACAAATTTAGGGGGTCTAAGGCATATGCATGTAAATGTATATATATCTATTGACATATGTATATAAAAATATATCAATTTATACATATATGTTGTTTGTTGTATCTATGTATATACATCTTTGTATCTATCTATATGCCTAAACACACAAACATAGTAAAAAATACCTAAGCATAGAAATGGATGAAAGAAATTTTTTGTAGTTAAGTATATCAGCCATATTCTTCTAGACTAAGTAAATCAAATGGAATTTTATATGTCATTTTGGAGTTAATAAACTACGTTAACTTGGAGAAATATATAGTCAATATGTATCTATATACCTATCTATATATCTAGTTTGGTCTATCTATCTAAATATGTGTGTACTTTGATGAATATATATATATATATATATATATATATTACTTACACAATGAAAAAGGACATAATTCTTTGAATTGGAGATGATCAAACATCAAAATGGGAATGTCATGAACATGTTGGAACAATTGGACCATAGCACGTGGCATAGATAGTCCAATTGAGGATAAACAAAATTGGCAGGTCTGCGAAGGGTTGAGTGATGTGGAAAAAATATATATTTTTGGTCCATGTGGACCTACCAAGGTAGGGTGCTCCACTATGGGGTGCTCTCCCCTATTATTTTTTTCTTCATTGCACAAACATTCACTTTGTAATTTTCTTTTTATATATATATTTTTTTTTGAATGATTAAGCAAGGAAAGGGCCCTAATCCCATACAAAAACAACAAAACAGTCCAGGGAAATAACACCTAGACAAACCAACAAAATAGAGGAGATAGAAAGATTAGAAACAACACATCTCCTCACCAGAATCAATAAAAAACACTTCAACCAACACCAATAGAATCAAAACTTATACACATATCCAGTAACCAGTAGAGTTTTAACAAAACCATATTATCATCTACACATAAAACTAAATAAAGTAGATATAGCCTATCGTAAGTTCCCAGCAATTCAATAGTCCATGGATCAAAAATATAGAGAAAATTAACACAATACAAGATTATCAAGCCATTATCCAAAACTAAACTAATAAGGATACCAAAAAACCTATTAACATATGACATGAAAAGAAAAACCATGCACCTAACAGAGGACTAAGCTTCCTCAATTAGGCTCCAAGCCATCTTCAAGTCTCTCACTATTTCCTCAAGGCCATCCTTGGTCTCCATCTTCCCAGATCGATCGACTTCATTCCCATTTCCTATTTTTCTTTGCTACTTTTTGATCTTTCCATGTCCAAATATAGTAGCCATCACCACCCTTTTCATTACACCATCCATAACCCTACAAACATTTCTCACTGCCTCCTCAATAACTTGAAACCTATTTGAGTTGTCTTCTTTCTATAGCATCCTTTCGAGAAGCTCCATCCTCTCTTCAATCCTTTCCATTCTAGTTTTAACATCATTTGTTTCCTTTTCTTTCGTATTATTAGCATTACAAGGGGTCTTAGTATTAATTTCAGTATCCTCAAGGTTAAAAGGATTTTCATTCATTTTTCCCTTATCTTCAGCCATGCTTTTCTCCTCTTCCACAACATGCTTTCCCTCCTGTTGATTAAAATCAACCTCCTCTTCTTGACTTGAATCTTCAATATCCTCAGAACTCAACACTTCTTCCTCTGAATGTCCACCTTCACCCAAAAAATCAGGCATGCACTCCTCAGGATAAGTATCATTCTCATTCTTGGCAACCCTCTTCCCTTTTTTTCTTCTTGGAATCCTCAAGAATATCCATTTTCTTGTCATCAAAATTTTTGTTTTTCTTACTAGCCTCCAACCCCTTGGACGCAGGAAAAGCAAAACGGGTGGACCTATGACCCGCGAGGGTAATGGAACCGCTTTCTGGGATAATATCCTAATCATCCGGAATTGTTATTGTGGTATTCTCTGAGCCAAGTTCCTTTATCAACAATTTTCTTTTCTTATTGGCAGCAGAAGCAGTGGGAGCAATATTGTGTTTTTTCAGGGGTAATTTAAGGAGTGTCATCCAAGAGGGGTCTACAACTTTATGAGAAGGGTTCTTGCTGGTTTTTTTTCTTAGGGGAGTGGGGTCGGCTTTCCAGTAGTTCAATTTTAACTAAGCTTTTAGGGGTTAGATTATGAAATCCATTCACTTGTGGGGTGGTAGCAAGGGCGTACTTACAGATAGCTCTAATCAAGCCTTGATGCAAGGGCGGGTTAGCACCATGATTCAAGCTCTACTTTAGCGATGAGAAGAGGAAAAAATGAAGGTTTATTTTTTCCAAGTGCCTAATGTGATTTAGGATGGGGAAATGGTACCCATGCACCGATTGGAGGCAACCCTTTAAGGTAAAATATTTTGTAATAAAAATACATTGTGGTAGGGGGCGGGAGTAACAACCTAGAGTAGCCATTATGAAATCTCTATGCTTTTTCTTTGGCTTCAAATTTTTTATCAATATAGGTCTGGTAATTACCTATACTCACCTTGGCAATTTTCTCCCCTTCATAACTAAGACCCATCACTTTGGCTATCAACTTCACATCCACTATGAAATGGAGCCCACCCAGCTCAACCTCACCATCCTTCCTTGCATTGGAAAACTAGTAGCTAAGCTCCACATTATAGCCCTCCATAGCTTCAAAGTAAGAGGTAAAGCCAACTCATTCAAAAAGATTTCATAGCTTAGCATTCTGCTTCAAGGAATCGTGTTTGCTTGGCTTCATTCTCTTTCTAGGACCTCACATCGCTTTGTCCCCGATAAAGTGATCCTTACACAGAAGCAGATAATCTGCACTAAGATCCTTCTCGTCCTTCCCAGAAACCACCAAGACTTCAAACTTTTCAACCTTGATATTAACTTGGGCATTTTTCATTTGGAGAAGTGACGGCTCAAAACTTCTAGTGATAATTTTTTTATATATCATGTTGTTCACACAGAAATAATTCACACTTTCCAAACCAGCATTTGTTGGAAATGATAGCATCGACATCATTAAGACACACACTTAATCTTTCTTGATTATCCTCTAATCTGTCATCTCTAACACATGCGAAAATGTCCTGTTGATAATCCTTTGCAAGATTTTTAGGGGTTTGGGTGGTTAGCATCATTACCTAATGTAGTTAGGGTAAAAATTTAGGGAAAATGCATAAACAAATTATAATGAAACCCTAACAAGCACAATAGAGAACAAACTAGCATGAAATGAAAACAAGAAAGCAAAGTAAACCAATCTCCAAGCTAGATTTTATTTATCTCCATTGCTCTTCTCAACCTCACATGAGAATGCAATATTTCAAAGGATTGTTGATGGATGAATGTTGGTTACTCATTTTCACAGCATAACAATAAGATGTAGATGATAGAGGAAAAATAGATAGATAGATGAGAATATTGGAGGAAATTTTGGCAGAGTGTGGATACTAGAAGAAGATCCCCCCAAATTGCTTGTGAGAGGCCATATTTATAGAGTTTTGATGTGGAGGGAAGAATATTTGATTTTGGAGATAAGATTTGATAAGGATTTTATTTTTACTTTATTTGACAAGATAAGATAAGATTTAAAAAGATAGAAATATTTGATTTTTTGTTTTAAAGGAAATAAATCCTAAAAAAGATGAGAGGGATAATTGATGAATTGTCTAATTAAATAAATTAATTAGATACACATGAGTTCCACTTTTGGAAAGAAAGCAAGAAGATATTTTTAGGTTTTTTTTTTTGGTACACAAGATTAGTCTATATTTTATTAATAATAAAGCATTTACAAATGTCTGCCATGCAAGAATAAAATTAACTCAAAAAACAAAATAGTCCTCCAACCAACATAAGCACCTTAAAAAAAACCAACTATCAAATCGAACTAGCTATGAGAACGACAGAGTATCTAGCCAAAAAGACACCACAAAAGCAATATTCGTGGTTGTTTTGCTAACAGAGCTTCCAAAGGAACTGATAAAAACTAACCCCATCACTCACATATCAAAAAATCTACCCAAATCCTGACTTACATAAACTTGTTTAATTTAGCAAAATCCACAAATTTAGACTTCCATTCCATGCCTCCAGCCGCCAGCAACCCAAAAAATTTCTTTAGAAATTTAACTGCAACTGCCACTAGCATATGATGTCTCATCAAACCTGGCCCATGCAAATCTGGGAGGAATGGGAAGATCTTCATTGTCTCCTCTAATCGAAACCGCTCCATGTCACAAGGCCTCGGACAACCCTTTCCTTCAATCAACGCAATCAGCACCTCATCCACGCCCTCCACCAAGTCCTCTCTAAACATTTTAACCAACAAAAAATTTTCTTTTGCCTTTGGAACTTTACTATCCAGGAGCGAAGCCAGGAATCAAGAGGAGACGTGCAAATTGTCCCTCCCAAATTTTGAGCACTCCAAATGACCAAAGCCCAGAACCATTTTCATAACTGCCACCACCAACGGGTCATTATTTAGCAGAATTTGCTTTAACCTTTGGTTAGTAACCTCCTTGAATGTCACTTGCCTCATCGACAACCTCAAAGAAATCAGAGTATTAGCCCCAAAACGCACGAGGCCTGCCACCGAGACCTCAATAATTAATTTTGAAGCCTTCACCCTGAGCCAACCAGCTATGGTTGCACCTAGCAAAGATGAGAGAAGAATACCCACATACGCCACTTTTGTCTACAAAGAAAAATATACACCAAAAAGAGGATGGCATACAATAAATAAAAAATGTAAATCACAAGGCCATCGTCGCCAACCATGAATGGTACCTTGTCCAGCATGCAAGCTGCCCTTGCATAGGGGAGAGAAGCCTTCACCATAAAAAACACTCATGACAATGCTTTGGAGAGGGAGTCATAGTTGTCCTCCAAATCAACCCATATATCGTGTGATAAGACAAGCCTCAACTCATACTTCAAATCTGAGTGCCTACATAGCACTCCAAGCCCTGTCACCCATCCACTGTGGCATCCAATGCCACCTCCCTCCACCAGCATGGAGGGACTCATGCGCTTCCTCCCATAGATATTTTTAGGATTTTATTCATTAAATAAATATTTCATTTATTTAATTAATGTTGGATTTATGATTTAATTAATTAAATAATATAATTAACATTAAAATAAAGAAGGGATTATGAATAGAAAGGGAATAAATGAAATTAGTCAAATAAATAAGATTTATTTAACTAATTAGATGATGACATGGGTACCTAGGGAAAAACATGCTACAAGATGTCTAAATGATGTAATGTTGTGACAAGGTGTTGTAAGAGGATATTTTTGGGTGTCTACACCTAACATATAACAATCTCCTTTCCTTTTTTTTATTACACAGGACTTCAAAAAAATCATTTATTTTCATCTTGTTTCTTTTATATTGCTAAAGATTTATTGTACTCCTGTCATTATAAGAGTACCTCAAATCCCTATTCCGCTAGTTATCCATCTTCAATATGAATAGGGTAATAATTAGTGTGACAACTTGGTGACAATGCAAATACTCCATCATCACTATATTATTTTTATCCATGCAGGATTACTTAAAATCCTAGGTTTATCTTTGGAAACAATCTCCTTGGTCTAACTTGGCAATTGTGAAAAGTTCCAAAATTTCCACTCCGATTGTCTAAGGAAAATATTTGCCACTACATCGACTACCATATTCCCCTCTCTAAAAACATGGCCAATCTTACACTTTTGAAATTTTTTAATCATCTTTTTACAATCATTAAGAATATCCTTTAGTTCCCCTGAAGCATCAACCATATTACTTAAATAATCTATTATTAACTTTGAGTTGCCTTCCACTCAGACATTAGGGTAACCTTTTTCTTTCAAATAATTTATTCCCGCCCACACAGCCTTAGCCTCAGCCATATTGTTTGTAGAAATACATAGGCCTCTGCTAAAACTAGTAACAAAATTACCCATATGATCTCTAATTATTCCAACTGCTCTAGCCAAACTAGGATTCCCCTTCGAGCACCCATCAAAATTACACTTTATCCATCCTAGGTCTAGAGGTATGCAGATAGTGCTCCTTCTAATAAGTTGTTTCACCCAATTGGTATTGGTTAAGTCTTGTGTTATGCCCCATAGTTTTTTAATTCACAACTCCTTGTAGGAAGGCTTCTTCTTAGAAGGAGAAAACTTGCAATTATCAATATTTTCTTGTATCTGCTTCCTTATTGACATACACAACTCTTTATTGTTCTTAGCAACATCCCTGAAAGCTCTATTGTTCCATTCTTTCCACAACCCCCAAGTGAGGAATGGAGGAACTTGCCTCTAGAGATCCATAATGATATTATGGGAGTAGGGACAAAGATTCCAACCATCAATAAACATTTTAACTGAAGGAGGGAAGACCCACTCAACTATAAAATTCCTCATGAAAAAGACCAAACCTCCTACGAATAAGGCCATTGAAACAATAGGTTCATGATGGTTTATTCTGCTTCATTACAAAGATAACATCTATTAACTAAGTAGAATCCTTTTTTATTAAGGTTATCAATTGTGAGAATCTTGCCATGAGCTACTGTCCACCAAAAGCAATTTATCTTTAGTATTAAATTCTTGCTCCAAACCATATTCCAATTAAAGTCTCCCTTTTGGATAAGCTGATTTTCCAACATTTCATACACAAATTTGATAGAAATTCTCCCATAAGGATATTTAGTCCATTCCATTCACCATCCCTTTCCTTAGAGAAAAGATCAGAATCACCTATCTATTGCAGAAGGAGCTCCAAATCAACATCCCAATTGTACTGTCTTCCTGCCTTGAGAACAACATTATTGATATGGTTTTTAAAATCAATCCATTTTTACCCCAAACCATCCCAATTAATATAATTAGTGACCTTTTTCCAATACTTCTTTTCATTCTAATTTTAATTTGCTGAAGATTGTTGTTTGATGAAAAAGGAGCACAACTTTCCCAAGCATCATCCCAAAAATATGTTATTTTCCCATTCCTAATTCTCCATTTCATACCTTGTTTTAGAGTACCTCTAACCTTGATCAAGTTGTTCCAAAATACCAAACAATAGGGGAGATCCTCTTTCCTCAAAAAACAACTTTGGTCTTTATTTCCTAGATATTTGGCTCTAAGAATTTGAACCCAATCTTTAATTCCTTCTAGAAAATACCAACCCATTTTTGCCACCAAACCTTTATTGAATAGTTTTATTCTTCGAATGCCCAAACCACCATCTCTTTTTGGGGTACAGACTTTATCCCAACCAACAAGAGCCAATCTTTGCCTTTCCTCAACATCCGACCATAAAACTATCCTTTGAATCATTTCAATTTTCTCAACAACAAAGGTAGGAATGTTAAAGAGGGAAAGATAATAAATAGAGATATTTTGTAAGGAAGCTTTCAGAGGTTGTAATTTCCTAGCATATCTTAACAACTTTCCTTTCCACCCAACAATTTCTTTTGGATCTTTTCAATTATATGATTCCAATAATTACTGAGTTTTTTTAGAGATTGGAGGAAGACCAAGGTAGGTGGTTAGCAGATCAGCTTCATGGCAACCAATTATGTTTATAACTCTCTGTTTTATTTCCTGGGTAGTATTGAAGAAATAGATCTTGTTTTTTTTATAGTTAATATATTGGCTTGACACTCTAGCATATTTGTCCAAGATCTCTCTCCACTGTCTAGCTTCTAAAACTAAAGCCTCCCCTAGAAGGATAGTGTCATCCACAAATTGTTGGTGAGAGGCGAAAGGGATAGAGGAAGCAACTTTGAACCCTTTCAGTTTATTATTTATAAGTTGTTTCTAAATATTTCTTCCCAAAGCTTTTGCCACAATAACAAAAAGGTAAGGTGATAGAGGATCACCTTGTCTCAAGACTCTACCACAAGAGAAGAAGCATTTAGGCACCCCATTAACCAGGACCGAGTACTTAGGAGTAGTAACACAAGATATAATTAAGTTGAATTTTTTTCCTTTGAAACCAAATTTTTTAACACCTCAATTAGGAAAGGCCATGAAACACAATCATAAGCCTTGGAAATATCAAGTTTCAGAACCATACCTTGCTTCTTACTTAAAGTCCATAGAATGCATCACCTCATGAGTGTAAATCATTGCATCCAAGATATGTCTTCCTTAAACAAACCCCTTCTAATTAGCTACTATCATTTTACTCAAAACCAACTTTAATTTATTGACCATCATCTTAGAGAATATCTTATAAGTAGTGTTGCACAAATTGATTGGTTTGAAATAATTCATGGATGAGGCTTCTTCAGATTTAGGGATAAGTGCTATAAAAGTAGCATTTAGCTTATTTAAGAGTCTATCAGACCTGAAGAAATCTGTAGCAGCATTAAAGAGATCAGTTTAAATAGTATCCCAGAAATCCTAGAAGAAACTAGGAGGGAAGCCATCAAGCCCGGGGGCCTTATAAGAACTAAAGGAAAAAACTACCTCTTTCACTTCTTGAAGAGAAACAACTTTAGTCATCTCTTTCAAATATTGCTCTGAAATGACTTGTGGAATCACTCGCAGAACATCTTCCAACTCTTCATTATCAATTTCATTCAATTGTTGAAATTTTGAAAAGAAATACACCACCTCATTAGAAATTGCATCTTCCCCATACAACATTATCCCATTGCTTGATTTTAGAGATTTAATTTTGTTTCTACACCTGTGTTTTAAATTAGATTGACGAAATTTTTTTGTATTTCTATCATCTTTAGTCAACCATTGTATCCTTGATTTTTGTTTCCAAAAAACCTCTTCTTTTTTATTTATTTTGAACCATTGATACCTCAAGTCCCTTTCTTGAATACATATATTTTCATCAAAATTACCCAGCTCCATCAGATCTTGAATCTCCTTGAGTTTTGAACTTAACTCTTTTTTATTGTGAATATGTTCCCAGACGAGTATTTGTTCCATCCCTTAACATAGTTGATGAGACCATAAATTGTCTCATATTTTATCAAAGAAAATCATCTATTTCTTCCTAATGCATTAGTGTTAAAGTGGATTTGAGTAATGATTGAAAGTTCTTTAGCTTGTTTAAAGCAGAATATAAAGTAAATATTTGATTTATTTTTAGTAATTAAATGTGATCCAAAATGCCTCTAATATGTCTTCATGAAGTGTTTAAAATGATATAATGCAGATAAATGAGTTATTAAATAACTCATGGTAAGATGAAGCTACAAAAACTTGCAGCTAAGAGATCTAGATATCAAAAATGATGGGGTCATTGTAATCCTCATCATTTAATTTATCAATCCAAGGCGGTGTCCATGGCTATCTGCAAGAGAGAAAGTAGAAAACTTGCTTGATAGTTTATTCTACTTGCAGAAATAAATCCTATTCGCATGAAAGGGAACTAATTTAAGGCACACTTGCATGAATTGAAAAGACTAAAATATTTCACAATTGCTGGAAATGAAAATCTTTCTTGGATTCAAATTTAATCTAGAAATCTGGAATTACATTACTGGAAAATGAAACTAGATCTATCCTATTTCCTCAGGCTGAAACAAGTCTTTCTAATCCCCTCCCTTTGATCAAATGATTACATTATATTTATAGAATTCATATTTTATATCTATCCAACCAATCCACTAACAATGTGGATCCAAGATCCTATTTTTGAGGGGTTGTTTACAAAACTTTAAGAAAATTGAAGTTGTTGTCCTCCATCATGCCACTTTTGTCTCAATCATTTTCTAACACATACTACTCCTTCCCTGCTACAAATCACGCCAAATGCTCAAAAGGGTTTTTATCCCTTCAAATCTACTTTCCAGATCATTTTGAATTTTTGAATTTCGCTAAAAAATGGGGGAGATATACTGAGACTGCATTTTTCACAATTTCTGGGTGCCTGATTTTCAGGGAACCTTTAGTTCTCCAAGTGAATGAAGGGATTTTTCTCCTTTTTGATTGCCCAAATCTTTGTTGATTATCTTGAAGAACATCCCACTATCATTAATGACACTTAATTGCTTTGATAAGTTGAGTTATTGAAAGATAATGTGGCAAAAGAGATCTTCATGAGTTGTCATGAACTACATGCTTATCTACCAATTTAGGAGTGATTGATGCTCACTAATTTTGCAATAATATTGGAATGTGTTGGAAGTATGGAGTCTTCTTTATCTTCCCATAATGTCATAAAAGCCTTGTCTAGAGTTGATATCTGGAGCTCTTAGCTGCAAGTGTTTGTAGCTTCATCTTACCATGAGTTATTTAATAACTCATTTATCTGCATTATGTCATTTTAAACACTTCATGGAGACATATTAGATGCAATTTGGATCACATTTAATTACTAAAAATAAATCAAATATTTACTTTATATTCTTCTTTAAACAAGCTAAAGAACTTTTAATCATTACTCAAATCCACTTTAACACTAATGCATTAGGAAGAAATGGATGATTTTCTTTGATAAAATATGAGACAATTTATGGTCTCATCAATAGTATTTGATTTTCTTTAGTTTCTGAGCCAAATGAAACATTGGAGTACCATTACAAGGAACATTTCACCAACCTTCAACAAGGGTTTTGAAGTCCAGATGGTGAGACCACATTATTTCATACCTGAATGGAAAATGTCCTTTCACAACTTTATCATCCCACTCAAGAAGGAGGGCACTATGATTCGAGCTAGTTCTTGGAAGAGAAGAGAGGGAGAGGTCTTGTAGAATGTTCCATTCTGAAGAGATAAGGAAACAATCAAGTTTCACTTGAATTAAATTATTACCCTACCTTCTATTAGACCAGGTGAAAAGTGACCCATTCAAAGGGATATCCAAGAGACCCACTAAATTGATGAAGCCCACCAAATCCAACATACTATTCGAGAAGTCCATAAGTCCTCCACTCTTTTCTGAAGGAAATAGGGGAGAGTTAAAATCTCCACCCAAAAACCAAAACTCCTTTCTATTGTTTATAATTACTTCCAACATATTCCAAAGATTTAATCTATCCATGCAAGAGTTAGGGCCATAAACGTTGACCAGATTCTATTTAACAGAAGTTCTAACATCTTCCAAAAAAACCAAAAAATAGTTTCTGCTACTAAAACCCAACATACCAGATAGTCTAGTCGGATTCCAACAAGTCACTATTCCCCATGAAGCTCCTTTTTCATCCCTAACTTCAAAGTTAGCACTGGGCCAGAGCCACTTAATCATTTTTTCAAAATTCTCTTTCTTCTTTTTTGTTTCTTGGATCAAAAGAACATCTGGTTTCACATCCGCCAAGTAGGATTTTAACAAATGTTGTTTAAAGGGGCCATTAAGTCCCCTAATATTCTAATTTATTATACACATTGGACAAAAAAGAGGGAAGCAGTATCACCTTGATACTACTAAGACAGGGGAGCATCCCCCCCTACTTTTTTCTAGATTTGTTTCCTATAAGGGAGTCAAGAGTTATTTGTTTTCTTGAAGCAACATCCCTCACAATATCTTTTTGTTGTTGTTTCTTTTAATGGTGGTATGTCCACTTTATTACAACCTCCCACATATGACTTCTTCTTTCTTGATTTTGTGTTTTCTTGGTTCCAATCATCATCCTCCACCCCATTTTTTTGGGAGGGAGGAGTTATCTTCAAGCTCTTTTTAACTTCAATACTTTTATCCTTTTCTTGTTTAGCATCTAGCGTATGATCCATCTCCTGACCAAATTGCAACTTTTTAGGAGAGGAAACCCAATCCTTACCCTTCTGAGTATCTATCTCTCCTTCCTCTAGGTTTTCCATTTTTTCTTTTTGGAGTACTGAATCCACTCCTTCCACTTCTTGTGTCAAGGTCTATATATTATTTAACATAGTTTTATTTTCAAGCATTGCAGTAACACTTAGAGGATTCACATCAATCTCCACATAAGGGAGGGGATCACTTTCTCCCAAAGCATTCTAGACAGTTGATTCAAATTTGTCATTAAGGGTGTTTTCCACCAAGGGTAACTCCTTGTCCTCAACAGAGGCCTAGAAAGGCACTATCTCCTTACCGAGAAGCAATGAACTAGAAGAGGAGCAAGGAGTAATAGGTTCCTTCAATAAAACCTTAGGATCAACATTTTTAGTAGGAGAGTTAAGCAACAACTCTTGTTGGTTATTCTTCAGTTCCAAAGGAATCTTTTTATAGGCATCTTGTAAATCGCCAAACTTATCATAGCCCAAACAAAAAACCTTGGCATTTTCATATTCTAGAGGTTAAACCCATCTACCAAACTTTGATTTAGGGTCGCCATGGTAGGGAGCACTGTGTTGACAACAAAATTCACACAAATTCTAGCATGGACCAACCTTGTCTTAAGGTGGGTTACTCTATCCACAGTTGAAATGGTACCAAAGGAATCAACAATTCCTTTAAAAATATTTTGGATCCAAAATTCTAAAGGCAAACCTGGGAGCTTAACCCAAGTTGGAGCTACCTTGTCAAGGTCAGCCATGGCATCAAACCCTGGTTTCCACTTACTCAAAGATAAAATATTCTTAAGTCCTCTATCAAAGGCCCACCGACCTCTCGTTAGTACTTTTATCATATCTTTAAGGACAACAAATATAAAAAAATTAAACCTTTAGACATGGCACAAATAGAGACAGAACCCTTGACATTCCAAGTGTTGGAAGCCCACTTTCATACCTGATCAATATTAAGGTGGGAAGCAAAGAATTTCTCAATCAGGGAAAGATTCAATCCCTCGATGGCCTCATCCAAGAGCACATTAGGGATGTCCACTTCATCACCTTCCATAGTACAAAAAGCAAACAAAGTCGGTGAAGCCTTTTTTGAAATCTTATCTCCAACCAACTTATCCATGTAGGAAACTGGGACCTCCCCAATCAAAGAAGCATCATTATTCAAAGGATTTGGAACAAGAGATTTACCAGGTGTACTTTTCAAACCCCCATACATGAGGAAGAAGAGGAAAATCCACTAGAAGGAGCAGAATGCATAGGTGGGGGAACCCCATTGGGGCCCCTGCCATGCCAGATCATTCGAAATCACAATCAGGAAAAATAGAAAAATTTAAAATTGTAGGCGTGCACACTTTTTTATTTGTTATGACAAAATATAAAAGGAGTTTTGCTACTTTTCATTTCGATGATATACTGCCATGCACTTCTAATATTTTATTCTCATTGCACAATCATTCATTGTGCAATTCTATATTTCACAAATTTGTAGTGCATATATGTATATAAATGTACATATGTATGTGCATACGTATATTGATGACTGCCTTGCCAAACTTCCAACAATCTACAATAACAAGCAACGGGAAATAGGAACAAATACCAAAGAAATAGAGTCAGTTTCCTACAAAATGGCTTGGTCAATTAAGAAAACATATACAATCTTATTTCAACACAAAAAATTGCAATGTAAACAAAGATAGAAAATCTACAATAATTACTCAATTTCAATGAAATCTCCCTAGGTATGTTGTTTTGAAAAACTTGACCAATGCAAACATAAGGATGAAATGAACCTTCCAATTTAATGGCTCATTCAAACAACAGATTCAAATCTTACAAGCATCAAACATCCATTTCAACTACAGGATGAATTTTTGCCTTCAGTACAAGGATACAAAGCTTTAAATATATAAAACTTTGTGCAAGGTAGATATTTTGGTGTCTACAGCCCAATTGAAACCCTTTGGGAAAACTACCTTTGTTGTTCCTTCTTTCAATCGATCTTCCCCTGAAATTCATTCCTCCCTATCCTCCTCTCTTCGTTGCTTGTCTTTGTTCTACACCTTCTCCTTTGATAAAACTGATCCAGCTGCCTTCCATACCATCCCTCTCTCCATCGTTTCTTTTTATCTTCTTAATACTAAGAACAGTCTATCCTCTCACTAATGTCTAAACTGGCTTCTTGCAAAACAAAAGTGTTGATCTCTTTGTACAGGGAACTTTCCATTGTTCCTTACTATGTACAAGTAGAAAATATAAACAAATCCCAATTAAATCATTGCTAATCCATAGTGCAGGTTGATCACTATCATTGACTCGATTTTCACTTTGCTCGAGTAGAGCTCCCACATTGAATTGACCCCCTCACTCTTTCAACAACAGTTTTTTTTTTCTATCTGGCAGCCACACCTCTACCCAAAATGGGTGATGCTATCTTCTTTCCCTCAGGTTGATAACCTCCACCTTCAAAATGGTTATGATTTTCCTTTTTTATTTTTTGATTTCTTGAATGATGCACTATCTTGCATATCTCCACCACCTAATGAAGGCTTGATATGAGAGTAAAAAAAAGGAGGCATGTTGCCATCTATGAGGTTCCATATGTATGCAACCTGACAAAGGCAATAATTCACCCAAGAGAACATCACCAACTATGCACAAACAAAGACCGAAATTAAAATCAAATTTTCAAACAAAATTGAAGATGCCCTTGCATCAGGCTCCCCAAGGGACAAAACATGTGCTCCCGCACATGAGAGCATAAACCAGAAACTGTTCCTTTGTTTTTTCCTTTCACATCTTCCAACATCATTTTGAAACAACTGCCACAATTTCAAGCGATTTCCATTCATTTTCCTTTTTCTTTTTGTATCTTTCCCTTCTCTTGTCTTTTCATCCACAAGCCTCCACAACTCCATCTCACATTCCAATATGTCATTGGCACTATTCAGTTCCACATCCCTATCATTTTCTTCTGTAAAATTCTTTCCTTCAATAGTTTCCTTCCAAAATTCAAAAGTACCAACATCAAAAGCAACTTGTTTACCTTCCACATTATATGTACTTTCCTCTACCTTCTTCCAAGTGGCTACCTCATTCTCCTTTCTCTTTTCTTCAAGCTCCATTTTCATGTCCTCTTCATAAGTTTTTGCTTGTTGTATACCTTGTTGCAATGGCGTCTTGTCATCCTTTGCGGGCTTCGTCATGATTCTTTGTTTATTGGACTTGTCCTCTTCTTCAACATATCTTACATTGCCATGTTCCTCTACTATTGTCCCACGCTTCATTACCCACATTTGGTTTTCCATCTTCTTGGGTTGATGTCTTTCTACTTCTTCACTTAGCCTACCTTCTTCTCTATGTGGAAACTCTATCATTTCTTCCATCCTTTGTTTCTATTTGATGTCACAAACTCTATCATAAGCCACCTCTTGTTTGCACTCTATCTGTTGTCCTCCTTTGGCGGGCTTCTTCTACCAACTTGGCACCCTATACCCATGGTCTTCTAATTGGATTTTCTCCTTTTTAACTTGCACATTTACATTCCTATTTCCACATATATGATCAAAATCAACATTCATACTCATATTTACCTTTTCATTGGTCTGTTGTCCCCATTTTTTTCCATTCTTGGCATAATTGTTCAACTTCTCTTTTCTTTTGTAGGTTTCCTTCCATTCTTCAATAACCCTCTCTTCATCTTTCAATACTCCCCAATGTACCTCTATTGCACACTTTTTCCTTTGACCTTCCTATAATACTACTGCAACCGGTTTCCTTTCTTCCTTATCTTTGTCTTTGTCTACAGGTACTCTTCTTACTCCTCCTCTTATTAGCTGCAAGGTCTTATTTCCAATCTTCCTCTTACTTGAATTCACATTCTCAAACATATCATTAGCAAATAAATCAAGATACCAAGATGTCTCCTTAAGTGCTCCTTTATGGAAACTTTCCTCCCCTCCTTACCACTTCCTTCTTCAAGTGTTTCTTTTTTCACTTGTTCTCTTCTCCATTCTTTACTATCTTTCAGCATGTCCTCTACAATGAGAAATTCCTTCACCACTTCCCATACATGTTGCTCTCTTGGAAAATCCAAACCTCTATAGGTTTCTCACACACTTTCATCTTCTCTTCTCAAGGCATCCAAATTTTGCCTTCTTCTTTTCTCCATAATCCTCTTCACTAGCTACTTTACTTTCTTTCTCATTGGCCACCACCAAGCATTCTCTTGGTTTCTTTCTTCAAGCCTTTGATGAACCAATAGCTTACATCTCTCCAAGTCTCTTCTCAACTCTGTCATTTCTCTTTCAAAATCTAAATCTTGTTTCTTCATATTGCCTTTCTTCTTGATGCTTTCCTTCTTAGTATGTTGTTGCATCTTCTAACCTTTCCTCTTTTGTCTATCTAATACCTCACCTAGCTGGGCTTCTCTTTTCTTTTCCTTTGCCCAATATTTTGGTAACCAAGTTCTTCTTTCTAACCTATCACAAATTCAACACACCTACAAAATCCCATGAGCACAACCAACTTCCTCTTCCCAAACCTTTTAGGCTCTTATACCAAATGATGTCTGCCTTGTTAGAATTCCAACAATCTGCAATAACAAGTGACAAGAAATAGGAACAAACACCAAGGAAATAAAGGTAGTTTCCTACAAAATGGCTCTGTCAATTAAGCAAACGCATACAATATTATTTAAACATAGACAATTGTAATGTAAATAGAGATAGAAAATCTACAATAATTACTCATTTTCAATGAAATCTCCCTACGTATGTTGGTTTGAACAACTCAACCAATGCAAACATAAGGATGATAGGAACCTTACAATTTAATGGCTCACTCAAACAATAGATTCAAATCTTACAAGCATCAAACATCCATTTCAACTACAGGATAAACTCTTGCCTTCAGTACAAGGATATAGAGCTTTAAATATATAAAACTTTGTGCAAGGTAGATATTTTGGTGTCTACAACCCAATCGAACCCTTTGGGAAAACTACCTTTGATGTTCCTTCTCCCAATCGATCTTCCCCTAAAATTCATTCCTCCCTATTCTCCTCTCTTTGTTGCTTGTCTTTGGTCTACGCATTCTCCTTTGATAAAACCGATCCAACTGCCTTCCACACCATCCCTCTCTCCATCATTTATTTTGTCTTCTTAATACTAAGAATAGTTTGTCCTCTCACTAATGTCTAAACCGGCTTCTTGCAAAACAAAATCATTGATGTCTTCCTATAGGGAAATTTCCATTGTTCCTTACTGTGCACAGGAAATAGATATAAACAAATCCCAATTAAATCATTGCTAATCCATAGTGCAGGTCGATCACTATCATTGACTCGATTTTCACTTTGCTCAGGTAGAGCTCCCACATTGAATCGACCTCCTCACTCTTTCAACAATAGTTGTTTTTTTTCTTCTATATGGAAGCCAAACCTCTACCCAAAATGGGCGATGCTATCTTCTTTCCCTCAGGCCAATAACCTCCACCTTCAAAATGGTTATGAGTTTCCTTTCTTATTTTTTTGATTTCTTAAATGATGCACTATCCTGCATATCTCTACCACCCAATGAAGGATTGATATGAGACTAAAACAAAGGAGGCACACTGCCATCTATGAGTTGCCACATGTTTGCAACCTAACAAAGGCAAGAAGTCACCCAAGAGAACATCACCAATTGTGCACAAACAAACCAAAATTGAAGATGCCCCTACATCATATACACATATATCTATGTGCATACATATGTATATATGTGTTTGTGGGTGAAATCACAATGTTGTGTCTCACTTTTTTCCCAAGATGGACATTTACATCAATATTTTTAACTGAAACTTCATCTTCTGAGACATATAGTAGCTAAAATATTAAGAATTTCAAGATGATGCAAACTAGTGATTTGTGGCAATTTCTATGTAGATTCTAAATATATTTTAAAATAAAAATGAAAAAAATTATGAATCTTTCAAAATCTCCTTTAATAACTATTTTTAGACAAAAAAACAACATTTTCAAAAATAGCGTTTGTGTCATAAAACATAACTTTTTTTCTATCAAGGATAAATTCTAATTTTTGAAATATAGATTGTCAACATCAATACAGAGGGAATGAATATTTTTTCATAATTTTTGGTTACATATTTTTTTAATTAATTTTTGAAGTCATTGTAACTATAATTTGGACATATGTGTGTCATATAACATAACTTGTTATGTATATGTCAAAATCCTTTTTTTTGGTGAAACAAGAACATCAATATGGAGGGAACATATTTTTTTAGAACTTTTTTATAATGTTTTACTATTTTTCAACCTCTGCAAAATGAAGAGCTCGATGTTCAGAGAAAAACATATGTTCAATAAAAATTGAAAGTTAAATACATGATAAGATGAAAAAATATCAAAATTATACTTGTTGGAAAGATTGTTTTAAGGGCTACAATTTTACAAAATATCTTGTCAAGTTAACCTCATTTGGAAGTCCAACCCAAGGTTTGAAATTGAAATTTCTAAGGAGATTTTGATGTAGATGCAAAAATTTTCATTTTTGGCACCTTCGAGTGAAGGAACCTTCAAACGAAGGTACCTTTGCTTGAAGGTATTACCTTTGATAGAAGGTACCTTCACTAGAAGGTCCTCATGCAAAAAAAGGCATTTTATAGCAAAAAAAATTTTTTTATGGAAACTACCTTCTAGCGAAGGTGTTTAGTTGCATACCTTCACTCGAAGGTGTGCAAGTGAATTTAGCCCAACCACTCCAAAAAATTCCTCTTTCCAAAAGTGAAACACAACTCTGTGATTTCACCCTTGTGCATATGTATGTGAATATATATGTATGTGTATATATATGTATATATAAATGTATCTACATATATATAAATCTATGTATCTACCATGTACATATATGTATATACATATACATATATATATATATATATATATATATATATTGATACATAGATCAAAATTAAGATAGATATATAGGTATATATAGAAATTAAATGAAGAAATTAAACCCATTAAAGTCATAGTGATGCTTGAACAAAGCCATATTTTTCCTTGAAAAAGTAACTGTGTTTATGAACACAAAATTTGGAAGTGTTCATAAACACCCAAGAGGCCATATACTTCATTGAGCACAATGTGGATGCACCACGAAAGCAAGAGAACCTTCAAATTATGGAAAACCACATAAACACTTTGAAGATTCAGTTCAAAAGATCTGACAAAAAAAAACCTTCAACTTATAGAGCACAATACACCCATTACAAATCAAATAAATTTAATATGAAGAAAGAAGCAACAAGTGACAAGAGACAATGGTACAACCTTAGTGAGGTTAAAAACCTCACCTCTATCAAACAAAAATGGTTGATGATGTGGCTTGTTGTAGTCACCTATATGTTGAATTTCTCCAAGTCAATCCTACAAGAACAAATGAAAGGAGGCATCAGTGAAAGACATGTAGCAATGTTTATCTTATGAGAGAAAGTATAGTAAATAAAGTGTATACCTTTGAAGTGCAAGTCACCATCGCTGAGCCATTGAAGGAAGAATGGGTTGAGCCAAACCTGTATTGAAATTGTGCACCATTCAAGTAGAGTGGACAAGACACAAATTTGCTAAGTGTCAGCCAAATATGCCAACATCTCTATAATACTAAAATGAAGAACACATTTAAAGAAACAAATATTTAAACAAAATATAATGATATATAACTATATAATATGTTTATATATATATATAGATCATATAAAGATATAGATAAATAGATATAGGTATATAAATATATATTAACATATATATGTATATAAATATAGATAGATATATATGTATATATATAGAGTATAGATATATATCTATATAAATATATCTATCTATATATATATTTATATAAATATATCTATGTATATATATACATAACTACAATTGTATACCAGCAAATGTAAACATATAGAATATTGTTTTTGAAATATAATTATATATAGATATAGACATATATATACATATATACCAACATCTATATATGAGTTAAATGAGGAAATTGAAGAACAACTTAAGACTAGATTACACAATAACATCCTATAGAACATATAGGCATTGCTAGGCATTAAGCATTGAACTAAAAGCACTTGATCTTATGCACTTAGAGCAAATTGGATGAAACAATCACATTGTATACAACATAAATGCATCAATGAAATTCATGAACAGTATAAGTTGAAACCCTAGATATTAAGGTATGAGAGTGGGTGAGACATTTATATTGCATAGAACATATTTTCATTCCTAGGCATAAAGAATATAAATGAAAACCCAATAGGTTGAGCACTTACAATGGTGTGGGTGACACAATAACATTGTATAAAGCAGATATACATTGGTCGGCAATAAGAATTAAACTGAAAGCACTTGATCTTATGCACTTAGAGAAGATTGAGTGTAGCAATCACATTTTATACAATATAATATTACAAGTGCATGTCATGTACATATATTGGCTTATATATAGAGAAGAGAGCAAAGAATATATATATATGAAAAATTATTATGTTTATTTTAATTTGTTCTTTATTTGTATGAGATATATACATATGTTAGTATAGTAGGTGAAGGAATATATGCATTACTCTATTAATTTTAATATGCTCTTTGTTTCATCCATATAAATATATTGATGTATATATATACATATATGTGTATATATTTATACATATAGTATAGAAATAGTATATTGAGACATCAATGAACATTGGTTAAACATTTTTGATATGAAAGAGAATGGTATAGGCTTAGTGAGATAGAAAACCTCACCCGATTTTAGTGGCTCTCAAAAGCACAGGAAAAGACAAGCAAGAATCATTGCTAAAGCTCAATTTGCAAAGTGCGGAGTTGAAGATGTATCGATGCCTAACCAAACGAAGAATCTAGAACAAATGTAAAGGAAAGTAATGACAATGAGCAGGATATGCAAGAATTTGGAGCATTGAATGAACTTTGTCCTCCAATTAACATGCTAATTAGGAAGAGTAAATGGGAAGGGATGCGTGAGGCAACTTGCCGAACATAGCTAACAAAGGGAACGGTGTGTGATTAATGATCTCAACTAGATGTTTGGGGTGACAAAGAAATATATATTACTCTATTAGTTTTAATATGTTCTTTGTTTCAATTTATAGCGAGGAAAGAATGGCAAAGCAACGGTCCAAACAGGATTTTCGTAGGCACCATGGCTTTTAGTATGATGGAAGGCAAGCTCGGCGGCCTTTCAACAGGAGGAGAGGGAGAAACATTCATGAAGGTAGACAAAAGGGCACCTTTAAGGCTTGGCAGGCTCCGACTAACCAGAAAGGTAGAAATGGGGTCACAGGAGCGGGTTTTCGCTTGAATGAGTAGGAAGTGGAAAATGAGAGAAGGTTTTGTTCAACATACTCAAAAGGGAAAGTGGACTTCAAACAGTTGGAAAAGAAGTTCTGGCATCCAAAGAATCATTTAGAGAAGGGCGAGTCAAGTCAGGTACTTAAAAACTTTCTCCACACTACTATGGTTACCCTTCTGGTTGACAATAATAAATGGAATGACTATGTGAGTGTCTTTAAAGCCCGCGCCTTTTTATGCGGCGGGGTGAGCAATGTTCGACCTTCACTAAAGTCAAGGTGTGGTGTGATGAAAACTGGGGCAAATGATGTGATATAAAAACCCTAGAGAATGGTTTTTATCTTATTGTTTTCCAAACAGCTCAAGGTAAAGAATGGATCTTAAACAGTGGTCCTTTCATGATGGAAGGAAGGGGTTTGTTTATTCTAGAATGGACCCTAAATTTTGATCCTAATACAGAAAAGACTGAGGAAATTCCTATTTGGATTAGCTTGAAAAACCTCCCCCAAGAATATTGGGATCAGGAAACCCTAAGAAATATTGGTAACAAGCTGGGTGTTTTTGTGAAGTCGGAGGTGGTGGTAGAGAAATCGGATTGCAGCATGTTCCCTAGGATATGCATTCTAAGACATTATGTACATCCTTTACCGAAACTAGAGGTGGAAGATCATAAGATTTCATGTGTGAGTTGTTTAGGAGAAGATCATCTTGAAGACCAATGCCATCAGGTGTCGAAAGGGAAAGGTGCTGCCCAAAATATTTCCACGAAGGAAGTGGTTTCCCTCATAGAGGCTATCACCAATGAATAATGGAGGTCATCCAAAGATTGGGGTTCTCTAGAGTTTTTTTGGAAAGATGCTAGTCATGAGGGTTTTATGGAAAATTTCTCTTGGGGTGGTGTTAGGAAACAGGAAATTGATTATCTTCATGAAGATGAGTATGAGATGAAATCTCAAAGGGTGGTTAATGAGGTTTTGGTATCTAGTGATGCTATGAGGGTTAGTGAATGTGGTGAACAAGAGTTGAACCTGGCTACCCAAAAAGGGATCATGGTGGTTTTGCCTAGTGGTAAAAATAGTGATGTAGTTGAGTTTGAAAAAACAACTTCTTCCCTCTTTGGGGAAGAGATAGGTAGGAGCTCGGGTGTTTGTGTAGATGGATGTGCAGCTAAGAAGCATCCAATCCAAGAGAATCCATAATCTCCTCCCCAAATGGATACCTCTAAGGCTATTAGAAATGGTCGTGAAGAAAAACCTAATGATGTTTGTCCCCATAAGACTTCAAGAGTTGGTATGCAAGGGTTGGTGGAGGATCCAAATCTGGATATGGTTTACAATCCTGATGGTTTTGAGGATGTAGTTTTTAAGGATATCCTGATATCTCCTATTCATAATCTTGATAGTGCCTTTGAGGGTGTTAAAGATAGTGGAGGGTCTTTGGAAGGCTCAGACTCTGAATTAGAATCAGATGTGGAGCTTGGAGGTGAAGATTTGTTGGGTCTTAATGATCAAATTGGTATAGTGGAAAAGAGAACCATTGAGCAATCTTCAACTCAAACCAATAAGGTAAAAGTAGGTGAGAAGAGAAGGCGTGGTTCCAAAACCAATAAGATGTGCCTTGAAATGGCTGGGAATGTTTTTGGCCAGAGCAAATTGAGATCTGGAAAAGGCTATGCCTTTTCCCGGCAGCCATGAAAATCCTTTCGTGGAACGTCAGGGGTTGCAATGCCCCTGACAAAATCCATTTGATCAAGTGTTGTTTTGATCAAACAAGGTCGGGCTTAGTTTTACTACAAGAAACTAAAGTCAAGGAATAGGATTTTGACATCTTTTTCAAGCATTTTGGTAGATGGAAATGTTGTTTCTTGGGAGTTGTGGGTGCTTCAGGGGGTCTTGGCATCCTTTGGGATGAAGCTCTTGTAAATGTTAGAGTTGTGAGGCAAGAAAGGTATTGGCAATGGGTGTGTGTGGAATCAAAGCAGTTGCGAACAAGCTTTTTTATTCTTAATATTTATGGTCCTACAGGCTCAATCTAGAAGAATTAGCTTTGGCAGGAGCTATCTTATGTTCTAGATAGTGAACTTGGCAGTTTGTTTCTCTTAAGTGGTGATTTTAATGCTATCTTGAAACCATCTGATAAGCTTGGTGGTGTTTCCTGGGCTAGCCAAAGTCAAAGGGACTTTAGTGCCTTTTTTGTAAAGAATGGTCTTTTTGAACTTCCGTTCAAAAATGGTGAGTTCACCTGGACGAATAGGAGAGGTGGTTTCTTGAATATTGCTGAGAAGCTAGATCGTTTCTTCCTAGCTGGGGATTGGGTGGCTCAAAAGTGGTTGTGTGAAGCAAAGATAACTCCTATAACTGGATCGGATCATTATCTGATAGGGCTGAGAATCCAAGAGGAGGTTACCCCGATTAGATGTCCCTTCAAGTTTGAGGCAATGTGGTTGCGGGCAAAAGGTTTTAAGGAGTTAGTGGCTGGGTGGTGGAGAAGTGCCCCTGAAAGGTATGGAAATAAAGCCTATATCTTTTTTAAGAATCTACAATTTCTCAAAGAGCAACTAAAGAGGTGGAATAGGGAGTCTTTTAAGAACATTTTTGTTGAGAAGCTAAGATTGGAAGGAGAGTTAAAGGCTCTTCATTCAAAAGTCATTGAGAGGGGGATGTTTGAAGAGGATTTTGAGCTAGAAAATTTTTTAAACAAAAAATATTCAGAAATCTTAGCTCGTGAGGAAGTTTATTGGAAGTAGAAATCAAGGGAGTGTTGGTTAAAAGAGGGGGACAAAAATACAAAGTTCTTTCACAATTCAGTGAAAGTTCGCAAAGCAAGCAACAAATTTTTCTCAATCAAGGATATGGCTGGGAATGTTTTGTTTGAAAGTGATCAGATAAACAAGGAAGCAGTTAATTTTTTCTCAAGTTTATGTAAGGGGAACAGCGATGGGGAAAATCTAGCTTGGAAGATCTTGGACAACATTCCTAGTGTGGTTTTGGAGGCTCAAAATGTTATGTTGATGGAAAAAGTCTCTTTAAAAGAAGTGAAAAAGGTTATGTTCGAGCTAGGGGGAGATAAGGCTCCAAGGCCGGATGGCTTCCTAGCCTTTTTCTTCCAAAAATTTTGGGATATTTTTGCTCAGGATATCTGGGAAGTGGTTGAAGAATCCAAAAGTAATGGCTTTGTTTTGAAGCATTTGAACAATACTTTCATTGCCTTGGTCCCTAAAAGATCAGAGGTGAATTCTTTTGAGGACTATCGACCAATTTCCTTATGCAACATGATTTACAAGGTTATTTCCAAAGTGATTGCTAACAGGTTGAAAAAAGTCCTACCTTCGGTGATCTCTGTGGAATAGAGTGGTTTCTCTCCAAATAGGTCTATTTTCGAAGGTGTGATAGTTGTTCATGAGGCCATCCATTCGATAAGAATGGAAAAACTGGAGAAGATGATGGTGAAACTTGATATTAAAAGGGCTTATGACGAAGTCAACAAGGGTTTCCTCTTGAAGGTTCTTGAGAAGTTTGGTTTTAGCAAAGAGTGGGTAGCCTGGATTCGGAGTTGCATTAGCACCCCTCATTTCTCTATGTTGTTAAATGGCAATCCTCAAGGCTTTTTTGAATCTAGCAAGGGGATCAGGCAAGGAGGTCCCATTTCTCCCTTCCTTTTTATCATCTTGGCTAAATCTTTAGGGAGGTTGGTTGTCAAGAAAAGGTGTAGTGGGATTTGGAAAGGTATTGCAGTTGTAGAAGGGGTTGATTTGATCTCACATCTTCAATTTGCTGATGACACTTTTCTGTTGGGGGAAGCAACCTATAGAGAAGGTCGGGTTATGAAAGAGTCTCTAGATGAGTATGGGAGGGCTTCTGGTCAATGCATCAATTAGCGGAAGTCAGAGATTTTTTTCTTTCATGTTCCCATTTCAAAACAACTTGAAATTTGTAGGATTTTAGGGATGCGTGCAGGATCACTTCCGAGTAAGTTTTTAGGCATACCCCTTTTTGGGGGGGCCAATAAAGCATGTATTTGGAAAGACTTGGTGGATAGCTGCTTAAGCAGGATGGATGGTTGGAAAAGTAAATGGCTAACGGTTGTTGGCTGTATTCTCATGTTAAAAAGTGTGATTTCGGCCATTCCATTATTCTCTATGATGTGTTTGAAAATCGCAAAGAAGGTGGTGAAGCCAATTGGGCAGCAGATGTGGAAGTTCTTCTGGAATGGAGCAAATGAACAAGATAAAATCCCATTGTTAGCATGGGAGAAAATTTGTAGAGCCAAAGCAAAAGGGGGGGTTGGTCTGAGAGACTGGCATTTGATGAATGAAGCTCTGGGTGCCAAGTTGGTGTGGAGTATCTATACAAACCCTGACCTCCTGTGGGTTAAAATCCTGAAAGAAAAATATTTGGATTCTACAGCTGATAATCGAATTTTCACTATTAGGAATCCTACGAAGGGATCTACTATTTGGAACTTTATAGTTTCTTGCAGGTCGGTAATTATTAATCATCTTACCTGGAAGGTTTGGGGATGGGTTAAATGCCAAGTTTTGGGATGATTCGTGGAATGGGTATCCAATTTTGAGGGAGGAGGAGGGAGTGCAAGAGCTAAGGCAGTTTTTTATTCAAAGGTGGGGTGACAGAGTTGGAAATTACTTAGAGCTTAAAAGGAATTATTTTGGCCAGGAGTGGGGGTGGAAAGAAGTTGCCTTTGCAGAGCTTTCAGATGTTCAAATTCTAAAAATGAAGGATATTTTTAGGGGTAGACAAGTTTTACCTACTAACACTGATGACAAGGTGGTTTGGTGTGGCTTAGTGAATGGTAATTACTCGATTAAGATTGGGTATCAGCTTCTGGACTCTTTAGAGGGTGAGATATTTTGGGCAAAAAGATTATGCTGGAGCAAGGATTGTTTGCCCAAGATAGGAGCTTTTTCTTGGTTGGCGGTGAAGGGAGGAATCCTCTCTGGTGAAAGGAGGAAAAGGTTGGGGTCGGTTGGTCCAGTAAAGTGTGTCATGTGTGAGGAGGCAGAAGAATCAACAGATCACTTGCTTCTCCATTGCAAAGTAGCTTCTGCTTGTTGGGATTCTCTGAGGCTGAAACTTGGTTGGCATGGTCCTCTTCAAAACTCTTTGAAGGGTGTCTTTGAGGGCTGGCCAAGCCCCTTTAGAAATTCTCTCTTCTCAAGTGTTTGGGTGGCAATCTCGTCTCTTGTGATATAGGAACAATGGAAGGAGCGTAATAGAAGGATCTTCGAGGATAAAAAAGATTCAGTGCATAGGATTCTAAGCAAAATTGATCAAGCAATCACTGAAGTTGTGAATTAGGCGGCTTCACAACTTCAGCTTCAAAAGTGTCCCTTTCTGTGGAGGATAGCAGGTTCCAATGTGTGTGGCTAGGGCTAAAGATAAAACCTTGGCAATTGGAGGAGGTTTTGAATGGGGTGCAAAATTCAGTGAAGGAGGTTGTGTGGGAAAAGCCACTTGAAGGGTGGCACAAAGCAAATTTTAATGGGGCTTCCAAAGGCAACCCGAGGCCCTCAGGTGCAGGGGAAATTTGATTGCTATTGGGCTAAAAATTTGGAGGATGGCACTAACAATGTAGCTGAAGCAAAAGCGGCCTTATTGGTTATTGGACTAGCGAGATCATTGGGGGTCAGAAATTTGCACTTGGAGGGAGACTCTTTGGTAATCATCCAAGCAATCATAAATGGTGGGGTTGTGGCTTGGCACCTTCAGGCTTATATTCGCTCAATTTTAAAAGAGCTAGAATCCTTTGATAGGTTTAAAGTTAGTCACATTCGTTATGTTGGCAATGGGGAAGCGGATAGCCTTTCCAAGTGGGCAACATCCTTTGATGTGATAGGGGAAGTTCGTGTAGAAGATTTTTACCAGGAGTTCTTGACAGATGAGTGGGTTTAATTCCTTTTTCTTGGAGTTTGGTGTTGTTCAGAGGCATTAGGTGTCGGCAAAGGTTGTGCCACCTTCCATGAGGAGTGTTGGTTGTATTGCTTAGTACAAACGGTTAAAAAAGTGTCAAGTGAATTAATTATTAGCCGATCTTTGGTGCTAGATGGGAAGCACACAGATGGCATTTATATGTCTCTGTCAAGGTGTCCAGGCTAAATAAACTGTGTGATCTTTTTGGGGTAATCATTTTTGTAGCTCTTGGGTCCAATTAGGTGGTAGTGGCGGCGAGTGAAGTAATTGTAGTGACAGGGGCAAGACAACACTGGCAGAATGGCAGCTTTGGCATGAATGATGGGGATTTTAAAAAGAGTTGCAACCTTTGTTCTTTCTATTATTGGTGAAGGAGTGTTTGAGTGGTGCAAGATTTTTTAAAAAAAGAAAAGAAAATGGAAGCGATGTATGGCTTTTCAACGAAACTCCAAAAAAAGGGTTTTTTTGGACCAGTGTCAGCTTTCAGGCTGAAGTTTGTATTGAAAAATCCTCATGATGATGTGGTGGAAGCGGTCCTGGAGACATTGGGTGAGCATTTCATGGGGGCAACCCATAGAGGTAGGATGAATGTGGATATTGCTTCAATGTTATTTGCGTGGGGCCTCAAGCTAAACGAAGAAATAGAAGTGATTAAATGGGTGATGAAATCGCTCTTTGTGGAAGATTTGCTCAGGAAAATGGAGTCCCTGCTAGAATGGTTTGTACCGAGTGTTGGATATGATGTCTCGGAAGGCATCGAGGATATGGACGAGGCCACAGAAGAAGGGTTAATTCCCTTTGTGAGATGGCGGAGGAGAGTTGACCAGGACGCTTATAAACTAGAAATCTTAGCTGCTTGGGAGAATTTGAAGTTGGTTCTATATCGACAAGAAGCTACAGAATGACGAGGGGACGTTACTCAGCCCCATCAATTCCCAAGGCGGAAGCGGTCTGAGCATAGAGGAAGAGCTTAGAGAGGGAGGTCAGGAAGGTGTGAAGTTTAAGTGAAGTGGGTGCCTTTATTGCGATGGTGAAAACTTTTTGGAGAAAGGTTTTTTTGTTGGGGTGGAAGAGTGGTGGGGAGCGGATGGATATGAAGCAAGAAATGAAGTGACTGGTTGGCAGATAGGAAGGTGAACATCGTGGAAGGGAGGCTGATGTTTTGTATTGCAGAAGACTGGAGAAATTAATTTCAACGTGTTTGAATTCTTCCTTTTGGTGTAGATGTCGTTTTGTTTTTTCAATCTCCACTAAGGAAATGTGAAATTGGGTTAAAGGTGGGATTGTTGTAATGGGTGGAAGGGTTTCCGTGTGGCTCTTTCTGATGTTTCCGGTTAAGAGTTAGATGATGTTTGTTGGGGGGTCTAGTTATCGAACATCTTTTTAGCTTTGTAATGTTGTTTCAATATATAATAATATAATTACCTATTATCGGTAAAAATATATATATATATGTTCTTTGTTTCAGCCATATAAATATATCGACATATATATACATATATATAAATATATATGTGTATATATTTGTAGATATATATTATGAAAATAGTATACCGAGACATCAACAAACATTGGTTAAACACTAGGACAAGATAGACCAGTGATACCCTTTTCATATTTCATAATAACAAATAAATATAAAAAGCAAATTGTAGAGTGAATGTTTGTGCAATGAAGAACAAAATAATAGAAGTTCATATCACAATATCGTCGAAATGAAAACCAATGAAACCCTTTTCATATTTTGTAGCAACAAACAAATATAAAAATCAAATTACAGAGTGAATGTGTAATGAAGAACACAAAATTAGAAGTGCATGGTAGAATACGGGTTTGTGCATCAATTTGTGACACAAAAATGACTCTTAAGATGCCACTTTTTTTATGAAATCAGTAAATTTTGATGTTCACGAGAAAATGAAGGTAGTTATGCTCAAAATTTGAAGATGCAACAATAACAAGAGTTGTAGTGCTCTTAATCTACTTTCTAAACTACTTTTTTTTAAAATAATGAAGATTAAGGGTTTGAAAAAGGGCAGCCACAAAAAGTGGACCTATTTTTATAAAAAATAGCATAGCATCTATTGTGACCCCCCTAAAAAGTTAACTTGTTTTTAGAATTTCAAAAATTGAAATGGTGAGAAATTAGCTAACACCATGTAGTTTATCTCAATTGTTTTGGCTAATCTTTTTAATGAATATATAATATTTTACTAATTTTTGAAGTGGACACATTCTGAAAAGATGAAATTTGAGCATGCTCCCTACTAAATTTTTTGAAAACTAATCAGAAATCATTTTTTCATTACGTGTAGAATGGAGTCTAGTTTATAAAAATATAATTTGTTTCAAAATTTGATAAACGAGTAAAAATCAATACGCAAACTAGCACATGTTGGTTTTTGACAAAAAACAGAGGCAGTAACAAGATAAGTTATAGATGAAAAGATTAACATATCAAAATGTTAAAAAAAATTATATGGTTATATAGGTAAGAGAGCTTAACGTCATCATAGTTTCTTTATAAACTTGCATTGAAAGATGTGAATAACATAGATAAAATGTGTGAAATTTTGTTACCCTTTCACAAAACCACATCCTTAACATGAAATGGATGCCCAAGGAAAAATCCAACCCTTTGGGTTGGTATTTCCCAAAGCAATCAATTTGGCGAGCGCCAAATGAAATGCAATACTTGGAACTCGCCAAATGAGTTGCATCGTTTGGTGAGCACCAAATTAATATGAAGCATGAATTTTCAGAATGCATTTTGTTGAAATCTTTCCTTTTTTCTTTGTCTTTGTCTTTGTTAGGAAACCATATGCATGAATTAAACATTTAAGTATAAGTTGACATTTACATATGGACATTTAATTTATTATACTTTAAGTTATATTTCATGTATATATTCATTCTTCAAATTCTATTTTAAGACCTTAGTCCAGTAATCAGGAGGTTCAATCTCACTATTTTTATATCTTATGCTCTATACCTCTCTCTCTCTCTTACTATCTCTATCCTTTTATCTAACTTTCTCTCCTTTGAGATCAAGAAATACCTCTCTACATGTCCATCTCTCTCTCTCTCTACTCTCTTTATATCTATCTCACCTCTCTCTACCTACCTATCCCTCCCTCCTCTCTCTCACCTCTCTCTCGCCTCTCTCTCCCTCTCTTCCTACCTCTTCCTCCCTCTCTCCATCTCTCTATACTTCTCTTTATCTCCCCCCTCCTGTATATGTATCGTCTCGACATCTTAGAACTATGTCTCCTTGCCTGTCATCATTATCGCTTAATATGCTTTATCATTTACATCATCGGTCATATCGCGTAAAAATATCTTATGCTGGTAATCAGCATCATCTTATCTCTGTATCGGTGTCATCATCATCACATCGTTCATCATGCCGACGTTGGATATCATAATTTTAATATCTGTCGGAAGCGCAATCTGTGCGCATGTCATCATCGTGAACCATCATCCGGATCATGACTGTCGTAGCATCTTATGTATGCGTGGGCTATGTAATATCGGCCTTTATATGTCATTTTCGTCATCATTGCATCATAACGGCGTCTTTGTCCGTCATTATCGTTCAATAATAATATCATCATCATTTCGCATATAAATTTTAATATCTTGCGTCTGTCATATCATATGACTTCGGAACGTACGTCACATATTTCGCTTCCTCTCCCTCTCTCTACCTATCTCTCCCTCTCTACTATCTATCTCAAATATCCCTCCGTCCCTCCCTCCTCTCTCTCTCTCTCCCTCCCTCTCTCATTCCCTCTCTACTTCTTTCTATCTCCCCTCTCCATCTCTCTACCTAACTCTCCCTCTATAACTCCATACCACTCTCTCTACCTACCTCTCTACCTATATCTCCCCTTTCCCTCTACCTACCTCTCTATCTCACCTATACCTTTTTACCTCTCCCTCTCTCCCCTCTCTCTCTGATGTGCACCATGATGTGATACAAAAAGAAGAGAGAGAGAGAGAGAGAAAGAGGGGGGAAGGAGAGAGTGAGAGAGAAAAAGGAGAGAGAGGAAGGAGGGAGGGAGAGGTAGGGAGAGTAGAGAGGGAAGGAGAGAGAGGAAGGGAGAAGTGAGAGAGAGGTGATAGAGAGAGAGATGGACATGTAGAGAGGTAGTTCTTGAGATCAAGAGAGAGAGAGAGAGAGATGGACATGTAGAGAGGTAGTTCTTGAGCTCAAGAGAGAGAGAGAGTCGGATAAAGGGATGGAGATAGTGAGAGAGAGGTCTAGAGCATAAGAGATGAAAATGAGTGAGATAGAGAGAGAAATATGATACAACTTATTGATTACTAAAATTTGGCATTGTTGATTACTAAAATTTGATTGTCTAAAAAATTATAAGATCTTCCAAAAACTAGAATCTGTATTATAACTCTAAGAGATATGAAACCACTCTCAAACATCCTAAAGCTATATACATGTTAGAGAAAGTAAATGTCCATATGTAAATGTCAACTTATACTTGTTTCATGTATATAGTTTCCCTGACAGAGAAAGAGAAAGAAAGAGAAAGAAAAAAAAGAAAGACTTCAACAAAATGCATTCAAAAATCTCATGCTTCATGTTTTACAAGCACCAAATTTTGTGCTTTCCAAATGAGTTGCATCTTGAAATACCAAGCCTTAGGCTCAGTCACTCGATCCATTTGGCACTCACCAAATGGTAATTTCGAGTAAAAAAAAATAGTGACATCTTTTTTGTGTCACAGATTGGTGCACATACCCATACCTCAAAATGAACTAGTGAGACCCTTTTCATATTTTACAAATATAAATATAAAATTGCAAAGTGAATGTTTGTGCAATGAAGAAAAAAATAATAGAAGTTCATGGCATAATTTCATTGAAATGAAAACTAGTGAATCCCTTTTCATATTTCGTAGTAACAAACAAATATAAAAAGTAGTCCATTAATAATGGTGAAATCAATCCATTAACAATAGAATGATAATATAATAGATTATCGATTATATTCCAAAGACATGTTTTAATAGTGGTCTAATCAACCTTATTAATATCATAGAAGAACAATTTAGCAAACCAACCTAAATGATTACCAAATGGTTTAACAAGGGCATGTTATGGCACCGGTCTATCTGACCCATATAAGAACAATATTAGGATCACCTAATGGTTATCAAATGGTTTAATTATTAAATGATTTAACAATGGTCTACACTAAATAAATTGCCATATATGAACTATAATCAGATAACCTAAAAGGCTATCAAATTCCTCACAATAACATGCAATAATAATAGCCTATTTGGACCAAGAATTATCACCGAAAGCAATCAATAGGGTAACAAGTATTTGACCAATAATATGGTTTAACATTGGTCTAATTGATCCAACCTTTTACCACAGATGAACAATAACAAGATAACCTAAATGATTACCAACATTAACCCATGATATATTTTGGTAAAGGTCTAAACAATCAAAATACTTTATAGATAAACAAGAATAGGGTGACCTAAATGGTTGCCAAATATTTCATGATATATTTTGACAGTGATCTAATTGACCTAATTAATAGCACACATTAAGACTAATAGGATAACCTACACAATGATCATATATTTGTGCAATGAAGAACAAAATAATTGCAAAGTGAATGTTTGTGTAATGAAGAACAAAATAATATAAGTACATGGCATAAAACCATCAATATGAAAAATCAGTGAAACCATTTTCATATTTCATAGTAACAAACAAATATAAAAAGAAAATTGTAGAGTGAATGATTGTGAAATGAAGAACAAAATAATAGAAGTGCATGGCAGAAAACTATGGAAATGAAAACTAGTGAAACCCTTTTCATATTTCATAGTAACAAACCAATATAAAAAGCAAATTGTAGATTGAATTATTGTGCAATGAAGAACACAATAATAGAATTGTAAGGTAGAATATCATCAAAACGAAAAGCAATGAAACCCTTTTCATATTTTGAAATAACAAAAAAATATAAAAAGCAAATTATAGAGTTATTGTTTGTGAAATAAAGAATAGAAAAATAGAAGTACATGGTAAAAAACCATTGAAATGAAAGTAGTGAAACCCTCTTCATATTTTGTAGTAACAAACAAATATAAAAAGCAAATTGCATAGTGAATGTTTGTGTAATGTAGAATAGAATAGTAGAAGTGCATGACACAAAACCGTCAAAATCAAAAGCAATTAAACTCTTTATATTTCGTAGTAACAAACAAATATTCAAAGAAAAATATAGAGTGAATGTTTGTGCAATGAAGAACAGAATAATAGAAGTTCATGGCATAAAATCATCAAAATGAAAACCAGTGAAACCCTTAAAATATATCGTAATAGGAAACAAATATAAAAAACTAAAATATAAAGTTAAACTTTGTGCAATGAAGAACATAATAATACAAGTGCATGACAAAATATTGTCGAAATGAAAGCCAGTGAAACCCTTTTCACATTTCATAGTAGCAAACAAATATAAAAAGAAAATTGCACAATGAAAGTTCATGCAATGAAGAATAGAATAATATAAATGCATGGAAAAATATCGTCAAAATGAAAGAGAATGGTATAGGCCTAGTAAGGTAAAAAACCTCACTCGAGTTTAGTGATTGTCAAAAGCATGGGTAGAGCCGAACAACAAATGGTGCAAAAACTCAATTTTTAGAGTGTAGAGTTGAACATGTATCAGTGCCTAAACAAATGAAGACTCTAGAAAAAAGAAAAAGGAAATGAATGACAATGAGCGAGATACACAAGAATTTGGAGCATTGAATGAACTTTGTCCTTTGAATAACATGTTAGTTAGGCGAAGTAAATGGGAAGGGGTGCATAAGGAAAGTTTTTGAACAAAGCTAACAAAGGGGGTGGCACATGATTAATGCTTTCAATTGGACGTTCAAAGTGGCTAGTTGTTTGACTGCCATTTGTCTGTCCAACCCACCGCTAGATCCCCTTCACATAGCCTCTAAAGGTGGACCCGACCAATAATTGGTCAAACCCCAAAATGGGCCCATCGGGAACAACATGGACTAGTTGGAGTGTGAAACATGGTAGATTGGTCGAAATGGCAAAAAAATAATATTGCTAGATCCATGATAGAATGGGTGATATGGTGAACAATTTTTTTTGTTTTATGGTCCACATGACACACCATGTGGACCTCCAAAGATAGGGTGCTCCACTATAGGCCCCTCTCCCCTATGGAATTTTTGGTATATCTCTAGTAATAAATATGTGACCAAAGTACTTGAAAGACTCTCTTAACTCTCAACATGTGAATATGTTTATGTTTATGTCGAAGGTGTCCCCTCTATGAACGAGGCCACTTGTAAAAGTGTATCAATGACTATCTTGTGTCTGTATCAATGCAAGACAATTAAACGAATCTCAGTCGTTCATCATTTTCTGCTATTTTTTTAGTTGTTTTTCATCATTTTTTTCCCATCAATAATGGTTTTTACTCCTCCAAACTCTTCCTCACTAGTATTGACCTTTCACTTCTCCAATTTGGCGAGTTGCAACCTAAAAATAAGGTTTTGACGAGGGTTTTAGAGTATGTTTATTAAAATGAAAATTACGGCCAAGATCTAATAATGAGCACATTTACATTTTAACATTATGACATCCTTTACCCTATGTAGTTAAGCATATATTAACATAATATATAATATATATTTAATATAATAAAAATTAAATTTTAAATTATATAGTTATGTTATTATTATTATTATATATTATATTCTTTAACAAAACTATTAAATACTCAGGACAAGATCACTAAGAAGTAGAAGAAAAAAGGAAAGCAGGATGATGCGGAGCGGTCTAGCACTAGGGAAGAAAAGGAAAGTCTTAAAGGAATGGTGGATGACTTGAAGACGATATGAAGCCTAATCAAGGAGTCCTAACCTCTATTTTTTAGTTTTTGGTTTTTTGTTTTATGGTAGAGTTTGCCTAGTTTATAGACTATCTTGTTATGTTTAAGTTTTCTATTGGCTCTAATAGCCTAAACTTGATATATATGTTGTTAATCTATGCTTTGATGGTCTTTAGTTTTTTGGACATTATGGACAGGAAATGCCTGCTTTATCTGTGGACTGATTTTAGTAGGTTATAGTTATTATTATACTGGTTCTTAGATAAGTTCATTTGCTATATGCCTCTTATGTTTGGTTAGTGGTTGTTCCTTGTGTTCTATTTGAGGAGACATTTTGTTGTTTCTTGCTATCTCCTCTATTTTGTTGTTCTGGCCCAGGTTTGGTTGGTCCGAAAGTTTTGTTGTTTGTATGGGATCAGGGCCCTTTCCCCGCTTATCTAATAAAAAACAAAACTATTAAATGCATATATAAAATTATTATAATTAATAATTATTATATTTTTATATAATACAAAATATAATTAATATATTATATATATTTTATATAATACAGATTAAATTATATATATATATATATATATAATTATATAATAGTATATATAGGTTGTATTATTATTATATATTGTATTCTATAACTAAAATTATTGAATATAAATATGAAATTAATAATTAATATATTTTTATATAGAACAAATTAAATTAATATATAAAAAATTTGTCAGTTTAATTGATCTTTGGAGAGATTAGGAAAAAGAAAGAGAGATGAGGGGGAGACAATTCTATATAAAGAGAGGTATGTGGACTAGCACTTGCACCTAAAGGAGATTCAAGGATTGCATGGATAGAAAACTATATATGCGCTGCAAATTCTAGTTGCATGTGGCTAGATTAAACAATTAATAATAAGTGCTAAATAATGGAATGAAATAAATTTAGACAAATCTAGATTTTTTCTTTATAGAAATTAAGCATTATTTGATTATGAAATATTTGCATATAGGTTTAAAACATAAACTAATGCAAATGAAAAAAATAGTTGCCATCAAATTGATAAAAAATACTACAAATGGAAATAAAATGTTCCCATCCAATTGTCAAATCAATATTTATTTGGCTTTTATGTGATAAGTGAGATTTTGGAGGCTTTTACCTGATATTTTAGAGGATTTTACCATTAAACTGCAGCGAGTTTACCATTAAATGGTAGTTGAAACTTGTTTTCCAACAACTCAATAGTGGTTTATAGGTGTGAGACTTGTTTCATGCTCAAATCTCACACAATATGTAGCCTATCAGCTAATAGAGAGAAACTCAAAAGCTAGAGAATGAGAGAAAGAGACAAATTTAGAGAGAGAGAGAAATATAAAGGATACAAAGGAAAAGAGAGAGAAAAAAGAGAAACTAACTTTTGATCGGTTGTTTCATGTCAATAATCCAAGGATGGCATGTCTCCTTGGGGAGTTATGCTCAAGGTAGCATGCCATTTGATTAAAGATATGTTAATTCACCTTTAAGACCTCTTCAATGTACCCATTGCACACTTAAGGAGACAAACATATAGAGAGGGAAATAGAGAAAGAGAAAGGAAGAGAAAAAGGAGAGAGAGATAGAGATAAGATATGGATAGGTGGAGAGAGAAAAAAGAGAAAGAGGGAAAGAGAGAGGGAGAAAAATGAGACAAAGGAGGAGAAATAGATGGAGATAGATAAAGAGAGAGGAACAAAAACAAAAATAAAGGGATTATAAAAAGATGGATACATAGAAAAAAGAGAGAAGAGAGAGAAATAAAGATAGAGAGAGAGAGATAAAGAGGGAGACAAAGAAATTTAGAGAGATAGGTAGAGATATAGAGAAATACAGAGGGATAGAGAAAGAGGTAGAGATAATAAGGGAGATAGAGAAAAATAGATAAAGGGAAAGACAAAGAGAGAAGAGGAGAGAGACATAGATAGAGATAAAGTCACATAAAGAAATAGGGAGATAAAGATAAATAGAGGGAAGAATATATATATATATATAAGAGAGAGGGAGATAATGAGAAGCATACAAATAGAGGAGACAAAGAGATAGAGAGACATAGAGAGATAAAGAGATAAAAATGAATAGATAGAGATATACGGAGGGTTATTGATATATCTCACTATCACTCTTTATCTCTATATATCTCCCACTATCTATGTCACTCCCTCTTCCCCTCTCTATCTATTGAGCTATCTCTCCCTCTCCCCTCCTCTCTCATTCACTACATCTCTCCCCCATCTCCCCTACTCTATATCTTTATCTCTATTTCTCTCTTTATCTCCCTCTCACTCCTCTATCTCTTTATATCCATATCTTTCTCTACCTCTATCACTATCTCTCTATCTTTCACTATCCTCATCTATCTCTCTATATCACCCCCTTTCTATGTCTCTCCATCTTCCTCTCTAGATATTGAGCTATCTCTCCCTCTCTCCCCCATCTTCTTCCCTTTATCCCTCTCTATGTATCACTCTCCCTCTCTCCCCCCTCTTCTTTCTCTCCCTCTTCTACATATCACCCCCTCTCTCCCCCTCTTCACTCTCTTCCTCTTCAACCTATCTCTCTCCCCTCTTCTCTATCTCTCCTCCTCTACCTATCTCTCTCCCTTTCTCTCTCTCCCTCTCTCTCTCTGTATCTCCCCTCTCTCTCCATCTCTCCCTCCTCTCCCTCTTCTACCTATCTATCCCCTGTCTCCCCCTCTTCTCTCTCTCCCTCTCCTCCCCTCTCTATATCTCCTTATATCTCTACCTCTCTATCACTCTATCTCACCATCTATATCTCTCTATCTCTCCCTCTCCCTCTTCCTATATATCTCTCTATTTCATCCTCTCTATATCTCCCTCTCTATCTCCCTATCTCTCTCTATATTTATCTCTCCCTCTACCTATATCTCTCTATCTATTTGTCTCCCTCTTCCTCTCTCGCTCTATCTTCATCTCTACCTCTATTTTCCTCTCCCCCCCTTATCTCTAGACATGCTTCCCTCTCTCTATCCCTCCATCTATCTCCCTCTCTATCCCTCTCTATATATTTATCTATTCCATCTCTATCTATCTCTCTCTCTCTCCTCTCTCTCTCTCTCTATCTCTCCCTCTCCTTCTCTCCTCCATCTTCATCTCTATCTCTATCTTCCTCTCTATCTCTATCTCCTTACCCCTCCCTCTCTCGCTCTTCCCCCTCTATCTCTCCCTCTTGCTATCTCGACCTCTCCCTCTCTCTCCCTCTCTCTCCCTCTCTCCTTATTGCAAACATAACATGACCCTGTTGATAATGGAGCCTAATTATCTTCCTGATTCAAAGGTTTTATTTCAATCATGTTCGAATCCCTGTAAGTGGATGCATAGTTTATTTGAAGTTATCACTTCTCCATTAAGACCTTTGTTGTACAAACAACATCATTTGCTATATGGCCTGCCAATTGACCTCATGTACTGCATAAATGTATGCAAAAAAATAGACCAAAATCTATCCTAATTGACCTTACGCACTTCTTCAATGTACCCATTGCACACTAAGGTGCGATTGCTAGTACATAAAACCTACTAGCGTTCTTTTCTTGCTAAATGCAGAAGCAAGTCCCAATTGGAAAAACCACTCCCGTATATAGGGGAGAGGATCTAGTATCTAAGCATGTTCCAATAGTTGTTATAGCGTTTGTTAATTTAATGTCGAATAATTTTAACAATATTGGACTAAATAGTTGTGACTTTAAAGTTGTTAGTGTTGATGATCACTACCCATAATTGAATGAAATGTGTTCCTTAGATCTAAAAAGCAACAAATCATGTGATGCCACATCAACACACCAATAAAATAGGATTTAGTGCACAAATATCAGTCTCACTTTGTTTTGGGTCTTTTGGACACCTCGACAAAAAGCATGCTGATATGGCATCTTATTTGATGATGTGGCCCTGAAACCTTAGTTATAAGTAGGGGACTTGCTAAGTACGCTGCTCTAAAAAATTGGAAGTGATTTGAAATTCCCACATAAGATTTTAAGAAGTGCGAAGTTAGGGTGCTCAACTACCGGACCCTCTCCCCTATCCAATTTCTATATGTAAAGAGAGATTGGATAATCGTTGTTTTTAACGTTTCATTCATTCCCTTTTCAGAGAAACAGGGTTACCCCTAAGCTGGGTTTATTGCATTCCACGTTTGTAGCCTGGTAACCGTTCATTTGCCGGCTTTGGTTTTGTTTGGATCAGGAAATGATTGGATTAGAGTAGGTACTATCCTCCACCCATTCACGCATAAATCCAAACAAAATCCAAATCAAAATGAAACGTAAGCCCAAATGAACAAAAACAATAAGGCCCAAACAATCCATTGCAGCTGTGGCAAAGCAAGGAGGGCCTGAAGGATTTTGTAGGATTTAGGGTTTTCATTAAATAAAATTCAGTAAATAATGGCTGAAACTCTTAAGCTTGGGAAGTGCTTCTCTTGCAGTAGTTTACAGAATAATAATGGCATTGGCCATAATAGTTTACAGAATAACAGCTGCCTTGGCCACAAGCGAAATGGGAGCAGAAGAATAACCAGAAGAGGTTTTGTAGTAAATTCCTTCCATAGTTTGAAAAGTTTAGCAGGTTTTCCTTTACCCTCATCATCATCATCAGTACAGAGGCCGGGGCACAATCTTAGCCGGTTGCTTCAGAGAGCCTCTGTCTCAAATGTCTCGAACAGAATGCCCATTGTGTGCATGGCTGCAGATGGTGGTCAGTATAGCAAATTATTTATTCGTTCATTTTTGTTTAACTGCAATTCCTTTGTATTATGAATTTGCTTGATTTTGCTCCAAGTTTCTAGATATATATGCTTCAACCCCATTTGATTTTTTTTCAACAAATTTCGTAAGAAATACTTTCACCCCACAGTTAACAGTCAGCATGCCTCTCTCTTACAGTTTACAACCGTAAGGGAGGGGATGATTCTGTCCCACATTTTGCAACAATAAGGGAAGACATGCTTCCACCCCACATTTCACAACAATAGGGAAGGGATGCTTCCACCCACAGTTGCCAACGATAGAGGGAGGAAGGTGCCACTATACTATGAAATAATGTTTTTCTTCTTCCCAGTTCTGAGGTCCAGCATCTTTGCTGATGTCTTCTAAACCATAAAAGACTTAATTTTTATATTTTTTCAATACTAGTGTTCAATTTAGATTAAGATTGACACGATGTCCCAAGTATTAATAGGAGGAAACGAATTCTAATGGGTAGTTATCGAAGGAAATTTCTGGATAAGTTGTATTGCTAGATTTGACAATTAAAATTTTGCTTTTATCAACATTTACTATCAAACTAGACGTGTTGCAGTTTGTTTGAAGCGCCCTTAAGTGTTGTTATTGGATGTTATTCTTTCTTTTTATTATTATTATTTTCAATTAAATTATTTTTTAATTTTTTTTTCAATTATGGGTATATGAATGTTTTTAGTAGCCAAAAACATTGTCTACTGTTCAATTTTTCTCAGTCTGTTCTGTTGGTGCACAAATGGGGTAATTTTACTGTTAGGGAGTGTATTCTTGTGGAGGGGAAAGGTGTTGATACATGTGATTGTGGGGTGAGGACCGCAAGCAGCCCATTTTCTGGGTTCCTGACACCTTGCCTATGCAATTTCGCACAAGTAGACAACAAGTTCAGTGATTCTGAATAAGTTTTGAACCATTTTTTTCGAATTTGGAACAGTGCATGCTTTGGTTGTCTTCTGAAATCAGGTACTCACGATTGTAGTAACTTAGTTTAATTCTTGCAGCACGCTATGGTCATCTTGTGCCTTTATTGCTTTGTGTGACTATTGCAAAAACTAATTACTCTGCACGCCAGACTTGCTATGTTGGGCTTTGATAATCCTTTTTACACTCATAATTCTTTCAGCTGTTAATGACTTCCAAGTTTTTCTGGC
Organism: Sequoia sempervirens; assembly: GCA_007258455.2. Taxonomy (NCBI): domain Eukaryota; kingdom Viridiplantae; phylum Streptophyta; class Pinopsida; order Cupressales; family Cupressaceae; genus Sequoia; species Sequoia sempervirens. Next base: position 912,098,687 of record VDFB02271358.1, read on the forward strand.
AATTGTGTTTTGCTGAATTGTGTTTGTTGTTGAAAACACAACTAAAATTGCCCACACAAACTATACCATCTACACAAAATTAGATTCATCGTCTTTAGCTTAGCTGTCATGCCCGAGGGGTTTCTATAATGGGTAATGTTGTCACGGAAGTGTGCACCCTTTGCTGAGCTGATAAAATTGCTCAGCCACCTCGTGAAACATGGGATGATTTCCCTAAGTGTGGGCTTAGATTGTGAAGATCAACCTCCAGAGAGGGCTGGTTCCCTTGGATTTATCACCTAAACTAACTAAACTAATGCTTTGCTAAGGAAAAGAGTAAACTAACTAAACTAATGCTTTGCTAAGGAAAAGAGTAAGGACTAACTTGAAAATGAACCTACTTCTTTCTAAGGTGATGCACCAAATAATTTTTTCAAAGCCTATACCACTGTTTGGACTCAAAATGATCAACCATCTAAACCCAACACATACACAACTCATTATTTTCAATTTTGTAGGTCTTTGCAAAAGTGTTTCATAACAAGGATTGATATATCAAAAATAACGTTTATCTTGGGATTTGTTCTGCTAGTTTTAGCACTCTGAACTGATAGAAGTTTTATCTGTATGTAAGTGTTTATCTGACTATTATTAATATAAAAATAAATAATGTTTAGAAGGAGCTATGAGTGCTATCACAACTTAAACTCTATTCTTAACTAGTTAACACAAGTTATGACCTGCAAAAATGCATACTTATTGCTCAAAGGCAAGGAGAATAGGACAAAAAATCAAGGGGTAAGAAATCACCACAAGATTACATCAACTATCTTAAGAGATTTGCACAATAAAACAGCAAATGAGAAGGTAAAAAGAACTTGTTTTATTGATCAAAAAGGTGTTTCATACAGCTGTGTAAGCTTGAATAGGAGTTACAATGCAGCTCCAGCTTGAAAGAACCTTGAAGAAAGTTACAATACATGTTTGAAGAGAAAGAACTAACTCAAAACTGCTGCAAAAGCTTATTTTTTATGCTTCTCAGCAGTTGCAAGAGAATGGGAACATGTGCTTGCTAAGTCAAACCTCCTTTGGTAGTCCAAAACTGAAAAGACTATTTTGCAACCCCTAAAACTGCTCCAAAAAGGTGTTAGAATGCTGAAAAAACTTTCCCTTGACCCTGTCCACCATCAAAGCACCTAAAACAGCTCCTAGATGCTCTCAAAAAGGTTCATACTGCCTTAGATATGCTCCATTTGTTTTGCACAATCACCAAACTGCCCCTAGATGCTTGGGATTGCTCATTAATTTCCCCAAACTACTCATGAATGGCCATTATTACCCCAACTGCTGGAACTTTCCTCAAATCTGCTATTAAAACACTTGGGAAAAGGTTTGAAAAATTCACAAGCCTCTTAGGGGAAGGAAAAATTTCAGGCCCCTTTTGACATGTTTTGACTTCATCAATCTTGTCCTCAAACTTTTATTCTTGCCCACTGTTATTCATCACCTGGAACTGCCACTTTGAGCTGTCCTTAAATGTTTGCCAATGGTTTAAAGATCCTTCCAATTTTTCCTTCTTTGTAGCAAAAGATACCTCACAAGTCTGCCCCTATCAAAAGGTTCTACTTTGTTGCCATGATGAATGATGCCATGATGTTTGTAATTGGTCATTGGCCTGCCCTTTCACTGAAATGTTTATCAACAACTGAAACACAACAAAAACCTTGTAAAACACTTCCTTCTTCAATGGTGAGCATTACTTTTATTCTTTGAAACACTTGATTTGCACTGTGATATGTATCACTGATCTTCAAGTCCCTAGCCTTTGTTTAAGCTCCCAATGGCCTATCACTCTGGGAACATTGGTAAGTTCTTTTGACTTTAGTATACTGAAATTCATTTGCATATCAATGGCAGTTACTTGTTTTGAGGGTCTGTCTACTGCTGTCGCTCTTACAAACATCTATCTGCCCAACTTGGCACCTTGTTTAACTCATACAACATCTCAATGACTGAAACTGTGTATGTATTGTCAACTGTTTTATAGAACTCTGCTCATTTCATGAAACTACACTGTCACAACTGCCTTTATAACATTCAATCATGGCATTAACTTGTCATTTATACTGACTTTTGACTCTATTTGTCCCTCGAACCCTCCAATGATTGTCTCTTGGTCTGTCTTAGCTTGAAGGTCACTTTCCATCCCCACGAGCACTTTGAAATGACTGTCTTCTTTTGACTGCTATGAGACTGTTTTAAATTTTTGTGATTGAGCATCCCTAGCCTTTAAGCCTTTTGCTGTCCTTTTCACAGTCAACATCATCATACATTTGGTGTTTTGAACCTCGGAGTACTAGCATCTTAGGCCTGACTCAAGTGAGATGAGGTCTGCTTCCTTGTTCTTTATTGCTTCTCACTATTTTTGTGCTTTTAAGACTGCCTTTTAGGCTCAATTTGAGGTGACTGTCTTAGTCCTTTAGGGCCTGTGATACATTCTTTATTTGCTGTCATGATTCTTCCAACAATACCTTAGACATCACTATTAAAACTTGCCACCATACTACTATCTATGGTACTGTCCTCTTACCCAGTGGAGTGCCCTAACATAGGTACCTATGTGGATGTCTTTGAATTTGCAACACTGTCTTCTTGAGGAGGATAGTATAAATCATATACAACCAAAGCATAAAGACACCTCCCTCTTCTTTATTCTGACTGTGCCTTCTATATCAGCATGAGAATTTTTACTACCTTCGATATGGCTTCCTTTTGATACTTGGAAACCGCTGTCTTTTCTGTTAAAAACTTTGAAGAATGTACAGTTTTATCATTGAACACAACTTTGAGAATTTTTTCATAGCATGTGCATCAATTGCAGCTTCAGTACACTCACAGGGTAACCAGAGAACACCTTCTATAAGTGATGAATATGATCCTTCTGAAAGTGGAAAATGAATGAAAACATACAGGAATCAATATCTGATCACTCACCCCTTCTAACCTTGCACAGGATGGACCATGGAATACCCTTGCTTTCTGAGGTAAGCATGAAGAAGCTCCTTAACTTGGAAAGAAACATTGCTGGAAGTGGAAAGAAAGGAAAAACTTTTATTTATGAATTCAACCCAAATACCTAATCCCTCCATAAAGGTTTGTTAAGCCAGCTCTAGTTCATCTCACTCAAAATGAAGAAACCCCAATTTTGTTCAACAATTCCACGGGCAGTTCCTTTCTGCTCTTCTTCAGAAGACTTTGTTGTCTTAAGAGAATCTAAGGTTCTCGGAGTGGATTAGTGGCTTCAGGGAGACACACTGCCCCAAGAATCTACCAAACTCCATGAAACATATTGCAAACAATGTGAAGAAGACAACAAGTGGCAGTCTCTGCATCAACCTAATGTTTGTGTTCCTATTGAAGTTCTGACTGTGGAGCCTCCACCTTTCATGCAATTTCTTGATATCCACTTATGTTGGCTTCAACTGTAACTATAAATCTGCTTCTCAAACTCCACAGTCAACTTTTCCTTGGTTAGGGACAAACAGGGAAGAGAGATAACCCTTATAAACCTTCATTCCCTTCCCAACAGTAACAGTGGTTTCAAAAGGCGATGAAGACTCCATGCACAGCACTCTATTGATGCTAACTGTATTTAGCTTGATGTTCATTATCCTGTATTAACCTCTATTGCATATTCTTTTCTTTTTCATGTTCAAATGTGCCTTCATTAATTTGGCTTTTGACTGTGCATTATATCATTCTTTGTCTTCTTTGTGTTTAGTATGGCATGGTTGCTTCTAAAACATACAAAACCTCCCCATTCACCCTATTGTCATGTGGTTAGCATATAGCAGCCAAAGGCTTGGCAATATGAGAATGGCATATATCCCCCTTATGACTGTCCTTTCCTTGCTGTCACTGAACTGCCCTCCTTAATGATTATACTTCTTGATTCATTTCATGGTTCATTACTACTGTTACTATGTCCTAAATGCAGTTCTCCAGCAGACCTTCAATCTTCTTTATGACCTCCTCAAAGCTATGTATTGAGATCTTTAAGTTGCTCTCAATATAATGGCCCCCTTCTTTTGACTGTACTCTTCTGAGTGAGCTTCATAGTCATAATGAATCCACCAATACTTGTCATAATATACCTACACACTGTCCATTGCATGGCTCATGGCCTTAAGGCCTCTGACAATCCTTTGTTTATAACCTTTTGTTTCTGTCACATGTCTTTATCACAGTCATGAGAAACATGACTGTCCTTCATTTTTGTAAGCTTATAGAGTAACATAGGGACTTGTTTACAAGCTTGATTTGTTGCATAAAACCACAGTTGCATGGACACGGATATGGATATAGATACAGATACGGCCATTTTTTAAGACCCCCAATATGGATACGGCTGGATACGACATTCATAAAAAAAAACATACACATATATTTTCTAAGTTATTGGAGGAGATTTTCATCACTTTAAAAGCAAATAAGAAAATATAAATTAAAATAATATTAAAATTTAAATATTAATAATTTAGTAAAGAATAATAGTTAAATATATATTAAATTTTTTTATTTATATTTAAAGAAAAGCTTTATTTTTTTAAAAATCTCTAACATTTAAACAATATAATATAAATATAAAATTATAAACAATTAACTTTTTTAAATTTGTAAAAATTAAAACACCAAAACAATAGTAGAGTTGTATTGGAAGAAGACGTAGAAAAATGGGTTGCTGAAATAGAATAACATTTCATTGGTCTTCTTCATTTGGTGTAGGTTTTATTTATACAAAACATAACAAAAAATTGCATGATTGAAGTTTTTTAAGATAATATTTTGGAAGATTCACATCAGCTTTTTTGAAAATCAAATCACATAGTATCCGGCATGGCTGGAAAATCAAGTTTTTTTGGGCACATGTGGGTACAGTATCCAACGTGTATCCATGGCATATCGCACAAGTATCCGTATCAGATACGGGGATACGCGTGCCTGGGGAGGGGCAGGGGCGTATCCGGCTACTCTGCATAAAACCCTTATTGTGAATCATATAACTCATGGCAGTCCAGGATTAAAAGATAGGATTCATGCACAAAGTTATATGGAGGTTTTGACAAAAGCTTTTGACATTGACATTCAGGGAAATAATGGATAAGGCAGCGCATATCATTTGTTGCAACATAAACAGTATATGGATTTAATGGTTACCAGTCACTATTGACGAACAAATCACAAGGATAGCACAGCAAATGTACTCTATACGATAATTATAACAGAACGAGGGTTTCAATAAAGCCACCAACCTGTCTCTTCTTTGTCTGCAATGTGGTGTTTTAGCTCCTACAGATCTGCAATAAACTTCATGAAATGTGGAGAAACTCATAAAAGGTGCCATATTTTGTTTTGTATACTCTGCAACGTGCCATTTAATTCTCCTTCATCTTGAACGTGGTCTTCAAACAGCAGCAACCCTAACAAATATTTTCTGCAATGTGGACAACTCCTTCGATGCCCTTTCCCTCCTTGCCTGGCATGAAAACTTTCACTAGAAAATAGCGCCCAAGTACTATTTGCATTTGATTTAATACTTTTACAATGCTAAGGTTATTTTAATCTCAAGAATTAAAATAAGTTAACAGGTAGCTTGTGCCAATCTTTCTTATCAGTTGAATAATGGATAACATTTACTTCTACCCAGGACCATCATTTGACCTTAGAAACTCTATCTTTTGCAGTTTGAGCCTAAGGTTTTTGTTTGTTATAAAGCCCATTTGTGAATAACTTGTACTTTTTACAAGTGTTAATTGACTTTAGAAACTCTGTTACATTGCAGTTTGAACAGTTTTCAGTGTTTGTTTTGTTAACAAATGGCATACTTTGATCTGTGATGGTAGCTTTTTTCTGTTAACTATTGTTTGTAAACAGTTTTGAGTGTTCTTACATGGCTTTTGTTTTGATTTCATTAGAACGCGAGGTGCCACTCTCAGATTATAGAAATATTGGAATTATGGCCCACATAGATGCAGGAAAGACTACTACCACAGAGAGGATATTATTTTACACAGGCAGAAATTACAAGATTGGGGAGGTTCATGAAGGGACTGCTACGATGGATTGGATGGAGCAGGAGCAAGAAAGAGGCATAACAATCACTTCTGCTGCAACAACAGCTGTCTGGAATAATCATCGTATAAACATTATTGATACACCTGGTCATGTGGACTTCACTTTGGAAGTGGAGCGTGCTCTTAGGGTACTTGATGGGACTATTTGTTTATTTGACAGTGTGGCTGGTGTGGAGCCACAGTCAGAGACTGTATGGAGACAAGCAGATAGGTATGGAGTTCCCAGGATTTGCTTTGTTAATAAAATGGATAGACTTGGAGCAAACTTTTTCAGGACTAGAGATATGATAATAACAAACCTAGGGGCAAAACCTCTTGTTCTGCAAATCCCAATTGGGGCAGAGGATAGCTTTCGAGGAGTTGTTGATTTGATCAAAATGAAAGCGATAGTGTGGTCAGGGGAAGAACTAGGTGCAAAGTTCAGCTATGAGGACATTCCAGCTGATCTTTTAGATCTGGCCTTGGAGTATAGGAATCAAATGCTTGAAACTATAGTGGAACTTGATGATGAGGCAATGGAGAAATATCTTGAGGGAGAGGAGCTCAATGAGAAAACAATCAAGAAATTGATCAGAATGGGCACCATATCCATAAAATTTGTTCCAGTTCTGTGTGGTTCAGCTTTTAAGAACAAGGGTGTGCAGCCTTTATTAGATGCTGTTGTGGATTTTTTGCCTTCTCCTCTTGACTTACCACCATTGAAGGGGACAGATGCAGACGATCCAGAGGTGATCCTAGAAAGACGTCCAAGTGATGATGAACCATTTGCAGGACTTGCTTTCAAAATTATGGCAGATTCATTCGTGGGGTCTCTTACATTTGTACGAGTTTATTCTGGCAAGCTAAATTCTGCATCTTATGTGCTTAATTCCAACAAAGGAAAGAGAGAGAGAATTGGACGATTATTGCAAATGCATGCAAATAGCCGTGAGGAAGTCAAGGTTGCTGTGGCAGGGGACATAGTAGCACTTGCTGGCTTGAAGGAGACTATAACTGGAGAGACACTTTGTGATCCAGATAAACCCATTGTGCTGGAAAGGATGAACTTTCCTGATCCTGTTATTAAGGTTGCAATTGAACCTAAAACAAAAGCTGATGTGGATAAGATGTCCATGGGTCTTATCAAGCTTGCTCAGGAAGATCCTTCTTTCCACTTCTCGAGAGATGAAGAGGGCAACCAAACTGTTATAGAAGGAATGGGGGAGTTGCATCTGGAAATCATTGTTGATCGTTTGAAGAGAGAATTCAAGGCATGTGTTTTTCCTAATTTTCAAACCATTACCTAAGCAAATAATTTTGTTCTTTAATTTCACTTCCCCAGAATATAGTACAACTCTATGTCCTATGTTTTTTCAGGTTGAGGCTAATGTGGGTGCACCTCAAGTGAACTATCGAGAAAGCATTTCAAAGACAGCAGAAGTTAAATATGTGCACAAGAAACAATCAGGTGGTCAAGGTCAGTTTGCAGACATATCTATAAGATTTGAACCTATTGAAGCTGGTGGTGGGTACGAATTCAAAAGTGCAATTAAAGGTGGAGTTGTGCCTAAGGAGTATATACCAGGTGTAATGAAGGGATTAGAAGAGTGTATGAACAATGGTGTTCTGGCAGGCTTCCCTGTTGTTGATGTGCGGGCTGTCCTTGTTGATGGATCATATCATGATGTGGACTCCAGTGTACTAGCATTCCAGCTTGCAGCTCGTGGTGCTTTCAGGGAAGGAATGAGAAAGGCAGGTCCAAAGTTGCTAGAACCTATAATGAAAGTAGAAGTTGTGACACCTGAGGAGCATTTAGGAGATGTTATTGGTGATATCAATTCAAGGCGTGGTCAGATCCACAGCTTTGGTGATAAGCCAGGAGGACTAAAGGTTTGCCATTTCTGTAGCCCCAATATATGCTTTTCTGTTTGTCTTCTTGTTAAAATAAGAGCATTAAATTTCATGTATGTTGTACACATTTGAGAGATTTTCTTCAACATGGCCTTGCATGGGAGAAGCATGCTAATAGTTATAGGGATGCAGGTTGTTGATGCATTGGTGCCGCTGGCAGAGATGTTTCAGTATGTGAGTTCACTCCGTAGTATGACCAAAGGCCGGGCATCTTATACCATGCAACTTGCCAAGTTTGATGTGGTACCTCAGCATATTCAAACTCAACTTTCCACAAAGTCAGAAGAGGTTGCTGCTTGAGTTTGGCGGAAATTTTATGAAATTGTATAAGCTGGATGTCCAAGCAATCAATGTATTCTTCTCTTTTCTAAATGTATCTAATGCATGAAAATACTATCATCTTGTGTATCTGTTCATGCATTTGTAAATTGTAGAAAAACACCATAAGTAATGTTATTTTTGAATCGGCACTCGTTGATGTAAGGAGATTAAACCCCAAATATTTGCTACAAGAGTACGGCAGTTCAAATCCTAATTTATCTGCATATGTTACTATACCTTTGAAATTTTGAAACATTAAAAAGTGATGTGGGTGGGCGCAAAAGCTAGGTATGCACTCGGCACACATAAATGAGCCATAAAATGATAAATATAAATTTCTGAGAAGATGGACAAAGTCTATGCCTATGTCAACCAGGACATTTTCACACCTGCAATTCTGGTCCCAGGAACAACATAGTCAGACACTAGAGGCATGTATATAAGCCTAGCTGTTAAGTCAAAAGTAATCACTACATGTTAGAATTCAGTAAGAGATTTACATTTAGTTAGGGACAGCTCCTTTTGGAAGTTTCGACTCAATTGTCAGCAACAAACTTCTCCATCCAAAGATCAATTACATGTGAGCACTGTGCACATCATTCTCAAGAAATGCATCATAGGAACTCTCTTAAGCATCCTAGGACTTGTATATGTGTCAGAAAACAGTACCTTAATTGAATGGCAATCATCCCTAGAGATAATACGAGTCCAATTGCAATTCAATTTTTCGAGCAAAAAGTAAAATCTCAGTATAATATTCCACTGCCACATTTGAGAGACACAAAAAAAAATTGATATCTATGTATGCATGAAAAATGGATATAATAGAAATATGCAGTGACGCGTTGCTGGAGTTGGTCGGGATAGTTATGGGACTATTCAGTTTATCTTTTCTGTTTACAAGGGTCTTCATACCAACAACTTAATGGAAGCTCTTGCCATTTTATATGCTGTGACGCGTGGCTGTCAGCTTGGGTGGAGAGGGATCATATGCGAGTCTAATTCTCAGGTGCTGGTGAATCTGTTGAATAAGTGGGATTTAGAAGATGTTAGTTGGCATTTAACTTCAGTTGTTAAGCAGATTCTTAATATTTGTGCTTCTTTGGAGTCGGTTACTTTCAATCATATTCCCTGCGAATGGAACGCTGTTGTCGATTGTTTGGCCAAGTGGGCCTCTGATCATATGCAAAATTGGAACATTGTGGATAGGGGTCAATTACCCCTGGATTTGTCTCATGCGCTAGACATCTTAGTTGTGGATTGTTTGGCCAAGTGGGCCTCTGATTATATGCAAAATTGGAACATTGTGGATAGGGGTCAATTACCCCTTGATTTGTCTCATGAGCTAGACATCTTAGTTGAGCTTGACAAGGCTGTTTAAAGCCTTGCGCTGTTCTTGTTGTTTTAATAAATTTTTACCCCTCTTTTAGCGAAAAAAAAGAAAAGAAACTGAAAGACAAACTTCAAAAGAACTCAAATATGTCGAGTTGTTGAAGATTTGAATGTGGTTGCTTATGAATTGAGCAGCATAACCTTAGCATAAAAGATGTTGATATCAAAATGGGATGGGAGACCTTTTCTTTATAGAAAGTCAATTTCAAATGAAGGGTTAAGATTGAAAGATGAAGAATGATATTGATTAATGGATGAGATTGCTTAGAAGCAAAGAGAAATAAGGTTAGGGCAAAAATAGGGTTTAGTTAAGGATGGACGGTGGAGATTAAAAAGTAATGTTACATGAATGTCACATGCTCAAAGGTGAAAATTAAATGAGATGAAGAGATAAGAATAGCATGAATAAAAAGGTTGGCAAGGAAAAGAGGTTGTTGGAGTAAATTAAATAATTATAAAATTATTTAATCTAGAGAAAGTGAATAATTAAATAAAAATAATTATTTAATTATAGAAGAAAAAGAAAAGGTTGACTTTTAATTAAAATAACAATTTAATTAAAGGTAGAGAAAATGCCAAAATATTAAATAATTAAAATAATTATTTAATAGTGAAAGAAAGGTGGAAAGTAATTAAATAAATAGAAGAAAAAATAAAAGAATAATTAAACAATTAATAATAATTATTTAATTATAGATAGATAAGAACATAAATAATTAAATAAATAGGAATTATTTAATTATAGGGGAAAAATGATTAATTAGTCATATATTTAGATAAATATAATATATTTAATTTATCAAGGAGGAATAAAGAGAAAATAAATTAATTGTTTAATTAATAGAAGAATATGACCTTAGGGGATAATCAAATATTTAATTATGCAAAGAGGAAGAATTAATGTCTACAATATATATTATGTAGTATACCCTAAAATGACATCCAATGACCCAAATGGAGATTTGAAGGAGACGTCCCCATTTTTTGGTGTGCATGTTGAAAATTGAAAAATCAGATTTAAAGCATTTCCAACATTACATCAATAAAGTCTTCCCAAATGAAAACATATGCAAAATTCAAACTAATCTATGTAAAAGAAACTAAAGCAAATGTCTTCAAAGAGAAAATCAGCTCCATTGTCATCCTCTCTACAATATCTTGTCTTTGCTCTCAGATTTTAGCAGCAAAAGCACAAGAGATAATGTAGAATTGGATGGAAGAATTATGAAACTGGAGTTGTGTGTTCGAAAAACGTGTATCCCAAAAAGTGAGGAGGAGGTTTTTGTAGATGAATGCATACTATGAAAATGAGAAATAAGAAATGAGCGGAGTGATTTATGCCATTATTCGTGTTTGGAAGCTCAAAATGTGCAATTTTGAATTAATTCTATGGAAATGATTTATGAGTTTAATGTGCAATTTTGAGCTCATTTCATGGAAGTTGATTTATGAATTTTAAATTATTTAATAAAATATATGAATGCATTTTAATGATTAATGCAAATGGATAATCATGCAAACGGTCAAAATGAAATGATTTATGCAAATGGATGAATTAATGGATTTATAAAAGATATGCATATGAATATGATGATGAATGAAAATATTTAATGTATGAATATAATGATTATGCATGTGTAATGAATGTATTTAAGCGATTATAGATTAATGATTAATGAAATGGATGAATTAATGATTTATGAAATGGTTAAATGATTTATGAATATGCTAATGATTAATGAAATGATAAATATTTATGAAATGGGATAATGAAATACGCAAATGGATAAATAATGGATAAATGACTAAATGATTATGTAAATAGATTATGGTTATGAATAAATGCTTATAATATTTTAATGGTTTCGTGAATATGGAGATATGATTATGCAAATGATCAAAATGAAATATGCAATGGATAAGAATGATTATGAGGACATATTTATGCGTCTACATTTTACCCCTCTTTGAGACAATGCAGCTTGTCGCATTGTTTCAAAGAAAAAGATATGCCCCAATGTAAGGAATAATGCGGAAGGATGACAAGAAGGCAGAGGTATGCCCCCTCGAGAGGACATGCGGGTTCAAAGAAACACGAGTGTGCTCTCGAAATGGATGAGAGGACTAGAAGATGATAGACGAAAATAGATAAAAAAAAATGCAATGATGAAGGAAATGGATGATGGAAGAAATGATGGACAAAAATAAGATATGAAGGAAAATGAAGGTGATGAAGCCTTTTGTGTACATCATAGTGCTTTATCATCATAGAGTGGTAAAATATGACAAATGGACAACAAACACCATGGTATGACATAGACCAAGGTGTGTAAGGTCATCCATCTATAAAAGAGATAGTCACAGACAAGGAATGTCATAACTCATACTAAGGGCAAGGTTGCCCCAGTCTTTTTGTCAAGACAAACCACAGACAACAATCAAATAAAAGACGAGTCATGAGACATCATCGCTCCTCTAAATCCTTCATGGGACATCCTCGAGGTGGCTAGTAACATGACCGAAGAAAATCCAAAAGATAAGACAAAATAGACCAACAAGGTCAACAGTCATTCAGATTGTTTGCCAATAGGTGTTTTCCAGTGTGTTAAGTGATGAAGTGAGTGATGGGTTGATTTTTTTGACAAGGTTGGTTTCAGGAAAAGAAACATGTCGTATAAGACATCAAGTCTAGTTTCGATAATGCAACTACATGTGTGTAAGGCAAATGACAAAGTGTGACAGTGACAAGGTATGGTTTTAGGAAGGACACATCATGTATAAGACCATTGGTTGTGATTGATTTGACGGGTTTTATTGATTTGACAAATGTTTGATTTGACTTGGAGACTTGTTGGCTTGCTTGTCTTGTTGATTTGGGATTTGTGTTTGAAGTGCAGATGATGATGTCGCGTCTGAGTTGACAATATCCAATTTATTTTGACTGACCCGACAAACCCTAAAAGACTAACCTATGGGGCCTCAAGGGCTCATCAACAGATGGTCTTGCCTATGTAGCAATGCGTAGAGACCTCGTAGTTCAACATGACCCTTGACTTTGTTTTAACGACAAAGGACCGAATCATGATTTTATTTGACAACACGTAAACACTGACATAATGCCTCAAGGGCACATCGATAGATGGCCTTGCCTACGTCCAGTCATAGAGGCAACGTAGTTCGACAATGATAAAAACTGACACAACTGACTCTGACTCTGTTTTTGGGATTTTTTTGAAAATTATCTTAATGTTTTTGGGTTTTGACATGTTTTGATTTTTTTAGAGTTTCGAATGTTTTTGTTTTTTGGATTTTTTTAGGAAATTTTATGATTTTTATGGATTTTTTCAAGACATTTTATGATTTTTAGGGATTTTTTCAGGACATTTTATGATTTTTATAGCTTTTTTCAGGACATTTTATGAGTTCTATAACTTTTTTTAGGACATTTTATGATTTGTTTTTTGTCTTTTTTAGTATAGTGATTTCCAATGATAAGTGCAAAATCCAGTGTAGATCAAGGATATTGCCCCAGTTGGGTATAAGACGAACCAATAGGGATGGGATGGGACAAGGTTTATCATGGACATAAGATGTAGGAGAAAGAACGCAAGACGTTAACCGCTTGGAAGTCAAGATATAGATAATAAGGCTTGATGATGGATGTCAAATGGGAGATGACATAAGGTAAAGGCGTTATTATGGATCAAGGTGGAAGACCAGGAAAAGTGACAGTAGATGACAAAGGAAAGATTGATTACACATGGCGCATGTTTACCAGGTTTTCACCATGGTACTTATCTAGGGCACCTGTTTACCAGGTTTTCATTGTTGGACGAAATTTTCTCTTTACTCTTTTTATTTTAATTTTTTAAATTTTTGTTTTTGAAATGTTTTGAGGATCGTGACAAATGCATGTGAATTATGCCTAAAAGCAAGCAAGCAAGCATGCACAAGAGTCCAAGGACAAACATGATCCTGCCCCTAGTCAAGTTGAATACCAATTGAAAGGTGATGATGATGATGACGATGTTGTTTGACATGGGAAAGACACATCTTGCAACAACATGAGGATGATGATAATGTGACTAAAGGATCAAGGTTTGTAGTAGGGCTAGAAACAAAGCCAAGGAGTGTTTTGGATGATGCACTAGGATGTATAGCAAGATTGTATGGATTAGGCTAGTTGCATTTGGAATGACTTCTTTTCAGGATTGAATGGGATGATGGAAGAATGTTGGATTATCGGATTAGAATCTTGAAACCAATGACAAGGAAAAGACAAGACCTGCGATGGGTATAAAAGGATAACAGATTGACTTTGGCAAAGGATATGAGACATGAGGATTATTAAATGGAAGAATTAGCATATGATCTCCAAGGACTATGTCGCATAGGAATAATGAGGCTATGAAGGTAATGACATGATATTTCATGGATAGTGCATGACCAAAGGATAGACATGCCAAGAGTTTTTTCAAAGCACGATTTATGTTTGTATACCAGTGTTTATCAAGATCAAAGTAGGTGGAAAAATGGATAGAAATGATAGGGATGAAAATGTCATAAAAAATGTTATGTGAAGGGTAGGGAGATGAAACAACTTTCCCCAAAGTGTAATTGTCCACATAGATAATTTATTTTACACATGACGCTTATTTGTTAGGTTTTCATCATGGTACTTATCCAAAGCACCACTGACGTGGTTTTCACTATTGGACGAATTTTTTTCTCTTTACTTTTTTTGGTTGTCACCAAGACGCCTGTTTGTCAAGTTTTCATGAAGGCGGCAATTTTTTTTATTTTTTGATTTTTTTTAGAATTTTTTTCTTTTTTTTTTTGTATTTTTCAGGACCTTTTTCTCTTTTTTTTTGTATTTTTGATATTTCAGAATGACCTTGATGCTTTAGATGATCATTGATTGTTCTAAATCCTTCAATGGTGCTGATGTAGAGACTGGTGTCATGATATGCCAATAATGACCTTTATGAAGTAGTTGTCTTGTTAGAATCATAACACTTGCATACAATTGATTGATATCATTGCGATCCTTTCTGATATTAGAGTCGACCTTATCAAAATACGCACATCGCGATAGAATGCCATGAGAGTCCTTACAATAAAGAGTTGTTGCCAAGATGTTACAGATTTGTGAGGTATGTCTTTTAGACTTTAAGTGCGATGTAGGATTATGATGGATGATGGTAGATGTGGGAAGATTGTTTGGACATTTGGATGAATCACTTTTTATTTTCCAAAACTTGCGATGTTAGATGGCAGAGTTTGGAATTTTGATTGGGATAGCATTTGAAACCAACACTTTTATATGTCTTTCTTGATGACCATTTTGCAGGAGTTGGGCATTTATTATATGTGGGAGTCCTCTTTTCTTATGGCTCCAAATTTTGATTGACTTTTACTTTTGAAATATTTTCTTTGCTTGATCCATTTTTCTTTGGGATCCATTTTAACTTTATTTGTCCACTTGGCTTTTTGATTGATTCAATGGTCTTTGCTATTTGACTTTTAACTTTGGATTTGTAATAATTTCTTTTTTGTTGGTTCTAAATGGAAGGTTTATTCATGTTGGAATGATGGTTTATGGTGTGGATGGAAGGAGTGTTGGAAGCAATCTTGTGACAAGAACTACTCATGGCCTCCATTTTGATGTTTGTATCTGATAAAGTTGACCCCAATATCGAGGAGGTGCCACTAACATTATTAGATTTGTTGATTGAAGAATAGCCAAGACCTTGATGTCTAGAATTTTCTTGAAACTATATTGGTTCTAGAATTCCTTGCTTGTGTTAGCCTAGTCCTTTTCCTTGATATTGCATGCTTTGACAAATTTTGTTTGCGATGGGGTATTTGTCATTTTGGAAGCAATATGTGATCCCATCATTTTGTATGTGGAAACTGTTACTTGGAATCTTCTCCTCTGCAAGAAAACCTGATTTGATAAAAGTGGATGATCCTAGTTGATAGGATTTCTTAGCTTCATTGATATGTGGGATAGATTTCTGATTTATATCTTTGGTTTGATTTTGTGACATATCAGATTTAGATGATTCTACTAGTGCTTCCAAGTCTATGTCGAAACCGTCTCCATGGTCATTTTCATAGAGTCCTATGAATTTAGCTATAGCTTGATCATTTGCGAATATGTCTAGAGTAGGAGAATCTTGTTCTAGAAGAAGATCATCTATGTGTCCCGTGGGAGAAATTGTCTCATTTTGGGAAATGGATGTGTTTGGTACTTGGATAGGATCAACTTCAAATGTTTGATCATGAATGGCACAAAGGTTGATGAGCAGATCGTTTTGGACTTCATGTTCAAGGGTAGGATATTGGTAAGAAATAGGTTTGTTTTGAATGGCATGATTGAGGATAGGTTTATTTTGCATGCCATGATTATCTAGAATGAATTCTTGGATGGACTTAACGATGGGATCATGGGATGGACTACTTCAATCTTGACATGAAGGTGAAGCTATGATGTCATGCCTTGGGTTTTCCTCTTGACAAGTATCCTTAGGTTTAGGATGTGATTTTGGAGACCATGACCAAATGTATTTTCATGACTAAATGTAGGTTGGGATGGAGTGAATAGGAATGGATTAGTGGATGATGGACTAGGATAGGATGTAGCGGCTTGGATGGACTAGTGGAAGGTTGGTTTCCCTTGTCAAGGTTAGGATAAGGGGGATAAATGGATGTGCCAAATGACTCTTGATAGTGAGGGTATATAGATAGAGGACTAGAGTTCATGGGTTTTTGGTAAGAGGGACATATGAGTGGTTAATTATGGGTTGTTGTTGATTGGTATTTGGATTGGATGAATCGTCTTTTGAAGTCTATGGCTTGTTCGGCTTGACCAATATGGATTAATTGATATTCAACTTGACTAGCTAGCATATCAAGGTGAATTGAAGACATGGTGGTGAGCTTATGACGAAAGGTGGAGTATGACTAAGGTATATGATATGATGTCTAAGGTATGACAATGCAAGGAGGGTGACTTAAGTCTAGGGTGGATGATGTGATGAGCTATGAAGCCTAAGGTAATGACAATGCAAGGGTAGGTATGCACCTATGCTATTTTTTTTTTGGATTTTTGAATAAATAGAGATGCCTAATGCCTTAAGAGTCAAAGTGATGATAGTCTATGACTAAGATATGCAAAGCATGGAATGAAGAGATGAAATAGTATGACCTAGCATGAAGGGTACAACCTAAGATATGGTTGCTAATCAAACTAAGATAGGTATAGCAACTAATCTAATTGTCAATGACCTTGGGTATAGCAAAGACTGATAGGATATGTTGACAAGGTGGTCTCAAACTGGACTGATGAGATGAGGAACTAACCTAAATGACGAGGGATAGGATGAATGTTGTTTGAAAGATAAGGTCAAGAGAATATAGATTTGAGGCTATAGTCTAGTCTAGGTTTGACGAGCTTCCAAATCAAGAGGTTTATGCAAGAGGTTAATGCAAGCTAAAATGATCACCTAAAGTTTAAACCTATAGGGAATGTCCAATGCAAAAAGATGGGGTGATGGATGAATGAAGTGAGCAAGTCCTTGGTCTAAATAGATCTAAATGTTAAGCTTGTTTTGGATGCGTTGGCTTAGTTTGTGTCAATGTTTGAATGTCGTAAGTTTTGGGTGTGGTGTTTGTTTGAGATTTATTTTGAACACACACACAAGACACAATAGACATAATGTTTTTGAGTTTGTTCTTGTGAAAAAGTTAGATTTCAAGATTAAAACAATCATGCACAATCCTAGGGTTGGGAAGGACAATATTTACTGGGTTCCCACTTGAATTAACCAGTCGTGCTTATTCTTAGCGAATGACTTAGAAGCTTGGCCACACTAGCTCCCCTCCACGACACTCACTTCTTTGGGTCAACCAAGCTTCGAGTTCTCATGAATCTCCCATGAAAAACTCTTCATCTCTACTAAGAACCATGAGTATGTGGGACGACTTCAAAGGTTCGACCTCCTACACCAACAAATAGAAGGATTTTGGCTACTAAAGCATTGATTCTTAGTGATGCTCGGGGACATGGCACCTCACGAGCATCCAACAAGCCACTTAAGGCTTTAATCACTCTACTAGGGGATCTTATACCTTTAAAAGAAAAGGTAGGTACCCTATTTCAAATGACATTGCACGTCTAAGGCCTACATATCATGAAGACTTGATAGTTTAGTCTTATCCATTTATATACTAGCCCAAACGAAAAAATAGTTGGAGTCGTTCCCTCTTTTGAGGCATGCCCCTCTAAGGGATTAATACAGAAAAAGATGGGTCCGGCTTTCTGATCACCGAGTTTGCAAAAGGTGAAAGCATAATACCTACCATCTTTACAAGCACAACAAATAGTGGTTTATTAACCCCCTAGTTAAATCTACATGGAAAAAAGATAGTTGTTCTTTTTAAGCACCAAACGAAATGTTTTCTAATCTAAAAGACAATCGGTTTCAAAATCAAGTCTTTGATGAACGTCCTGCATCAAATGCCATTAGTAGTTTTTAATTTTCAATCTTCGACAAATGTGTGTTTATGTTTTAACTTTTCAAATCTATGACATCGAACCTATAAAAGACAAAATCAGCGATTAACCCCAGAAACAACAATTAAACTATGAAAGAAAAATACATTAAATTAAGAAATTTAATCTAGATTAAAAACTAATCTAAAATTAAAATTAATCTAAAATTAAAAGCTAATCTAAATTAAAAGTTAATCTAAAATTAAAAACTAATCTAAATTAAAAACCAATGTAAATTAGAATTAATCTAAATTAAATTAAATTAAATCTAAACTAAATCAGTTCTAAATGAAATTAAATCTACATTCTAAATTAAGTCTAAATTAGAAACTAAATCTAAGTTAAAAAGCTAAATCTAAATTAGAAATTAGAACTAAATTAAAATCTAAATCAAAACTAAAAACTAAAAGCCACATCAAAAGAAAAAACTAAATCTAATTTAAAAGGTAAAAGCTAAATTAAAATTAAAAGTTAAAAGCTACATTAAAAGTTAAAAGCTACATTAAAAGTTAAAATCTAAATTAAAATTTAAATCTAAACTAAAAGTTAAATCTAAATTAAAAGCTAAATCTAGATTAAAAATGAACTAAGTCCAAATTAAAAATTAAATCTAAATTAAATGCAAATTAAATTAAATCTAAAATTAGTCCACATTACATTAAATCTAAAACTAAATTAAATTAAAAACAAATTAAAAATAAACTAAATTAGAACTAAATTAAATACTAATTTAGTCAAAACTGACATAAGTTAGATTGACATCTAAAAATCAAGATGACAAACAATCAACAAACAAAGAGGGGGGCAATAAATTGAAAAATTAAGAGGCAAAGATTATGCCACAATGGTAGACATGCACGAAACGCATTTGTTGAGATCGTGAATGTTGAAGACATCAAACACATTTGTTGAGATGGTAAATGTTGAAGACATCAAATGCCTTTGCTGAAGACTTAAAATGCCTTTGCTGAAAATGCCTTTGCTGCCTTTGTATCACATAAAGTTCATAATCAAAGACAAAAAAACTGATTTTATGAGCATAACAAAACCATCAAAACCTCCGTTAGATTTATCCCAATTGTTTGTGACTTCAAATCATTCCGTGAAAATAGATTTTGTAGTTGTCTCTTTATGTATAATGGTAAAAGTGAAAAGTGCAACAAATATTTCCTCAAAATTTAAAAACATTTGGCATTATTTTTCATTTCCTCATATTGATTCAAAAGCTATTACAAAAAATTGTTTATTCATCAGTATTTACATTTGAGATTACTTATCAAATGTTTTCTTGTGCACCCAAGTAAAAATCTGTGAAAGTATTTCATATGAGATAATAGCAAACTTCTTCCATAGTACTCACACAATCCAAGACGAGGAGAAAGTGGTTGTTGAATCAAATCCAATTTTAAATCAAGAGCCAGTGGATTATTTAAATCTGCAACACACTAAAACTATAAAACCATTGGGCCTACGCGTCAGGTTCACCATTATGTGCATGCTAAAAATTGAAAAATCAGATTTAAAGCATTTCCAACATTACATCAATAAAGCCTTTCCAAATGAAAACATATACAAAATTCAAACTAATCTATGCAAAAGAAACTAAAGCAAATGCCTTCAAAGAGAAAATCAACTCCATTGTCATCCTCTCTATAATATCTTGTCTTTTCTCTCAGATTTTTGCAGCAAAAGCACAAGAGATGATGTAGAATTGGATTCGAGAATTATGAAACCGGAGTTGTGTGTTTGAAAAATGTGTATCCCAAAAAGTGAGAAGGAGAAGGTTTTTATAGATGAATGCATAATGTGAAAATGAGAAATGAGTGGAGTGATTTATGCCATGATTCGTGTTTGGAAGCTCAAAATGTGCAATTTCGAGCTACTTCCATGGAAATGATTTATGAGTTTAATGTGCAATTTTGAGCTAATTTCATGGAAGTTGATTTATGAATTTTAAATTATTTAATGAAATATATGAATGCATTTTAATGATTAATGCAAATTGTCAAAATGAAATGATTTATGCAAATGGATGAATTAATAGATTTATAAAAGATATAATATTTAATGTACGAGTATAATGATTATACATGTGTAATGAATGTATTTAAACGATTATAGATTAATGATTAATGAAATGGGATAATGAAATATGAAAATGGATAAATAATGGATAAATGACTAAATGATTATGTAAATGGATTATGGTTATGAATAAATGCTTATAATATTTTAATGGTTTCGTGAATATGGAGATATGATTATGTAGATGAACAAAATGAAATATGCAATATATAAAAATGATTATAAGGATATTTTTATGCGTCTACATTCGAAACCTCATAGCCTACTGGGTTTGGCACTTTTTTTTTTTAAGTTAAAACTTCTTAAAAAAAAGGAAAAATCTGAAAACTTGAAAACAGAAATATCATCCATCTTTCTTGAAATCTTCTCATACCCCTCAAATTAGGAAACACGTTATGTGACAGAAACCCTCAATTGGATTGTACACATCACAATTGCATAAAGTGATTAGCATTAACATGATCTTGAGAATTGGAACAAATAGGAACCTTATCATGGCCCCACATTAACCAGAAACTGACTAGTTCTTTTAGCTGACTACTATCTTGAAATGAATGAATATTTCCATGAAGCTTGGATCACTCAAATATATAACACAAAGAACAAGCAAATTGTACTTTTATGATGAAGAAAGTAAAATCTGTTGTATCATTTATTGGTGATAATTGGATCACTCAAATATCTGTCAGTTAAATAATCTTAATGTAATAGGTTACAAGTCCCAAAAGATGCTGGAGTTTGAAAACCAGTTCTAAAATAATATACTAACATGGAAGCTGTTAGAATAACACCTTAATAAGGAATTCACACAAGTCACTGATACTAGATGTTTCCTATGATAATTAGGATTCAAATCATCCAAACCCAAAAATAGAAAAACCCAACCATTTTACCTTTCCATACACAACAATAGTGTTTTTTCTAACTAAATGAACCAAATTTTATAATTAGAAGCATGTTTTCATATTCTTAAGACCAAGGATTAAAGATTCTCAATTTAATTGATGGATAATAAAAAATATCATATATTTTATATTTTTGAATTTGGATACACAATTTGTTTATAAATAAAAAATCCATGTTAAGTATGAGTATAAGTAAATTTTTGTAATTTTTTTTATTCTAATTATTATTATTTTCTTAATTTAAATTTTAGTAATTATAGTGTCTTGTTTTTTTTTTTTAATATTTGTCCTACTTGTATTGATAATTTCAATTTTGACACTTATAAGTGTTCTCTTAGTGAGGAGAACTAGATGAATTACATACATTAATGTTAAAGATTTAAAGGACTACCATCAAATAAATCTTGACCATATAATTTGTTGTAAATACATTATTGTGACATATGTAATGACGAAAATATCATATTTCTTCAATTTTCACAACTAGTTCGCTTGACATGACTCTTTATTTTCTCTATCAGCTCATCTTTTGAATCTCTTAAGCTATCAATCTCTTTGTCTTGTATTTTCTTGGCTTTAAAAGTGAATACAACAATCTACATCATATTTCCTACATTCTTGAGCATTTGAAAAACATCAATGTATCTCAACATTGTCTTCTATGAGCTCTTGCCATCGTTGAGGACATATCTTGTGATCATAGTGATTGTCATATCTATTCTTAGTGTTGCAAGTGACATTGTTCAAATATTTTTTTCATTCCTATGATTATTGTTATTGGTGTAGCTTTTTTTGGTGTCACAACACTTTGTTGGCACTTTGAGAGCTCCATCTCCTTTTATTCTCACTTACACACACTAGGGTGTTCTTCCCAAGATTTAAAACATTTATATCAATATTATATTATTGTTTTTAAATTCTAGATACACATAGAGTTTAAAAATACACACTATCCAAACTCTATTCCTCGATTAGCTATCTATAGAAGTGAAAAGACCAATCCATGGTCCTAACTACCTTGGCAAGCTACTTTCCATTTACACACATTCTCTCTATCCTAATGTAGGTAGTTTAAGTCTCTCAAATGCATAGAGGTTTCCTATTCTTCCTCTTTATGTTGTTATTTTAATATTTTCTTAAAATCATTATTTTGGAGTGATTATGTTCAAAATTTAATATATAGTGACATTGGGTCAATATTGTTTGTCAAACTATGAACTTCCATCAATATATAGCCATACAAATTGTTATGGATGTGTCATAAAGGCATACAAAATATCTTCATCTATGAAGCAAAGACTATTAATGAATCATTTTGCCTCTCTTTGCCTAACCATAAAGTGCACCTCAATCCTTGAAATTGGTTGGTGTCTTGTGTCGTTTTAATCTCCTACATCCTTCACTATTTAGTAACTCAACATATGTATAGAAATTATAAAAATAAATATTTTACCAAAGTTTCTAAATAAAAAAAATATTTTAAAATGACAAAAATAATAAACATGCTTACAACAAACTCATAGTCTAGTTATTCTTGCTTGACACTCAACATCATCAATAAAGATTTGTCCTTAAATAGGAGGGTCTGTATCCATTTGTAGCATAACAAAATATATATATATATATATATATATATATATATAACTATAACTTTCCAAACCTCAATCCTTGTCTTGTGTCATTTTAATCTCCTACATCCTTCACTATTTAGTAACTAAACCTATGTATAGAAATTATAAAAATAAATATTTTACCAAAGTTTCTAAATAAAAAATATTATTTTAAAATGACAACAATAATAAACACCCTTACAACAAACTCATAGTCTAGTTATTCTTTCTTGTGACACTCAACACCATCAATAAAGATTTGTCCTCAAACAAGAGCGCCCGTATCCATTCGTAGCATAACAAAACAACAAAAGTAATATATATATATATATATATATATTCAAACACCTAATTATGTCAATTGAGAGAAAGTCATATATTTAAATGTAGGCATCCATACTCATGCCTATGTTAGACACATCAAGGATGACATTTCTACAACAACATCAACATCCAATTTTATCATAAATGAAGAGGCCCGACAATTGAACTCATCAACTAAACAAACAATAATATATTTAACTAAGAAACTCATGTATACATAAATAATAACATTAGATTTCTTAAAATTGTTTTTAAAAAAACATGCTACAACATACCTCAATGAAATCATTGTCACAACTAACACCATCAATAGGCATGCTATATGTCGTTAATGGGATGGTCAATGATGTACCACCTATGACATCTAGCCATTAAATATATAATAAATGCATAATGTTAATTCAACTCTACAAAATTATAAATCAATTTACATGTTAAATTTAAAGTAGAGAATATAAAAATATATTATAAACTTATACATGGTCACCAAAAAAAATGTGTAATAGGTCATCATTGATCACCATACTATTTTCCTCACCACCCTATATCACTTGATCATCTTGTATGCTCCCAATACATCTATAATGACAGTGAGTGCACTCATGGGCACTAACACCCTCTACACTTTGTGGATCACAGTCTTGTCTAGAGAAAAAAATGATAACTATAGCATAGGTGGGATGCAAGAGCACTATAACTCAATGGTATTTCTACCTAATCATTTGCTAGTATGTGAGAATAGCAATGGAATGGAGAGTGTGCACCTCCATAGTCCCCTTGATGAATAGTGGCATTATCATTTTGGTGATTTGAGTTGTGAGCCCCACATATCTAAGACTAAATAATATCCCATGTGTTAGAGATGCCAAACTTGGGAAGAGTATCATGAAACCTATATTTAGGTTTGGTAACTTGAAATCAATACTAAGGTAGGTAAGACCCCCCTCACTTCTAGTCCTACAGGACCAAGGGGGCTTCCCTAAGGTGTTTAATTAATTGATAATATAGGTATAGAATAATTGTCTTTCTATAAACTATACCTATTACAATAGAAAACTTATTAGGCATGAGGTTTAATGAAATGGATATATCTACTCCTACAGTTGGAATTCCTCTATGCATGAAAGTTGGAAAAAACTACCATACCGCAATTGGAAGAAAGTAATTATAATGAATTGTTTTAGTATGTTGGGGTGACAAGAAGTGAAATTTATAGTAGATCAGTGCATATAACCCTAAGAAAATAGAGTCATGAACCCATTCAAACATGTGATGATTGAAATCTCAATGTCAAACCTTAATGAAGATTCCATTGAAAACTATGTCTCTCCAAATGCATAAGAAACTAAATTCTATGCATGAATTTAATGAAATAATTATGTTTACAAAATATTAGAAGAGTTTACTTATTAAACCATAGATAAACCTAAATATTTATTTTACTATTTGTGAAAAGACACCATGAAAAATACTTGCAAGGTTTTTCATAGTCATCTAATTAGCCAATTGATCACACACAAACACACACATCTAGAAATGAATACAATACCAATGGAGCTAAAAAATATTGATACTACAGTTTGAATTCATTGTTTTGATATTATATTACATGTCCATTACATATTTGGGATGGACCCTGATTATCAAAATATAATGAAACTTGTCTTTCCCTTCACTAAAATAGAAACCCTAGCCTTCTAAAGTTTCTTTTTGTTCTAATCCTCTCCAAACTAATTTTCCCATCCTTTGAAAAATGAAACTCAATGAGTATATACTCCTAATGTTACACCTCATTGTGTTTTTACCTATTTACCATTACTTTGTTGAGTTAAAATGCTTTAATATATGATTTTGTTTTGTATATGTATCTTTATGGAAAATGTGATGAATGAATGTGTAATTCAATTTGACATTTTAAATGTTTTGAAGATGAAAATATATGATGCATATTAATGTAATGTTATCAACTAATTACTATTGTGATGCAAGAATAGATTTGAACCTCTGGAAGAGGGGGAGTATCACTCAAGAGAAGAACTTGGTCTAGTAACCCTTAATGTGCATAATTGAGCTATCACACACTCACATCCTAGTTTGGCCTAGTTGAGTTAAGTTAATTTGGAAAATGGTAAGTAATCTTTAATCATGGTTTGGGAATGTTTTGTATTGGTTTATGGTTTTGGTCTTTGATTTTCTTTGATTGAGTCTTAATGTTATGTGAAAGTTTTTTTGTTCATATTTATATATTAATTGATGAGTATATACATAGAATATTCATATATATATATATATATATATATATATATATATCTTATATGATTGTGAATATATTTAAATATCAAAGAATAATTTATTTTATATATATATATATATATATATATATTACAAAGTAAGCAAAGTGCATATATTGCGCGAGTCTTTTAAAGGTAATTTCCTTAAACAAAAGCCAATGCATATAAAGCACTTAAATGAGTTTAAACCCACACATAGAATAGTGCAAAGCGCATGAGATAAGGAATAAGTCAGCGCATGATTTAATAGTGAATACTTCATACAATGTGAATATTATTTCCGAGTTTGTGAAGCGCATAAAGCAACACTATGCTAAGGAATTTTAATATATTAAAGTGGCTATTATTTTAACCCACGTGCCAACTACTGACGTGGAACAAGGCAGTGCCATGATAGGAAGGATATAGCAATTAGAAGTCTTAAACCAATGCCCAACTGAATAAGAGTATGCAAATTTTGTCAAAGCAATGTTGGTCGAAGCTCATGAGGGTAGTCGACTGGCATAAACATTTAGGGAACCTGTAGATTTGTTTTGTTGTGCCTTAACCCATTAAAAGTCATTTTGTCACTTGGATAGGGGCGACTTATCCATTATAATAATTTGGAAGCATTTGAACTGTTTATGTGTTACACTTTGACATCACATCAGATTTTAAATGGCTAAACCAATGCATTGTTTGTTTTTTGTGAGAGTGGTGGTAGAATGGAGAGAAAAGGTGGTGGATTTTGTAGTTGGTTTGTAGCATTAAGTTACTCAAATTTAAGTCAAAGAGAAAAAAGAAATTTGTAAAAGACATCAACAACACATCTATGATCTTAATACCAAAGAAAGAGGTATGTACTAGTTTCGGTGATTACCATCTAATATCACTTTGCAATATAATTTACAAAATACTCTCAAAAGAATTGGCTAATAGACTTAAAAAAAACTTGAAAATATAATATCAAAAAATAAAGTGGCTTTACGCCAGGGACATTATCAATAGTATCATATTAGTAAATGAAGCACTGTGCGCAATCTACAAAGACAAACTTCTAAGCATGATGATAAAATTAGATGTGATTAAAGCATATGACAGAGTAAGATTGAGATTTCTTATTAAAATCGTGGAACAATTCAAATTTTGCAAGGATTGGCTTCAAATGATCTTTTATTACCTCTTATCAATAAGATATTCCGTATTAATTAACAACACACCATGTGGATTTTTTGAAAGCATAAATGGTATTAGGCAGGGAGGCCCAATACCCCCCTTCCTATTTGTAATAATGGTTGAAGCTCTTAGCAGGCATATTGCATATTACCAAAACTAGGGACAATGAAAATGTTTGCAAATTACTCAAGGTATTGATGCAACTACTTATCTATAATATCCAGATGATACTATATTGTATGGTGAAGCAACAATGAAAGATGCCAAAATGATTGAAGAATGCATGGAGGAATACATCAATGTCTATGGACAATAAATAAATAAAGACAAATCAAAAATATATTTCATCAACACAAAGAAAATATTGTAGAAAAGAATAGCAAAAATATTGGGATATACAATAGATGAAATCCCTTGTAAGTATTTGGGTGTGCCTATATTCAAGAGAATTATAAGGGTGCACCTATGGGAGCAGATAAAGGAGAAATGCAATGATAAATCACTAAGCTGGTGGGGGAAATGATTAACTCTAGCAGAACACATCATAATGACAAAAGTTATACTATTCGTAATACCAATTTAGTCTATGTCATGTATGCAACTAACATCTAAAGTAGCATCAAGTCTGGAAATTATCCTAAAGCATTTCTTATGGGATGGATCAAATAAGCAACACAAAATTCCCCTAGTTATTGGGAAAATGTATGCAAGTCCCAAGTGGATGGTGGAACAGGAATAAGAATCTAAAAGCACACAATCTAGCACTAGGTGCTAAATTAATATGGAAGATGTATCAACACCAAAAATTACAAATATTCACATGTGTGGAATTTCATGCTAAATTACAAATATATAATCACAAACCACTTAACATGGAAAATAAATGATGGAAGCAAGACATAATTTTGGCAAGATTCATGGGGAGGACACAAGCCATTAGTAGAATATCTAGAGTTGATAGCTCATATCCCTTCCATTAGTTGTAGGGTAGGAAGATATGTTCAGGATTATGTAAAGATTGATGAAAATGGAATTTGTAGATGGTTGAAATTTGAATCCCTCCCCATGGAAGAAACAACAAAGAAAAGGATAACAAAAATTTTGCAAGAAAGGCAAGTATGCCTAAACAAACAAAAGGATAGAATAATGTGGTGTGGAGCAAAGTTTGGAAGCTACTCTATTAAGTTGGGTTACCAGATCCAAATGAAAAGGGGATATAATGTGGCCTTGAAAACTATGTTGGGGCCATTGGGTACTACCAAAGGCAGGCACTTTGACATGGACAATGCTCCATGGTAGGATCCTCACTAGTGATCACCTGAAGATAATTGGAATTGTAGGTCCTAATTGGTGTGTCATGTGCAATAATAGTGAAGAAAACATGAATCATCTACCTCTAAACCACCCCTATGATATGCAAGGCTGGGATTGGTTATTTGAAAAATTGGGTTGGGCCACTCTAAGAAATAATAAAATATGGGACTTTTTTATAAGTTGGCCCTCATTCAAAAAATATGTATTTTAGGGCCAAATATGGCAAGTAGCCTCATCAATCATGATCTAGAATATATGGAAAGAAAGAAACATAAGAATATTTCAAGACAATTCAAAGTCAGTAAGTGAATTGACATCCATTATAGAAAGGAACATAGTAGAATGGATGAACTCTCATATTAAATTACAAAGGAAAAAAAAAATCATAGTTTGGGACAATGACCTTATGAAGAGATGGAATTTGCTTAAGCTTACACCTTTCTTCTAGTTCACCCTAGATCCTAAGATGAAAAGACTGAAGGAAAAATGGAACCTCCCTCCTAGAGGAAGATTGAAGCTAAACATAGATGGGGCATCTTGGGGAAACCTTGAGAATTCGAGTATTGGATGCATGATACATAATGAGGAAGGCCAATTAGTTCCAACTTTATTAAAAAAACTACCAATATCCACAAATAATGCAACAGAGATTGAATGGATCCTAAGAGGGTTACTACTATGTAAAGAAAAAGGGTTAAAAAATATTGA
This sequence comes from Sequoia sempervirens, assembly GCA_007258455.2. Lineage (NCBI taxonomy): Eukaryota > Viridiplantae > Streptophyta > Pinopsida > Cupressales > Cupressaceae > Sequoia > Sequoia sempervirens. Next base: position 912,127,352 of record VDFB02271358.1, read on the forward strand.
GCTGGAATGTGACTCGATAGTTAGTAGAAATGCTATTATAAGTGGAAAAAAAGGTGACTAAAATTTGTAGTCCAAAGTATCTAGAATAGGTGAATTATTCCAATAAGTGTAGATACAATCAATCACCAATATTTATCGAGAAGCAAATAGGGCAGAAGATCTACTAGAAAACCATGGCATTGACCAATCTAAAATATTTTTAGTTGACAATCAAGAAGATAAATAGAATGACCTGGAAACAACAATATTATTTGATATGAAAGGGCTTGGTAGTGAAGGTATTGCCAACAAATTCAAAGAAGTGGGGACTCTATGTTACCAGGTTCTTCAAAAAAGGACCACATGCTCGTTGCTAGAGCGTTTGGGTATGAAAGTGCCCTAGGGAGTGTCTGGGAGCACCCTAGGAGCACCCAGGCAGCCCCGGGTTCTCTATGGGTCCTTCTTGGGCACTCCCAGGCACTCCCAGGCACTCCCAAGGCGCTCCCAAGGTGCTGCCAAGCAGAAAATGCTAATTTGAATCATCCTTTTTTGTTACAGTAGTTTGTGATCTGTTTTAGCTTGGGTTTCAAATTAATTTCAAAGGTATTATTTCATTATTGGCTTCTTAAATGTTGCTTGTCAATTTAGTGGATTTATAAAATGTTTATTTCAGTATAAACATTGATATTAATCCAACATTGTAATAACTAGATGGTTTATCGTCAGATCCCTATTATCATTGTAAGTTTGTAATTGTGATGATCTTCATTTGAATCGTGACTTTAGACATATATGATATATGACATAATATTGAAATTTTGAACTATCAATTGGAATTTATCTTTATCGTGCTACCATTGATCAATGATTCAATGATGAATTGATGATTGATGATTGATTAAGTAATACTATATCATACTATCAAATGTGTTTACAATTTTGTATATATATATTTTTTTTCATATATGGTGAGTGGTTTTAATGATTTAAACCCATGTTTTGATTGGGTTTAGAGTGGTTTTGGTGAGTAGAATACCATGGTTTCAAGGAGGGGTGGTTTTGGTTCAAAGCTTCACCACTTCAACAAGTTGTGTATCATGAATTCTAATTAAATAGGATGTCTTATCCTGACTCTAAATCCTTTAATTTGGCAAATATTCTAATAAAAAAATGGTATCTCCAAGTACCCCTATCTCCTACTTTTCAAAAATAGGCGTACCGATACCCAATACAAGTACCAGTCTTTTTTCAACCATGCCAATAATGTCCTTTATATATTATATTCACATAATCCAATACAACATAGTCTTATCTGAATACTCTTCTTTCTTATTTCTCCTTACTTTCTTACATATATCTTATTCCTTTCTTATATCTGACTTATTTCATCTATCTCCACATCTCATAATATCTTACTATTTGTACATATACATGATATTCCGGACTTGTCTCTTACAATATACCTTCTATAATGAAAAATATGGAATTCCTTATTATTTCATAGAAAACCCCTACAGATCAAGTATTTGGAAGAAACATAAAAACACATCATTCTGCCATAATTTGGTGTCAACTCAAATTACAAACACACTCAACAACAATCCCAAATTCTGGACCTTTTTTGGTAATTTGTCATGCAAGATGCACTCATTCACTTCATTTAACTCTTCCCCTTTACAATTTTCAAAATCTCACAATCCCAAACATCATTATCTCTAACTTGAACTGAGTATTTATCCTCACAGATCTTGTCCAGTACAAAAGAGAAGGATAACTATTGGGGAAGATGAAATGATTCACCTTTCAACCATTACAAGATTTTGTACATTGAGATGAAATCTTCCAAGATATAAAACTCTAGATGGATGAAATGCAGTATATGTCTAATTAACTTCTGAAGTCTTGATGAAATGGATCTTGTGAATCATCAATTCATGAATAACATATGGTATGATTATTTCCTTGACATGTATCGATCCTATCACACCTAGGCATTCAACATGGTATTGCTGCCATGATACCACAAATTGATATGTTGATCATATGATATCTTCCAGTTCAAACCATGATATGAAGAAATGCACTTTGAGTGGGGACAATGGACCTCTATCACCACAAAGACCATGTCTTCTAGTTTAGAAATTATATGAAGAAATGCACTTATGAATGGGTACAATGGGCCATATCACCACGAACTTCGTCTATATTAGTTGTCTTCTTAGTTACCTTCTAGCTCTATTAGAATCAATACACTGATATGTTTTAAAATAAAAGAAGTTCCCGTAAACTTTGGGAAAGTTTTTTTGAAGCCTTCATTAAACATGTAAAGATTAATATTTTAATATAATTATTTAAAATTTAATTTACATTTTATATAAATGGTGTTCCTCTCTTATATCAGGAAAATATTACCGTAGTTACTCAGATCTTTAACAATTTCATTTGTATGCAAGGAAACCTGAGATGGTCTATGGGACATTGCTTATGACTTCTAAACTCATAAACCTTTAGAATCATTTAGCATCTTATTAATAATGTTTAGGGTGTCCTCAATATAGCCAACATAGTCACGAAGGTCAACCATACACACCTAATGATCAAATATATATGTAAATTGTAATGCAATAAGGGTTACTAATGTCTGAAGTATGTGCAACCCTCATCCACTAAACTTGCATGACTGCATGCACCTAGAACCCAAGCAAATCTTACATTGTTAGGATGTGTTCTAGAGTGCTTCATTAATTTAAACTTTTTGAGAGGTTCCTTGCAAAATCCACTTTGTGCACATTCTGCAATCAATCATTTCATTCCATGAGATGACATCTCTTTGAGGCATTCTGTCAAACAATTTAGGTGTTTTGTCTATGATTCCACATTCTGCATATATGTCTACCAGAGCATATCCAACTATAACATATGACAAAAAATCCCCTACCATTATGCTTTGGTGCATGCTCATAACTCGTCCCTAAACTCCCATTTTGGCACAGGTAGGGAGGACTCTAGTATATTACTTGTGGCACTAACTCATTTGACTGCAAAATACGACAAAAATGTCTGACAAAATATCTATAATTTGATGTATCGTCAGGTGCTTGTAAAATTTGATGTGTAATTTTCAATTTTTTGAAAGTTTATCCCTGATGTTCGTTGAAATTTGGATGAACCTGGGTTTCGTCGAAATTTTGACAAACATGAAAAATAGAAAAAAATCAAATTGTGGCTGACATAAAGAAAAGTGAGTTTGTTGATTTATTGCGGCAGTGTTTTGCTCTACTTGAGATAGTTTGTGGAGAACTAAGTACGATTTTCTTGGGAAAAATCAGAAAAAAAATCAAGAAAATATCACCAGGTTGAGGGTAGTCATTGTCTTTTTGCAGAATTCAGTTGTGAATTCAAATTTGTAGTTCCAGGTTTGAAAATCATATTTTAAAGCAACATCTCGTTAGATTTCATTTTTAGAGGTTTAGGGTTTTGAGAATTTCATGTCCAGATTTTGTTGTGTGGAATCACCATAAGATCACAACCAAGGAACATATTTTTGTGATTGTAATTATGTGATCCATAACTCTATTGGTCATCTGGCATAGTTGTGCTATAACAAATACAAGATGCATTCATGTATGACCCAAGTTTAATGTAGCTATTTTGTGATAGAAATGGAGGCACTCATATAATGTAGTTAATTCAGGTTGTATAATGTAGGTGTCAATCATCATTGGGTGCATTCAGGTTGTCTCAAGTTTAACAGGTTAGGATGTAATTATAGCATGATCGAAGAGTGATTACCTCTTGCTGCAATAAAGAGCCTATAACTCTAGTTGATATGCAGAGTGGTTGTGTTATATCAATTATGTAGTACATTCAAGCACAACCCATGTTTAATGGGCTATTCTAGAGAGTGATCAAGATTTTCTAAACCTTATGAATGTTACTTAAAAGTGTATCACTTAAACTACAAACCAAGTTTGTTACATACTTGAATGCAATCTTGGGTTACCACAAACTATAATAATGTGATCTGCTAATAACCATTATGGAAGGTATTAAAGCAAGACCCATGCTATATAGGATACATTTCCCTGATCAAGTTTACATACCTTAATGATCAAACACAAGCTTCCCACACACTCTAGGATACAATCCAAGATCATACCACAACTTTGTCAAGACAACTAATTTTCTGACCCAAGATTTAAGGTTGTTTTTAAATAAAAACAGAAGCATTGGTAAGAGCATGATTAGGGTACAAACCCTAGGCCTCCATAGAAACATAAACAATGACTCTAGCAGATTAGTGAGGTTGCAATACCAGAAAGATTGAGACATTGTAGCTAATATCAAAATCTTACAATCTAAATATTGTAGCCAATAACAAGCACACTATGTAGCTGAGTGACATTTGTAAATGCAATCTATGGTAAGAAGAATGACAGTCACTTGAGATGTGATAGTCAAAAAGAGGCTGAGCAGTGACAAGATAATAAAGCTCAAACCTTGCATAGTAAAGTGGAGATTTTAATAGTGAGTTTCCTTACCCCCTTGCTAACCTTAAGGGTTTTTCAAATGCTTTTGGTAGTGTTAGACAAAGAAAATGCAATCAGGGAATGATTGTCCAAATGAAGTAATAGTGGTAATCATAGGTTCAATGTTTCTTCTTATCCATTAATGTATAATGGAGGTAGTGGATTGCATGTTTGAGCAGTGTTTTGAGACTCATCAAAGATAGGAGAATAGTGAATAATACCTTGTGGACTGTGAAGTAGTGTCAATAAGGTTGAAGGATCTTAAGATCTACAATACCATGAAACAATGAGTCCCCTGTAGTAAGTAGGCAGTCTATAGGGCATAGTTTGATTTTATAGAAGGATGCTCATGAAAGGAATCTTCAAGTGATAGTGAGTGAGTTGTTTGAGATTGTAGCTGAGGGTGCAATACCCAATCTTAAAGGAAGTTAGCAAAGCAGTAAATGTGCAAGAAAATCAAATCATACACAACAAACAATTCACAATGTTATCTTGCATAATGCCTTGAGTTTGAAGACAAAAATCTCATTGTATCTTGATGAAAGTGGTGACCTTAATGGTCAATCACTGGAAACCATGATTTCAAAACATGCTATTGTGCTTATGGAGGCAACATTTTAAGCAAGGTAGTGAGTGGTGGTTTGGAACAATGGCAGGTATGAAGGACTTGCTTTATATGCATACTATGCAGTCTAGCTTAAGACACCGTTCTTAGAAAAGATTGAAGGTGGATTATGGAACTCAAAGGTTACCATGAAAAGGATTAAAGAAAAGAATGAAATCTATTTAAAAGCCAAGGTCATGAAGATATTAAAGATGTCACATGCAAACCCTAGTAGCTAGAGTAATGAATATAGTGCCAAAGAGGATAGTGTGCTGGGGAAGATTTAGGAGATCTCCACATGATCTAATTATAGGGAAATACATCATTTATTTATTTTTTTAATTAAAAGAGATCATTTTAAACTCTATATAGGATACATTAATACTTCAAAAGCCTCTGAAGGAGTTTAAGATTATGCAAATATATGTCAAGTAAATACCTAGATTACAAATAGTAGCGGGAATAATGTAAGATTTGTTGAGCAAAGCAGGAATGAGATAAGCAGCAATGAATCATATGCCTCCTTTCACACATCTCCTCACCATTCTCTGTCATTCTTTACAGAGACACTTCTCCATTTTGGCGCTCTATGCTTGAAAATAATGTTTTGAAAAAGGTTTTAAAGTATGTTTATTAAAATCAAAACTCCATTCTGGTGGGCTACGCCTGAAAATAAAATTTTGACAAAAGTTTTAGGGTATGTTTATTAAAGTTTTAGAGTATTTTGGCGGGCTATATTCTTGATTCCTTAAATGATTTATTCAAACGGATCATGAATAAATAATTGACTAACTATTTAGTCATTTTTATTTGTGTGACTAAATAATTTTTAATCAACGACCAAGCTAGTAATTTATTTACTCATTTATAGCTGAGTTGTAAAAAATGAGTAGAATTTAGTCATTTTTAGTTGTTGTGACTAAAATTTTTAGTCACCTAGTCATTTATTTTTAAATTCTACTAGTGCGTGCTTCCTTGTGCGATTAGGTCTCTCTCAATGTTGAGGGCCTTAGAGATAAGATCGTCATAAGAAGTGACACATTGCATCTTTAACTAAAAGGATAAATCCATATTGACATTAGCAATGATGATTATGACTTGTTGCTCCTTAGGAATGGGTCACTTTCTCTTACTAGCTCGCTACCTCCATCGTTGTAGGAAGTTTGCGATCAAGTTCAATATTTTTATTTTAGGAGTCTTAACGGTTGGAAATCATAGTAAAATCAGAATTTAATAAGTTTTGGAATTAGCATTTTAAAGTGTTTTTTGGGGTCATTAACTTTAGACTATCTTCTCTTTTGCAGGGGTGGTTTCATGCCAAATTTTTTTGGTGTAAAATATCAGAATTATTAGATTTTATTACCTATCTATGAATAAAAATTATTGGAGAGTGAGTTTGATATTTTTTGAAGATCTAAATAGTCAAACTTGGTAAAGAAAAATCATGTCAAATAATATTAGTCTAGAACAAAATGAAGAGACACTTGATAGATTGTAGGCTAGATTGAAAAGAAAGGGTGATGGGAAATGTTATTGTCCTTGCAATAATTGCAAGGGCTTAAAGACGAGATGGCTTTTAATCACAACAACTGAGAAACATTGTAGGCAACATGGTCACATTGAAGGGGGCACGATTATCGTCCATTGGTAACTTGTTCATTATATGTGTTTATATTGATTGAATTTGTAAATGTTTATATCGTTTTAACATTTTATATATATATAATCACTTAATCATGACCATGGTTTATTTGTGTCTATCATTATTATAAAGGTGGGGCGCCCTAGGGCACATGATATGGATTATCACGGCCCCCGCAGAATGTGGTTTTGCAAGCAAACAAACATGGAGCTGTGAATATCAAAGTTGAAGTTAATGATCCTATGGAAGAAGATGATCATGCACCAGAAAACATAGTTGAAGATGATGGTACAAATACATTGATTCATAACACATTTAGTGGTAGAGTTGATCATGATGATCGAGATGACTTTGATGATGTTCATCATTTACCTTTACTTGAGAAGGCATACAAGCCCCTTTATGAAGGCTCCCAAACAACTCTTCTCTTTATTGTATTGTTGTTGTTGAACTTGAAAGTTATGAATAGTTTATCAAACATAGCAATCTCACGGATGATAAGGTATGTCATATATGTCATCTTTTTTCATCTATTTTAATTATTGTTAGTTCATCACTAGTAAATAAAGGATGAAAAATGTACCATTAATATTCTTTATATTAACAAATTATTTTTTGTTGTAGATTGATTGGTGAATTTTTGATACCACCATCAAATATTTTACCTCGCTCATACCGAAATTTATCTGACATTATGAAAGATATCATAATGGAGTATCAAGCAATAGATGCATGTCCCAATGATCATATTATATATCATAAACAACAAGAATTTGCAATAGAATGTCTGGAATGTCATATCAATAGATATCAAACAGATCAACTAACAAAAAAGGTGTCTCGCAAGGTTCTTCGTTATATTCTCATTATTCCACGTATACAACGATTATTTAGGTGTGAAAGCTTAGTGCAATTTATGGATTACCATGCACGGAATAGAAGTGGAGATGACATTCTTCAAATGTGTGTGGATGGTTCTGCATTTAGGGACATGGAGGAAAAATGGCCACACTTTAAAGAAGAACCTCATAATCTCAGGCTTTCATTGGGAGCAGACAGTGTCAATCCATTTGGAGAGTTGAGATCTATTTACTCAGTGTGGCTTGTTTTTGTTATCAACAATAACATTCCTCCATGGATGCCAATAAAGAGGGATCACATAATGTTGTCAATGATTGTTCCAGGTATTTGTTTACATCAATTTTCTTTTACGAGTAGCATCTCATTTGTCTTATTTGTTGCATAATGACTTATATTTTTTTCATTCAATAGTCATGTACATTAATTTATATATATTGCAGTAAAATGGTTATAATAATTATGTAATGTTTATGCTCATTCAACTAGGTAAGTACCAAGTTAAAGATATGAATGTATATATTGAGCCTCTTATTGATGAGTTACTAAAGTTATGGAATGGAGTCAGTATGTATGGCATCTCTAGACCAATAGGACAAAGATCATTTCAATTCCATGCAATGCTTGTATGGACAATTCATGATGCCCCAGGGCTAACACATTTTTGTGGTATGTTATAACATTTGACTGCACTTTAACAATATTTAATTTGATGAAGTAGATATCATGCATGTTTTTAAAATAGTCTATTCATTATATATAATTATAAAAATTGACATATTTAATCCAATTATATATGATCTTGCAGGTCTTCAAACAAAGGGAAAATTTGCATGTCCAATTTGTGGTCCAAAGATGAAATCTTGTCATTCAACAAGTTTAGGAAAGCAGGTGTTTGATGAGTATAGGCACTTCCTCCATAGAAATCATAAGTATCGAACTACTGAAAAACATATTTTCAATGGGAAATATGAGACTACATCAAAACCACGAAGAATGACACCTCGCCTATGGAAGTTGGAATATAATAGAATTAATCGCCAAGGTTATACATCAGATCAAATTGTTTATCTATCATATATGATATGTTTTGAATTTATATTTTTATATTGTGTTGTGTTTACTCATGTTATAATTGGCAATGATTGTCATTGTTAATTTGTTTAACTTGTATGTTTCATGAAGGTCATCAAGGCATTAAAAGCTGGCTTCCACAGGGACTGAAAAGTTATCCCAGACAATTTAGTAGGTTGCCCTACTATGAGTAGCTACAAATTGTGCATTTGTTTGATACAATGCATATCGAAAAGAATATAATAGAAATGTTATGGAAAATATTGGATGGAAGGTGTGAAAGAAAAAATTGTCAAAATTTTTAGTGACATTCAGGAAGCCAAGCATGTAATGAAAAATGTCATTCAATTAAATGGAAATGGAGACCAAATTAATATAAGTGTCCTTCCTTGGTTATTAATAGAGCAACAAAACAATGCTATAAAAGAAGTCATACGAAAAATTTGATTTCCCACAGGATTTGTTGCGAACATAAACGATATAATAACAAAGAAAGGTGAATTTGGGTTAGGGATGAAAAAACGTGATTGACATACCTTCATTAAGGTAATTATTCTTGTATATTATATACACTTGTATAATGCATGTACTTTTCAGTGTATTGTGTTTACTACTTTTGGAAAAATAATGAAAATATCATTTTATAATTGTTGCAGTACGTTCTACCTATGTCTCTTCCAAACAACTTTGACAACAATGTCAAGCAAGTTATATATGATCTTGGAAAATACATGAGGTAAGTAGTGATATTTGTTAAATTCGTTGTATACATCTTATAATTGCCATTTGTTTTACTTGTTATGTAATATACTATATATTTTTGTCAAATCTCGTTAATATATTTGCACCTTGAATCACTTGTAGATGGCTGTCATCTAAAGAAATCCATAAAGAATATATAAATTATTGGAAGAGAAAAATTCCTCGTCTAATGTGTGAAATGCAAAATTGTCTACCTTCAACATTTTTCAATGCACAAGAACACTACCTCATACACCAAGTTGAGGAGATTGAATTGTGTGGACCTGTACACACAAGGTCAATGTGGATGGTTGAGAGGCACTTGAAATTTTTGAAGGCTTTGGTTAGACAAAGAGCACATCCTGAGGGTTCTATGGTGGAGGGATATATGGTATACCAAACCATGGTGTATATTAGTGAATATCTTCCTAAGTTTGCAAAAAAGATCCATGTAGATCGCATTTGGGATCCCAACTCTATTAACAAATTCGAAGGGGAGTACCTGATGGGGAAAGGTAGATTGAGGAAAGTGAGAGGTAATTATAAGATGGTCATGGAGATTAATTGGAATACATTTTACATATGGTTTTTATGTATATTGTATTTATTTAATTTTTAATCTTCAATATACATCAATTATAAATTAAGGTCGTATACTATGTTATTTAACTAATTATACGTTGTTTGTGAATTTCAATTTTTTTGATACAGTTGGTCGAGAGTGGGATGCACCACATTTGTACGTCGCAAAAAATCTTGATTGGATGACAATATGAATTGAACAAAGTCAAAAATCTGGTTGTGCATTAACATGGGAAGGTGTGGCTTCATTGGTTAAAGAAGCTCATCGTAATGGAGATTCCAATGTTACACAAAAGGAAATTGATTTAGCATATGGTTTAAGAGATAAACAGGTACGTATAAATATATTAATCACCCATATTATTTAATTATTTTCAAGTATAGTGATGTATATATATCTTGAGATTGTTTTCTTGCATACATTCGGCCAAGAATAAATATGTTTATCAACTGACAATATTGCAATAATTTTTACATGTTTGACATATTGCAGGTGAAACACCACAAGGCTATGTGGTGCAATGGTCATAAATTTTGAATCAAAATGTTGGATGACATGAAAAAAACTTGTGATTCTAGTATAACTATAGTCTTCAGGTGACTAATGTTTCATCTAGAAGTCTTAGAAAATCGATACTATGGGATTTTGGATGATATACTTGAGTGTGACTTTAAGTCCTTCAGATTAATTTTGCTCATCATCCTATGGTACAAGCTACGATTGAATGAAAATGATCCCCAGAGAACTATTATTGAACATGATAATGAATTTACCATGGTTAATACAAGACATCGAGGAGTTGGAAATGAGCCCATGTTCTTCCAAGACAATGTGAGCAAGTATTTTATCAGAGGTTCCAGTAAACCATAATATTTGTTAGACATGATCCAAGAGGAAGGCCGTTAAAGTATAATGTGGTGGAAGAAGAAGATACCGAAGAACTAGAAGATGATGTAGATGATGATCAAGATCAACAGTTAGTTGATGATGTACCCGACGAAGATGTCAAAGAGAAGGAGCTAGATCATGATGATGTAGGAGTTAATGTTCATGAAGATGATATCTGTGTGGATGATGAAATTACCAAAACTAATATCGATGACGATGATAATGATATGACCAATCCTTACAATGTCGAATCTGGATCGGATGATACAAACAAAGAGTTGGATGAAGAAGAAGATCAATGCCATTGAAATGTATGAGTTATGCGATTATATTATCTATTTGATATTAATTTCTTGATAGAATTATATTTGACTTATGTGGTTACATAATTAATTCATGATGTTTTTAATTTTTATACCATTGCATAATTAATTTAATGATGTACTTTTAATGTTTGAAAGGTCAAAAAATTAAAACATTTCAATAGTGATGTTAGCAACCTTGAAATTAGTGTGTTTTATGTTTCATGTGATCATAAAAGATTAAAACGTTAGTTGTAGAGGTGGTTTTTTAGTGGTTGATGTGTAAAGGCATTTAAAAGGCATAAAGTGATCATTGTAATGGTTGTTGATGGTTGAGGATTTAAAATACAAGATCTTGACATTCAAAAATCTGTGTTTTTCTTCAAAACTTTTGTATTTTTCCTGTTATGCAGCACTGTACGGTCACATGCAGCCATATTTTGATGTGAAACCAATTCTAGGTTGTGAAGATATGTGTTATCTTTGATTTGAATCTGATTTGAGGGCTTAAGGCATTCATTTGAGTTAGAAAGCTTCATTTCTTTGCATACAACCCGGTTACCCTATTTTGAGGGTTTTGTAATCCAAACATGATATAAAGGGACTTTTACACTTTTTGTGATTACTGTAGCTTGTGTAAGAGGCCCCATGGATACTGTTGTAATTGTAGGATGCATGAATAGGATGTAGGATGAGAAATAAAGAAGGTATAGCTACTGTCCTCAAGAGTTTTGTGAAGAAAAGCATGTGAAATGAGAGGAACTTTTTGGCCCGATGCTTGTTTGCTCCTTCATTTTCTATAAGAAGGATTTCAAGGCCAGAAGTACGGGTTAGCAAGTTAGATATTTTTTGGTCGAGTCTAGGTAGAGTTACAGAACAAATTGTAAAGTTCGATGGTTTTAAGGAAAATGCAATTTGGATTTTGAGTCATTATGTAGTAGGTTTTGAATTCATGGGGATTTGATGTTTTATGACAGTACTGACATTTGAATTGAAATGATTAATTCAAACTCATCTCCATCAACATGCATATCTGAACTTTGAATAAGATAACCAAGGGTTGTCTGCTCATCTCACCTCATGTATGATTTCTGTTTTGGCTTTAATTCAAGGAATTAATTAAATCGCTTAAATGGGACTGTAGGTGGACATGTTATGTATAAGGATTTGATAAGCAGTATCATTAGAATACATGATGAAATTGTAAAGCAATGTTCTCAAGGATCTTATATGTTATGTATTAAATATGTCATAAACCCTTAGATGTTTATGAATTTGACTCCCTTAATGGATATATGGCACTGATGTAAGTTGTACTAATTTATATGGTTCAGCATTTTATTTGTCTTTACCTAGCACTTGCTACAAATTTCAAATAAATTACTATTTTACACTGTGGAATGTGTTGTAGTTGTCTCATGCTCCAAATACTTGATATTACTGATGAACAACCAATTCTATTCAGTAGTATGCTATTATGTTGAGCTATTAAATGAGATTATCTGTTGTTGTTAATATTGTTTACGATAATGGTGCTGAGGTTGTAAATGCATTAAGGGATCACCCTCCCAGGTCTTGTAGAGTCCAAAGTGTAGGAGGTCTTTAAAATCCTCGTTAGTTGGTCCAGGTCCTTCAAGCTACCCTTGATTGGAATTGAAAATTCCATAGGTAAATTAGAAGACCAACCTGGTTACAATAAAAACAACCAATAGGTAGAGGGGAGAGAGATAGAGGGATTCAGTGAGAGAGAGAGGGAGGGAGTGGGAGAGAGATAGAGGGTAGAAGGGAGGGAGATAAGAGTGAGTGAGAGAGAGAGAGACTTGAGAGAGGGAGAGGGGTAGGAGGGTGAGACT